>OX439361.1:20254277-21454277 GCA_949319445.1 Mythimna lalbum | reverse complement strand
GATGAACAGAGAAACGCACAGCGCACATAACGTTATGCAAACAGACAACTAGAGAGATTTTGAAATTAAATCCTAACAATCAGAACACGTTCTGGAATCGTGTATCATTTCATGGTTATATGAGAAGACTATTCAGTCAGTAGATTTCCAAACTAAATTCGGTAAATATGATAGCTGTAGCTCAACCAAGATATGATTTATAGTCTGGCAAAGTTCGAGCGTGCCTGTTGTAAAACCACTATAATAGCTAACTAGGCTTGGCCATCTACTAAATCTATACCTATTTCATTAATTTTATAATTGATCAATCAATCAAATTGATTTCCATGTTTTCCATTACTGTTGTAATTAATTGATGTAGAATAAATCAAAGTAATTAATTACTTGTTTTTTGTGTATTTGTATTTATTAACATTTGTTTAAATTACTAAACCATGTCGCTATAATTACAAACATGTTTTTGTTTAATTTGACGGTAGATAATATTATTAGCATACGTTGTTTGGCGTAGTTAAATACGAAAGACTTAAAAAATTAAGATAATAGCTAAATAGATATGTAATGTTGATAGCTACAACGTATTTACTATTAACCTAATTACTATTTCTTCTATAAAGAGTGGATAGGTTTCTTTTAAGAAAGCGTGCTCCATCGTCGATCACAATATCATCTCTTATCATGAGAGATAATGCTCAAGCTTGAGCCTATCAATAATTTAAAAAAGCAGTTAAAGCAAACGTAGAGTCCTAGTAGTATTTAGTTCAGTATATTTCTTAGTTATATTTTACCACCTTACAAGTCTTGTCCTTAGAATCTTACAAGCCTACGCGTAATACAAAACTACCCATAGACAGGACCATACAAATGACTCACACAGGATCAGAAACACCTACAAAAATTGTTAGTATGATGAATAAAATTCGTGTAAGGTTAGTTTAAAGGCTGACCACTGCTACCGTCCACATTAGGCAGCTAATTAGTGCGTTTACCCACCGGCCGACCCAAGCCACGGGCGATACCGGGACGTGATTCACTGAAGAATTTTGTGGTGTGGTGCAAGAGACAAGCTGAGGCGATTTGTTAATAAATTGTTGGGTATTTTATCGAATGCAAGCTGTTGTCCTAGAAGAACCTAATTAGTATGTGTGTATGTCACGTTCTCTGTGTTTTGATGGATTTATGGATTAGGTCTCAAATGTCATGGCCATCTAGCAATAGATTCTTTAGTAATTAAACTAATCATCGCAAACTTAATTTGAGACATTTGCAAGATTGATCCGCGTTTCATTAAAATTAGTGCTGACGTAACCTTTTTATTCATTTAGCTATATTTACTTCCGTATTTAATCCCTATAGAAGAAAGAGATTATAGTAAGAAATAGATTGTAAGAAGTGTAAACTTTAAGTACTGGAAATAAAAGGTTTTTTATTTATTATTTATTTATTTAATCCCTATGTCTCAATATATTATTTCGCTAGTACAGATGACATTTTCGACTGGACCGTTTCAATGGCGGTCGAGTTGTTATTCTAAAGTTCAGCAGGAGGAATCGACACGTAAGGACACTTCGTTACACAGCTTTACATAGTTCATGGACTGTATCTATGAAATAAGATAGCTCAGGAAATCTGAGCTATCTTATCGAAGCTAATTTAGTTCAGCCCTCGGTCTACAACCGACTTCACTGAACAATAATGATTCACAGTCTTAGCATCTTCTTTCTATTCAATATCCCTTCAGGCCCCGCTCATCACTTGTCACTCGCGCCTGCCAGGACCACGTATTTGAGTTGCACGGCGCGTTACAGTGCGCAGGACAAATCAAATATTTACCTGTGTCCCGTGGATCCGCTAGATCCGCCAGAACCGCCGGATCCGCGCTCCGCTGTATGTTCGCGGATATTTACACTTTTACACAACTAGAGCCGTGATCAGCGGTGTTCAGCGCTTCAGCGGACTTTATTTAAACAACCTGTTTTTACGCGACAAATTACAATTTAAAAATTCCGTTTTGATGTAGTTTTAATCGGAAATCTTTGAGTGAGCTGTCTGTTGATTGATTTGAGTTGAAAAAACGCGTAGTAAAGTGACAAAATAAAGTGTAAAAAACATTTTCATTCACAAACAAAACTTTATAATGTCATAAACCGGTTTTGAGTTGATCGGAAAAATCCATTTATATTGTAGGTATCTTGGGCATCAGATAAATGAACATAAATATTAATAAACATCGGATGACTCCATCATTCCGGCAATTATTGAGATCCGCACAAACATGCGATTTTATCGACGTTGCGAAAATATTATCATTGTTGTGTAATCAATTCTGAATTCTGAAGTCGCAATCTGATAATTTTGTGCTAGAATGTATTTATTATTAGCTACAAGTTTAATGTTATATATTCTTTTTTTAACACATTACAAATCCATACTAATATTATAAATGGGAAAGTGTGTAGGTATGTCTGTTTGTCCGTCTTTCACGCCAAAACGGAGCGACGAATTGACGTGATTTTTTAAGTGGAGATAGTGAAAGAGATGAGTGACATAGGCTACTTTTTGTCTCTTTCTAACACCCCCCCCCCCCCTTCCCAGAGGAACCGTGCTACCCCGAATGTAACGCGAGCGAAGCTGCGGCCAAAAGCTAGTAAATAATATATTAAAATAATCGCCCACTGAGGGTTCCGTAAAAACTTACCTATGAAAACAGTTCAATCCCTGAATAGAGTTACGAAGATGTTTCCGAAGCGCAAAAATTTTTTTTTTTTTTGTTATCCGAATTCTGCATAGGTCAACGGGAAGTACCTTCTGAATTTTGATTCTCGTTTTTGCGACATAATATTTTTCGTTAATTGAGAAGTTTGTTTTTTTTCACAGCTTTAAGGGACCGCAGACCTGAGTTTATGGTTTTAATTTCAACTCGACCTCACCGCGTTCCCGGGATAAAGGGTCTTGACAGACAGATAGACGGGCAACAAAGTGATCATACAAGGGTATTGTTTTTCTTTTTGAGGTACGGAACCCTAAAAATAAATTAACTATATCCTCATACATTATATTTAACCATAGGTTTACCCTCGGAGCTCAGCTACACTCCGACCTTTATCCCCGGAGGATAATGCGAAAGAAATCGTATCGTTCGATGCAAATTTATGTAGATCTGTGATTATCAAGGTTGAATAATTCAAAAATTATTATTCATGCAGATTGTCGCAGCAGTACTTTTGGGGCAGAATTCCGTAATTTTTTCCTCCTGACTCCATGGCAAGAAGCACTCCGGAAGTTCGAGTTCGCACAAAGTACCTGAAACAAAAAGTTTTCATTGCTTTAATTGCCGTTTGGGATGACAGAAATTTGAAACAAGTTAAGGTTTATGAAATTTTATATTAATAGCAGCCATTTGGTCCTTAAGGAAAAATTTGGATTTATACTTTCTTAAATAAAAGTTCGCTATAAGCTTGTTTGACCCTGACTTTACGCCAGAGATCAGCTATAGGAAGGATGAAATTTTATAACTGAGTATTATTGGCTTAACTTTATAGTATGAGAATCTCTCTCGAATCTCGAAAAATCTTCAGAATTGTAAGGCCCCACCGGCCTTTGTGAAGATACTTATCATCTCCGCATTATTTGGGGTTACCGCAACACGTTTTTTCTTCTATTCTAGTCTATTACTTGTCACGCTATCACTAAGTCCCTTTCGTTTCACTCCTCACACAATTCTATACCTACACATATTTTCTCTGGCCTCCCTCCCAACATCATCTAGCGGTAACATAACTCTTTTAACGTGCGTTTCATCCCTCATATAAAGATGGTCATATGAAAATAAACATTTCGCTTTCAACTTTTCAGTTACTGGCGCTACTTTCAAACCTCCTATAATGTCTCATTTTATCTATTCACGTCACACCACACATCCATCACAACATTTTTATAATATCTCCTCTACATGCAATCTTTTTTAAGCCGTCTTTTTCGCAGTCTAATATTCTGATCCATATCTACAGCATCACATACTTATAGATTTTACCCTTCAACTTGAGGGGCACCCGTGGGTCACAAGGCGTTCCAGTGACCTGTTGACATTTCATCCATCCTAATTTGATCCAATGCGTCTCGGTCTACCTCGCCAACCCTTAGGACAAGCGACCCGAGGTTTCGAACTGGAGAAAATTAAATCCAAGACACCTAAGAATTAAATTAATGCCGCTTTTTATTTATGAGAATTTAGGAGGATTATGAAATTAAATTTGGTCCTTCACCCCTTAAGAGACTAATCAAAACTATACTACGCAAATGAATGACTGGCTCGACTGGCTCGATAAACCACTAAACTACACACATAGATAGATAGGAACCTAGTAAAAGTATTATAATTTATAAATACTCGATGGTGACTGTAGTCGACAGGTGACCTTTATCTAGTTGGAGAACAAATAACATTTCAACGACGTGACGTGCGTTTTACGATCTTGTGTAGCAGATGGACCGTAAACATTTCTCAGACAAGTAGCAATTAGATACGTTCTACTATTTTCCAACCCTTGTGCAAAGAAAAAAAAAATAAGAACATGATTATGACAGTATATCTTAATTTATTTGACACTTGCTACACCTATTCTATTGAATTTCGCAAAATGAGCTTCACAAATACTTCTCCGAAAAAAATAAAGAAACATAAGGGCGTAATTCAAAGCGTTTCTGTCGCAAAACCTCACACAATCCAATTCTGGGAATCCTCGCAAAACACCAAAGAGAAGACAGAACTTCGTAGACACATAAAAAGTTCATACGCTCGTCGATCAAGGTTGTACGCCGTGCGGTGTCACGTGGTGCGAGCGAGCGAGAGGCAACACGCTAGACACGCTGCGCGCGCGCAAGGCACCGGCTGGCACCGCCATAATGACAAATCAGCAGGTTTACACACCCGCAAACACGATCTTGCCGTGCACACAACCTTTTAACTAACATTTTTCATACAAAAACATTAAAACCTTAATTTTATAAAACGCAAACCTAACTTTGTGCTGCCGTACATAAATTACGTAAATAATCCGGAATTTAATCGCAGTTTTCAACAGATTCTATTTTGAATTATTATTATTGCTGTTTTTATTGAGTATGGTTAGGAATTTAGGATATTATGAAACAGCGGAAAGACCAATATGGATATTAAGGTTTACGACAGTAAATTAGATCTGAAATATCAATTAAGCTTCTTTGAAATGTAATTAATTGTACTAGGCTAACACAGAAAACCTCATTTCCACTTTGTTGACTTGGTAATATGTATTTTAATTAATACGTGAGTTATTTCAATTATTTGTGGTACTATCAACACTAACAGCTTATTCAAATGGCTAACGCTTTCTTTGAATCTTTCCTCAGAATGCCAATTATGCTTGCGGTGAATATAAGGATTTTTATATGCCATGCGTCACTAGCTCTTGGAATTACTTCTTCCTCCTCAGCAACGAAACAAAGAAGCAAAACCTACAGATATAGGTAAGTACTTAATTAATAGAATCAATTCAAACCTGCATTCAGTAATGAAGTGCATTTTAATGACGCGCTGTAATTACTTGGCGTCGTCGGTCATTTGAATGTGAAGAACATGAAAAAATATGCGCGGAAATGGATGGTAAAAAACCACTGGATGTTAAACGTGCCACTGCTTTTTGCATTGACTTAGCAGCAGAAGATCCAAAAGACAATTAAAAATCTATAGGAAACGTAGACGATGTTGATTAGAATTTCTTCGTGAAACTCAATAGAGAACCCACAAATCTTCTCAACTTATGATCAAACGACTCTAAATATGAGAGTAGGACTACACAATTACACAAATTCCACTCTTCAAGTTAACTCATCCGACACTAGGAGTGAGTCATTAAGCGAAGCACAAATAAGATTGAATGCTGCACAAAGGCTGATGGCCGAGATAATGCAAAGGGTAGTCGACAAAATTTAATGGAAATGTCACAGCCACTCCGCGCCGTTTATAGAAAATACCACTTAATAGGAGCTTCCAATTGGTTGTGCAAATGCGAAGGGAGAAGGGGTGGAAATATTACAGGAGTCTAGTGAAATGAAAAAGTGGTCAAGTGGTCAAAAACATTATTGATGATGATGTACTTTTAAAAAACTCATTGAATGATTTCGGTTTTGATCTGATCAAATACAGTCACGTTTTGTAAATATTCTATTATAATATATTTGATCGTTACATTGAGTACTGAGACTTATTAAGCAATATTAATCATATTCATAAATTTTAATGACGAAACAAAGTATTGAATTGGTAACGCTTCACAAATATTCAGACTCAGTTCGGGATCCCTTTGTTCATTTTATCGTATACAATCTAAAAATCTGATATTCTTCCAAGCGTGAATAAATAAATTTAACTTATTTGTTCTGCACAAAATAAAGATTATCAAAGCTATAATGAACTATAACATTCAACAAAACCGTAGAACTACACAATAAACATTACGGAACAATGCAGGAAGTACTAACAAAATAGCTGAGAACGACTATTATATTCTCTAATGCTGTTCATACAAGTTTGCAGCTGCGGATCCCGCCTGATACGGTCAGCGTGAGCCTTTATTTTAGGAATATTAGTGAGTGAACAAGTCCCGCGTTGGGCGCCAAATATACCAACATTGCAACATGTTGGGCGCCAAATATACAGGACATGTTGCCAAATGTTTAGCGTTGCCGTGAATCTAGTCAGACGACTGTAGTTGTGGGCAGTGGTCGCGTGATGAGGTGGTTTGGCGTACAGCTTTATGGCACAGAGGGTATTAGTTTAAGACTTAAAATTCCTTTAAGGAATAACTTCGATGTAAAGTGCTCTTGTTTGAAGAACAATTAAGTAGACTTTAATTGTTTACGAATGTTTGTTTATTTAAACAAAACAGAAACACGTTAAAAACATCGTTTGATAACGAGTACAGTTTAGGTTACCACAGCGTCGCTCACTAAATAACATCTACGCACTTTTGATTTACGGGTCCCATGGAATTATCTATGAAGAAGAAAAAAAAGAAAAGTACAACTTTGCACAACGCCTGCTATCAAATAAAAAGTTAAGATTCAATGGTACGAATTTCATATTATAAGTGTTGCAAATATTTAGAAGAAATGCAGCGTCATTACAACTGGCTACATTTAACATCAGTATTCTTCTTCAGAAAACGCATTCATAATTGACTTCACATCTAAATCTTTCCAAAGCCAATTTTTGTTTACTCTTCAAGATCTATTATATGGACCATCAACTTCAGAACTAAGATATCATCTTAGAATAAGTGCCCTGTCTGCGGTGCCTATGTGTGGTCGGACATGAACTAAATCTTCTGTCCGCCATCTTTTTGTGGTACTTCTTCTCCGTCGGGGGAGCGTTTACCAGACTTTATAAATAGCTGCTGTTCGTTCTCAATTGTTTTCCCCTGTTTATAAACAAGCATGGCAGCGAAACGACTCTTTTTATGAAAACTGCACATAATTTTGAAATCAGGCATTTTATATTTAAGCATTTAAACGATGAAAATGAAACCAGTGTTTACGCTTGACTAAATAGAACTCAGATTGGATAGGATTTATTTCAAGTTAAGTTTTAACACAAAAATAGCCGTAACGTTGTCTAGATTTCTTAATAGTGATTTAAAATTCTCATCTAAAAGTTTCATACTCCAACTGGTATTACACAATTTTAAATGACGGTATATTCTATTGCAGATTACAGAGAGCTCTTGTTGGCCTATTTTCCATGAAAGAATGGCTTAGTAATAAATTTTAATTAAAATCGCACTAGTTGACGTTAGTTAATAAATTACTATTAGTAAAAAGGGGTCAATAGGTATATCGCATAACAACACGACGAAGCATGATCATTAATTAAGATCAGGTACATAGATTGATTTGCATAGAAACAGGTAGAGACAAAATCTGACACTTGACAACAAATTTGGGTCAAGTCAAAGCAGTCAAAGGCAGAATGAGCTCAACAACTCTTCAAATCAAAACGGTACATCACCAATCAAGACAAAACATTCGACTTAAAATCGATTGGTTAGCGTCAATAAACACAGCACTTACTATCGGCAGCCATTAGAACGTACCTATCACAGCGATCTTCTCATGACATTTAGCAGGGGTTATTGACCTGTTAGGTTGTCCGACCGGTTGGCCAACTAGTCGGGTGACTGCTGGCCAGTTTGCAGATAGCCTGTAGATTATGTTACTGATGAGGCGAAATAATTAACATAAGATTTTTTTTATATGAACTGCGTTGTATACACAAAAGTACTCAAGAACGCAGAAACAATTTCTATCGTATTCGAAGATGTTATTTTAAGATGTGGGACGATCTCAAAACATTACTTTAATATTTATTCAGTGGCTGCGTAGTTTATCTAAACCAAGCAGCCATATTTTCTTGAGTTACAGAGTAATGAGATATGAGTTTTGAAAAACGAGGTTAACTTCTAAGAAAGCCATTTGGATGTAGCATCTGTCTCGGCCATAAAACAACGTCGACTGTTTTAGCCACAGTTGATGTTACTTTTATAACAGCAAAACTTAATTACTTTAACTGTCCGACACAATAAGGCAATATTTCACCATCTCATATAAAGATAAGTTCATTATCTGTAATTACAAATTGTGAGTTTTTTGACCTGGTGTCGCAGACAGAAGAAAATTACGTTCTATTTTCATCTTGGGATGTTATTATTTGCTTATCATCAAAAGCCATAATGTTACATTAACTTGAAATTATTATTTCAAACTAGAATTTGCCCGTGACTTCGCCTGCGTACATAAAATATAGCCTATATCACTTAGGAATAAAGCAGCTTTCTATTGGTGCCACATCATCGCTTACCATCAGGTGAGATGGTGGTCAAACGCGAGCCTATCAATAATAAAAATAAAACATTTTAGCAATTATACCAGTAATTCCTCCTACAAACAAAAAAACAAAATGTAGATGTATGATGTTGTAGAAACAAAGTGTAGTGTATAACTATGTTTAAAATAATTATACCATACAATACCCTAATTATAACATCAAGTCACAAATTGTCAACCTAGAAAATTTTGTGACAGTTAAATAGACCATGTGTCAGTCCCACGATGTCGTTGACCTTACAGCAATGGTCTCAAATAAGAGATTTGGATATTAAATTTGTAGCTTCCTTGTATATCCTCATATATTAACTCGTGATTTGCGTGCAAAATTGGCGTTTTTGTACTGTTTACTGCCTGTACAGTTTTAACGAGTCTAGGAAGCAAATATGAAGTAGCAGAGTGGTTTCGAGCCGGTTTTTAAACATTCTGCATGTAATTTTAGAGCATTTTTGCTTACGGATGAATATATTACTTTTAGCAGGTTTCAGATTTCAACAAAATAAATACAGTAAGACTAAAAGAAAATTCAAGCTTTTAATTTAAAATATTTTCCTCAAAGATAGCTTTTGATGACATAAACTGATCAAAAAAGAAGACATAGCTCCCTTTTCCATTACATTCATACTGACATGCTCTTAATTTCTAAAAACACTCATAAACAATTAACCAACAAAAACCGGTAAAGATTTCAAAACAAAGACATCCAGGAACACAATCTGGCTCAGTTTCATAAAGCAGGTCAGTCTGACAAAAAGCCAGCTCATCGCGGTTCGCGTGGCGCAGTGAAAGTGTTCCCACGAGCGCACGCGCATACTATACGACGGTGCGCGGCGGGGAGGACGGCGCGAGCTGCAAGCTTGCAGCGAGCCGAACCCAACATGGAGGTGCTATACAACATTAGTTATGTTGACGAAATTGACCTTAGACTTTGTTAGAATACAGTCATGATCGTTATTTATAAAAACTGTAAACATATAATGCACATTGTATGGATTACTATTCGTTTTGGTGATCTTTGGGAAAGGTCTATGACCAGCAACTGACGTCCGTTCCAAATAATGATGATGTGCAATTTAGCAATTCCTAAGCTTCTTTCGACACTTTGTAGTTTTTCTTTTTAGTTTCGAGTATAAAACGAAGCCTTCTTATAACTTGCTCAGCGGTGTAGTCGTGTCGCAGAGGTTTCCGGGTCATCCTCAATTCGGTTTGTGTGATTGTTTCGTCACGCAACGCGCCTCGTGGTACCCACCACTACTTGCGCTACTTACTGTGTCAGTGATAGTTCTAAACTCTAACTTAGTGCTACTAGAGCCGTTAGAGACTAGATACAGTAGTTCAGTAATCTATGTGAGTGCATTATCGTATTATATTTGTATTTTCATCCATTGTTTGTTACAAACACGGTAAATATAAATGAAAGGTGATTGTCGCGTGATAGGTCAGAGGTCTTGAGTGTCAGTCTTGATTGCTGTGACACTTGGGGAAAGATTCTCTAAGTGTAATTGGAAGAAAGTTGAGTGATTGAAGAGAGTGTTCATGTTGAGATGTTTAAGATGATATGTTAGCTAAATCTCTAATGAACTTTTTGTTTGGTTTATCAAATGATTCATATTAGTCATAGAAGAAACCATAAATAAGTAACTACTTTCTAGCTATTGTAGCATTACAATGTGTAAGATATTTATAGTTTTACACAAACTTAATTATTTAATAACATGCATACGAATATGTCTCCAAAGAGAAACGATTTACTACATACTATGTCTGATGATGCTTTATGAGAAATTTCTCTCCCATTTCCATATTATCTATGATTCTATGACTTTCATCGAGAGCTGCCCTCTGAACTCACACGTGCTTCAGCGAAGGGAACGAATGAATGAATGAAGACGTCTGGGGCATTATTGCGATCATAAATGAGATATATGACGAAAATTGTTCATAGAGACCACCTTTATGATAACTGTTTGGGGATAAGACTCAACTTGACCGTAAATTCTATTACTCTCGTATGAGCTGTTAGCTATTACATTTATTAGGAAAGCTTAAGCCATTGTGGGTCAAAAAAGGCAGTGAAAATAGTTATTAAAACAGACTGATCAATAATTCACACAAATATTAGACTATAAACGCGATTTTTTTTATGAATATGCTTCTATGTATGTGTGTAATTCACGTTTGGATGGCCAAACAGATTTCGAGGAAAATTAATACCTATTTAGGTTAACCATGTCCTGGAATAGCATATAAGATATTTTTTATCCCGGAAGTATGTTTTCTTGGAAAAAAATTCTACTATCACGCGGGTGAAGCCTCGTTTCAGGTTTAAAGATATTTATATCTCAAAAAACACACAGCCACTTCCTTGAGAACAATTTTTCCCTATACTAAACATCGTCACCGCGTACATGTTTGTTTTCCTCCTCCAAGGCATTCCTCACTCAGTCTTTAAGTAGATATTTTTTTTTGTTTTACTTATTGTGTTAGTTGGTTCTTGAATGCATTGAAAGAGTGTATTAAAACTATGCTCCTTCAAATGGTGACATTTTTTGCAGAATTTAGTTTTCATCTTTGGTAAGATTAAAAAACTAGCCCAGCGACTGCTACGTTGTATTTCTTTTACTTCAGTAAACGATAGCTAGATATGGTAAGTACTTGATATTTATCCCACTTAACCCAAACACATATAATCAGCCACACGAGCACTATCAGTCTACTCCATCGCACTCAACTGCCAACCAATTACGTCGAACTAAAACAAACGTCCGCGAATATAATAAACTCGTCCACAATAGCCGCTCTTCGGCCGATTACGCGCCGTCCGAAATTCGGCCGATTCGCGTCGAATCGGGCAATCGTTTCCGCGCGAAATAAATTCGCGATAGTCGCGATGAAAGCCCGGGCGATAATTGGCCGGTAGCTCTGTAGGGATGCCTCTAGGATATTGGTGGTTGAAATTGCACGAATTTCAGTTGAGTATAGAATACAATTAGTAAGCTGTTTTGGAAATTCAGGATGTAAACCAAAGCTAACGTGTGTCAACGGCTACGTCGTGCTGTCGTATCGTTGCCGCTTCGTCGACAGACTATCATAGTTTTGTGTGTAGGCTGATAGCAGGCATACACCAAGCGTATAATGACCAATACACGTCTATGAAGCTACGCGTCCGTGGACCTAAGTGTATAATTGGCCATCAATTTGCATCACTTTACACAGAAAAACGTAACTTTTACAACTTTTTGTCGTAAACTGATAAATTTCATCCAGGAAAATCAAAAATTACTGTATGCTGATGTAATTTTCTAGCGGCCTCACCAGTCACCAAAGATGGACTTCCGTTTTCATTTATATTCGACACTAGCTTCTGCCAGCGACTTCGTACGCGGATCCTGTTGCTTATGCCAGCGACATTCAGTGTTATAAACGTAAGAGTAGACAAAAATAAACAGAAAGCTCAGAACTGCTAAGCTATCGGGAGTTACACGTGTTATTGTGAGTTAACCATAAAAGATAGACGTATGCTGTCGTGGGACATTTTTATATATATTTTAAAGAGAACATTTCCGTCATACATGTTTTCTGTGTAGCTTTAACCATTAAGGCTGCAAACGCGATGGAAGCTTAAAAAATGGAGTAATTTCTCCCGTTTCCCAAACATTTCCCTTCACTGCTCTGCTCCTATTGATCGTAGCGTGATGAAAAGTATACTATAACCTGCCCAGGAGTATGAAGAATGATTGTACCAAGTTTCGTTAAAATCCATCGTATAGTTTTTGTTTCTATAAAGAACATACAGACAGACAGACAGACAGACAGACAGACAGACAGACGGACAGACAGACAGACAGACAAAAATTTTACTGTTTGCATTTTAGCATCAGTATCGATCACTAATCACACCCTGATAGTTATTTTGGAAATATATTTCATGTACAGAATTGACCTCTCTACAGATTTATTATAAGTATAGATTTTGAAAAACTTATGTCAAATTATTATTGTACCCGGAAAATATTCAGGCATGTGAAATTGTGAGCCCTACCGTAGCATTTGGACAATTCAACCGCACAGTTCATATTTGATTGTCATCGGTGACGGAGATCAAAGTACCCACCGCCGTATTGAGTGTTGTATGTACAGTAATGTAAAGTAGTGATGTGACCACTGATATGTGTTGGTTTTAGGGATTCACTCAGACCAACACAGAATTCATAACTCCAACCATCCACGGCTTCTAAGGAATGATGTGAAGGTAGATAGTATTCTTTTTTTTTAACCAAAAGCAACACCATTATTTTTGTACTCTTCTATCTAAATTTGTCTAAATAAATAAATAAATTATCATAAATTTTGCTCAAAGATTCTTTACTGCTAGACACGCACTACCTTCAAGAGTTTCGAATTTCCATCGGGCGGTACCAAAATGAAAAAGTCTCAAAAATCAGCACTAACGTTTCTTGATAACGTCTTCACCCAATTAGCTTGGAATCGACTTTCAGTCTTACCTAGGAGTAAAATGTCTGACCTGATAGTAAAATAAACCCGTGTGTTACATAGAGCGACTGCCTATCAGACCTCCACAACCCAGTAAACGGGCAACACGGTACTCCTTAGATAGACTGATGGTGAGATGTTTCTGGCGTCTGAATACCAGCTGTAACGACTATCAAAGATCTGTGAATGACAACCGGGACCAATAGATGTACGTCCTTCCAAAGGCACGAGGTGTCAGTAATGTCCTAGATAAACTAAGAGAAGTACATATGAATTAAAAATTCACATTGGTACTTGACCTGTCCTGTACTTGCGCCGAAATTAAAAAAAAACTTTTTATATAGAATAAATCTTCTACTGAATCATGCTAAATAATTATTATTGTTGACATTTCAATATAATGAGCAGGGAAATCATTTGTGTTCGTTTTGCTTCTCACAATAGAACAGATATTCTTACAATAGCTTATTTTAATAATACATTTTAATAATGAGTAGGTAATCGTCAAGTAGGCAAGCAATTATATTTTTTTGGTTATGAATGTATTTTTAGTACCAAGGCTAGTCCAGACACATTCAGCCAAATTGGTAACAGTAGGTACATTCTCTTTCAGTGTTACAAGGACTACTGATTATTTGGGTCCTATTCAATTTGTAGTCTATTTCTATAACTGTAACCTTAAGTTTCGGTGTTAATAAAATAACAGCCTTTTACTACGTTACTGGGGCCATGGGTGATGCGGAAGAGAAGGCCCACAGGGCCCTGGAACGAAGACAAAGAAGGAATAGGAGGTGAGTTAAACTCACTCCTGTTCCTCCAGTAAAAGTCTGACACAAAGGGCGGGAGACATCATTAAATGATTTCCCACTTAAAAAAGGCTTTAACTGCCTATTCTATTGCAGAGGAAAACGCTCTTCCAATAAAGATATGACAAAATTCCTTAACACTATTTAAAGCAACCAAAATTACTACAAAATCCCTTATACTAAAGAAATTGTTCCGAATGCGTTTAACAAGGTAAATAATAAGGTTAACACAAAATGAAAATAAAGCACGATATAAAGGGTACGCGGAACGGAAAAGCTGATTGAATAAATGGTCACTATAAATAAATAAAACATTCATTCCGTAGTTCCACGAGTGCCGCCGAATAAAACAAATTGCAGGAAAAGTTACATTTCAACTGACACTGTATTTGTTTTTTATTAAATCTGGAAACGAGGTTTAACAAAAGACATTTTAATTAGACAGTTCAGATTTTGGACATTCAAATCGGTGGCATTTTTATTGGAGAAAGCATTGCGTCATTAAAATCATTTCAGCCGAAAGACGTCCACTGTTGGCCATAGGCCTCCTCCAAGTGTCACCACAACGAACGGTACCGTGCGTCTTGCATCCATCGGATTCCCAAGGCTCTCTCCAGGTCATCAGTCTACTTTGTTTACACCACACCTCTAGGCGACTATCTCTTCTGCGAGCAATGTGTGCATTTGTCATTGTTATCTCATTGTGTGTACCTGTGTGCCAAATAAACATGTTTTCTTTCTTCTTTCTTCGTTTAAGCTTGGCAATTCTTTGGGCTACGTCGGTAACCTAAAAGTATTCAGAACCAAATCATTGTCAATTTTGGAATTCGTTTTTTTTGCCTCATTAATGTACTGGTTCCTCACAGTATCGCCGGCGTCTTTAGCTGCAGCTTCCTCTTATTAGTTATAGCCATGATATTCATGATTTTTTTTCATGTTATCCAACACTAAAATAATTTTCAAATTCGGACCAGTAGTTCTTGAGATTATCGCGGTATCACAGATTGTTTGGAGTTGTACTTCTGCATTAGATTGTTCTGTGGCAGTGTTACCACGTTCTGGTTCATTAATTATTTCGGTTGGACAGTTTTTCGGACTGTTCGTTTAATTGACTAATTATCGCTATTCGCTTGCATTCTCAATGTGTGGTAACGAACTAACGATACAATAGTTTTTGTGTAATGTAGAGAAAGTGCATTTGATACGATTGCCTAATGTAGCACAATGATTACGTGTTGTGTACGAGGAAATTGTGTTGCATTCTCACCTTACAATAACAAAAACAGTGCTAGATTATATATTTGTCTTTATTTACGAGCGTGCATAACTGCAGTAAAAAAGTCAGCGAAGTATCGTGCAGGTACATATACGTCACATAAAGAACCACTTACTTTCTCAGAATCATATCTTCTTTACATAGACCTAGCTTCTGCCAGTAGTTTTGCCCGTATAAAAGTAGATAACTTATAAGCGTATGTTGAAAAGAAAGGGCAATAAACGAGGAAGATTTACGTGTATTATTTGTACCCCTTTGTACAGTAAAGGAGGGGCGAGTCACTAGTATCTAATAGAAAAAAAAAACATAAGGAGATATATCGTTGCCCTAATGTGTGGCCAACCGACCTATTTTAGGAAAATTTACTTTTTTAATTCAAAGTATAACCACTCTTCGTCTCCATCAGGACAAAGCGTTTCGTCTCGTCGTTTATACCACGTTCATCGAGGGACTGGAACAGTCTGCCTGCTGTGATCTTCCCGTCCGATATTATTATAATTTAGGTGTCTTCAAGGCAAGAGTGAATAGGCTCTTAATAAACTAGTAATATAGTACGCATCATCATCATCGATTTCATCACTGCTTACCATCAGGTTGGAGATCGCACTCACTAGTTTATATCAATAAAAAAAAATTACAGTAAAAGGTCTGTCCTAGAGCGAGAGAAGTCATAAGATGATTATTCACCTCCAAAACAAAATCGGTGCACCTCAGCCTTCTTTATGGAATACAGGCGTGACGTTATACTTTAGAGTGTTATTACATTACTTACTTAAAACTAGACAAACAGACATACAAGAAGTGTCACAACCTCGTATGAACCAGGTGAGGCACTCTACTCAGGTCGGTCGTAACGAATAAATCACAAAAATTCAAGGAACACGCCACTTAAACAGCTTTATCCTCACAAATGCAATCCGAGAACAGTGGCTGCATGCAGGACGTGTTTTATACCAGGGCTGTCTAAACATGGGAATCTCTAACTACATCAGGGTCACATCCACGTGTGAACACCTTTTTGTAGGTGAAAGAAGGTCAAGTTTAGGGATCAAAACTCAAAAGTCAAAAACGTTTATGTCAAATAGACCAATTACAGGCTCTTTTGAATTGTCAAATGTCGGTCGGATATGCGGAACAGAGTATAAAGTCCCACAAACCTCAGTTGAAAAGGGAGGATCTTTCGACCTGACAGGTATAGTGTCTCGTCCCGGCAACTGCCGCATATTGATTATGGACAGTTGTACGAGTAAATATTATGATCGCGCGAAGAACTCTAATACCTCGAAGCAGGGTTTTAAATTTTAGTTCCTATTCGGCGTTGCTGATTGCTTTTCCAACCTTTGAGGCAAAACACTCACATGGTGTAAAAAGAAAGGTGGAGAAAGTAAATGCACCGACCACAACTAACAGGGACATGAAGATACTGATTTAAGACACTTGATGCGTTATACTAACAACCCTGAATAAATTGTGGTCTAAAATGTGGTTTAGACAAAACAAGAGACGACATAAACTTATGATCCGTAACTTTCTCAAACCTAACGGGAAAGTAAAGGCTGTGACTGAGCTGGGTAGTTACCCAGTTAGTTTTTAGTTAACAGTTAGTTAGTTTTTACGTAGAAAATAATCCAAATAACTACTGCTGCTCTAAGTAAAGCAGGATAGAATATCAGAATTTCACTGACTAAAACAAGTTACAATGTTTAAAGTGGTGTTGCAACCTATTTTATTTAGATTTCGAAGGTGGGAGATTTTTCGTAAGTTCAACAAGAGGTTAAGCCTGCTAATTAGGCCTTGGGGCTCCGGGGCATTTCCTCGCCTAGTTTTTAACTAACGGCACCTCACTAAATATAGGCCATATGAACGACCCCTAAACATCCAACCAGACAGTGGCCAGCCCTGTGTCACCACGAGTCGTGGGTTCCATTACACTAATGCACTAACACTAGCCTGCAGCCGACGTTATCCCGGTGAAACATCACATTTTTCAGCAGAACGTCTCATATCGCAGATGCTATCATAAGATTACTTTGAAGCTTTACCATGTACTAACTTTTGTAACTTAGAGTTGAGTTAGGGGGGATTTTCAATTGGATTGTTATTAGGGAACTAGCGTTTCTGTGATAATTTAAGGCTTTGTTATTATTTATAACTAGCTTTTGCCCGCGCGGCTTCGCTCCCGCTCGTCTCTACTCCACACTACTATACCCAACTCTACCCAACTCTACCCTACTCTACCCTACTCTACCCTACTCTACCCTACTCTACCCTACTCTACCCTACTCTACCATACTCTACCCTACTCTACCCTACTCTACCCTACCCTACCCTACCCTACTCTACCCTACTCTACCCTACCCTACCCTACTCTACCCTACCCTACCCTACTCTACCCTACCCTACCCTACCCTACTCTACCCTACTCTACCCTACCCTACCCTACTCTACCCTACCCTACCCTACCCTTTTTTTTTCCATAAGAACCTTGTCCTCACGATAACAATCACAACAAAAAAAAAATCAGCCAAATCGGTCAAGCCGTTTTCATGCCATGTCGTGACAACGGAAAACGGGGCTCATTTTTATATATATAGATTACATATATTGGGCGTTCAGCTAAGGAGTGGAATTCTCTGCCAGAGTCTGTGGTCCTGGTAACTACAACCTGGGGATCTTTAAGTCAAGAGTGAATAGGTTATTTCAAGGCAAGAGTGCTCTAACATCGACCACATCATCGCTTTACATCAGGTAAGTTAGCAGTCCAGTGAGTCTATCGTCAGTAAAAAAAAACAAGATGGAAAGATAACTAACGATCGCCACTCAATACCCCTAAGGAGAACATCACCATCGAGGTCAATCGCGGTTGAGATGGTGTGCTGATCTTCATATTTACGGGAAAATAATCACCAGGGATCAAAGAAAAAAGTAGAGGCCTGGGGTACATCGTTAGGCTAACAAATACTATATGATTAGTATCGGGTAATGCCTTATGTACATGTTTCTATTTCTGTCTGCATCATGCAGTATGTAAGCACAACAGTGTAGAAAATACGATCCAAAATGGTAGCCTAGAAAAAATATCATCTTTAACACCATCCAAAATGAATCTACTTTCAGTAAACACGTTCATAACCTTTGAACTTCGCTTCTCATTTGTTTTGTTGGCAAAATGACCTTGAAATTCGCAAACGGTCAATCATTGACATAATAAAAAATACTGAATAGGATGAAAATGATCACGAATTAGTGTCAAAGTGACAAAAATTGACGAATCACATCCGGGTGACGGCGGCAGAGTCACGTAGTTACTGTTTAGTACCTATTAAGAACTAGGCGACGCTGTGGCCTAGAGGCCTGATGACCTGGAAACTTTGATATTAAACAAGAGCAAATAGATAAAGACTGTGACTTTTTAGTTAATATCTAGTTAAACTGAAATACTCGAGTTTTGCCTGTTTGTGAGGGTTTCTTGGCTGATCAAAAAGTTAAGCTCTTAAAGGGAGCCTCCCTTTAAGGAGCACAACATTCTTCTTTTTCCCAGCTTAAACTGAAATAAAGATGAAATAAGAAAATGCATAACGATAAAGGCGCAAAATCCTCCTGAGACCTAAAGCTCTTTTACTTAGCAAACAATCTAATAAATTCATACTGAAAACTTGAAAGTTGAAGAAGAGGCAATGCTAAACAGATCATTAAGTAAACAGAGCAAGTCTCGGCTCGGCTGTGTTCGCATAATGCAGCTCAGACGCCGCGGCCGTCCCCCGGCGATGCAAGAACATCTCATTGCACAAACATTTTTGATATTTAATTATATGAATAGTTGGTAAGATTTGCAGTTTTTGGCTTTACATATTTATGAATTTTAGAGAAGTTTTGAATGCAATTTCATAAAATGATAGTACTGTAAAAAAAGACGATAACGCACTTTAGAGTCTTGTTACGTTTCAAGAATATCCTCCATTTCCAAATCGCATTTTTTACACAATAATTAAATTAATAAGCCTTCCTCGGAGTTATGTTGTAAATCTGACCTATACGCAACGTATACAAAACCCAAGTTATCACCATGAATATAAAACAACAAGCTGCACGCTCTTATTAAGTTGACCTAAAACCGATGACCCATAAAGAATTCATGACCTAAAGCCAGATTAAACATATTTTTCATAAAACCAGTGCAGGCTCGCAAATTAGCAATTCCGCGGCGCATAGCGGCACAGATGCCAGCACTAGTAATATGATATTAAGCGCAGAACTTCGATACGCGACTAGTTTAAGACTGCATCTTCGGAAGATGCTGAAAGGGCATAAATAACTAGAAGATAGTAGAAACGTGCCGCAGAAAGCAAGGCTGGAGTGCCGGTGTGCCGCGGGCTGCCTTCTGAGAATTTTCAAGCGTATGCGGATCTTAGGAACAAGGCTCGATGTCTTTGAAGTTTTGTTTTCGGGAAATTCTGGTTTAAAAGTTGTTTTATGACAATGGATTAATGTAAATATCGATGTGTAATATGTATTACTTTTGAACCCAGACAAAGGTGCGGTGCCTGAGGGATAACTACCTGGAAGTTAAGGTTGACTGGTAGAGAATGCCTTGTTGCATTAAGTCCGCCTATGTACCACTACTGTACATGTAGTTTAAATAAATAAATAAATTCAATAAATAAAGTCAAAGTTCTAAACTTGAATTGCTATCCTGACGCTTTTCATCGGTTGCCCAACGAAGAATCGAAGTGTTCCTGATAGCTACAACCAGGGTGTATTTAAGCCAAAATTAAATAAACGATGTAGAAGTACTTCTACAAAAATATACTTTAAATTCGACCACATCGCTTCGCCATTAAGTGAGATAGAGGTCAAACGCGAACTGTACAATAATATGATTCTCCTCTTCTTTTCTTTTATTATTGTGTGTGCATAAATTGTTAAATAAAAAAACAAATGCTTGAACATAATCTTTTTAAAGTTTACCTTGTTTTACAATTGCAATTCGTACATATCGTAGGTGTGTGCGTGTTTATAAAACGCACGTGCAGTAACTAATAGTTTACATTAACTTTAAGTCATTATCAAGATACTTACGTGCTTGCAAAGACCTGTTTTTCCAAAACCCGGCGCCATATTGTATCGTGTAGGGAATATTAATCTAATCTAGAAACAGTTAAACGAAAGTATGAAACCTGTAATATCTGCGTTAATTAGAGAAGCTTTATATCTCGCTGTAACTTTACAGAATGGATTTAAATAAGTTAGTATGATGGTACGTGAGCCACACAAAGGAAAACCATTTTATCGTGTACTTGCGGGAGAGCAGCGTGTTGTTGAAAAGCCGTTTTATCTAAAAACTCAACGTACTAAAGCATAGAATACACGCTTATTAAATTGTCAGGTTGAAATTGAAATTACTTAACGCTTAGCCAGACATAATGAAGATTATATACTAGGAGCTACAAATGAATGCTTTGTTAGACAAGAGATAGGGAGATTTTCTATTAGTGTACTACGCCACACTGTAACGGACCTGACTTAAAAGTTGTATGACTCAAACCCAGCTAGGCGCATTACTTTGTGTAGTTTGTTTCATTATCACTGTTCTCAAAAAGGTAAAAGGAAAACATCGTAAGGAAACCGGCATGTACATCATCATCATCATCATCATCTTCCTGCCCTTATCCCGTTTTATTTGGGGTCGGCGCAACATGTTTTGTTTGAAACCATGTACAAAAAACAAAAAATCGAAACCATGCATCAGACCGTAGTACCGATTAGGTACGGCCCATTCCTTCAGAGAGGATGACTTTATTTCCCAGCAGTAGGGAAATTATAACTGACTTGACTTCCCTCTTGTTCTAGTGATTAGTGGCTCTAGACTGCTATGCCGGAGGTCGTGGGTTCATATATGAGTGACATATTTTGTGTACGCGGATGAAGCCGCGGGTAAAAGCTAGTATGCTATAATCTAGGTCTTACAAGTAGGCATTCTAGGGTAGGGTCGGCCAAGCTGGAGACGACAAACGTGATGTATGTGTAGTATGTGTCCATATTAAATGCGTTTTGAAAGCACGCGTGTGTTTGGGCGATGCCCTAAGCCAGGCCGCTAGGTAACCCGCGCACCAAGGCAGCGATACACGATACATAATACGCGTATCACAAAGGAAGCGTACACACGCTGCACACTGGGGATTGTTCTGCTTGACGGCGTATTCTGGGAAGAGACGACGCTGTTACGTGTAGCTTTACTTTACAGGAGAAAACTGGTTTTTATCAAAGTTGTTTCAAGGGTTTTTCACACACGGGTTAAATGCTTTTGGAAAATAGTTTGAGAAAACGGTTTTTTTTTAATTATTTGAGTACATACTCAGTACATAACATTGTTTTGTTTCCTATTAAAATAGTTGTTTTAGGCAGGGTTTCAGAATTGATTATTTTAAACTTAAACATGTCTCGAACCGGACTTAAATTCCAAATGACAGGTTTTCTGGCTCAAGTATAGATTGAGAAATGCTCAACTTCAAATCATCATCATCATATCAGCCGAAAGACGTCCACTGCTGGACATAGACCTCCCCCAAGCGTCGCCACAACGACCGGTCCTGTGCGTCACGCATCCATCGGATTCCCGCGACCCTGACCAGGTCGTCGGTCCACCTTCAAATGCTTGAAACAAAAATCGGGGGTTAAATGTTCAAGAAATCATTGTCGTGACTAACAGCTACTCTCTATGATTTGGGCCTCCTCGGTATCGGTATTAAAACTTATGTGAAATGCCTGCGTCCCCCTCAGAAAAAATATTACAAGGCAAATTATAATATGTTTTTTTTTACGCAAAATACGCGCCTTAGTCGTGGAGTTGCGGATAACAGCCCGTTTTACCTATACCTACTATATTTTTATAACTCTCCATATTCTAAACGTATTAAGGTGTATTTTAAGTTCCTTTCTAAAAAGAATACCACCTTCCTACTTCCTACATAACCATTAGGTACGCGGCAGGGTGTTTTCGAATACGGCCACAAAAAGGCAATGGCGCTAGTGTGCGATGGCGGGAATTTTTCGCGCCAAACACTTTGATTACCACAGAATGTGCTCTACACTTGATATTGCATAAAATGGCTAAAATACGTTACACGGTTTTGTACAGGAACCTTTTTATTGTAACCTCTCCGCTTGTGTTGGGATTTTTATTATGCGATTTAAGTTATGGGATGGTCTATAACGTTTGGGTAACAGTTATTTTTTCATTTACCTAGTTGAGATTTGTTTCAGGCTTAGTAAACTGTTTACTGACTGAATCTGAAATGGGTGGGTGGGTCTTTGTGATCCTTTACTAGCTGACCCGATAGACGTCGTTCTGACAAAAGTGGAATGGAGTGGAGTGGATGCTTTAGGTGGTTTTGTTTTAGGTGTCCGTGTGTGCGTGCTTGTGCGTTTTTTTCCGGCAAATAAAATGTTTTCCATTCTTTACTTGTGTTCCTTTAGTTGCTCTTCGTTACCTTCGAGGGCTGCAGTAACTCTTCCCTTTCCTGTTTTTTTTTTATCAGTGGAAAAATTATCTAATGACATCCCCCGCTCTTCGGCAGAGTGGGAGGTAGTGTCAGACTTTTACTGACTAAAAACTCACTCCTGTTCCTTCGTTGCCTTTCGTACCAGGGCTGAGCCAAAATTGTTATAAGCTACGGTAAGATTTATCGCTAGCTAGGACCAGTTTGAATGTGTTTTTTTATGGTTTTACGCGCCATAATTTTTATATTCCCTTCATAAGAATATTCCTGAAGATTTCAAAAAATAGTTTAAAAAAAGTTTATCCACATTAGTCCAGTCATTCTCAAGTGCGTTTTGTGCTTAGCAACAGAACTAGTCATTCATTTTTATTTATAGAAATGATGGCATTATTACAAATCATATTTTAGGTTACTAATTTTACTATAGGTTTCGTTATTTCCCAGTTTTTCTTCCCAGATTGATTGTACTCTATTTTAAGACTGCATGATTAGCACAACATAGGTACACCTACATTCGGTACATGTTACACAGGCCTTGAAAAGCTAAACAATTTATCTTCGTCCTTACTCCTTCTCGTCATAGCATAGACAAGAGCACACGGTTGTACAATAAGCAGCCATACCAACATTAAGCGCAGGCCACACCGCCAGCTAGCGGGCGGGCGGGCTAGGCGGGCGAACATCGTTTCACCTCTTTACATACTTCGGTTCACACCGCGAGCTACCGACTAACGTAACGAGCTAAGCTAACGAAATATCCGACGATTCCAGCGAAGCTACTCGTTCACCTCGTTGGCGCGCCCGGTTCGTTCGCCCGTCCTCCCCGTTTCGAGTAGACTAGTCGACGCTCGTCTTTCGAATAGCAGTGTAGTGTTTAGTTTGTGAACGATGAATCCCTACTAATATTATAAATAATATAATAATAATAATAAGCCTGATATAGTGGTGGTGGACCGAAGTGAGAGGCGTGCAGTGATTGTTGATGTTTCCATTCCACATGACGAGAACCTCGTGAGAGCCGAGAAAGATAAACAAATTAAGTATATTGACTTGGCTCGCGAGGTTGTCGACATGTGGGATGTGGACACTGCGATCATTGTACCGATAGTCGTGTCGGGTAATGGCTTAATTGCCAAGAGCCTCGACCAACACCTTAGGAGGCTCTCGTTAGGCGGCTGGATCAAGGGCTTGATCCAGAAAGCGGTACTCCTGGACACGGCTCGTATAGTCAGGAGGTTCCTTTCTCTGGAGCCCTGACCGCCGGTAGCTTGGACCCTGTTCCCGATACCGGTGGGACACTATTTTTTATATTTTTAAATATTTTTATTTTTTATTTAAATATTTAAAAATATAATTTATATGTTTATAAAGTGAATAAAGGGAATAATAATATAATATTCCACAACTATCACACAACGCCATCTAGTCCCATGCTAAGCAGAGCTTGTGTTACGGGTACTAGACAACTGATAAACATACTTATATATTTCTAAATACATACATTTTATAGATAAATTACACCCAGACACAGAACAAATGATCATGCTCATCACATAAACATTTGTCCTGGGTGGGAATCGAACCCACGACCTCCGGCATAGCAGTCAGGGCCACTAACTACTAGACCAACAGGCCGGAAAAGAAATGCGAAAGTAACGCTGTCTGTCTGTCTGTCTGTTACGCTTTCACGCAAAAACTACTGAACGGATTTAGATCAAATTTGGTAGGTAGGTAGAAGAGACACTGGAATAACACATAGGCTACCTATAATTCCACTGCTGAGCACGGGGCCCGCGCGATATAAACTGTAGTCCACGCGGGCGAAGCAGCCCGAGGCTCGTACCCCACAGGGGGTGCCCTTAGCGTTGTCACTTAAATTTTAAGTAGTTTTTAAGTAAGCCCTGGCTGGAGGCTTTGAATTTATTCAGGGCCGCCACAGGCAAGACCGGTTGAGCAGACGACAACCTCAGAGGTTGACCTGCGAGAGGCCACTCAAAAAAAAAAAAAACGGGCGAAGCAGCGGGCGGAAAGCTAGTATGTCATATATCGACGAAAGTCGCTCGTCTGTCCGTAGTTTTCGGTGTGAACCCCATAGTTTAGCTCGCCAATATTTCGCGTAGTTTGTATAGTTTCCTTCGTTCGCTTCGCCCACCCGCCTAGCCCGCCCGCCCGCTAGCTGGCGGTGTGGCCTGCGCTTTATGTACATTTCCAAGAAGGCATAGACAATCACCGTCTGGTCTCACGAACACAGGGTAACATAACAATGGTACCAGGAACTCCCTGCGCCATTTTGTTATGAATTTATTAGGTGTGTTCGACGTAAGCTGACTAGTAGGCATTCATTTGCACATTCTATTGGTAGACCAACAGCATAAATAGATGGTCCAAACGACTGCGGGTAAACCTTGAATGATGATCGCAGGGTCCTGTGATCCATAGCTTATGCGAAAGTGAACCCCGGGACCCTGGAACGAAGGCAAACAAGGAACAGCAGTGGGTTTTAGTCAGTGAAAGTCTGGCACTCCCAAAAAAAAGGTCCTGTGAAATATGACAGAAGAAGCCTGTACTGCATAGTGGGTGGAAAAGAACTATCCCATGGAAACAAACTCCTAAAATAAAAGGTATACTATGTGCTATTCCAGGACACAATCTACCCGTATGCCAAATTTCATCCAAATCCGTTCAGCCATTCGAGAGTAAAGGAGTAACACACAGATACACAACCTTTCATCTTCATAATAATTAGTGTGATGTCTGGGCATGAAAAGAAAACGACCAAAAATAATCAAAAAATCATTGCTAGTATTCTGAAAAGTTATTTAGGTTTTAGAACAAACAAAGAATTTGAAGGTTAATACTGAATCCAACACAAGTCTCATAGCTCGCAAGTGATTCTAAGAAAAGATCAAACTTCAAAGTTTCTTCAATGAGTCATCGGTCGTAAATGTCATTCGCTACTGCATAATTGACCTTTATAGTGTTGCAAAATAAATATTGAAATACAACTCAATTCAAGTGTGCTCAAAGGTATTAACAAAATATAATGGAAACCAATCCCAATGATCGATTGTGGTTATGATCATACAAAATGGCAAAATATGAATAATATTAGAATAGGCATCAGACAGAAGGACGCTGCGTTACACGACTGATAGGTAATAAAGTCTAAATAAATAAAAATCCGCCAGCAAAATCTACGAGAAACAGTCAAGACAAGATGTAATTAATTTCAAAGACTAAGAAAAAAATAAACAAATTTTAGGATATGCGAAACCTAAATATAGTTTGTTTAAAATCAATAACTGAATCGATTCCAATATTTTTTACACCATGTTATTTTTTTTTTTCAAAAATATTTTTAAATGGTCACAAGTACGACACCACCGACATTAAGTACAACACAGGTCATGGCAGTTCATAGCAGACATTACGAACAAGCACTCAACTGGGTGCAGGAACAAAATAAACCTTCAGTCGGCTGGATGCCCCGGTGACCATGTATTTGTGCGGACAACCACGTAACAAGCTTATATCTTTGTGATTTTTCATCATAAAGTTATGAAGTTGTGTACAGAGATTCTTTACATAAAAAAAAAACTTTTTACAAAAAAAATATAACCGACTTCAATGATAAAAAACACTGAAAAGTATCAAATAACTTTAATTTTGGAAGTCGGTGTTTCTATAATAGTTTAGTCTCTTCGTTATTTAACACCGACTTCCAAAATTAAAGTTATTTGATACTTTTCAGTGTTTTTTATCATTGAAGTCGGTTATATTTTTTTTGTAAAAAGTTTTTTTTATTTTACACTTTTTAGTTATGGTACCACCACTAAAAAGTACCCCTCAGTCAAACTTAAATACCTTATAGTCGGAGCGCATCTCATAACGGTTCTAATAATCCCAAACACGGTTAGATTACATTAATTTACCTTTCGGCTTCATCATCAGATCAGTTCGATATATCCTCTCCCCCTCTTCTTTCAAACAGTCATTAGACTAGATGCTGGAGAGGGAAAGGATATATCGAACTGATCTGATGATGAAGCCGAAAGGTAAATCTTTCAATCAGTCATTAGACTAGATGCTGATAATCCCGGCTGTAGCATCAGGCCAGATTTATGTCAACATTGCAATGAACTTAAAATTTAGTCCTGTTTAAAATGAGCCCAAACACGACTACGGTGCTGTAATTTCAAGGTTTGTACTTTTCCTGATGCTCCTGGCTTCAGCATCAGGTCTCTATGTACTTCGGTGTTCTTTATTAGCAGTACGTTTATCCACACATCGAGCCGTTTTCAATGAGCCTAAACTCGATATATCTGCTGTTTGTTGTCGAGGACTTAGGTACTCTGCAGACTATCCTGACTGCAGCATCAGGTCATGACTTGATGATCATGAGAACAAATGTGGCAAATGCCCTATCAAACATCAAAACAATTTACTAAAACAGTCCTTGCCTGTTCGAGTAACTTTTTACTGTTAAGGAGTTGTACCTTCCATCATCAGCCCAGCTACCTGAGATGGTGACGACCATACGCAAATACACAAGATACTTCATAAAATATGCGAAAATCAATAAGTGAGCCTATAAAATTTGAAGGTTGCCCTCGATTTCTCCAAGATCCCATCATCAGATCCTAATTTGGTGATAATGGGACCACCTCAGAACTATCTACTTTCGAACAAAAAATGAATTTTGAAAATCCGTCCACATTTGGGGGAGTATTCGACGAACAAACATACAAAAAAAAAAAAAAAAAAAAACATACAAACAGCCGAACGTAGTACCTCCTCCTTTTTGGGAAGTCGGTAAAAATACCAGACACGTGTTTCGGGTTTCGATAACTATGCAGTAATTTAGAAATGCGTTTCTTATTGAAAACATTCATTTGTACAATTGCATTGTAGCCTTGTTAAACATATACTATTATTTTGAGGGAGAAGAACTTTCTTCTCTATTTGCCATCCTTTTAAATCACTTTCTCTCTATACCATTTGTTACAAATGTTAATAATAATTGACATTTATTTTGCAAATAGGTTTTATAAACACTTTTGCCCGTCAATTTTGTCGTTAATACAAACTAAGAATACCCTAAAAAGCAACACTGAAATAAAACTCAGGGTCAGAGGTCAGACTCTTTTAAAGTCAATATAGCAAACATATAGTTGCACAGAAAGCATATATCATTTCTTTGATCTCCCTCAGCCCCTGTTACCATTAACCATCAAAACTTTGATAATATATTAAATGCTAGCCATTGCACTATTCAAAATAACAACCCCTTGAAAATCTTCAATGCGAATCAAATCAGCAAATTGTCGATAACGAATATAAATATAAACGCAGATGAGCTGCTGACGTCAGACGCGCAATAAAATGACGATATCAATAACACTTAAGTCGATAACATACTACCTACAGGGTACACCGAGGCATCAAACCACTAGCGTTGGCAAGAAGTTAAATAAGGAAGAAAAGAGGATGAGCATTGAACATTTAAGTGAATAGATTCTTACTGTTTCTGCATTTAGTACGTGTAAAGTATAGAAAGTATTAAAGTTTTTGACACAGAATATAGCCAATTTGTTTTCAACTAGAATGCGGACGTAATAAACTATGGCAGTCATGAGATGCCCAGTTTCAATTAACGGCGCCTGTTCACAAACATGACGCGTCTATAAACACGGGTAAATATTCATCAATACATTAAATTAACGTGTTTGCGGTGTAGCGACATCTATGACGCCACATAAGAACTACGAAGAAAATACGAAATCCTGCATCGCGCAATCAAAGTTCTCCGCGCGATTTGAACATATACGACAGCCCGACATCAACTATAGGGCAGTAGCCCACCAGACTATAACATCCTGTCTGGTCGGAGGATCCTCCCTTTTCAACGGAGGTTTGCGGGACTTTACTCTCTGTTCCGCATACCTCCAAAGCGGTATATGGCAGCTAATGTATCGAGTCGGCCTTCTTTGCTCCATTCTCGAAATACAAAACTACACTAATTTTTATCCTAATACCCCATAAGAATCAATTTGTGAGTAATTAAACAGCCGCTGGACTTTACTCACAAAAAAATCCGACCAAAAACTTCGAGAATTACGTGTCGTTGACATTACAAAAAGTTACACCGTACAATCAGGGCCCTACAAAACTCCACAAATACCATAATAAACCAAATCTGAATATACCATTACTAAAGAAAAAAGACTTACCAACTCCATGCATTGAGCGATGTAACAAATCGAGCGTGTAATGAAACGTATGATGTATCACTGGTGGCGTACCTGTAACAGATTTGAAACATTTGTTACATTCGTGTTACATAAGCCGCGTTCGGGTATTGTCTCGTTATTGAAGGATTATTGCTCGAGAACGAGAACATTCGGGATATGTTATTGTTTTTAAAAGGTATGGTATAAGCGAAAAAGGTTGAAGCTAAGAGGATTAAATACTGGTTTAAGTTTTACATATTCTTATGTAGGCCTGTAAAAAGTAGGTTTAGGGAACGTAAGATATAAATAGGCATAAGATAGCTGAGTACGGGACCTAAAGTAGTTTATTTATAGCGGAATATAACTAAAAGCTAATTCTTTCAGTGTTTTTTTTTATTGAATTAGTTATTTATATTTAAAAAAAATGTGTATAAACGCAAATATATAGGATTCTTTGGGCATAAAAAAAAAACATCTACATAGTTGTCAATAGAAAAAGTGCCTTTAACACTGGCATCATTGCCACGTAGAATAGCATTGCCTATAAGAAATCTAACAACTTAACAAATCATAACCACTATTTACATCTATACCATTAACATAAAGCTTCTATTTATTTCCCTTCTAGAACCAGAGACTCAAACAACACGGCAAAAATCTGAAGCAGAAAAAAGTAAGCCTCGGGAACAGTTATTGATACATTTGTCGCTGCACTCCGCTGCCGCATGCCGCCGGCGACATAGCGACATAGAACTCGCATTAGGAACAGGCGTCTGTAAAAATATATTTTATACTTCGAACACGAGAGAACTGAGGACTTACATAGGTACTGTGAACAGGGATTTGGAAGACATGTTCAACTTGGTTTGTCTGCGCTTTATTTTACTGTAACCAGTAATGGATCTTTTTTAGGAATATTCTCAAAATTGTTCCTAACCTCACTGCACCTACGGCCTGCGACATGAAAAGCCATGAAGCACTTCTCCTGGTCGACGCTAGCAGTCAAGTCACTACGATGTCGCACAGCACCGATCAGACCTACAGGAGCCAGCAGCAATACTTCGCGCGATTTGAACATAATATACAACAACCCGACCCATCTATCGGGCAGTTACCCAGATTAGACATAACACCCGTCTGGTCGAAGGATTCCCCATTTTCAACAGAGGTTTGTGGGACTTTAGGTACACTTGTTTCACACACCTCTAAACTGTTCTTTTTTAATTCATGAATCCCCAAGCGACCACCGGAGGCCGCGCATCTATTGTCTTACTATTGTGTCTCTAATTGACGGTATCTGAAGGGTTAATATTCTGATTATCTAGGTCTTTTTTATCTTGTCTTGTCTTTGTCTCCATAAAAGACTTCTATATAAAATAGTGGAAGCAATCAGTAAAATCTTGAGCAAATCTATTTGAAAAGATTTGATAAAAAGCATAGTTTTAACAAGTTTTTACTGGTGTAAATCCAAGTTAGCAAAACTAGTCACACAATAACCGCACTCACCATATATATTATGTCAAACCGCATTATTTGAGGCACTAGGTATGTAGGTATATATAACATCGTCGCTTCTGCTCGACTCACGGTTCTAACTTTAATAGATTCAAGAAAATATATTAAGTATTATATGTATATGTGTTCTTTACAAAGAAAATAATAGTATTATTTCTGCCAGATTTCTTAACCTTTTTGAGAATCTCAAACAAATATTCTATAACTTATAAGTCAAGAAACTTTTGTTTTTCAGCCAACTCTAAATATTTATATTACGTCAAAATTCGCACAGATCGCGAACTTCATTATTCTAACCCATTCCAATTTGAATGAGAAAATATTTGTTGAGAATCTCGGTTGCGATGGAATTAAATGTAGTCATGAAGGAACCAAGTTTGCTATATACGAGAAATTAGTCATAATTTTGTAATAACATTTGTTAAACAGGCCCAAGCTAACCGCGAGCTGCTTGAAGATCCCTTCGAAATAATTAATTTAAAAATGTGGTTAGATTATTTCGTACACTTTCTCTACAGTGAGTTAAAATTGTTGTAATGTGCGGTTTCGGCCACCTCTCCTATCCTTTGGGGCTAATAAAAGACAGCGAAGGTACGGGAGAAGAATAGGCAACAATCTCTTGTGCGATATATCGCGGTCTCAATGAGGCTATTCCATCGTTTAAAAAGTCATAATATTTGGGATATGTAGGTATAACCAAATTATAATTAGGATGGATGCTTTTCAAAACACAAACATTCAGAAATTATCTTATCAAAGATGATTTCCAAATTAAAAAACGGTAGTATCGTAGGTACTTACATCAAAGTAATTTTTGTATAATTTTCGGAACTTTCTAATTTAGATTTTCTTTAAAAAGTGTGTAAACGTTTAGTAATAACGGATACAAGAAATTATTTGCGTATCTCTGAGTCCTGAGTTTATTTTATTTATTTATTAAAATATGTATTGTATATGCGCTGAAGTAGCTCTTTACGGGTTAAAGATTTTTGAAATCAATCCAGTCATTTTTGAGTTCATTCTCTATAACATTTGTATGAAAAGATTTAATTTGGCCGAAAAAAGTCATATATTTACAAAGCTTTTTTTATCGTAAGGATGTTATTGTGCAACTGACTACATTAACTTGGAATTATAATTGAGAATTCCTTGCATGACATACAACAATTATCGAATGGAAATCTAAATCAGATATGACCCTAAAAAAGTAACATAACTGAAATCCATCCAGTAGGTACATTAAATCAGATAAGTACAGTCAAACAAAAAAAAACCTACAGTCACAATTGAAAACGAGAGAGAGTTTCTATCCATTACTGTCCAATTTCCAGCAACTGAGCACTGAACAACACAATAACCCTCCTCAATTCTCTTCAAAGTAACTCACACTCAGAAAACAGCAATAAAGAGGTATTCTCTACGAAACCTACCTAACGAATGCACAAATGGGATTCCGAATGTATCTCACAGGAGATACAAACCCAGTTAATTGAAAACGGCATCCAGCCAGTCCGCACCGGGCGGCGGCGCGACGCTTCTATTTTGTCGCATTATACCACTAAAAAGTACTAAAAGGCTGGAGAGAAGTTATAGCAGTCCTTTGATTTTTATTCTTGAAAAGCTTTATGAGTTGACTGTTCATTTGATGTCCGTTTTCAATGTTGGTCCTTCAGTACGAAAGTAAAATATTTTTTTACGAATTTTCACGTGTTCTGGTTGATTACTTTTCTAGAGTGAATGATTGCAAGAGGGTTACAAAAACAAAACTGTCGCATTCATTAATGTCTTAGGGTGGAAAGATCGAACTCAATCTGTCACAAGTCAGGAACAAAGCACTAGATCACAGCTTCACTTAGTGCTACAGCCAAATCCATAAAAGTCAACCATTTATCTGACACTTTCAATCTAGTACAAATACACCTTCCCAAGAGACATATTCGTTGACTAATCTACAAACATTAAAAACCTATCATCTCCCAAACCTGTCATAAAACTGACAACAATTTTTTCCACGTTACTTCGGCAAAGACATGTCCCTAAACAGCTTTTACAGCAGCAGAGGTGTAACTCACAAAATTTAGAATCTTTCCCACATGGCTCAAGTTGGCAAGTACGCGAGCTGCCGGAGACTTATTATCAAGGGGGCGGCCATTTTGCATAGTGCACGTGTGAGGAACGGTGTTGACTCCCAAGTTCACAGGTCGGGGTTTGGGGAGCGGGTTACTTTACTGCTGTTAAGATTGCATTGAGCAGCTGTCCGTGAAGTTAAATTAGCCATATTGGACGGATGAGGTGAAGCTAGCTTTGAGTTCTCATGTTTACTTCATACCCCACATGAGATTATCGGGAATGAGGGTAGATGAAACTTTATTTTCGGTTAGTTAGTACGATTTTTTTTTTACACCGGCTTTAAGTCAGTCGGGGTCTCACCTCCTTTCAAGGAGGTTATTTTTACTATATTTAAAATAAATATAATTAAAGTGAGGCCTGACTGGCAAACGTCCAAAAACATACAATAATTTAAAGTAAACGAATCAGAATATAGTGGTGCGGCCGGCGGTGGCGGTAGGTACAAATCTGACGCGAGACGGGATCACGTCGACGTAACAATGGTAATGCACTACTACCGCCCGCCGGATTTGCGCGGGCCGGGCCTTTAATTATATTAGCCGAATTACCTGAATATTTGTGTACACGCTAATGTTGGGGTAATAAGCGAGCTACCTGCGAGGGTTATGTGGCAGCTGAAATTCGTAAAGTGGTCCTTACATCGTTTTAGTGGAGACTCAAAGGACCAACATGAAAATTACTTTTCAACACAAATATTCATCTTTAGCTGAAAATTATATCAACTGCAGAAATATTTTACATACATAAGTCGTTTATGTACAAATCATCTGTTATTTCAAAATTATGTCTATTAAGATCAAAAAAAGACTCGTGAACTTGAGAAAATTTATTTATTTTTAGCAATCACTCTAACCTAGGATCTACCTCAAAAATATTTAAAATAGTTTATGGACCTCCATTTTACTACTTCAATATTTATTTCCGACTCTTTAAGGTCCATAATCGTTTGTTTCTATGTAAGACTTATCCGAGCGCACAAATTTAATGGAGCTCAGAGTAAAACGAAGAAAGTGGGAAATATAAGTAATTCCAGATATTCCTTACAGATGCTTGGGTACACGCAAGTAAATAAATTACAGATTATTGATAAAACAGATGCTGACTGAGGTTTTCTACTTAGAAAACTGTATGTAATACCTACTGAAGAACGGAAAATAATATTTATATCTAAGCGCCTGAATTTTACAATATAGCAATTTCAACACTGGAATATTGACTGTGAACATTGAAACAGTAAGTCACAGCTAGTAACTAAGTAGATAATATTGTAAACTTGTTCCTTGGCAAAATCATGTCTACCAACATAGTACTCGTAGACCTCTCTAACGGATTACCAGTATATAGCTCTTTTTTTCCGCACAGAGAATCCTATCATATCAATTAAAATACACATACACATGAAGGTAAAAGGAATGGCGGAATCAAGTCATGCAATTCCCGCACTCTCTAAAATGCATCCTATAAAATACCGAAAGGCTGGCTACCCCACGCCTGTGCTCAAGGCTTTCGAGATTGGACTTAATCAAATCTGGATCACCAATTAGCTTCTGGACATACTGGACGCTGTTGTTTGTACTTAACAACCATATTCTGGAGACTTACAAAGTACATATACAAGCTTTTTCGATATACTTATTCAAAAACCCGCTCTTATCCCACCTCTTTTAGGCAGGCAATAGACTGTTTTCCGCGCTAGTGCAGAAAAGTGCACGTGTTTCCCCCGCCACAATGTTATTATATTTATCGTATCAAGCTGGACGCGCGTCGACCTCCACGAGTTGCCGGTCAACCCTCATTTATTTCTTCGTAAGTATATTGAAAACAGTCGTTTGATACACGTGCACATTGGTCACTGTAGCCCTCGGCTTCATAACACACTCACCTACGGCTCGTGTGGATTCCGCCTCAGTCGCAATGACAAATTTTCTGCACTTGTAACAAAATGTACTATTATATTATATATATACTTCAACTTTACCTCTTCATATCGCTCATACCACCGTCCACTCATTAAAAATCTTGATATTTAAAGTGGAACATACTTACACACTAGAATTTAAGTGAAACAGTGACATTCAGTAAATTACCTAGTTAAAGTTAGACTGGGTATAATCTGAGTGAGACGGTACTGCTACGATACGATTTGAATAAACTACACTCGCTCATTGGTGTTATTTAGTTTAGGGTTCGCGGTCACTGCGGTGTAACGTACCGCAACAAATGTGTTTGGAGACAAACTTTAGAAGTTGGGTTTGTTGTAAAAATAATGTCAATTCTGCGCTGTTAAACTAAAGAGCAGCGTAGTAGTAAAATGGTTTTATTTTAGACTAGTTTTTGTCCGCGTAAATTGAATATAGCCTATGTCACTCAGGAATAAAACAGCTTTCAATCGGGAAAAAAATGTTGCATTCGGACCAGAACTTTCAGAGATTACCTCCTACAAACAAAAAAAAACTAACTCTTTATAATATTAGTGTAGATTTAAGAAAACCAATAACTATTGTAAACCAAAGCGTCGTACCACATACGTAAAAATAAGAAAGAAAGCACCAAACAAAGCAAAGCCGAGAGCACAACTCACAGACGCCACCCTCGGTGTGCACGAACCTCAACCTGAGAACTTTAAAGGATCGTCTTGTAGTGAGCAAATGAGCGCAGAGAGCCGACACCAACAAATGGCAACGCTTAGCAATGGCAATTTCATTATTGTTTAAACATCCCAGATTTGATAAAATGCACCTTTGCGAGATATTATTCTTGCTTACTTAGCAATTAGCTTTATTGCTTCCTTCTCGTTTTTCACGATTTGTTTTCGTTTAGCTTTTCCTTATTTTGTCTGTTTTTGCAGTCGTGGACGTGTGTTGGTCGCAAAATGAAAAAATATTCTCTATTGAGCGAACTTTGTCTTATAATATAATATAATAGAATATCTGCTTAGTATTCGTAACGCCTTTGCAGCATTAGCTTTAAAAAAAAAAGTAACTGCAAAGGCAGATTTGAGAAAGCACACTTTCTAAATTGATATTTGAGTGACATTAATTATATTGACCTATTTATCCATACATCTTCAAAAGGCTTTAAATAAATATAGGACCTAAAGATCAAAAACCATACAGAGCATTTATCATACTACTAAAATCTCACAATCCAACTAATTTCCTAGTCAAACAAAGCCAGTTGCACATCGACCACAAAAGCGAAAAGTCACATGCAAGTCCAATAGCAATTCGCGACCACTCTATAAACAAGAGTAGACCTAAGGCAAACTTTTGCCGACACTTAATGCAAGTTTAAGCGAAGCCGCGTGCGTGAAACTGCCCTAATCACAGTTTGAAGTCGCCACCGCCTGAGGTCGGAGAGGGGAGGGGGGGAAACTTGTGAGAATGGGCCATGCTGGTAATTCTGAGGGACAATTGTTCTATATTTGATTCGATGCGGTGGAAGTCTGTATTTATTTATAGAATACTTTTTAGTGTGAATCAGATTAAATTAAATTACGGCAAGAATAGAAAGTATTTTGCATGAATCCCAAATATATCATAATATAGACAGAATGACGATAATTTTTGTTGTGGATTTTTTAAATATTTAGTTGATGTCTAAAAATTGTGTGTAACTTGAATAAGTCTTATCTCGTTTCTTTTTCCTATAATTTTCATTTCATTTTTGCTAGTGCAAGTTTACATCTATTCGGTATTATAAATAAACGTAAAGGTAGATTTAGAAAACCATGCAATGATAAAAAAATACCTTTACTAAATAATTAGATTTCATCAATAAATCACAGTACCTAAAAGACTGAATTTGTATAATTCGTAATAGTTAGCAAGCTGCGGAATTTATTAGCGAAATACTGTGTCCTAACTCCCTTTGTCTGACAAGCCCACCCCCATAGGCTTGCCATCACGCCTAACTTAACCCAAACTTAGCGTTATTCGATACAAAACTTGAACAGTCAAGTTAGCAAGTTCGCCGAAGGTCAGGCGGTGACCACCTGCCCTTAATGCCGGTCTAATCTCTGCTCCTTTGGTACCAGATGGATACAGTAATTAAGTTCTGTAGTTAATTTCGCTGACTTAATTTATTTTTTTATTTCTGGGCAGATGAGACAGAGTTAAAAGATGGCGGTAAAAAAAGTAAATTAAATTGGTTTTTATTCTAGGTGAGCAATTTTTTTACTTCTTGGAATATGGAGATTAATATCTAGCTAGAAGCAATTCAATAGGCTTTGTTTACATTAGATAAAAAAACTAATAATTAATTTGTATTAATTTTATTAGGGATACAATACTGCGAACTTATTGGCCAGACATGACGCGTCCTCTCCCAGGCAGCCTTTTTATCGTATCATTATAATTTTTAATTTTATATCGGGATAAATAACTTAATCCATTCCTAATGTCAATGTTTTATATATCACAAGTGAGTTTCAAGTGACCCAGGCATTTATTTATTAATCTCAATGTATTTCCCGGTCTCTCAAAATGGACAAATATTCGTCGGTACGGATCACAACTGGTCCAAGTGCGAGTGAAAGCCGTGCCTATTTGTGGATCATTCCGAAACGTGTTCGGTAAGTATTTCACTCTTTTCCATAATTTCGTCCGAATCCGTTACTTTTACTTTGGGCAAGAGAGGGACGCTGCATTGGCAAGATTATGACGGCCATTATTGACCAGAATATGCAGTCGGACTGGATTTTTGAGGCCCTGCGACGTAGATTAATTGACATTGACACAGTGTTGATTTTTTATTGAATTATTTACGTACTTATTAATGGAGTTGATAGTTTTCTTTTTTAATTACTCTTATTGATAGGATCGTGTTTAATCACTACCTCATCATATGGTTTGTTGTCGACGACAAAGCACGGTGGCCTAGAAGTAACCTATTCACTCTCTCTAGTATTAGTGTAGTAGTAAAAAAATCGATCTCAGACAAGGATTAAAAAAAAAATGCTCTCTTTTAACAAACAGTCCAACCATTTTACCTGTAAAAATATTTTAGTTTACTTTGTTGCTTTCTTTTAGTCGTAGAATTGCCACGTTTATCTTTTAATCTTCAAAAAACAGGAAGTGAAAGTAGCATCATGCTTTAACCACAGAAAATAACGAAGCAACAACTGTTCGTCACCACAGATGTCATTCTGACAAAGCTTCAGGTAAACTTACAATTCCTACAAACAGAAATGTCCTAAACAATGTCTAAAATTTAGAGGATTTAGTCTCTCAATCCGCTAAAAGGCCGAGGCTGCCCGAACTTCTCCGACAAAACCCGAAAGCAAAAACCGTGAACTGTCAAAGAAGCCACTTGTAAGTTGGCTCGCTGTGGCAAAAACTGACGTACAAAAAGTTAGTGTAACTGCGGCCGAGAGTCCGGGAGACCGTGACTACTGTCCTCCTAGCTAATAGAACAGGGTGAATTATAAGGGTCCAGCCAAGTTTGTGGTCGCTCCTTCGTTGGTACAACTGCAAATACGTTTAAAATTAGAGGGCTACATGTGATTAAGGAGTTAGTTGAGAAAATAAATATTAGGACGCTGCAGAAGGGTTCATATAAAGCTTGGTCTGACCACATGACGTGTGAAGCAAGTAAATAAGGTTTTTATTGCTTTAAAAAGATCAAAGACAGAGAAGTTCTAAAACATTAAAATAAAGTCAGCGTTGACGACAAATGTGAATCTGTAAGTTCTAGGCATCGTCGACCACATCATGGCTTACCATCAGTTAATATAGTGGTCAAACATAAAAACTACATAATGTAACAAAAAATAATATTAGGAAAACATAAATCCTCCCCATGGAAATTAATTCTCAAAACAAAATTTTAATTAACCGTTTCAAGTGATAATGATCATGTCAGTGTTCAAAGCTCAAAAAGATGAAGAGTTTAGCTCCAGCACTAATGTGGCTTAGCCCCGGGAACACGGGAACTAATCCCGGAACACCGCAGGGTGGCGACGCGGTGCTGTTCGATTTGTCAAGTGTATCTGCGGCTCTGAGATACTTGGTCCTCCCGTCCGAAATTGGCGAACACGGAATTAAATTTTGTGGTTTAATCTTACGTATACCTTTGTGTTATAACATTTGATTAGCAGTCTGTGGTTGTGTTTCTTAGTTATCTTTTTTTTTAGAACTTGTATTTTTTATGACATGACATATGCAATATATCATTAAAATCTTTCGTAACACATACCTAAATCTATCAATCAAAATAATTATTTATGCATGCGTTTTATTAATTTCATATCTATAAATTAGACAAAAAATGCAGGTAGTAATATTACGAATCTACTCTGTTAAACTTTAAAACAAAATTTCCGGTCACGTAAGTCTCTTTAAATAAGTAGCTGGTGCTTCAATTAATGCAGCGCACTCGAGCTAATCCCGGGACACGGCGGCTAATTCCGGAGACCGCAGCCCGGGACTGTCCGGGACCGGCTAGTGGTTCAGCACTCGGTTTGGCGAGCGGGCTCGCGGTTTGAGGGTTGTTACTGTACTTACTATAACTTTGGAGATTCGGAATCATGAGTGGTTGTGTTATACTTAAGAGTCATGTGACACTTGTTGGTGATTTTGGAAGAAATTTCAAGGATGCAGTGAGGTCATTTCAAGAATTATTTTTGACAAAAAATCCGGTTTCATTCTAACATATCTACTAATAGACGATGAGTGGGCTATGTGAATACAAATGTTTCACCAACCCCAAATAAATATATTGGGATAACGGCACGCGGGTGATGAAGTACTGAGAATCCTCAATTATTCCGTGCCAGTGAGTACCCCCTTACACCTTCATTAAAAGCTCAATCTACCATTCATTGAACATCAAAATCCTTTAATCTCACTAATCTCTCACAATCAAACCGAGATATTTCTCATAAAAAGCGCTCCAACATGAAAGCAATGCAGCGCTTTAAATTAAAGGGTTTTTTAAAAGGAGATTCAATGAGATGCGGTTGGGACGATCTGAATGGTTTATTGCGCACAAACGGACGTACTGTACTATTTTTATGTATTTTTCCGAGTAATTAAATAAAGTGTTTTGTTAAAACGTTCTGTGGGCGAAATAAATGCGAGTAACGTGGAAATGTTGATGGAGTTTAAAGATTTAATCGCTTTTATAGCTTCAGGGTTTTGTATGACATCGTAATGGATCGCATCGGACCGAGAGTGGATCCGATAGATCCTGTGCTTAGAGATAAAATCCGTTTTCAATTTTACACTTGGGAAATAGATTGGTAATGGTTCACGTTACTAGCAGACATATGCACATAGACCCGGTTTGTAGAACGACAAATATCGTAAAATACGAATGTGTCAATAGTTTGCTAGTTGCTAAGATGGTTGAATTAATTTTCAACAGTTAGTGGCGCATTCCTCACAGAACGGATGGCCGTTGGGGTCGCAAGGTTCTCGATTGGCAACCAAGTACGTGTGAAGGTCTCCTACAAAGTGGACTTATGACTCCCCTCATTGTGGCGACACTTGTGGGAGATCTATGTCCAACAGAGGACGTCTTTAGGCTGAAATAATGTTGATAATGATGATGAGTGGCGCCACTTGACTTGTGTTTATAATCCAGAAGCTGTTACACTGCTGCCTGTAGTCGTCTAGAAAACGGTACAACACGAATACACAACACTACAAGGAAGTTAATTAGAAAGAGTAACCGCAGCCCTGGAACGCATTGGATAACTGAAGGTGCACAGATGGGTTTTAGTTAGTAAAAGTCTGAGAATTCATCTTGCTTTACCTAGAGCGAAAGGAACCAGCCATGAATAGGACAAGGCTAGCCGATACTCCAGGTAACCTAGCCAATATAGACAAAGTTCCGTCGCTACGAAATATTCCCAATAATTATTCATTATATGCAACTAAAGGCAAACAAACGTGCACCTGAATGTGGGCAACAAACCCAGAGCTCACACTCTCCGCACACGGCTAACTGTTTATAGTGTTTATCGACACGAGAACTTAGTTTACATTCTGATAAACTCCATCGGGCAGCGCTATGTACCTTTCTAGTTTGCCAAAACCTACTTTAAATTCTACACGACACAGTTGCGTTTGATTAAAAGGTGTTGAAAGGTGTTTGGAAAACAATAGGTGATAAACAGAGAAGCAAATATTGTTAAGAACTGAATATTTTCAGGAAATGAAACGAAGTTTTCATTTTCTGCTCATTTGTTTGAGGTTGTGTTGAAACAGTGATTAATTGTACGTTAACCTCTGCAGTAAGGCCTGCAGAAGTATTAAAACGTATGATGTTTACTTCTAAAGTTAATAACATATTAATTTGTAGGTATTCCTCCTCTTGCGTCGTACTCCTCAATGCTGGGGGTCGTGACCTCCCTGTTTCATCACTTCATTCGAACGACATTCCTCCATCTGTTTCTGTCTCTGGTGAAGGGTATTATATAGTGTAGAGTCAAGAGAAAATCCACACCGTGGATCTGGTCAGACCAACGCATTAGGCTGCGTCCACAAGGTCTTTTCCTATCCACTTTGCCGGTCACGATAAGCCTTTCGAGATTGCCGCCATCTTTTCTTACAATGTGACCGAAGTATTGCAGGTTTTAAAATTTCTTTGGTTGGGAAATCATCTAGTAACTTTTATCTGCTCTAGATGGAGCGATAGCGATTGTCAGGCTTTTACAAACTAAAACCCAGCCATACTCCTTCAGGTCCTTTGTGTTGCAGGGCCACGGTATTTTTTTCGAATATTCCCGCGGTCCGTCGCACTGATCGTCCTTATATTAGCACTCACCATAGGCTTCGTTATATTCAGAAAAAAGTAACATTCATGTGGGGTAAGTACGGGAGCCAAGCTACAGAAAAAATACAATATTTTATATTATCACAACTAAGCAACAGTGTCTCATGTAAATTGACATAGATACATTTACACAGAACCACAAATTAAATCTATTATTAAATCAAATCCATTATTATTAAAAAAATATTTTTGCCCAATTACGAATTCTACCACAGTATTCACGGTAGAACAATGCGAATAGTAAACTCGTTGTCAACCAATTACTGTTACCTACCGTACGCGGCCGGCTCGCCACAATAGACGCCATTGTGCCACAAATCATATCACCCGGCCTTTTCAGCGGTAATAACTAATTTACTGACGTGGATGTCTAGCAGTTCAATAAACACTGTCGTGCAGCATCCATTGAATATTTTGAGGGGACATAGACATTTCATCGCAACGAGGGCAAAGGTTAATCGAAATCGTTCATCGAAGAAGACAAACAGAAGGGAGATTCACTTGAAATGTTGTCTAAACTTATATCAATAAGTGGTTAAATAGTTTGTAATATCTGAGCAGGGCAAAACTGTGATGACTGGAAGAGAAAAGCGATGGCCCAGTGACATCCAAGAAATTGGATTGTCATAAGAAAAGGTACGTACAGGAAAGCGAAACCTTGAGAAAAACTACTCAATCAATATAGTTTATAAAGATTTAAATTTACCGTCTTCCTTTTTCGATTCCAATATGAAGTTTATTTACCTTGCTCCCCGTATCCAAATAGAAGTTTCCCAAAAACAACATACATGTCCTTTTCAACCCCAAAGTGATTAGAGGCGTTAAACCGAAATGCGTGTTAATTGGACCCTTGTAATCAGACGCCCCATACAAACAGCGCCGTGGCCCAGGAGCCACGTACACCAATAGATAGGTAAACAGGCCATAACACAGGGGTACAAAGGGTGCAAGCCGATATTAATTGCCGGTTCGATGATCGGCTATTGCGTTTGCTAAGCAAGGAAAGGGGTAGGATTAACGTAAGGCAGCCGCTTGATATTAAAATTCATAAAGTATTAAAGGACCAGGATTTTAAAATTAGTCCTTTGAGTCGTAAGAGCGAAAATCGTAAGTCGGATGAAAAGGTTGGTATTGTATCTATGGAGTATATTTGATTTTAATAAATCTACTGTAGCAATATATATAACTTCACAAAGGAACTAAAATTCCAAATCCTGCATCGTGGTATCAGAGTTCTCCGATTCGAACATATACAACAGGCCGAAAACAACTAACGGGCAGTAACCTGGACCAGAAATAACATCCGTCTGGTCGGAGAATGTTTCCTTTTCAACGGAGTTATGGAGGAATTTTATTTATTGATATAAACTAGTGCTTGACTGCGATCCCACCTGATGGTAAGCAGTGATGCAATCTCTGATGGCAAGGCGCAATAATTTATTGAGAGCCTATTCACTCTAGCCTTGAAGACACCCAAATTATAATTGGACGGGAAGACCGCAGCAATTTTTCCAGTCCTTCGACGTACGCAGTATAAACGACGAGGTGAAACGACGAGGTGAAACGCCGAACCGTAGAGGTTTTTACATGTTTTCTGTTTTCTGGATCACCTCTAAACCAAAAATTTAATGTAATTATTTGTCCACCAGCTCTATTCATTATACATATATTGTCCTATAGCTGGGCAAAGGCCTCTTTTCTACACACTTTTGTTGTTGTTTTTTTTAATTAAATAGTTGAGCAGTCCTTTCGCGACTGAATTTTCTAAAACGTTTCAGGTGAAACCTCTGTGTTTTCCACACACTAACACAATAACCTTCACAAAGAGGACTCGAGAGGTACAAAAGGAAAAAAGCCTGCACACGTGCGCAAACAGTCCTCTCTAATTGACTCGATAATCCCGTCATTGAGCTGCTCAAACGAAACGTTTTGTTCATATTCGTGTTTAGAATCTAATTTAAAACGTATGAAATAAACAGTTTTTCAAATTTTGAAAGAATATTTCGATTTTAAACTATCTATTAGATAAATCAGCGTACAAAGCACTGATTTCGCTATTCGTTACAACTTGAAATTAAAATAATATGATAAAGTACTTTGAGTTTTATGAAACGAAATATCTAGTAACACATATTCTAATCGAACATATAGTTGGCATAAATTCAGAGGTACACAATATCCTAAGTTTAAAAGTAACGATATGAAATAAAATAAATTTTACACCAATATTTTAACGTAAGGTTTGTTTTTCCGTTTGTACGAGGTAATCTCTGAAAGAACTGGTCGCATTGCGAATTGTTGCACCGATAGAAAGCCTGTTTTATTCCTGAGTGGCATAGGCTATATTTTATGTACCTACGCAGGTGAAAATGCTGGCAAAAGCTAGTATTTTATAGAGGTAAAGTTTCTTTTTTTGTAGAATCTCTGAAATTCCGATTGTGATTTTTTTTCACCAATAGAAAGCTGCTATATTCTTAAGTGACATAGGCATATTTTATGTCGGGTATGACGGATATAAATTTCAAAATCAGTTTTATTGCGTAATGTACACGTAGGGCTATATTTCACCGGGTGACCATGGCGGCGCTACCAGTTGCGCCGGCATGAGGACCCAGTGAAATATAGTCATAAGCTACCAAACTAGACAGCTAATAGACACCAGAGTCGCTACACGTCCGAGCTGCTCCCCGAATTGACCTTGCCGCCAATTCTTTTGTTCTGACCACGTGACTGATCGTTAAGGCGACGTCGTTCCCGTACATTTGAAGCTTTCTACTAGCGTTAACTATTGCTCATTAGCAACTTGGCTCGGGGGCCTGGTCGCGCCACCAAATTGGTTGCGCTACCAAACGGACACCAGTGAGTAACTTTATAGAGCTGTATACATTTTGTTGGTAGCAGCGACTGTTCGCGCCGTCATGGTGTCCCGGTGAAATATAACGGTAATGCGTGATCTCTTCCTTTGAACAAGGTTTATATCAGCAACAAGATATTATAACAACTGAATTATTTTCTTAAGAACCGCGAAACATCCATTTGTTATATTGTTGATCATAACTAATAAGCAAACCAACATACCAACTATAAAAAAGAAATAAAATAAATTCCATTAAAGTCCTAACTCATCACAACGATGCGGAATCACATCATTACATTATTAAAACATATTTCGCGCCGTTTTTTAACAAAAACGTTTCATTTTACGAGCCAAGCTAGTTACTGACTGATGCAAAAACTTGGAAGTAGAATGTATAAACGCAGTAGATCTTGATTGTGGAGCAAAATGGACATAATTGCTCCTGGATGGCGGCCGAGCAATTTGAAGAATTAACGTGGAACCAGTCAGGAAGGCTCGCTACGTAAATTACTGAGTTTGTGAGCTAGAGGTGAGTTTTATAGAGACGGGCAATTTGTGGGAAGGTTGAATAGAGTAAAGACTGGTATTTGATCACCATTTAACAAGCTGTTTTTTTTTTTCAATAGTAAACCTAATGAAACCAATCTGAAATTGATGAAATAATTGAGTATTTGGCTCTTAATTGAACCAACGAACTAAGACTATTTTAAGCGTTGAATTAGTAATAGGTTTCTACTGCAAAGATCATTATTAGTCCAGAATATTCCATAATGATAGAAGTGTTTTGTTGGCCAAGTGGTTAAGACACCCGCCTCTCGGACTCCTCGAGTTTGAAACCGAGCAAGTACCAATGTGAATTTTTCAAATCATACGTACTTTTCTAAATATCCAGGACATTACTGATAACCTATACAGCCGTTCGTAGATCTTATATACTCGTTACAGGTCAGACACCAGAAAGTCCGACCATCAATCTATCCAAGAATATCGTGTTGTCCAGTAAGTGGGTTGTGGAGGTCTGATAGAAAGCCGATCAAGCTAGGAAAAAAAAAACTAAAGAGATGATGATGACAAGAAATTGAAAGAAATCGGTGTATACGCAGCACATATTTATCTCCAGTCTACAAACAAAATAAATCCTTACAAAACATTGATTCGTCGGTTATTTTATCCCTACCCTCAAATCCCTTAAATCCTCAAAAAGTACATAAAACGCGCAGCCATTCATAGTGGCCGTCACTCACGCCAACGTTATAGCGAGTGTCAGCAGTGACATGCGGCGAGGCAATGAAATGTCGCGTCTGTACCGATGTCGCCGTTGGAGGCTCGACACTGACAGTTCATTTTATTTATTGTATGAAATCACTAGCTTCTGCCATTGACTTCACCCTCATGAAGGCTGGTTTCTCCATAAATTAGAGAAAACCGGTTTCTCTACAGACTCATGGCAGATTCTCAAACCTTAGGGAGACAGTTTTGAAAAACCTCTCTACCCATTGCCCGCCCTCCACAAGCCCTCATCTACGGTGGCTGGAAATCGTGTTCGGGATCTCGGCGGTTGGGGCGTGAGAGTCAGGACCGGCTCCTAGCCCACGGCATTACTGCTTCGCAGAAGTAGACCACCGCCTGCCGCCTGGTATACTTCCTCGTTCCGGACCATGGCCTGTACCCGGACTCGGACCGAGAGGTCTTACTCATTACCACCGATCGCCCCTACGAGAACACGGCGGTGCCCAGGCGGGGCACACCTCTAGCGTATGCTCCATCGGGTCCTCCAGGCGCTCCACACAATGGTGACACCCGGGGGTTTCTCCCACAAGAATCCGGTGCAGAAACCGGTGAGGACATGCGTCATGCGGAAGGTAAGAACGCCGTGTGAGTTTAAAACCGAGTAAGTACCAATAATTTTATTCATTTCATAGTACATTTTATTGAACAAACCGTGGGTGCAGTGGTAAGAAGGTTGCCAGCTGCGCTGTGTATCGCAGATTCGATTAGTAAGGCCTACAAATAGGTGTTCAGGGTCTTGTGTACGTGAGTTAATTTTTATCTTTTCTCCAGCTTAAATAAATCTAGATTTGAAAATAAAAGGGGGAAGTATAATATTGAAATGTGCTCCAAAGTGATGGCTGTTACATTTCCTGGAGCTTATCAACCAAAAGTAACAAAAACTCTGCTTATAAAATAACCAATTCTCCTTTGTTAACAAGAACCTCAATAAAAAACTGTTCATATATTTTTCCTCTGATATGGCAATAAAAAGCTTTTGCCTAAGTAATTGAAACACATCAGTACTTCAGTTGGAGTCCACTAGAACATTCACAAATAAAATCTGTGATACTTCAAAAATAAACTCCATTCTCAATAGCATTTGCAATTGAAAATAGACTTTAGTGTGTACACGATAAGAATGCTAATGTATTGATGAGTGTAGTGAAATAGTTACTGCACTACACGGGCTGCTTAGAGTGCAATTCCTCAGGAGAAATGTTTTATTTTGAAAAACTTTTTTAACAGGGAAATAAGTATCGGGAGTTTGTGTGTAAAATGTTGCTTTGATGTCATTTTCCGACTGGCCTGTTGGTCTAGTGGTTAGAGGCCCTGACTAACTGAGGTCGTGGGTTCGACTCCCACCCAGACAAATGTTAGTGTAACGAGTACTGGGTGTAATTTATTTATGGTATGTATGTATTCAGAAATATATAAGCATGTTCATCAGTATTGTCTAGTGCTCATAACAGAAGCTTTGCTTAGCTTGAGACTAGATGGCTTTGTGTGATAGTTATGGCATAATATTATTATTATTTTAATAGTTACTCACCTATGCGAGTCCTCATGTTATCGATTCCCTTTGCATGTTTCGAGTTGCAATTGAAGTCCAAAAAGTATTGTAGACATACCTGTAACAAGTAATTATTAAATTAGGACAAAATCATTTTAAAAACCAGCCAAGTGCGAGTTGGATTCGCACACAAAAAGTTGCGTACCTTTCTCCGTAGTAAAACAATCACGTTTTTTGTATGGGAGTAAGTAGGGCTTAAATTTTTTTTTTTTTGGTGTTATAGGAGCAACAGAAATAAGCTATCATGGTTCATGAGACACAGCCTGGTGACAGACAGACAGACAGCGGTTTGATAGGAATAGGGTTTCGTTTTTACTTTTTTTAAATTAGTTTTTTACGGTTCCGTTCTCCTTAAAAAGAACAACGCAGACTTGAAATATTAGGTAGTGACGACGTTTTGAAGTAGGTAGATAGTATAGATTAAAAACAACAACAAAATACACGGTTTTCGATAAATGAATACCCTTTCCAAATGAGTCTACATAACGTCAACCCCAAATTGATTTACAGAAGCACTCCTCTAACCATTTTGAAAAACAAACATACCTGGTCTACCTACCCACGCACAAAGTATATCAACATTAATTTCCCTATCCCATTTCACGAAAATCTCGTTTCAAAAAAATCCTTTTCTGTGTTCCAAATCGATATAATTTAACCCTTTAATAATCCGTTTTGCCGATACAGGTAAATCGGCAATCCGATTAGAGGCAGGCGCGTCAATAGACGGCGATTAGCGCCGGATGGCCGAGCCGGGCGACCGGACCGGTGGCCAGCCAGCCTGGACATGTTATTAAGGCCGTTTATTTTTTTTATATCCTTGTTTTTTGGAATTGTATAACATGTTGGATTGAATTTAATGTTAGTACCTACTATTAATTCTTCGTCCATAAATCTCTATTTACTATCATCAAATGGCTACGTCCTTACTTCATCCAGGGTATTTTAGTCTTCCTCTACCTAAATAGGTATACCTCCACAATCATAATCTACACAAATTACGTATTTGACAAAGGTAATCTAGAAAAATTCTTGTGCGAAATTTAGCTTGTGCAACTTTTTATTTATTTGTTTATTAAAACTTCATGCAACACAAAGGTACACAGGCGGACTTAATGCCTTAGGCCTTCTTTACCAGTCAACAAAGGGTGGTAAAGAGTAGACATGACAGGTGCATTTGCTTTTTGCTTTTTTTACCTTAATCGGCCTTATAATGTTCCCACTGTTGGGACGCAGTCCTACTCTCTAAGAGAGGGAATAGGCCGTAATCCACTACACGGGCCTAGTGCAGATTGGTGGATGTCACATGTCTTCGAATAGTTGACAGTTGCATCAAAAAAAGAAATGATTATTAGTAAAAAAAGAAAGCTTGTCTGTTCCTATCTGTCAGCAGTTACACGTTGCTCAGGACAGTTTCATTAATCAGACTTCAATCTATATTAGAACAAGGCTGGAACACACAAGCGAAATTGAATCACAGTTCAATTTCATGGATCGCATGGCGAGTCTGAACTCTCGCGCCAAATCAACGAGCCGACATCTATTCATAGAGAACACAAAGCAGATTACTGTTAACAAGATTATAAGCGAGTGCTTATTTAAACACAACATTCGTTTTCGTATATGCGAAACCCGAAACACGTGTCTAGTGCTTTTATGTAAAGAAACTATGTGCAAAAGAACGACGGCGTAGAAAATAAGGTATTATTGACAAAATATACGTAATCTAACCAACTTTAAACTGGAATATTCTTTACTAGCTTTTACCCGCGGCTTCGCCCGTGTTTATTAATATAGTTTAATTCCTCTCCCCTTTTCTTCCCCTTTTCTCACTTTAAAAAAAAATAGCCTATGTCCGTCTCCAGGGTTCCAACTATCTCTGTACCAAAATTCATCAAATTCGGTTTTGCCATTTAGGCGTGAAGACGTAACAAACAAACTCACTTTCGCTTTTAAAATATTAGTAAGGATTACTCGGTATCTATTACTAGTAATGTCTAAGACAAACTAGTTTAGAAATTAATTAATCTGTATATTTTTTATATCAATACGCTAAAAAAATACGCCAGTTAAATTTTGTTCGGGACTTCGCCATAATCCTTTCATAACTGTGTCATGAAAAATCACAAAGTTATAAGCTTGATAAGTCAGCCAAACAACATAGTCACCGTGCCATCCAGGCGTCTGAGGGGTTGTTTTGCACTTGCAAACAACTGTTTGCTGGCTAATACCCGCTATGACATGCCGTGACCTGTGTTATACTTAGAGTCGGTGGTGTCCAACTTGTGACTTTTTTTTTATTTTTTTGGGAAAAAATATAACATAGTGTAAAAATTATTGGAATCGATTCAGTTACTGATCTTGAACAAAGTATATTGCAGATTTCACTACTTTTCAGAACCTCGTCTTTACCCTAAAAGTTCTGGAAAATAAAGTCCAAAGTTTCTGGGAAATGAATCCAAAAGGTTACAGAAGACGTACCATTGAAACGCCTCCGACAAGGTGGACCGATGGCCTGGTGAAGGTCGGAGAAGTCCATTGGATGTGACCCAAGACCGATCGTAGCGACGATGCTTCGATGAGGCGACGTTCAGCAATGGACCGCTTTCAGCTAAAGTTATAATGACGATAATGATGATCCTTGAACATAGAGGCTATTTAAAATCAAGCCAATCCAGCTAATGTAGCAATTAAGGGGTTAATGCCACGTTAGGACATAGCTCGCATTGTTTAGCTCCATCGCATTATCGTTTAGTTGATGACATATCAACTGTGTGTCAATGCGTTGATTGAGCTGGTGTAATTATATCATTATCACAGTTAGCTGAACCGACGGCAGAGGGCGCTGAACTACTCACAATACTGATTTGAATCACTTGCTAAAGAATTTACAAAAATCCCGACTTTGTGCGAGTTGAACTCGCGCAAGAACCGTAAAAACGGTAAACATTATTTCATAGTGATTTTACTTTTCACAATTTTATCTTATCTATTTATAAATTTAAAATATCGAAGAAAGTTTTCCATAAAATGCGCGATGCCAATTTTCGAGCTTAATTAAATCGAACTATTTTATTAAAGAAAAAGGAAAACGTATTTAACATCTGCCGAATATTATGTATTTAATAAGCTTTTTTTAATTCATTAATTCTTAAAGTTTAGTGACTTTTGATTTTAAAGTCAGGTCAAGTGAAATAAATTAATAAATAAACATATTATAACTGCAAAAATATAACATCATGCGATATATCCGCCGTTCGAAATTGGAATATACCTACAAAAGAACGCAACTGTGTACAAAAATTAGGAGGAAATCAAAAGTTCAAATTGAAATAACAAAGCAGAATTGTGACAGTGTTGTACAAGTTTATACCAACCAGGAGAACTTATCAAAAGTAACAAATATGGACGAAACTTTGGCGAGACAAGCTCATCAAGGCAAAACAGAAGACACAGTTGCAAACTAGGTTTCTAAAAGATGAACATTCTTAACGACCTACCTACTCAAACTGCCACACTAGAAACTAGATAACTAGGAGACAGACATAACATAGGTAGAACACAGCACTTCAGCTAGTCTATCAAATAGGCAACCATTTCTCCTCCATCATTCTAATTGTTGGTACCCTACTGAGAGATTCATCATCACAAACATTTCAGCCGAAGGACGTTCAATGTCGGACATAGATCTCCCCCAAGTGTTGGTCCGACGATGTGATGGATGCGAGACGCACCGGACTACAACGATTGGTCCGGTGCATCTCGCATCCATCACATTTCGCGACCTCTCACCAGGTCACCTTGTGGGAAGCCTTCCTACGCTGCGCCTTCCGGTGCGCAGTTGCTACTCTAGAACTTTTCGGCCCCAATGACTATCCGTTCTACGAGCAGTGTGACCTGCCCACTATCACTTAAGTTTGGCAATTCTTCTGGCTATGTCGACGACCTTTGTTTTTAGATGGTATTAAATAAATAATCACCAACACCATTGCGGAAGCTGGGAGTTGGTTGAAGCCTTTTACTGACATAATTCATACAAGTAACATACAACGTTATCCTCCTTCATATTCAGCGCCTTTCCCACCTGCGCCTCTGCCTACCCCAGCGATGATAAAGCGATGACAAATAACTGCGGTACATCATCCAGCATCCATGCACCACTCGCACAATTCTACTGTTCGCACACTTCGCACTGATTCGCACACACACTCCGGTCGTTACTCACAAATAATCGTGCGATGTAGTCAAACACAATTGATAGTTGGTCGCAGAGGATGGAAGGTACAATTGTTACGTTTTTACTGTTGTAACGGCTTTTTGTTTCAGTGGATATTTATGGGGCAAACAAAAGGAAATATGAGTGAGAGGCCCCCCCCTCAAATAAGAACACAAAATAATTTTTTTTGTGTCTAATCTGAAATCAATCCAAAACTGACTCGCAAGTTTGATCATCGTTAAACATGAGATGAATGTCAGTGAAATGAAATTTTGCAAATATCAGGCCAATCAATTTATTTTCACGTAACAAAATATATACATAAGAAAATTAAATATTAATAAATAATTTATGCTAAAACTACATACAATATATGTACATATACACTAAACGCTATTCCTAACTAAAATAGGGCGTCATAAAACTCCTCTGCATAGCTGTCGACTGGAAGTGTGCCCAGAAAGCTGGCGGCATTGCCACGTTGCATGGCAATACTTAATCTCTGGCAGAGGTAAAAACCAGCTCTTGGGTAACGCGAAGTGTCAACTAAGCGTTTGGATAGTTCTTTAGAAAGCGTGTGAGTACTTAAGGACCCCACGGCCCAAGAGTTTCAACCCCAAACGGCTCAAAAATATAACTGCCTATGAATTTGTTATATTTCCGCCGCTTGAGGTTCTCTGCAGTTGCAGCGGCCGCACCAGCACAGCACGATGAGCAAATAGTAAAAAAAAAACATTTATACACGAAAATTTAGGTACAAAGACGGACTTATGCCTTAGGTATTCTCTACCAGTCAACCAAGGGTAGTGAAGTCAAAACATCACATAAAAAAAAGAAAAGATTAATAAGAAAACAAAGGAACAAATGTATCAGACAGACAGATCTTCGCAATAACACAGAAATTGCTAAAATATACCTTGGCATTAGTATAAAACACGCATGTCACATGAAGGAGACGTAGCTACTAAAAGAACTCGTACTACTTAACAGAGGCGGGGGACATAACTTGTGATATGCTCAGGCGGCGCATACACCGCCACTACGTCTTTATTTCACGGGGTTATGCTTCATGCACACCACGTCACATAAAATCTGACAACACTGGTGACAACACAGAATAAGTTGAAAAGGTTAAACCAAAACATATCTTTGATAGTCCTTACTTGTAGTCGGTGTGACCATCAGTTTGGTCAAGGGTATCGTATTTTGGTACCGTATCCTCGATAAAAAAAACGTATGGTTTTTTTTTATCGAGGATAGAACCGCGTTTGACATATCGCACCCGATGCCAAGCGCCGATGTAATCGTCGATGGAGCACACTTGCCTAGAACACAATTGTTGCCTAGAAGTAACCTATTTCCTCTTAACTTAAAGACACCTAGGTTGTAGCCATCAGGAAACACTCCGGCTGGGAATTCCACTCCTTAGATAAACGCTCAATGAAAGTGTTCCGAAAACGTTTTGTATGTATGGGTGGGATGTCCATCATTATACCGGTAGCGCTACGCCGTAATAGTGTTTCGATGATGTTCTGTCAACTATCAATTACATATCCAATGCTGCCAACGTGTGTATGTGTGTGTTCATATTTAAATTTGAAGTGGTCCTTCTATTCCTCGTCCTGTTCGCGGTTGGCGCGCAACACCTACGAGAAGCCACAACTTTAGAACGCGATACGATCTAAGTTCAGTAACTTTATAACAACGTGAGGGAAGTATTGAGATAAACTTATAAGTAAAGTCGGTTTTTCGATAAACACTGAACTGAGAACCAGAGTTAGAACTATGACAGAACGGTTTTAGACGGAGCCGGAGGACGAAATAAAGAAACTATTTTAATATTTTGGTCATAACTTGGTCCAATTAAAAAGTTTCAGTAAGTAACACCCACGTAAAACCCGAAAGCCTGAATCCAACTCTAAAAATCTCTTGACGTTAGATACAGTTCATTTCCTTATTAAAATAACTATGTCTTTATTCATTCAATTAAAAACAACAGTGACATTATAACAAAAAGTTGTTAGTAGTTAGAAGAACATCGTAAACAAAAAAGTTGCGAATGAATTAAAGCCGTGCGTGCATGCACTTACGAAAACGAACATAGCGAACACAAACATCAAACTTGAACATTGGTTTGTTTGGCATGGGCGCCATATTCGAACACGAACGCGAATATATTTAGAATCGAGTTCGCGCACAAAAGTCGTGTACTCTCTTAATAGCCATAGTGGCGTTGTTGGAAGTAGTCGATTGTAACGTAACATAACAGCGCAAATTTTTTGGTGTTCGCATTGATTCATGAAGAACACCGTCCATACAAAACTTACTACTTAGTACATACTTGGATCGCGGCAAACATGTTTGACGAACAGACTATTCAATGTTCGGTAATGGTACACATGTGCGAACCAAGTTGTTGCAATCATGCAACGCTAGTTGCGTTTCGTTCGTAGGTACTGAACGTAACGCGTCATTACAAAGTTATGCAAGTCGCAAAATAAATACAGAAGCACCAATAATGAACTTAATCATTACAGGTTTTTTTTTTAAATCAGTTTTATGTGAGATTCGAATATTGTCATTTCCTTATAAACTTTAATTAACGTATATTCACTAAAAATGGCGTCAATAACAAGTCAATGACAGTTCACTCACTATCGTCATTGTACCGTGTACTTTTTGCTGGTTACTTTAGTTTGTCTATGAATATTTGTGATAATTGACTTCATCATCTTTATGCCTTTGTCCAGAGTTATTTGGGGCAAACGCAACACTCTTTTTTACTATTCTGTCACCGTCACACTAACTCTCTTTTCTTTCATATCGCTCCACAGAAACCATCCAACTTTTCTCTGGCCTTCCTCTCCCTCTCCATCCATCACATGTACACTTACTTTTTAGTAACTTGCGTTTATTTATTAACATCATATTTAATTAACATCACTACCTACATAAATATTGAGCAGGAAAAAAACCTTATAAAACACAAAGTATTGCACGAATACTGAGAAGAGAGGTATATAAGACGCGATTGTTTTTTTTTTTTTTCGTAGAACTGTTTACTTATTGTTTAGTCAGGCTTACTTGGCAGGAAGATAAAGTAAGCTTACGTTTTTCTTAGAACCTTAGTCTTGGTTTTTCTTAGCCTTTTTATCTTCGACTGGTTAAGCTCAGAAAAACCAGGACTAAGGTTGCGTCCTCACCTGCATACAAGCTGTATTACATTGCGGGCTACCGAAGTCTAATGTGATCGGTCTAGAGTGAATAGGCTCTTAATAAACTAGTGCGCCTCACCATCAACGATTGCATCACAGCTTACCATCAGGCGGGATCGCAGTCAAGTACTAGTTTATATCAGATAAAAAAATAAATTAAAAAAAAACATTCCTTCGTAACCCGCAAAGTTATTTTACTTCATGCTATTTGCTTGCTGGTGGAAGCGATCACAGGAAAGATGAAATAATCTTTTCTGTGAAATCGACCCTAAGTTTACTACTGAAGTCAAATGTTATTTGTTTCAAAAAAAAATTTTTTTGTAAAGATAGCATGAGAAACAACATTTTAAAAGTAGAAGAGATCGATGATTCCTGTCCGACTACTCTGAAGAAACACAAAAATAAAACCTTCATAGCATATCATAACGTAATCATCCTTCGTGTGTTCCTACTGCTGGAACTTTACGCCTCCTCTCCGGCGACTGGGAATGGGCTGTAATCCGCCACGCAGGCCCAGTGCGGGTTGCTGGTTGTCACATGTCTTCGTATTTTTGGTTCTAGGACATGCCAGTTGCGCCTTGATGTTTTTCTATTACAGTTTTAAGAGCTGTGGTGATGAAATATATTACACCAAATAATGCGCCTTACTGGATTGGAACCCGTCATCTACAACTCGTAATTCGGGGCCATTACCATTCTGTTAAAACAAATTTAACTACAGTAAAGTACAAATATTATCTTTTCAGATCGATCGCTTCCAGGTAAACAGCGTCCAGTTCCAAGTTTACACAATATTAGTAACAATTTCCACTCACAACGTAAAATTGTAATAGAATCCAATAATTCATGAGTAGGTTATGTTTACAAAGATACCGTAAAGCCAAACTGAATGAATGAGGACGACACACGAAGCACAGTTTACAAACAGTACTACGTGGCAGGTGACAGTGTTGCGGTGGTCGGGACAATTACGATATGACATGTTTTTGAAAGCGAACAAGACCAATAAGTTCAAGGAATGGAGTGGTAAGCCGAGACCTAAGGAAGTCAGAAAAAAAAATACAAAAGAAGTAAAATTTTAAATGGCAGATTAGCAGTAGCCAAACAGCACAAACGAAAGCCAAGAAAATTTCGCCCTGTCCATCTTACTTTCTGTTCCTATTTTATCAGATATTTTCCGTTGAAGTTTTGAAAGGCATACAGACGCTTCCAGTCTATCCGAATACGGCAGAATATTCATGTTTTACATAGAGCGACCTCCACAATCCGGGCAAAACGATTTTCCTTGAAGAGGCTGATGATCAGACTTTTTGGCGTCTGACTAGCGGTAAAGACTTTGAAAGATATGCAAATACAAACAGAGCACAACGGCTTTAAGGACAGTAACGTCCTAAATAAACATAGAAAGGTGAATTAAAAAAATCACATGAGTACTTGCCCGTAACCTCATGCAGACAGGTGCCTCAACCAAAAGGCCATCACGAATACAAAGTCTGACCACTGCCACTGGATATCTTTCGTAATATTCTACAATACCTCTAATACGTTACGTAGACCGCCTCCATCATCTCAATGATCGATCATTTAGCCCCCACAGTGATCAGTCATCGCGAACATCTGAACTCAGGCAGATTTCCCCGATATCCATCACACTGGAGTCTTGAATGCATCCCTTAATTAGCTGGCAATTAATGAGTAGTAGTTGACGAGCACTAGTCACGCGACTATCTCGTTAGACACACCGCCAACTTCTTATAATATATGTTAGAAGTTTGTGTATATGTGTGTGTATACGTATCTACATGTGTTTGTTGGAATTCCTCGAGCTACAGATGAAACTTTCACAACAAAATATATTGTAGAAAATCTCGGTACAGTTTCATATGGCGTATGAAATTTTTATGGTCTGACTACGGTTGAACCAAGCTGATTCGTGCTAAGATTTTGCATTTTCTTTCGTTTTTCGTTGGTACTGACTTGTCAGTTATTGCTTCTAAGTATAATGAGACTTTCTCTTTTAAAATGGCTTTTAAATTACCAAGCAAACCCATACCAATACCAAAACCAACGTGTAATCAAATATTAAGTAATGAAACGTAATCATCTCTACTATTCGTTATTTCTTATTATTTGCTCAACACAGAGACTTTGAATCAAAACATTTATTTCAAATTGGTAAAACATTTACAGGCTTTTTACTTTTGAATCATCAAGAAATCAGTCAATCAGAAAAATATTGCTGATTGCACAATCCAAAGCGTGCCTAGATCTCTAGCAAAAAGAATGTGCAAGAAACTCCATGGACAGTTTTAAATCATGTTATGTATTACAAATATCTTGGTTTCATATTTCTTACTATTATGAAAGAACAATGTAAATAAGTTAAAAAGAAACATTTTCTAAATATAGAAGATAAAATAAGCAATGGCGGCAAAGAGATGACTTCTAACTCATCAAGTCATCGCGTACCTAATTACCCTATCAACTGAGAACAAAACCGTCTGTTATCAGACCCAAGAACACGTTATCAGCAGAAACAGTTTGCTCACATTACTGAGTACCTCAATGTCTGTGCCTATTTGCATAAGAACGCATTCTTTGTCTTGAAACAATACTGCAATTATGCTACAAAGAAAACTTTATACTGTATTAAGATGTTTAATTTATAGTTTGGCGGGAAAAGAAAGTGAATTAATTCATGTTATTAGTATTAGGAAGTAGTGGGTGTAATATACCCATACATTAATATATGATTGGCTATCATTGAACAGTTCAGAGCCGGGGGTATTCCAATGTGAAAAGCAGTAATATCCGGTGCCCAGCTGTGTCTCAGCAAGAATCTTTTCTCTTGCAGTCGGTTATATGTATATTAATATAATATTGCTATCTTATCAACTCGGTAACTAAATGGTATTAGCAACCTGATGAATTTTATCCATTTATTGTGTTTGACAAAGTACTAACATACATTTTAGTGAGCAAACAAATGTATTTGGGAAACAGGTATATAAATGATAATAAATAACCGAATAAATGTGACAAAGAAAAAAAATTGCTATTTGCGGGCAGAGCAATTTTTTTTTTCATTACCACACGGTTTGATAGTCTTGTAACAGCAGATTATTTCTAAAAAAAACCCTCATTACATGCCAAATATGAGTAATCTAAGATACATTTCCGCCATTACCAATACTTGTCGTTTTCTCTCCAATTCGGCATACAAGTGATTATAACACAATCATCATTATCACCAAGAAAGCGTACCGATTAGCGTGGATACACAAAAAGCCCGCGCCAACTAAAGTTTACGCTCGAAATGATCCGAAAGTAACAAAAAATATGAGAAATGTACCGCTCACCAGGCGGAACGAAATCGTCTGTAACAGAGGTCTAAACCTGAAAAAAATCAGACAAGCATTAAATTCAGTCTAGATTTGGCTCTGAGAAAGTTACGACAATATTTCTTATTGTAGTCATTCAATACATAAACCTATTTATTACTAAATAGCGCGGAAATGACTGGTCTGATTTCGATTAAACTTCCTCTGATTAATAGTCATAATTTGCACCAGCAATAAACTCGACTCGGAAATCCGATGTTCCAAAATCGCTTTCTACAGACCTCGTTAAATATTTGAACCAATCAATGAATCAATTTTTGGTTCATCGTATTTTAATTGCGTTCTTATAAATATTCAGATTTGCAGACACTACTTGGCTCACGAATCGCGCTCGTACTAGCTGCCCCTGCGGTTTCACTCGCGGTAGTTTTAGCGTGATGTTATATAGCCTATCTTCTCTAAGTTTTCTTTAATAAATGCGCTATCCAACACTAAATAGAATTTTCCAATTGGAACCAATAGTTCCTAAAATTCGCGCGTTCCAACAAACTCTTTAACTTTATAATGTTAGTAATACATTTACTGAAAAAAGGGTTCATTCGCACAATGAACTAGACCATCAACTACGTAACTCCGGACTACAATAATTAGTTTCGTTCCCCATCAAACGGATCAAAGTAATTTGATCGTGAAAAGGACAAGACCTTGTCAAACACAAGTCTTGGGCCTGAGAAGTTACTAATAAGTAGGACAAACTACTACTTCTAATTAATTGAACAAATCTACACAATATGTCAATTAATAGAAGATCAACCTAAAAGGCCTCCTTAGAAAGTTTTGATGCCGTGCCGTCTAAATAATGTAGAAGTTTATTTAAATGGATCATTAAGAGAGAAGCGACAAAATTTTAATGTTGCTCCACACTAAGTAATACTCCTGGATCGTGGATGCTTTCACAATCATGTAAACTCACATACACAAGACAACCAGTATCCGGAACTGTCAAAGTCAAATTCAAAATATTTTATTTTACATAGGCCTACATGGGCACTTATAAAATGTCAGAAGCTAGTGCACGGTTCCTAATTGGTCTGTAGGCCATAGAAATATTTGTTGCTCCCTATTCCCTCATGAATCGAATTCGCGATACGCAGCATCCAATCGCACAATCACGGTGCCAACTACGCCTTTGAAATTATATTTCGCTATTCTTAGGTCTGAAACCACCCGTAGCTCAATCCTACTTAACTCTGGCCGTAGATAGCAAGAGTTAACCGATTATAAAGAGCCTGTGTCTTATTTTTTTTTTGCTATCAAAAGTCAACAGCCGTAACATTACATTTGAGTCTCAATTAATTAAAACCAAATCTCAATGTCAAAGTATCTCCTTCTTCAATAACGTCAGAGCATTCATTGTGTGTTATAGATAAGCAAACTAATCCTGTAGATAATTTAATTTGTGTCAGACGCATCACTGAGTGAGATGCAGATTAAATAGGAGGCTGCTATAAACATGATAAAGTAAGTAGTAGTACACAGGAGCCTCTGAGAAGTCTGCTTGGGTCGACGGAATTAAATAAATGACACAGTTGATTGTATTTCACTTCAGGTTAAACAGAACTCGCTAAAGATTCATGTCACCTTAAGCTATTTCTTAGTTTGGTCTACTCGAAAAGAAAGGCAGTTAAACAAGCTTATTTGAAAACTTTTACATACGTCCTTCGAGCCGGATACTACTGCAAAAATATTAAATTCTATATTAATATAAATTGGATAGCAATTAATTGAACTGTACGATAAAATCAAAGTAGGCAAAAACTACGACAGACGGTCTTTAATCCGTATGCCACAGAATACTAATACATAGTAGACACACAATACTATAAAATCGTACTCGAAGACATATTATTATGACCGCCATGTTTGACCAACTAGAGCAAAAACAACGTCAACGAACTTTCAATACTCGTGGGTATGTTTGTGTAAAGAGGTACTTTATAATGTGACAATGGCGATTCGAATTACTTTCTACTGGGTAAAATTTTAAATAACCTTGTTTATTTTAGAAAGCACCACAAGCCATTGTTTAATGTCTACTTATATAAAGATGATATTAATTGTTAGCGACAATAACATACAACTAATTTGCTTGTATTGTAAAGTTCGATATTGAGTTAGACTCGTAATAACACAAGTTAAACCTTAGTTTTTTTTTGTTATTTAATGTGGATAATAATGAATTCTATTGAATAATGTATTATTATTCATATAAATAAAATAAATACTTGGTAAACATCAGTTGGTTTACGAAGCTATTCCTGAGGCCCTTTTACTGAAAATATGTTAATAGGAAATATTTTATTAACCCTTCAGATACCGTCAATTAGAGACACAATAGTAAGACAATAGATGCGCGGCCACCGGGTGTCGCTTGGGGATTCATGAATTAAGACAGTAGTTGTATAAATAATAATTGATCTTTATTTTGTAAATAGTTTTTCAAAAAACACTTTTACACGTCAATTTTGTTTTCAGTCAGTTTTAACGAGACGAGGCCGGTGTTTCCTAGCTGACTACCCTGAGAAGAAAAACCGAAACAAACTCAGGGGTCAAAGTCTCTTTTAAATAATAATATTATGAATAAAAGTTATTTTTATTAGTATTATAAATTATTATACTTGTAAATACATTTAAACTATGGAAGAGAAACCCCATTCCTGCAAAAAAACACAAACTATCGCTTACGATGTTCTTCATGCAAAGGATCGATATTGTAAGTTACTCAAACTCAGATCATATATTTCAACTAAACCCTTTTCAATTGCTACAGGATCGGTCAGTTAGTTGTTCTGAAGCTATCCAACACGTAGTCCTCTGTGGAGAAGAAATACTGATCCTAAAGTTGGTCATTACTATAGAAACTGTTAGTCAGCAGTTTTCACAATCACATACTAAGTTGCCACTTTCATAAACTTCTTTAAAAGCTGACACAGAACTCAAGCGCAGGGGATATGGATATAGAACGTTGATCCAACCAATCGTAATATTATCATGACGTAAAAAGAGATGGTGCTATACACCCTGTACAGGGTTATTTGTAAAACACTAACAACCTTGCAGGACTATAAATAAACAACAACTTTTGTGCTATAACTTTTTACAAAACATGATATTATCCAAAACCAACCTTCCAAGATTTTGTGGTTCTATCTCACACATTGCAGCTCTTTATTTTGCTATACCTACCTACATCAATACACCGCAAGCGCTTCCCCGCCACCCCACCACCAGATCCCGACTCCCATTCCGATATTGTACTATCGCTTGCTTCGCATAGACTTAGTACTTTTTAATTTAAATAATTATAGTTTTGTATGAAAATCTGATAAACCAAAATATGACAATTTTTTAAAACTCATAGAACAAAAGTTGTTGTCTATGATGTTAGTACCATAGTCCATTATCCTGTATAAATAGCTCCATTCCTGTAACAGTTCAGTTTAGCCACACTTAACCCGAAGCTTCCCCATCCAGAATCAGTCTCATGTACTAACAGAACCGAGGATCAAGGCAGTATCAGCCACTGCATATACTGACGGTGACCTACATCACTGACCCGCAGCCAGAGCAAATAAAAGCCGACTGCCGGCCGCCCAGTGACACGCCGTAACGGTACCGGCAGACGTGTAAGTCACAGGTGGTAGCGGGTGCAGAAAGCTTACCATAACATTTTAGATTGAGCTGGTGGTAGGACCATGATCATTCACAAGCATGTGCCGGTCAGCTCAAGATGAGCGTTACGTCAACCTCACATGGTATAGAATTCTATGACACTTCACATTTCGTTTATTATTGACCTGCTTGTAGAGAATGTGGGGCAATTTCGGTAATTTTTCATAAATCGTCAAAGTTTTGCTGATAAAATGAAATGTGGCTTAGTGCGTGAGTGGTGTTCTTGGACACCGCTGACATAGCCATATCTATTATCTATGAGTACTACATAATTATTTCATATATAAGTAGGTATACGCGTCATGCTTGTGAACGGGTGCCGTCAGTTGAGACTGGTCATCTCTTAGCTGCCAGCGCCTTAATTCAATTTTTATTTTTTAATTATTTTTTTATTGTTATTACTTAATCTACATTGTGCTCACATAAAAGAAGCAACAAGAAATATGTAACAAAAAATGTAACTCATAATAACTATGATTTAAGAGTGTCCATGGAATACCTAGCACGTTCTTCTCTATAGAGATCTACGCTTTGAAACGTACAATTTAACTTCACTTTTTTGGACTGACCGACATTTGACTATTCAAAAGTACCTGTAAATTGTATTTAAATAATAAATGCTTTTGATTTGGATTTAGATTCTTTGCCATTGGAACATCTCACGTAATTTTACTAGGCAGTAAGTTCTAAATCTCTTTACCACTTACGGACATCAAGTACTTGTAATCAGCCCCGCCATCGCTGCAAGCTTACAACTTTAGTACCCGCAATCACAGTTAACGGTCTGCAGCGCACGCGCACGTGATTCACTGCACCACACCCGTCTCTCTCACACCTACGGTAAAGCGGCGCATGCGAGCGAGACAGAGAAACAATCGCCATTGAAGTTGTGGGAGACAGCGCGTCAGACAGCAACCGACAGATTACATGCTGATTATTTTGTTTAAATGATTAATTAAATGTTTCATCCATTGTAATAAACACTTTTTAGGTTATTGTAAACGGATATTCGATTAAGGCCGACAATTTCAGCGTATTTTACATAATGTGAAGAGAAAATGAAACATTTGGTACAGTTAGATTGTCGGTGCTGTTCATTTGAATATGATGAGCAAGTTTTTTGAAAAGAAATAGCTGTGAGAAATTTTACCATAACAGTGTCGCTGCTGAAAGGTTTCCTTTTTCCTTCAGTCAAAGAAATGTCTTGATAGACTTGTATTTTTAGCCTGTCATTACAAGACAGCTGGTGTAACATTTCCTCGGAAGTACAGACCGGTTCTGATCGACAATGGTCGGCCATGCTGGACGAGCGGCGCTTAACCTCGATGATCAATCGTCCGTCGCGACATCGTGTCGTTTAAAGTGTAAGTGTGCTTCGCCTTCTAATCCCCTCTATTTTGTCTGTTCATACAAATGTTGGATTGCTGATTTTTGTAATTGGTGAAGGAGACAGAACGAAGTTTTGAATAAGTTTTAAATCGAAATGAAAACTAGTTTTTCCCGTAACTTCGTTCCCTTGACTTTATAAGAACCTTACTTTTTTTTTAAATAAAAATATCCTCCGGCACTCTGCAATAGTGTAGCTCTCTTTGAGTGACTTCTTTCGGTTCTAGACTTTATTAGTTCAAACAAATAAACAATTTTATCTCTTTATAACACAGCATTTCTGGAATGACCAACTCCAGTTTGTCAGACTTTTACTGAATAAAACCACACCTATGTCAGACTTTTGCTCAATGAAACCACACGTATGTTCCTTCGCCACCGCCGGGATTCCGATTCCGATTTCCGGCCACCGTAGACGCGGGCTCGCGGACGGCGAACCATGGGTAGCTCGCTGTCCGAAAGTCCGGTAACTGTCCGGTCCGATGATGTCCATCAAGTAGTTTTTTTTTTATTTCACATAGGGCTCAAGTCACAAGGGCACTTATACAACGTCAGTAGCTAGTGCACGATTCCAAATTGGTCGTTTCCTATGGAGAAGAACCGGCAAGAAACTCAATAGTTACTCTTTTAAAAAAGTGGTTGATGTTACATTGATAAGATTTATATGCTGTTCATTTTATATATTAGTGTGGATCGCTGCATTAACTAACACTAATATAATCCTGTGAGTTTTACCATTCCCACGCATCGCCTCGGTACATCCTTCTATGAAGCTCACACACAGGCTCTAACTGACTGAGGTTCCAACAAAGCCTTTGACCCTTTGTAGTACAAGTCCATTACTTGATGAGAGTTTTGCTCATGGTAACTATGACAGATAGAATATTTCTATTAGCAAGTAATCATAATAATATCATCCATATAGGTACGGAAAACATCAAAAAGTGATGGAAACAGTAATTTTCGTAATGTTTAGCTATTTTGTGTAGGTAAGAAAACGAAATGCATGCGATCAGAAAGTTTTTATATTACCAGTAAAGTTATATGTCATATGGATGCGAGACGCACAGGACCGTTCGTTGTGGCGACACTTGGGGGAGGCCTATGACTAAAATAATGAAAGAAATATGTATAAATACGGTAGTCAGCCACCGGCCACAAGTGGCTATCGCGCACTTCAGCTTCCTTTGTGGCCGCTTCTAGCTTCTTGTAGCGGCGTTTCTGACTGTGGCGTGTGGCCCATGTGTTGTGACACTTACAAACACTGTGACACGAAATTTTTGTACCTATATTAGAATGATTAACCTTTTTTACGGTGGGCAAAAATCATCTTATGACCACCCCCGCTCTTGGGTGGAGCGGGAGATAGCGTCAGACTCTTACTGACTAAAAACCTACCCCTTTCTTTCTAGCCTCTTCATACCGGGACTCGAGCTTCTTTTCAGATAACCCTGGCCCCAGTAGGCTTTGACCCAGCTAGAAAGAATAACCTAAGGTTTTAATCATTTTGTCCTGATTCTTTAAACCCCAAGCGTTCGGTCTCTCATTGTCTTATTATAGTGTCTCTAATTACGGTATTCGAAAGGTGTAACATACTTTAGCAAATCTTCTAAGAATTGAAAATGGCTAAGTTTTCAGCTTATCTTTAAACCCTATTTGTACAAAATTTAAATATAGTCATTGTATTTCAATTTTATAACCCATAATGTGAAGTATAAAGCCGGTTTAGATTTAAATCTGATACAATAAACTTGCGGTCACAAATACTGATTTACATACACAGATTGTACAACTATCTGGGTCAGTCTTACAGAACCTACCGTATAAATCACTAGCTGAACCTGCGACTTCGTCCGCGTGGAGTTCAAGAACATTACTCTCCTTTTTTGGGTGCGCCAATGCGCCTCACTATCAACGATTGCATCACTGCTTACCATCAGGTGGGATTGCAGTCAAGCACGAGTTTATGTTAAAAAAAGTAATCATGGAAACATTTTTATCTATTTCGTAGATGCATGAAACTAAGCTGTGTTGCTCCTCGGGAAACGAGTTCCATTCCCGCGGGATAAAAATTAGCATCAGTTATCTATCAGTGAAAGTCCCATCACACTTCGTCCAGCCGTTTCGGAAATTAGCCGGAACAAACAAGTCGACAGAATTAAATATACCGTCACGTCATAAGCATGCAAACATTTAGTAAAAAAATTTAAATAGAAATGAACATCTTTCAAGAAAAATAGTCAATTCCGAAATGTAATCATCACATAGAAATATGAAGAAAAAAAGACTTTTTAGTCAAGACCAAACAAGACCGAAATAAAAGGGGCAAAGAAAATGCGAACCCATCATAAAGGACCTAATTTATTTCACTTTTCCTTAGGCTCTGGACAAATTGACGACGACTCCCTGTAGGTAACCTAACCCAAGTCAAAAATGAAAAATGACGTGGTCCATCCTTTACGTTGTATTTTTTAACAATCATTTTCACGTAGCAGTGGAGCAAAGTGTGTGCACACTGGTGTACCGTGGTGAATAGTTGGTGTACCTCAGGAAAATACTGATATCTCATAAAGTTAATAGACAGACGGAAGAAAAATGTAGATCTATATAGCCTATAGACTCGGGCTTGCAGACGGCAAGCAATGGGTAGCTCGCCGTCCGCCTGGTAACCGTCCTGACCGAGTCCAAGTCGTCGACGGCACGTAGTGTTCCACGCGCCGGAAAGAGAGAGTGAACAAGGAGATGTCACCAACCGTAGTGGCCTAGCAGGGTCTTGGGTGATGCGAAGACAACCAGGGTCTTATAACGTAGGCAAGAAAGAACTAAAGTGGGTTTTAGTCAGTTAAAGTCTGATACTTCCTCTTGGTGGGAGATGTCATCTACCTATAGACTGTGGGCTCTAAATTCATTCTCCGAAGGTACCTATTCCTTTTTGCTAAACTCACCGATTAATAAGCAGGAAGAACTGTTAGAAATGTAAATGGAGTGCAAAATTTACATTTTCAGAAACTCACTTTTGTTCATTAATCATCCGTAAAAAGTGGTTTTTCATTTATGGTGTACCTCCAAATTTATCCGATTTTCTAGATCTACCTTAGACACAAACAGTTTCCCTGAGGCCCTGGAATGAAGGCAACAAAGGAAAAGAATGGGTTTTAGTCAGTAAAAGTCTGCCAGGCCCTCGCGCACCGCCCGAATGCAGGAGATGTCATTGAATAATTTCCCACAAATAAAAAAAAGACAAAAATTTTGCGGAACACTGACGTAGAGAAACTTTGCCTAGGAACTCTGGACATACCTAACATAGCATCTGTAAGTGTGGTAGCATCTGATGCCCATCGAACCCCTCATCCCTTTCAATAAAAGCAGTGAGTAGCCACTTATCTTTACAGTTTCCAATCGTTCAGGAAGTGGCTCCAGACACCCTCGAGCCGACAGCTGTTGTCGCCTGGGTTTTACTGCTATCTTCATAACTGACACAACTAAGTTTTATGATACATTCTCATTGGAGTATTACCAAAATTAATAATAATTAATTAAATAAAAAAAAGTTTAAAAAAGATAAAAGGTTAAGTTATTTTTTTGTGATCGTTGGAAGAAATGGAACACTATACGTATACAAATATAATTAAATTTATGAGAGTAGTTCTAACAGTAAGAACTACATTTTCAGGTGCAGAGTGCTGGATTGTCAAATTTATTTCATCATGAGGTTCTAGGATTCATGAACGCTCAGACACAGCATTCTTGCTCGTGCTTCTGGGCACTTTGGAAAAAACCAATCGTAAGATGCTATACTAAACATAATGCCATGCAAAAGTACACAAAAAATATGAATATTATATGGATTCGTGTTTTAATAAAGGGCCGTTCATGGCGTTCATCGTAGCGACCCTTAGGGGAGGACTATGTCTAACAATGGACTTCCTTCGGCTGAAATGATGATGAAGCCTCATCTTACAAAAAGCCTTTGGACAAAAACGTATTGACGTTACAAATCATTAAATCAAACACACCTACCCTTTTGTTTGAAATACTGACAATTTCGAACTGAACAAAGCGTCTATCTTGCTACACAATAACCTTTATACAATCTATAATAATGACTCAATCTATATTTACAGTTATGGTTCTATGAACACTAGAAATAGCCGCTAGGTCTAAGTTTAAACGGTCCGTATCGGTCGCCCACACACACCCACGCGTCCCAATGTGGCGAGCTGACTAATAAAGTCATTATTTTTACACTCAATTGAGAATAATTGAAAAGTTGGGTGGTCATCTAAAGATAGACATCGTTAGTACTCTCGTGGGAGGTGTGACTAAGATACTTACTGAAGCAGAGGGCACTAAAATGTGTTATTCGAACCATTATGTAGAGATTTTCCTGATCCTACAGAACCATTCAAAATCATAATATTAAGTATCTAGTGCTGAACTGCGATCACACCTAATGGTAAGCAGTGCTGCGACGTTAATGGTAAAGTGAACTTATTTATTAAAAGACTATTCACTCTTGCCTTGAAGCCACCTACATAATAATCGAACGGGAAAACCGCAGTAGTCTAGTTGCTACACATTATTTCGGTTCATCATCATTTCAGCCGAAAGACGTCCACTAGTGTATCCAATCGGATTCCCGCGACCCTAACCAATTGCGGTTATCATTGCTTTTTCCCAATTATATTATCTCTTCGTAGGAACCTAAACCATGAACTATATTAATTAAACGTTCTTCATCGTTAGAAAACGTTTACGATTCTTAGTAGGACGTCTTTATTTTTATTATTGACTGACATAATAAAACGGAAATTGAGATGACAAACAATCCTGCTCGTTATTAATCGATGTTTCTACGCTCTGTGTGGCTCCAAATGGCTGTAATTATTGATGTATTTCAAACTGTACAAAGCATCAGACAAAATAGATTCACTATGCGTAGTATTACAAATCATTGATCACTAATATGTCGATTCAGAGCAGATTGCACAATAACCATTATATAACTGCATACAAAAGGTCTACTCCGTACGACAACTGAAATAGTGAACTGACTGTAGCAGAGACGGTCATGTTTATTGCACTCTCGGTGATAAAAGGACTGGAGATTTAGGTAGAACCCACCATCAGCCTGTAAAGCTGTGCAGAGGTTCAGGCGCTTATTGTCAAAAGTGCAAAATGACAAGCAGTGACAAAATATTATAAACTGATAACATCCAAGTTAAGCAAGTAGAGAAAAAAAGAATTTAATGTATTTTTGTAGAAAATTAAAAAAAAGGTATGAAAATATTACCAGAACGGGAGCCACTTTTCCCTCTACGAATTACTGCTGTATCATGTAAACATAGCATCCAAACTTGGAACAACTATCTGTAGGCTATGCAAATATTTGTTCCAAGCGAGAATCCAATCCACGACACGCTTCACAGAAGCCAACCGTGCCTCCAATTACTTACTAAAACACACCTGGTCTATGTTCCTTCATTTACCCTATGCGACCTAACTAGGACTTCTGTCAGTACCTACAGAGTGCTGGTGCGCCGAGTCGCGAGGCAGGCTGCACAATTACACAGCTGGGCGGCTACCTAATCGCTCAGCGTCATGTCTTCACGTTCAGATATTAAATTGTTCGCAGAATCACTCGCTGATTCAATTGCGTAGTCCTACGCTTGACACCTGGATCCTTCAGAGGCTAAAGGACAAATGTAAAAAGGCCCACAGTTTCGAAAAGTATCTTCGACTGACGCCAGCGTCGGATTGTTCAATTCCACTGGTTGAGAAGCAAAGGTCCGAAGGTAATTCACATCGGGACAGCTTCTAATGTTATCCAAAGCACAGGTCTGATCGTGTGTGGAGTACTACTGTCACATATGGGCTGGTGCTGCAAAATGCCAGCTAGCAAAGGACTCGGTGAAAAGTCAGGCAATGAGGCTAATTGGTGATTCAGATTTGGTTAAGTCTAATCTACAAAACCTGGCGTAGGGTAGCCAGTCTTTCGGTATTTACTGGATGTATTTTGAAGTGTGCGAAAATTATATGACTTAATAACGTACTGCGAGTTTTCACCCTTACATTGTTAACACCTTAGATACGAACCAGACTAAGCGTTTTGCCTCGTCGTTCATACCATGGAGATCAAAGGATAAAAAACAGTTTGTCTGCTGCGATCTTCCCATTCGATATTATAATCTAGATGTCTTTAAGGCTAAAATGAATAGGCTCTTAATGAACCAATGTGTTTCACCATCAACGATTGCATCACTAGTTTTGATCATTAAAAAAAATGCCTTTGCTGAGGTCAATTTATGGATAGGTGACCTTCATTTATTTACATCTCTTTATTTCTTCCTGAAGTCACCACGGTGGTCCTATTTACAAATACAGAGTTTCAAAAGAACAGGAACTTATGATAACTTCTACCATGATCACCCTCCCACATTACAATGTGAGGAGTTGAACTCACTCGTCGGAAATGTACCGAGAATAATCATAATAGCTAATCTTTCTACATTACCATACAATATGGTGCAGGACCGGTATGTTCACTGACGTCATCCAAAGGTCCCATTAAAAGATGAGCTCTGAAGGTAGGCTTTTTATTTATGATTGAGGATCAAGATAAGCTAGTGTATATCGTCGATATAAAGGTAAGAGGTCGCTAGAACGTGGACTTAACTGATTCAGAAATAAACGCTAGTGAATTCATTCTAGAATCTGACAACAAGGATATTGAATAAGGTAAAATGTTTGGGAAAAGACAAACATACTAAGCTTCTTCTTTCTTTCTTTAATAGCTCATTGCTTTGATCCTACACTAATATAGTTTAGTGTTAATCCAGATTTGACCAGAAACCTGGTGCAAAAGTTACAATACAAACACTGTACTGGTTTGACCTCACAAAGATTTGATAGTAAAAGGTAATGTCCAGAAGTATGTAACCAAACAGCAGTGGTGGCTTTTTGGTAACTTACCAAAGTGAGGAAGTGGGCATGTCCTAGATCCAAAAATTCGTAGACATGTGACATCCACCAACACGCACTAGGTCCGTGTGGTGGTTTACAGCACATTCCTGAGTCCCTATAATGGGAATGGGAACATTATAAGGCTGATGCAAACTCTAACAAATACTTGGATGCTCTTGAACAGAGTACATGGGCAAAGCCGAAAATTATTACAGTCTTAAATATTCTTGTCAAAGCTACTGCCAAAAAGAACATTATACCTACTCTACCGTATTCCTCTACTACATACACAACAAATAACTACCTGAAAACCCGTGACAAACGAATATGTACATTATATGATTAGCATTCGTCCGCCGTTTCGAGTGATTGACCCAAAACAATGCGGCTCTTAAGTCAGCGCAGCGGAGTCGATGGCCACGCGCCCGTCTCTTTGTGGAGACGTCGTTGTCGCAGATGTGGTGACGTGCGCGACTGATAGTGGACTGTTGTGGGAGCAATATGGCGTAGATAAAGACAAAAGTATACTGATTAACTGAGCAATTCTAAGCCAGAACGCAGAAAGTCAACGAGTGAACCGTATGGAAGAGTTGGTCATATGTAATTTACTGAAAGTAACTGTTAATTTAGTGACAAAGGAGAGATTGCAGTAGTACTCATGCATTTTGTAAATTACTAGAACCATCCAACTGCAGAATTGGGAGACTTTTACTTGTTGGACGAGGACACATTAACTCGTCATGTGCACTTCAGCGTATGGACTTCACGTATTGCGCTCCTTAAATAGACGCTCATTAGAAGTCGTGATAAGATTGAGAAGGTAGTTAATCTTGATAGCTCACGACATCAGATACTTAAACATGTAAATTACACTTTAAAGTGTTTTGTACACCTCTTATTTTACTGCGCAAAATATTCAAATGACAAACGTCCTTGAACTTCCCAAGCACATACTCGATCAAGCGTCCGCATTGGCCAAGTAGGCACGTTTCCAAAAATCCTCAGGAGTGGTGTAACAATCCACCATTCTGGCTCGAACCATCAATCAGGGCGAATGTGTAATCCGACGCTGTCAGGACTCGAAGTGCCGCGATCCGGCAACAGGCTTAATTTGGGGCTAAATATAGACGAGTGTGTGTCGTTATCTGATGAAGGTCTGCGATTACAAACGAAAAGAAGTAGTTTGTAGATGTTCGAGTGTTTCCTGAAACCTACATTATTTGTTGAAGTAAAACCGTGGCGTTTATTTGCGAGAAGTGCTTGTGGACCACTATTTTGTGGTTCATATATGAATGAGCTCTTATGAAGGGTCAATTACATAATTAAGATCGAAAGAATAAATATTTTTAATTTTATACACATGTAACTAAGAAAAGTCGGCGAAGACAGGCGCGATGCGCCTCATTTCGAAAGTAATGTTTAAGTGTTACGGAATTCAGTTGATTTGGTTTTAATAAAAATGAATATTTAACAATGAATACTACAAATATTAACTACTTATTAACTCACTCATTTGAAAATACTTATTTATTACTAACTAATGACCCACCTTCCGGTTCTTTCCTGCTGATAAAACGGCGAAATAGTAGCAACAGCTGGAAAATAATGGAAAAGCAAAACATTGAATAGAGAAATATAAATCAAGTTGGAGAAAGCCTAGACCCAGAGTGGGGTTACAATAACTGAAATTATATATTTTTTTATTTAACAATATATTTATTACATTACATTTACTAGTTCCAATTTTTTTTTTACATTTAGAAGTTGTTTTGCAAGTTAATTTATTTGTATGGTTCTTTCCTTTAGAGAAAACCATATCAAAATCCAGTGCGTGGTTTAAGAGAATTTAACCGATAAACAGACAGACACGGAAAGCGAATATTTCCCAAGAAAGTTTTCATACAAACGCCAACACGTAACAAAGCAACCAAAAAGTCAGCTACCTGTCGGGTGAATTACATTTGTCCCCGTACAAGGTCATATACTTGGCAACACAGAGAGCATACTAAACATCTGCTGAGATCATCTTTTGACTCACAATTTCTTGTATTACACTTTTAAGTTCCAATAGGTGGGGAGAAGCTTCTTCTACGTTCATTGCTGACTATTCATCTTTTGATATTAAGAATTCATTTCTCTGGCATGTCTATTTGAATTTGTCTATACACTAGGATAAACTTTCTGCGGTCATTACTCTACCGCTTTTTCAAATTCAGTAAGTGTCATATAAATTCATTAGAGAACCTGATCTTCTTTCTATAATTACCCGACTGCGAGTCGCAAAGAAGTGAGTTATAACTCATCAACTCGTCCTATATGCCTACGGCCCTGACGAGTGCAAAAAATCAAAATAAATAAGTGAAACTTGGTTAAGTGGGACCTGGATAAGTGAGAAACCTCCATAACTGGAACTCATGCTGAGGTCCCAACACTTTGGCACTGAATTACCTCTGTTAGTGGGACGAGGTAAGCCTCTATATCTGGGATTTGTTCTTTCGATTTATCATCATAGTTACTTCTATAGCTGAGACAGCGAGTAAATTTTATATGCATAAACCGCTGTAGCTGAGATAACATTGTTTGTTTACTCATTCTCAACTGAAATAACCTGTATTCTCACCTCTATTAATGAAACCCTCTGTAAATGAGACAGATATTTTTTTATACCTGTATATCTGAGACACTGGGTAAGTGGAATACCTCTATAAGTGAAACGACATTGCAGGTCCCTTGATGTCTCACTTAACCAGGTTTCACTGTATTTTCATCCTGCAACTCGTCACACGTTTCTTTTGTGTGGAACTTTTAACTTTATTAATGTCTTGTATAGTTTTTGAAACAAGATAAAACCAGTTTTTTTTTAATTATTTTTTATTTATTTTTTTGTTTACAAGAGCTCCAATACAATTGTGTTTATCAGTATATACAGGTACGTATCTACTTTTGTATGTTTGTTCGTTTTGTGGAACTCTAGAGTCCAAACGCATGGGCCGATTTGGATGATTCGTACGTCAAACGATTGGTATTTGTTTTTGTGTCGTTTGTTTGTGAAACTTATTAGTGTCGTTAAAGACGAGACGATCAAAATTCAATATAGTGATAACCAAATAGCCATATTGTGAATATGAAAGTCGTTGAACGGGTCTTCGAAAATATCACTTGTTTTTCAAGTTATTTTTATTTTGTTTATTATTATTATAGTTATTATAGTCCACCGCTTGACCAAAGGCCTGCCCAATTATTTCCAATGATCACAGTTCCTTGCTTTCTCCTTTCAATTCTGAAGTAATTTTGAATTACCATTTAGTATTTTAATTTAAGTTAGCAATTTTTTTTTTCATATTTCCATCCTTCAAATTTCTGCCATCCACATGACAATTGCTTACAGACTACACTAACACTTACTCACAGATACTTACAAAGCAATAACACTTGGTTTCACCTGTCGTTATTTTACGAACATTTATTTGAGAGCAATCCCCTGGCGTTCTGCTGATTTTATTTTATTATTTTTGTTCTACAAAAACTTTAATGTCTTAGTGCTAAAGGTGTTGGAATTATTCAGGTTGAATCCAATAATGTAATGTAAGGGTTGGACAGAGGAATGGTCAGGACCAAAGAATTAAAAATCTTTGAAATAAATAAAAAAAACTCAGGCTTTAGGCCAAACCTATAAAAGCTACGCAGTCACAACAAAACTGTTTGGAGACGCTTGCTTGCTAGCTCAGCTCCTCTAGAGTCAGTCCACACTACACGACTTTGAGCTCGGCTCGTGTAGCGTATATCCACCGAAAAATTATGTGATTGAAATAAAATAAATCTACCTCGGATAATTAGCGTCGAAATGGAGCTTGGATAGCAAGTGTCTTCATCAAAGAGTTACGCTATGACTACTTAGAATCGTATTTATTGATTAAGAACTTTTATTTATAAAGATGAAATTACCTAGAGAATGTCAGAGAATAATCTACTCGTACATTAAATGACATTAATAAAAGTTCTTCGTTTTTATATCTGAAAATAAAACGATTCAGCTTAAGAAAAGGTTAAAACACTCAGGCCGTGTAATGTAGCCTTGTTGTTTCAGCCGATAATAATAAATGATAAATAAATGTTTTTGTCTAGGTGCTGTTTATACTAAATCTACATGTTTCACTTTACACGTTTTGTTGATAAATGACAGCGTGTGGCAGATCGTTAGCACATACGACCTGGGGGCATTCACACTTCGAACTTTCCATCAATATGTCTTGAAATCAAAGAAATCCGAATAATACGTATTAATTATTTTGGCTCGTACGGATTTTTTCTTTTTAACTTAAAAAAACACTTCAAAGCTAAAACCACTGGCTTTTGAAATTGAAGTTAGTTTGACATTATTAATTGTAAATCGGTAAAAACGAATAAGGGTTCCGTTTTCAGCATCACTTTGTTGTCTGTCTGTCTAGACTAAGCAAGAACCCGGGGGCGGGGCTAGTACGACTCTCGCTTGCCCCGTTTTTTGTGTTTTGTTAAAATTGTGTCAACAAATTCGGTGGGTTATGCTGCGGGTTATGATTCAAACAACACAAATACTGTATCCTTATTGGTTAGTCGAACCGTTTGGGTCATGGGGTCCGAGTGTGTATCTCGAATCCTTTTCAAGGAAATTCACATCGACTGATATTGTTGTAGCTATCTAAAACATAGCCTCCGGTAGGGAATTCCACTCCTTAGCTGTACGCACAATGTACGTGTTCCCAAAACGCTTTATACAAATGGGTAGGATATCCACCATGTACCGATGGTACAACGCCGTGTAGGTACATAGTCAGATTTAGTACCTACTTATAAATAAATATTTACTGTAGTTAATATCTAAAGTTCTTATTTACATACCTATATGAATTTAATAACTGTTGCAAATCAGTAATAATAAAAACCTTCGTGTTCAATCCGCCCCGAGCTGGTGGTCACGGGTTCCAGTCCTGCCGAGCCGTGTCCGAGGCGACGCTGATACCGCCCTCACGGTCACAAACACAATCAGTCATTTAGACTCACTCATTATAACAATACAAGGTTATCTTATTCGCTAATTAGAACTGGAATATAATGTCCGAAAACTCATTAATATATTTTTTATTAATATACTTTTGTTGAATTTTTATTTTATACAATTCTTTAAATAACTGACTGACTAATATTACCTACTCGTATAATTACAATCTAAAGCAATTTTATTTAATTTTGTGTAATTTAATTTGTATGGTAATGACGTAACCTAAAATGAGTAGGTCTGTTATAATTTGAAATAAATGAATAATAATAACTTTTTCTCACACACTTTGACAACTAACGTGTAGATACTCGCATCTAGATTGTACATAAAAAGTCAGAAAGATTGTCAATCTTATCGCTTTGTAGCAGCTTCCAATGCCTAACTTTTTTTAATTTCCCTGCTACTCTAGACCATGTCATCCTAAATCCCTCTAAGTAGTCTTAATATCCTTCAATCAATAGGCACTCTTCAATATTATCTCCAGCCCGGTGAACGATGGGCCGTCGACAGGGCGCGCAGCGGCTGCGGAGCTGTCGAATTTAAATAATGGCTGACACGCGCGGGCTAATCACTGAGAGAGGATGTGTCTGCCTGGCGTAAGGTGTAGACGGCAAGTTTGGTGAGGGATATTGACGAGGAAGCAGTGTTTTGGTGGTTAGAATTAGACAGGTGTTTCCCTAAATATCTGATAAATTCTCTAATTCGAATTAGACAAGTCAATTTTTAATGCTGCCTGCTACCGGCTGATTAAGAAACCAAATGAGATAGCTACATTGATAGATCATCTGGTATCTACTAACTACCTACCTATTGATGTGGCCAGTCAAAACTTATCTCCCATAAGTCAATTTAAATAGTCAATAGTTCTACAAGCCAAATCTAACCATTTTGTGGCCATATGCCTCGAAAGACTAGTATTTAAATAACCCAAAAATTACAGCATACTAAAAACCATTTTTGACTACTTGCAATTGAATTTGTGGAACTGTCCAAGAGATGATCTTTGATGAGTCTACTTATTAAAAGAGCGTTTCGTTTAATTTCACATTCTTTAACCGCTTGAATTAAGTAAAATTTCCCATGGCACCTATCCCCGAACCTTGGACCACAACTTAACACATGACAGGCGTCCCCAATCCATCAGGCCTCCACCATACTCAGTGGATGACAAATTGTCAATCCTTCATGACTGTCAGTCTGTCATGAGACCTGTCGAACTGGAGATAAACTTAAATCCTTACACGTTTTACTGAAAGACTAGGCTTAGTACTGATTTTTTAAAGGGATGAGATATATATTAGAAGACTAATTTTTGCCTGCGGTTTCACCCGCATGAAGGTATTTTGCTGAATACTAACTTTGGACAACCGTTTCATCTTCTTACGGGTTGAATTTTGGAAAATCCTCTCTTAGTGCTCGCCTAAGTCATTATTTCTTTAATGACTTACCTCGTGCAAAATTTTACCTTCGTAGTCCCACTAGTTTTTGCATCGTGGGTCGATATATATGTCGTGGGTTGTATATATGTTATATACAGGTACTCAGTCAGTCAGTTTCTCCATTTATATGTGTAAAGCGTTGCTTTAAGTTTTCCTTTATCGTTTAAATTTAACTAAGGTTTATTAATGCCCTGTGTATCACGTTACATGTACTATACAAACATACTTTCGTGAGTAACATTTTAATTTAAGAGTGAAACAGTATGTAAACGGAAATAAATAAACATAATGATATAATTGAAATAATTTCAGCAAAGACTAAACCAAACAGGTAGGCCACATTTTTATTTACATTGTAATTAATAATAATTTGCTATCATTGGTCGTGGGAATGCGGTGGATGCGAGACTCACAGGACCGTTCGTTGTGGCGACACTTGGGGAAGGCCTTTGTCCAGCAGTGGACGTCCTTCGACTGAAATGATGATGATGATGGTGATGATCAATGGTATTACAAACCATAGGCCAGTTCAGAACACGAAAGGTACCGATTAAAAAAAATATTAATAAAGGCAAAAGAATTTATGTAGGTACCTACTTGCGTGTATGTGTGAGTTTGGTACTGAACTGGAGGAATTTGGATGAAATCAGACTGATGAACAATGTTCTGGATATATTTTGATCTCGGGTGTATGTTCACTTGGGATAATTTTCTTTTTCCTCACGGGCAAAGCCGTTGACAGAAACTAGTGGATAAATCATCAATCAATCACAAAAAACAAATCCTCGTCTACAAAATAAATAACTGGAAACAATTCGCGAAGACTACATAATGAGGTTCCAGCTAAAATGCTGTAAATTGCATTTTAATAGGAAGCCATAAATCTGCCCACTTCCGGTTTTCCTCGATTTTATCCGACTGTGTCGACAAAAGGAAGTGTTGTGCATTTTCCTCTCTACGTGTATGAGACTGCATATGTATGCTTCTTAAAAACGTTTCAACCAGTATTAACAAAGACCAATATATAATAATAACAAATAAAATTAAAAAAAAATACTATATAATAATATTTTTTCACAAATAGGAAGCTGATTTATTTCTAAGTAACATCGGCTATATTTTATTTACGCGAAGCTGTGGGCAAAAGCTGGTGGTAAATACAATCAGAGAAATTGCGTAATATTATGATAAGTTGATCATTCATACTGACGAATTCTACAAATGCGTAGTATTCTAGTCTTCGATGCCTCAGGAACTGGTTTGCAAATAACATTGAAATAAACTATTTTCTCAGAAACATCGCAGCATAACACAAGGAAAACATACTAACGATAATAAATAAGTATATTATACTTACCTCAACTGCCTTCTTAGATAAATCCTTCAAGCCTTTCCATAACAAATCCCAAGAAACAGTGTTCAATTACCTGCAAAGAAAAACAAACTTTATTAGTAAACAGTTAAAGTTCACATTAACTATATATGTTTTCTCGTACCATCATGTGCCAGGCAAAGAATTACGTCAGAATAAAAATATTATCATCTAGTATTTAATTATTGCGGTGACACTGTTATGTTCACAATATCGGAGTATAAAGGCAAAGTTATAGGCTAAACATTTTATGTTTTCATAAACTCCAGTTGGAAAATGTGTCGATAATGAAAAACCTAATCTTTTCATAAGTTAAAGCTACCAATAAAGATACCATCTTTTCATTTCAAGTGACAAGTCTACCTAGTACCGTTGTCAATTGAATTTACTTTTCTGTATCCTTCCTAGTGTAAACTGTGTCCCACGGCTGGGCAAAGACCTCCAATTTCACCTTCCAAATCCGCGATGTCTGGCCAAGTTTGATCAGCAAACGTGACCAGCACACCTTCTAGGCTACTTCTAATCTAATCTAATGTATAAAATAATGTATAAAATTCTTGTGTCACAGTGTTTGTAACAAAACTCCTGCGAAATGGCTCGACTGATTCTTATGAAATGTTGTGCGTGTATTCGGAAGGTGTGAGAATAGCTCGTAGGCTATATTTTGCACTCATAGGTGATATAACTACTATCACGCAGGCGAAGTCGCTGGCAACAGCTAGTCAAATTATTATTTCGTTTATTGAAACTTAAGTAGAAGTTTTATTCAGTAAAATAAATGTTCAAAGTCAAATCTTTAGAATAAGTTTATCCAGTAAACAACCTAATTTACCAATCAAACCCACATTCAAATTAGCTTTTACTCAAACAAGCACAATTAAACTATAATCAAATATAATGCAACGAGATAGAAGCTAATAATCTGGCAACATTAACGTCCATTGTGGAAGGAGTCCGCTAAATCCTCTTACGTTCCTCTCCTTTGTTGTGGCATAATAGCGGCTTTGCAGCCGTCCCCCGAGTGGGCGAGCGTGAATATATTGTGTTATTGTTGGACCGAGTGTGTTAGTGGCTAGTTTGGGAAAACAAAATACTTGTATGTAGGGTAGTTCTGCATTGCGAGCGATTCGCAGAAAATACGGTAGTATACAACACCTGTTTTTCTGTTGATATTCATAGTGCCGAAATTTAAGCTAACATCATAGATATGCACACTTAAGTTACTGAAACCGTATAAATGGGTTGAATATATTTTGGTATATACAGTATTTTCACGGAAACTGGTAGATAGTTATTTTCCGGGAATCACTACGATCATATCCAGGACGAACTAAACAAACACCGAGTACTGGTTTTCACTCGTCAAAATCAATAAAACATTAACTAACAACTGCATCTCTATGTGTTGTCTTCTCCTGTTACAAGCCTGCTACAAGTAATTTATTGAGATGAAAGCAGTTCCATTTGTAGCGACATCTATGACGCCACATAAGAACTACGAAGAAAACACGAAATCCTGCATCGCGCAATCAGAGTTCTCCGCGCGATTTGAACATATACGACAGCCCGACATCAACTATCGGGCAGTCGCCCACCAGACCATAACACCCGGTCCGGTCGGAGGATCCTCCCTTTTCAAAGGAGGTATGTGGGACTTTACTCTCTGTTCCGCATTCCCCCCAAACTGGTGACCCTCGACAAAGAACGTCAGCGCAGCCTTCGTGCAGCTACTACTTCGTGACGTCATCATCACTTCCTCAAGCTTTCGAGCAACGAGCCAAACAGCCAGCACCCTCGGCTAAGGGTATCCTGACCACCAGTATGTCTACCTGGTCATACCTGGTCACCACCTCAGCCGCATCAGCGACCTTGGCACACCGCACCTTCGGCCAGTCATATGAAGAGCCATGAAGAACCTCTCCTGGTCGACGCGAGCAATCAAGCCCTACGTCGCACAAGCACCGCTCCGACTCACTGGAGCCAGCAGCACTACTCCGACTCACTGGAGACTGCAGCATCGTCCCGACTCACTGGGACAGCACCACCCCGACTCACTGGGGCATTATCCCGACTCACTGGGACAGCACCACCCCGACTCACTGGGGCATCATCCCGACTCACTGGGACATCATCACCCCGACTCACTGGGGCATTATCCCGACTCACTGGGATAGCAACACCCCGACTCACTGGGGCATCACCGCAGACAGTTCCGACTCACCGAGAACTATGCGGCATCGGTTCCGACTCACTGGAACCAACCTACCGCTGGCCTGGCACACATCAAGAAGCATCAAGAACCATCGATCTCCGATCTCCGGAGGGGAGTGATGTAGCGACATCTATGACGCCACATAAGAACTACGAAGAAAACACGAAATCCTGCATCGCGCAATCAGAGTTCTCCGCGCGATTTGAACATATACGACAGCCCGACATCAACTATCGGGCAGTAGCCCACCAGACCATAACACCCGGTCCGGTCGGAGGATCCTCCCTTTTCAAAGGAGGTATGTGGGACTTTACTCTCTGTTCCGCATACCCCCCAAACATTGTACTCGGTTTTATAACTCTCGACAGAATATTTCTGCGTCTTTAAAAAACAAGTCTAGTCTATTGTATAAATAAACAAAAAATATAAAAAAAGAAATAACAGGTCGTCAGCCATATCTCATTACATATACTTCCAGATGATAAAATAAAACTAAACAGAATAATATTCTTCCTATCGTCACGACCGTATTACCCATAAATATTATCGCGGCATGTCTAGACGTGACTACAAGCCGATACAACTAGAGACTTAAAGGAAAAATGCAGGTTGTACAGCCTTGGGTAGCAAGGTTGCCTCTTTGTTTGTGATGAGGAAACTTTCAGCTGACCCGGGCTGAGTTCCGCGTCCGACGCCCCTTGAGATAACTGGGTAATCTCTCCAACTGATAGAGATTATTGTGCAAGCATGCGGGTTGGAATGTATTGTGCAGTTCTGCTATTGTGTTCAAGTAGTATCGTAGATCTGGAGCCTAAATCTTTACTTGTTGACTATAGGAATTTTTAAAACAGTCACCGAGATCCTAGATCGCAAATAGCTACCGAATTAACACGGGTAGGTTTCAGACAGTAAAAATGTTACACTCGCTCTCTCCACCTAGCACAGAAGAAGTTACATTATTTGATGATGTCTCTTCATGAAAAATGCTCTGTGTAAAATTTATTTTAAAACAGTGCTTCAAAATCGGTGGAGATTTCTCCACCGATTTTGAAGCACTGTTTTAATCGCATCGATAGGAAACCCAAAAAATACACATGGTACATGCATCGACACGCACTGTGACTGTGCGGTGGATTATAGCCTTATCTATCCCACAGAGAGGAGGTCAACACCCCAGCAGTGACAGCAACAGGCTTTTTTTTTGGCGGAACATTAACCAAAAACTTCTCCCGCTCTTGGGTGGAGCAAGAGGGTGTGAAAAGTCTAAGACTTTTAGTTACTAAAATCCATCAGTATGCAAAGGGCAACTAAAGTAGTTATCCTTTGCATTCCAGGATCCTGGTTTCTCTTTCAATAATTCACTGAGGCCCTAGCGGGCGTCAGCCTGCTGGGCCCCCGCAGTTTTGCTGACGCTCTTTGAGGCGCCCAGGGAACTCAAACTGATGGCTTTATAGTTGGCTAGGTTTAGGTTGGTAACCATCCTAAAGATGACGAATAGATTACAGTGTCGTAGGTCATGGATTACACGACACATAACACCAAACAATCAACAATTTGAGTGACATCTGTGATCGCATTGTTATTGATCAGGCGTTTGAATGCAATCTGAACGCATTGTATGATGTAAAACATTTTGTTGTTTTGGCGACTGAGATGGTAGAGTACGAATATGTCATTGTTTGTGAGCCTTTGATAATAATTAGGTTTTGGAGATTACAAAGTGGGTGACAATAACAATATAGGATGTAACAAAACATCACGTTTGTATATCCTGAAAGATTATGCAAAGGTGGACCTATGTACGGTACACTCACATTCCACCGATAAGTCTCATGCAGGCTAGCTTATATAGGGTACAAGTCAAGACTCCGGACTGTCAAACACAGTGACTGCAGAAACTCAGTAGAACTTTTTCCAACTCAAGAAACAAACCTTACCATAATGTGAAGGGATAGAACTATACATTCTATATAGCTCCATCGTTTTAACAGTTCAGTTTAGGTCGTCAAATGCAAATGGCGTTAAGAGCTTATGGTAGACTCTAGATCTGACTATCCTCGCTTAACAGCAGCGATTGCGACCACCAGACCACAAAATGAAATTAAATAATTTATTTGCTGTGAGTGTAGGTACAAATATATGGTGTTGGTGTTGGTTGTTGATGTTGGTTGTTGGTGTTGATGTGGTATGGTGGTGTGGTAGTGTGGTGGTGGTGAAACATGAATGCATTGTAATCGTATTTTGCATATTACGAGAATTTTTTAGTTTTCGTGTGTGTGAGGCTCCTAAGACGGTATAATATGACGTTGTCGGTAATAGCCTAAGATGGTCCTTCAATACTAACTAGGCTGCGTAGATTACAAAGTGTGTGATAATAACATAATGAAACTGTATTATATGGTGTGAATGTGTTACACGCAAGGTAACGTTACAATAGGGAACTACTATGTAAGCAAAGCAGAATTGTATGTTACATTTATAAGTGTTGTTTCTACAATTGTCTACTTATCAATTGTTATCAATGAAGGTTTTACTTTACAATATAATTAAAATGAAAGGACAATACTTGGTTTAAATCTAAATATTTATAGGTGTATAGTGTAGGTACGTGATTCGTTGGAATTGGTTATTACTATTTCCCCACACTAGAAATAACTCCTGGATTAGGTGCGTATACAAGACACCCAGAACTAGGACAGGAACAATATGATACAAATATTTGTTCCATGCGGGAATCGAACCCGCGACACACAGCGCAGCCAACCGCTCAACCACTGCCCCAAAGAGTTTATTTTTGTTATGATTAAACCAGTTTTTAACCACGTTTTTGCTTGATGAAATAGGATGGATGAGGCTTACAAATGAATTTGATAGACTAGAAGATGTCTGCTCAATAACTTGTTAAACTATCTTCATCATTATCATCATCATTTCAGCCGAAAGACATCTAACTGCTGAACATAGGCCTCCTTCAAGTGTTGCCATAACGAAAGGTCTTATGTGTTTCCCATCTATCGCATTCCTGCGATTGTCACCAGGTCAACTATCTTTTGTGACTTCTACACTAATAATTATTATAAAGAAGTAGGTATTCTCTGAAAGTTCTGGTCCGATTGCAAAAATGTTTTCACCGATAGAAAGCTATTTTATTCCTGAGTGACGTACGTAATATTTTATGTACCCAGGCAAAGCCGCGGGCAAAAGCTACTTGTAAATAAAGATTTGGATTAAAATGCGTTTCTTAAGACTAACATGGGCGCTAGTGTTTGCAATGTGTAGCTCCATGTTACCCTCGCTTTGTAACCCGTCCGCGCCGAGCAGCGAGCAAGCGCCGACACATCCGGGTCGTGCGACGCCTTCCAATGGCGGCAGGCGGGGGTTAACACCCGATACTGCTCAACCTGCTCCCGGTGAGCTGGGACGTCGGTAGTGTGGAGATAAGGCAGCACAGGGTTAAGTGTTATCGAGAAAGTTAGAGGTAAGTGCATTTTGTTAGCTTAGGACAGTTTTTATTTATGTTTTTCTTTTCGCTTTTCGTCACAAAATAAACAATAGGGTAATTCCCACGGTCAAAATAACCACATTTATTTTATTTAGTATTTTAGATTATAAAAAAATAATGGACAAGTGTTTTTTCTTTTTTCGATTAAACAAAAAATAACAAAGATAAAGCCCATTAAAGTTACGTGTGACGTCACCCTGTACGAAAAAATGCAGCACGGCGCTATTTCTTTGTTATTTTTTGTTTTGTTGATTTTAACAAATAAAAAAATACGTGTCCCTTATTTTTGAATAATCTTAAAGACGGACTAATTACAACTTTTACGGCAACTAGCCTATTAAGGCAATTGGTTTATATAGACGACGGCTTATCCTTATTCTGTTGCTCAAATAATAATTAATGTGTGCTTGGTGCAGCATGACTTCTTCGTCCGTATTCCTTTCCCGATTTTATCGACTCCTCTCACCATTGTCATCTTTCATGTAGACCTTCCATGACATTGTTGGTTCAGGGCTGCGGAATTATTCAAAAGAATCACCCTGGAACGCAATGGACAACTGAAGTAACACGGGAGGATTTTAGTCAGCAAAAGACTGACACTCCCTCTCTATTGGAGGATTTTCCTCGACGATGAATACGTGTTTGGTCTAAGTCTACTTCAAGACAAGTCCACAAAACGACGACTGACAACCATTTAAATTCTTCTACCCCTAAAATATAATAACACAGCGATTCAACAAGCTATAACAAAACGGACATGCTAAAAATCAAGCATTACATTACAGTATCCGTATAAACATTAAACACGGCATTCCGGACGCTGTGGACTGCGGACGGAAAGTCTGGGCGCGTCCGGGCGTCCGGACGAGTTGCGCTAATGTGTCGGACGGGTGTTGAGATACTGGATAACGGTTATGTGCTGGAACACCTGGCTTATGTTCAAGGGATCATTGGTAACCTTAGGGGACGGCAGGGCAACAGCCAAAGCCACAAACCGCTACAACTAAGTTTGAAAAAAAAAATTAGAAACTTTTTATTTTATTCTACCAGTCCTTTCATAGTAACATTTTGATAAGTAGTTAGAAAAAGTGTTTAATTTCTCAAATTAGATGACACGAGATCAATTTTCTCTTTCAAATAAAAAAAAAAACAATCTTCAAAAAACTTGAAATTCATGTTCTTAGAACCTTTTTAAAATTGAGTATTTCTTCTGATAGAATCACAAGAAATACTCAAATTTTGATTTACATTCTTTGCAAAAAAGGCAAGGGTAAGCGATGTCCTGGCCAACAGTGAAGCACATAACCACATAACATCTGGAAGTACATAACCTATCCATTTTTTAGTTGGGTCATTCATCATCGAATAACTTTTCTCGCTCTGTGTAGATCGAGAGGGCGTGCGATACTGTTACTGACTAAAACGTGCTTGTATTCTTTCAGGCGATTCTTTTGAAAATGTCTGCAATCCTAACTCTAAGACCTGTAGGTAGTAACACAGTACACTAAAGAATGAAAAATTTACTTACTCTCTATCAATTTTCCAAAATAATAAATGAGACAAGAGAAAGAACTCCATTTGATTTTAAGTTATTCGCTAATGATCTAGATATGACAAGGTACTCTGAATGTACTCTTACTCAAGGACCTTTATAAGTGTCCTCTTACCAACCTTAGACCACTAACTTAGGTGTAAAAAGGTAATTCTTATGAACCTCAGCAGAGCAAATAATACTTATGTAAATAGTGTACGTCGTTCATAATAATAAGTAATTAATCTTGTCTATTCAGCCGCCGTAATTACAAGATGGAGATAGGCTCCACAATGTGCCTTGCGTCGTGATTTATATCTGTATGTGAACAAGTAAAACATGAGGTCTTATTGTGATGGAATATGGAAGATTTTCTTGTAATTATTGTTCATTAGTACAATAACTAAGTAGTCTGTGGTTGTAGTCTTCTTCTATAGCTTGGAGTCAGATTCTAAAAGCCATTGTTTGGTCTAGTTGCCACAAGGTCCTGAATTCAATTACTAATTTTAGGCTGGTATTTCTCTGTAGCAGCTTGGCGTCCATATATGGGCTGTATTTTTTTTTTGGTGGAATTCTTCATTAAAGTCCTGTACCCTAGGATGGGTGCAGGGGTCTGTCAGACTCTTACTGACTAAAACTAACCAGGTGTCCCCTCGTACACTTGTGTCGGGGGCTGCAGGTGCAGCTTGACTTCTACTGCTCCAGACAGGCTGTATCTCTTGTTCTATCTTCAGGGAACTTAAATTATAACTGATGAAATGTTAAACCTTTAGGAAATACAGGTAATTACCGTAATCTGTAGTATTTTGTAGACCAAAAACCAATAGTTACCACAGCCCTGGAACGTAAAGACCAACGGGTGGATTTTAGTCAGCAAAAGTCTGACACTCTTTTGCTTCACCTAGAGCAGGAGAAGTAGGAGAAGTTATTTGATTATTTCCCATTCCCAAAAAACCACATTCGACATCAGATAAACTAACAACATTCTAGAAACTCTTGTATAATCACAATTTAGAGTACCACGTATTTACTTAATCACTTTTACTCGACCAATATGTTATCTAAGCACTTTCTAGAGCCCTGTTCGGTTCGAATATGAGTTTAACTGGATTTTTTCGATCGATGCGTGTGCGCAGCGGAAGCCGCTCCACTCTTCCGTGGCGCGTTTTCCGGTGGAGTCGATCGAGCACGGCGTGTGGCATACGTAAGTATCGATACTATTTATTTGTAATCTACGAGTAAACGAGTAGGTACGTCAAAAAAGTCAAAAAGTCAAAAACATTTATTTCAAATAGACCAATTACAGACACTTTTGAACTGTCAAAATGTCGGTCAGTCAAACAAACAAGTGAAGCTAAATCGCACGTTCCAAAGAGTAGATCTCTGCAGAAGAACGTGCAAGAAACTCCATGGACACTCTTTTACGTTGATTCTGAGGCTATGTCCTATGTTTGACTGAATCTTTGCAAACATTTAACATCAAAGATTTGAATTCTGAGATCTGTTTTTAGCATATCCATGCCAAAAAGTTCAAAACTGTCTCGCCCAAAGTTCAGTTACGCGGACTTAATAACACGTTTATTTGTCCTAGATTCTTTGTTTACACAAAGATTCTGATTCTGACATATGCATTGGACTTCAAAAGTACTGACAATTATGAGGACATCTACAAAGCCTTGAGCACAGGCGTAGGGTAGCCAGCCTTTCGGTATTACACAGGATGCTATAAAGAGTAAGCGTGGGATTTACATGACTTGTTTCCGCCATCTCCTTTTTACCATCGAACAACCTGACGTACAGTGAGTATTCACCCTTACATGGTTGAAACCTCTACAGTCCGTTTATACCGCGTACATCGAAGACCTAGAACAATTTTCCTGCTGCGGTCTTACCAACCAATTATAATTGAGGCGTCCTCAAGACTAGAGTGAATAGACTCGTAATAAACTATTGCGCCTCACTACCAACGATTGCATCACTGCTTACCATCAGGTGGGATCGCAGTCAAGCACTAGTTTACATCAATTAAAAACAAAAGCATCTGAGACAAAAGATATCCATGCTTATTAAGAGGTATATTAACAAATAATTAAGCATATCAATAATATTTAAATAAGTACAGTCAGGTTATTACTAGCTTGTGACTTTGACAAGTGTCGGGTCACTGTACCTCCCTATACCTGTACCTAGGTCAAAAGTGAACGTTCAATGAAACCCACGTAGAAGTGAAACAGTCGTGCTTGCAGATCATATCACCTGACTATTACACTAATGGCTTAAATCGAACTTCAATATTATTCTCACGAAAATCATCGGCCATTTTTTTATTTTAGTCTTGCTAAGCATTTATTTTGGTGGTCTAAGCGTTATTAGGATTTTATTTGTTTTATTATCAATTTAGGATTCTTGCTGATTTTGCAGAATTTTCCTTACGATTTTTAGAGTTCCGTACCCAAAGTGTAAAATCTGGAACCTATTGCGAAGATTCTGCTGTCCGTCTGTATGTCACCAGGTTTTATCCCACTAACCATGATAGCTAGAAAGTTGAAATTTTCAAAGATGATGTTTTTCTGTCACCGCCATAACAAAAAATACTAAAATCTGAATAAAATATTTTCTTGAGGTGCCCATACAACAGACGTATTTTTTTGCCGTTTTTTGCTACAGATGGTACGGAACCTTTAGTGGGCGAGTCCGACTCACACTTGGCTGGCTTTTCATTCTTTAAACAGCAACTTTTTTCAATTGGAATTTTGTTAGGTTAGTATTTAAGTATGAACATATTATTGGAAATAACCTTCGAAAATATCTAATTAAGAAATGTAGAAAACGAAGATAGTCCAGATTCCGTTATAAATTCCCAAGATCTTTAAAAAAGCAAATAAAAAGATTAAAAAAACAAAAGAGCCGCCACTAAACCAAAATTCAAATCGTGCGTCCCTTTCATCAAAAGTTTCACCCAAAAGACTTTGTAACAAAGGAATTTGTAATTTTCGTGAAGCCAGTGCTCTTGTTTGTACATTAAAAAAGCGATTGTGCCCGAATTAATTCGCTCGGACCCTATCGTATGGATAAGCATGCATCGATGGTCAAAGCTCCGGAGGGTCCAGTGCCACTCGCAGAGGACTTTAACCTTCAGAGGACTTTGAAGAGAAGCTCTCCAACTGAAGGATCTCTACTTAGTGGTTGTTTTGCATTTTTGTTTTAATGATGAAGCTGTAAATGAGGAGATCAAAAAGCACGTATTCAAAGAGCAATTCAATTGAAATCAAAATATTTTTTATTACATAAGCCTACTTGGATACTTACATCAGAAGCTAGTACTCGGTTCCAATTTGTCGCTTCCTATAGAGAACAACCTGCAAGAAACTCCATGGTTACTCGTACCGAAATGATTTGATCAATATTCTTTTTTTTATGTATAGGGAGTTGGTAAGTTTGAGAATAAGTCGTGGGCCATTTTTTACCGTCCAAACCCAACACCCTTTTTTAAAGCCTACTGGGGTCAGGATAAGCACCGAAAGGTAGCTCGGTATGAAAGGCAAGAAGGAACTGTGTGGGTTTCTCAGTCAGTAAGAGTCTGACACTATCTCCCGCTCCGCCCAAGGGCTGACGATGTCATTGGGATGATTTTTACCCACCAGAAAAAAATGCCCTACGCTTGCTAGGGCAGCCAGTTTTTTTATAAATAAAATACATAATCATATATCTAACAGGTATGAAGTTTGGACCATAAGACCATTTTACAGTTTTACTCGTTTCAAGTTCTATGCTTTTAGATCCTAAGATCATGTGTCTAAAACTCTTTTTACAACTTCCAAATAAGTGCCTATTATCGCAATTATCTTGGACACACCGCGCCGCTATCATTCGCTCCGCACCCCAACCGGCTGGAGCCACCGAAGTGAACACAGTGTACCTTAAATCTTACATAAAATCCTTTGCAGATTAGTTTTATATTTCTGCTGAAAACTGATGTTTAATATTGGTAATTTATTACAGGATTAGTATGTGAGACAGAGAGATAAAGAAAGATTAAATACTAACTGAACGTCTTTGAGTTTGACCCTAGGTTACATATCTAGCCAATACCCAAACTGCCAAGGTAACAAACATAGCCCAAAGAATAGCCAAAGTTAAGTGGCAGTGAGGAGGGTTGATGGGGACGAAAGGTTCTAGAATGGCGACCTCGTCCCGGAAGACGCAGCGTTGAAAGGCCTCCCACAAGGTGGACCGATAACCTGGTAAGGGTCGCGGGAATCCGATGGATGCGAGACGCTTAGAACCGGTCATTAAGGCGACATTTGGGGAAGGCCATTGTCCAACAGTGGACGTCTTTCGGCTGAAATGATGATGATGACCCAAACGGCTAGAGTTATTGGACTCTACTGTAAGGGAAATTATGTTAGCAACCTAGACCTACTTATTTTGAGGTCGGAATGACATCAAATAACCCGTTCTGAGTGGAGCGAGAGAGAGTGTCAGACTATTACTGACTAATCAAAAGCCGTCCGTGTTTCTTCAGTAGTCCTTTACAGGGCCGAGATAACTCATTCAAATAAACTCGCTCTTACCCCTCCGCTTACGGGCACGCAATATACTATTTTCCGCACTAGTGCAGAAAAATGCACGTGCTTGTACCCGCCACAAATTTATTGTAATAAAATTTCATACCGTACCAACCTCCACGAGTCGTAAGTGTATTGAAAAATGTCGTTTGACACACGTGCAAATTTGTCACTGCAGTCCTCGGCACCGTAACTCCGCCTCAGTCGCAATGACAAAATTTCTGCACTTGTATCAAAATGTACTATTTCCAAACAATACGATAACAAGGTCTATACTGCACAACATACATCCCCAAGCTGCAGCATCTTCTGAGTAATGGCACACCTCAGGCAATACGGCTAGGTGCACACTAGTCAGCAACATTTCATTACACACTGTTCGTTACCAAATTGCTCCGCTCAGTGGCGCCCAGTAATTGCTGTTATCGGCCGGTGTGTACTTGGGTTAAAATCGCTTCGCTGGTACTGGCTCGGCCGTGTGTAAGGGCTTTACAGCCGTCCAAGAGCCAGGTAAGCTGGGTTGATTGATTAAATGGATTAATCAATTAATTGTTCAGGAAGGTATTATTATGGTGTGTTGTTACCTATAATAGCTATACTGGCTATTTTAGATGCGTTTATGTGTTTGATTAAATATCTGATGAACATGGAGAAAAATGTCTGACAGATAATTTTGAAAAAAAAACATTTTTTATATTTTTTATTATGGTAAGCAATGATGTAGCCGACGATATAGCACGATTGCCTATAAGCACACAACACATATTCACTCTTGAGCAGAGCGCAAAAATATTTATAGAACGTCATCACTTGAATGCCTGCCTACCCTCAGCGGAAAAACCAACATGAACACAGCCAATCAACCATGTAAAACTATGTAACACTCTCGTAAACATAAAACCTACTCATCGCATTTTCTAAGAAAATCGCGCAGATTTCCACTCTTGCGCATATGAATGCTGGACACGTGTGCTAGTGCAATATTAATTAATTCGTTATTAATTATGATGGTACGACGCAACTATTTCTTGTCAATGATTGCTATGCAAATTTTATAGAGAAATCATGAGGTAGGTATGACTTCCTGAATCTGCATTGAAATCGACAATGTTTTGATGCAAGATGTACGGACATTCAATCGTTTCCTGGTCGTCTAAATAAAGCACGTCAACCAAGCTTGTATTTTACATTTTCCACCATTGGGCATGTCAGACTTTTATTAACTAAAACGCACTCCAGTTCCTTCTTTACCTTCGTTCCAGGGCTCCGAGGTTCTCTTTTGCATCACGTATGGCCCCAGTAGGCTTCGACCCTTCTGGACCCTTACGTTAACCAAGTTTGTATGGCAGTCGACTCATTTTGCAGAATGTATTAAAAACACTACATTTTAAAGAGCTCCCACACAAAACTGCGATACGACGCCACATCGCAGTAGCCTACGATGCGAATTACGAAAGCATCGGTTCAGGTGACCATACTGTGCGACACCGATCACTTCGCAAGTTGTCGCAATGCGAGCTCACAGATGAAAGATTCGAGTAAACGACAGAATTACCGAATGCCAAAAGAGTTTTATGGAGTTACCTCTTCATGTGATGAAGAGGACGAGTAGCAAAGGACCCTCTTAATACTGAAGACTACAAAAGACGATTCCTTATCTTTAAAACGTGCCTAATCAAGTCTTCTGCTGAACTACATATTTCTTAACGATATTGAGTACGTACAGTAACAAAATTTAATTACTGATGGTGGCACGTGTTATTGGGTTATTCAGTTCCTTTTGAAATGGTTGAGCTGAACGGGGCTGATGCATACGTCATGTTCGTGAACGGGCGCCGTTAATTGAGACTGATCATCTTTCAGCTGCCTGTGGCTTATTTCAATTTCTATTTTTAAATTAGTCATTATTTATCTGTATTGTGCTCATATAACAGAAGCGACAAGAAATATGTATCCTAGATTTATATACTTATCTCATAGTAAGATTTAAAAAACTGTCCATGGAATTTCTTGCACGTTCTTCTCCATAGAGATCTACGCTTTGGAGCGTGCAATTTAGCTTTTTTTATTGAATGATATTTAGACAATTTAAATGTGCTTGTAACTGGTCTTTTTGAAATAAACGTATCTGATCTCTGCTGTTGTTTCTTTAAAAAAGAAAGAAAATAACGAGGTTTACCTGTTTATTTTTCTAAATTACTTCTAGCACGGCACTAACTGCAAACAAAATTTCATTAAAACTGAATCAAAAACTTTCAAGTTAAACAATTCTAAATCGCTCTTGACTACTGTAGCCAGCTCTGCAGGCGGTGCGCGGTGTTCAGCTGAAATAACAAGCAAATACAGGAGCAACACAAATGTTAGTGGACAGTCGGCACGTACAGGCGTTTGTTGTGGACACTGAGCACACGCGCAACTGGGACAGGACAACACTTATAAAACACCAACTACACCTACTTCGAAGCATCAGGACTCGTGAAGATAGTTAGATTAATGAACTGTATATTGCCAAATGAGCCTGTTAAGATTATTGCAAGTAGTTTGCAGCTCATGCTACAAGTCAATGCTGCTACAGAAACAAAGAGTTTACAGGGAAAACATTTTCATAAAATCATGACGTATTTTTAACTATCGTTACAAATTTTCAATATTTTTCTCTAATATAACATGCATTTATTATGCACTCAAACATTATTCAAAGAATCATTACTATTGATGAAAACCACATGAAAATCGGTTCAGTAATTTCTATGTTTATCGCGTTCATACAGACTGACACGGTGGAGGACTTTGTTTTAAAATAAAGTATGTAATAGTAAACAATATAATATATAGGAGTGCTGTTAGAATTTAAGCTATTACCAAAGCAATACTGTCATATCAGCCGAAAGACTTCCACTGCTGGACATAGGCCTCCCCCAAGCGTCGCCACAACGACCGGTCCTGTGCGTCATGCATCCATCGAAAAGCAAAGCAAAGCAATACTGAAAACTTCTGAATTCTTTACCTACCATTTTGCTTTACTGAGGTTCCTAAGTTAGGTACTAATCTTCATTTCAACACAGCCTATTTCTGATACTGCTCAATATTCTATTTTAAAATTTTCAGTGCACAGTTATCAAATAACAAACCCAGTCAAAAAACTCAAAAAACTGAAAAAAAATAGAAAGCCATTATTTTTCCCAACAAAACCTAATCAAAAGTCCATCGTATCCAGTCCATCGGGCGACTATCCACTAATAAAAAGACTAACGCAATCAATGAATACCGTCCGGCCGCTGTCCGCCGGCCGCCGGACGGGTAACGAAGTGTACGGCGCAGCTGCACGCCGTCCGGACCGGTCCGGTTCGCTGCCCGTAAACCCGATCATTTTCCGTAATAACAATTTTAATAAAGGAAAAGAGCTATATGTAAAATCCCTACTAATATTATAAATGCGAAAGTAACTCTGTCTGTCTGTCTGTTACGCTTTCACGCAAAAACTACTGAACGGATTTAGATCAAATTTGGTAGGTAGGTAGAAGAGACACTGGAATAACACATAGGCTACCTATAATTCCACTGCTGAGCTCGGGTCTCTGCCCGCGCGATATAAACTGTAGTCCACGCGGGCGAAGCCGCGAGCGGAAAGCTAGTAATAAATATTTTATTTAACTTCAATGTGTTTTGGAGCTAAATGTTTTTCAAGTAACCAAAGAGCAGCGATGCGATTTTTCGGCCACAGAGAAAAACCAATCACTATAACTGAAATTAGAGTAATATCTTATTTCTTTTTTTTGACTCCTTTAAGACGATAGCCAACTTAATACTTCCAAAGTTATGTGATTTATTGACAATATCATGTCATATTATGTATGTAGAGATATATTTACTAGCAGTATACCTCTACCACCTCCACCAACCCCCTCTAAATTATTTGGTTCTTGTAGTCCATTCAAAGGTTATTTGGTTGACGCCACTGTCAGCGATGAAACCGCCATTGAACCTAAGGCTAATTTCAAGCTGAAGCGGGCGGGAAGTCAATGGCGTAGACGGAAAGGGGGCACTTATCAAAAATTATCAGGGTTATTTATTTAGAATTCCGTGCCTAAGTTGGCAAAAACGGAACCCTCCTAGGACCACTTTGTTGTTTGTGTTTTTCCAACCAAACTATGGTTTCCGGGCCTTGGTTCAGGCCATGGTCCGGAGCGAGGAGGAGTGTCAGGCGGTCGCCTCCTTCTGCGAAGCAGTAATGCTAGCAAAGGAGGAGGCAGACCGCATCAGGCAACGGCGCCCCAGCCGCCGCCGCCGGGATTCCGATCCCGATTTCCGGCCACCGTAGACACGGGCTCGCGGACGGCGAGCCATGGGTAGCTCGCTGTCCGATCGTCCGGTAACTATCCGGACCGAGCCAAGGCGTCGACGGCGCGCACTGTTCCCGCGCGCCTCAAGGAGTTGTCAGCAACAGGAGGGGCCCATCTGGGTCGAAGCCTACCGGGGTCGGGGTTATCCGAAAGGAAACTAGAGCCCCGGTATGAAGGCTAGAAGGAACGGCGCGGGGTTTTTAGTCAGTAAGACTCTGACACTGTCTCCCGCTCCACCCAAGAGCGGGTTTCGTCAATGATGATTTTCCCCGTCGACAGAAAAAAAAACCAAACTATGGTTTACGATGTGCTAAATACATATTGACAACTAAAGGTATTAAAATCTCAAGGTTGTAAGAGGTTATATCGAAACTGCCACCACAATAATAATTAACATAACAATAATTTATTTACTCGCATTCGTAAGAGCCAGATGTCGCAGCGACAATGCTTTGCTGACTTGTTGAGTGAGCCATTCTACATGTGTCACTAAGGTTTATTTGCAGGGTCAGTAGGTATTTAGGTCATGAAATGTAAATGATCCGTCAGCAAATACTTCAATTCTTCATTAAGCTGCTACAGACAGGTACGATGCAACAATACGACAACGATTTTCCATAGAAATTTATCTAATCCACGAAACAAAATTAGTACTAACTGAATCAGCAAACGTTTTTCTGTCATACGAGTGGAGGTAGAAGGATTAAGAATAGCAAAGACTTAGATTTAAGTTTATGTCAAAATCATGTTAATTTTTTGGTGTACAATAAATTTTGTTTCATTATATTAGGTATATTACATTATTACATATTCTACCAAATATACACAGTAAAAATCATAAAAATTGATGAAACCATTTCGAAGGATTTTCATAACAAACACTGTGATAAGAGATTTTTACACGTATATTAGATATCCTGTTGTCGCATTGTCGCCATGTGCCTGTCTGTCCGAGAGCCAGTGCCTCCCTGTTGAGGTTGAGACACCACAATTATGGCAACACAAATAAATATACAACAACAAAAACACTCAACGGAAACCCCTGATAACGTCACACAAATAACAAAAAACTCTCCACATGTCAATCCCAGTGACGGACAATTCAACAAAATGACAACTGCCGATGAAAATGACAACTCCGCATGAAAATAATTGTCGCCAATGAAAACCTGGGAAAGCTGCGCGGCAGACAAACAGACCAATTACGCAAGGTACACGGAGCGCGAGGGCTTGAAGCGGCTGCAGGCGGCTGATAAGTGTAATGCGCCACGTTTGCAGCCGCCGCATTCAAGTTCTGCTTATTAAATAACCACTGTATTTATTGTGAGGATAAGTACGGCTGTTGCGGCCGGAACGGCTGATAGTTTGGAGTACGATTCTTATTGATTACCTTAAATGTAGCGATACACATACCTGTAGCTAGCAAGTATGCAAGTAACTTGACCGCCATAGTGGCATAGGTGTGCAAGAAGTTCTAATTAGTGTAGATATGTACACTAATCAGAACTTGTTGCACACCTGCATGCCTACTACTTGCGTAGGTACTGATAAGTGTTTCGCCGCCTTTAATTTATAGACCTTCACCGTGACTGAACCGTTCAAACTAACTTACGTGGTGGGTCTTAATTAAATAGTAAGCAAAATCTATAGGATTGCCATAATGAACAATGTCTCAATACACCTTTGCCATCGCACTCCAGTCCAGTCCACAGTTGCCTATCTCAGGTACGAAAATAATGTATATTTTGAAATTTAAATTGCAGATTACAAGGAACCTAGAACAGTCTTACACTTTGAAATAACATTATACCTTTACCCACAGCAGTAACTCAACAAAGGCAACATATCATTACGTACCATAGCTTAACTCAGTGCATCTAAAAAGAGTCTATCGCACTTAAAACGGCCTCATTAGATCAAATCTGTATTTTTCCGGTCGACAATCCACTCCATCATGCCAAAAAATTACAGTAATCGGCATGCTATTCACAGGCTCATAGCCATATCTCTACGACAATGTGAACTATAATTTCATGAAATAACTCTGTAATAACCGAGCGCAGCCAGCGCATTGTCATTGTCTATGGACAGCCGCTTCCCATGGAGTGTCCCAATACCGACAGTTTGCGTCCACACAATGGTTTCGACATTTTGTGCACAAATGAACATGTTTTCAACGGTTTTAGTTAAGTGGGTGTTAATTTAATTTTAGAGTTACTTTGATTAAAAAAAAATACAATACAAAAAAAAACTTTTTATAAAAAAAGGTAACTGACTCCACTGAAAATTGAAAATTTGAATTGAATTTGAGGAGTTCTCTCGATTTCGTCAAAATTCCCTAACTATAATAACATTTGGAAAGTACACCCTTTCCAAGAAAAAAATAATTTTTCAAATCGGTTGGCAAGTAACGAAGTTACCTATGCGCGAACAAAAATTTAAAAAAATACAAAAATCCGAATTGAGAGGAAAAGGAGCAGGTCCTTTTTAGAAGTCGGTTAAAGAATCACTATTAGTAAAATAACACGACATGGGAGTATTAGCTACAGCAACAACTTTCAAAACTGCGGGTTACTACTGAGTAATTCCTAATGGAAAAAACTGAAGCACTATTTTTAAAATTGGAAATCATCTAATGACTTCTTCCACCTATGTCCTTCACTTGCCCTTTGCGTTATACGTTCACAGGTTTCGTTCTCAGAAGGCCCTCACCGTTTGCTGCCATACCTGTTGCACCTTATGCCCGGGAATTGACTCCAAACTCCACTCTCAGCAGTAGCGTTCTCCACCACGAGGAAAACATAGCATGGCAGCATTCTCATCAGCCACCCTCGGTCTAAACATTATCATGGCTCCACTTCCAGACTATTCATTCATCTTTGTTTTTAGTTTCTCACGACATATCCCTTCACAAACATTTCAGTGTGTCCAAAATATAAAAACAAAGCGTTCAATTTTTTTATTCATATAATAACAATGTCTTACTTCCTACTTCTCAGAGAGTTACAAATCTGTGACTCATCAACAAAAGTGCACACCCATCCGATTCGCGACCGTGACAATACGTGCCGCTAACTAGGTCGAGCTCAACGTTACATTTGCTGATGTTATAACTCCTGCAGTTTATAAACACATGCATGTTTTAAAATAATCTGCATTATATTTTTGTTTAATTTACTTGAAGCAGTTCGGAACCGGTCACAAGTACGAAACAGTTTATTTTGCTTCGACTCGAAACAATGTGTGGCGAATTTGTGTTAGTTACGGCTGCAATATCAGTACTGCTGTGTGTTTCATAGAACTACTTCTTAGATTTCCCCAAAATATTCTAGAATTTCGATGTTAATGTAGTTTCTTGAAACTATTCTCTCATACATGTACCATACAAGGAGAAACTGACTGTCCGATATATCAACACACAGCCGAAACTAATGGGTTTAGGAACGTGAAATTTTACAGAAAGCTTCCTTTTATGACGTAGACAATTTTCTAAATTTCATGCCCCTGGGGTATGAAACGAGGGTTCGAAACTTGCATGAAAAAACCTACTTTCATGCGGACGAAGCCGCTGGTAGAAGCTAGTACCTATTAATACTGTAACTTGGAAATATTGCAAAAAAATAATAATTATAAGACAATCATAGATTTTCTTACCGGTTCTTCTCTATAGGAAACGACCAATTACAACCATTCATTAGTAATAATAATATATTTAAATATTTTGAAGAACTTTGAATGATAAATCTTAGCTGTATACTTCATCTCAACTAGGAATTTACAACTTTTATGGCTTTTGCTAAACAAACTGCGATCTATATAATCAATCCTTCTTTCACAAGTAGCAAAAGAATTCTAAAAATATGATCTAAGTTAGAACAGCAGGGGCGGTATGATAGATACATTCACGTACATATTATATCAGATAAAGTCGTGATGCAGACCCCAATTAACTTGGGATAAGGGTCGGAGAACGATGATATTAAGATCAATCTTAGCGTCGACTTTAAAGAGCCAGTGCCCATAAAGAATCCAGGGTCTCCGAGTGTCCTTAATCTTTTAAATCTTAAATACAAACAGCTCATAAACGTCGTTACTCTGTTATCAGTTGTCACCGCATGCCCCAGTTCCCCGCTGTTGGCTGCGCATCTCACGTCTCGCTAGAAAACCTGACGCGGCTTTACTAACTACTGCCATTTATTACTTAAAACTAACTAACTATATAACTAAGGACAAATGCTTATTGCTTTACGCCATATCTGTTCTTTTAAGTGTTCTGAAGGATTTGGCAACGAAAAAATGGATGCTCCTGACTTCTTAGTTTTAAAACTATTTGTCTGTGTTACTTTTGATGATATCTCACTTGATGGTAGGTAATGGTTTAGTTGACAACAGTGCACGTTTGCTTTAAAAAGTTAAGAGTGACCACTTTCTATTTTATCCAGTTGGTGTCAACAAAAAAAAGAAGAGAAAATTTGTCAGCATCATGTGACGCCGATGAGTTTTTTGTTGTCCAAAGAGTTTTCTTTTTATACTGCTTTAAAAATATTAAAAAGATTCTTGGTGACTAAGAATCTTTTTAATATTTTTAACCATTCAAACATACGGTGACCAAGATTTTTTTGTTTATAGGGTCCGTACCTCACAAGGAAAAAACGGAACCCTAATAGGATCAAAAATCAAACTTCTAAGTTAACGAAAAAATAGATATGGCCGTTTATGTCGCTATAAACGTATATTTTTACGCTCATGGGAATCAAAATTCTAGAGTACTTCGCATTGACCCAGAATCCTGAAGTTTTGCATAAAACAAAGTTTTAAAACTATAGAAATAAATCTGAAAACAGTTTTTTTTTTGTTTTGTCACAAAAAAAAACAATTTAGCTATAAATAGAAACAGAAAATATATTATTTCGTCAAAAAAAATATTGCGATTTGGAAAAAAACTTCGAGACTCCAATCAAGTATTGAACTTTACATAGGTAAGATTCTACGGAACCCTCAGGGCGCAAGTCCAATTCGCACTTGCCCAGTTTTTAAATTAGGTATATTTAACCAGTATTATAAATATTTACAGACTCAAAATTAGCTATTTTGCCTAGAAATATCCAGTAATGTAACGCCTAATGTTGTGATACTGGCATCGCGGCTATAGCCCTACACACAATGGTCGGTTGACAATGCTCCGTGCATTAGCGGTGCCGGGCCGTGCCAGGCTGCGCGCGCGCCGGCCGTAGGGCTGCCCGGGTAGGTGCTGCGTACGATAATAAACATTGTTTGTACGACGTGAGATCTTTATAGGTTATCAAAGGTGGGAAAATTATTGTGTGTAACGTGTCCCTGAGATAGTTTATATTTTTATTTAATATTTTCTTAGCCTAGAATGTCATTTTGATAAATGTTTATTATGCCTGGAAAGACTCGAATAAATAAGTAATTAAGTAGAGAATTTGCGATAAATTAATTAAAATTAGAATTTAACATTTTTTAAGGATTTTTAAGGGGTTCTATGTTTTGTGGTTTTAGATATTAAATATCTCCCAACATAATACACATTAGGTATTTACGTATAGAAAACTATGGATAACATAGTTCGTAAGATTAGCGCCTCCCTTCTCCAAAAATTTCTAAGAAACTGATTCAACAAACTCCCCAGCATCACGGCCTGTTATTTGTACTCTGTAAACAGTACTGATAACATCTTCAATTTGTAAAATCCTAATTAAGTAAATAACTGAATCCAAGCGATTAGCAGCCCTGTTAGAACGGAGGCCGTTTTAAAAACACAACACAACACAAGTACCTAGTTGCGTTGTTTCTTTAGAAAAAATAACCCGCGCCATTCGACCAACATGACACTTGAGTACCTACACATACTGTTTCAATGCTATTTTTCCAGGTGAAAAGTCATCAAATGACTTCTCGACCAAAACCCACCTGTCTATCATTGCCTTTTGTGTTCCAGGGCTACACTCACTCTTTTAAACATTCCCGCAGCCCTAGCAGGCATCGGTCCTACTGGGCCCCTTTAATATCGATGACACCTCTTTAGCGTTACTTGAAATGTGATGGACGGCAAATTGGCAACCGAGCCGAATATAATCAAATCAAATCAAAAGCATTTATTTCTAATAGACCATTTATAGGCACTTTGAATAGTCAAAATATGTCGGTCAATCCAAAAGAGTGAAACTAAATTGCACGTTCCAAAGCGTAGATATCGATGGAGAAGAACGTGCCAGAATATCCATGGACTCTCTTTTAAATCATATTATGAGTTAAGTACATGTATAATCTTGATTACATATTTCTTGTTACATCTGTAATGTGAGCAATAAGACATGTGTATATTGACAGTTGTACACATAAATATAGTGTCAATAGTAAACGTATTTATATCGCTGTTTGTAATATGTTGAGTAGGCTAGTAGGTTGTACTTTCAAAGTGAATTAGGGCAATTTATTGAAACTCGACACTTGTGCATACAAACGTAACACAGTTTACTTTCAAAGTACAAAGTCAGAGGTAATCCCAAGGTTTAGGTTACCCTTGAGATTCAAAGTTCAACAATATTTTATTTCGCACTCGCTTTTGCCAGCGGCTTTGCCCGAGTGCTTAAAAAATAGCCTATATATACTATACTAGGCACTCAGAAATAAAGCAGCTTTCTATCAGTTAAAAAATTTTAGCAATCAGACTAGTACTTTCAGAGATTTTCTCCTACGAACAAAAAAAACTTTACCTCTTTATAATATCAGTGTAAAGCAAGTTTACTTGTTGCGACAGTTCTGCTATGATCGTGAGAGGAGTTCTGTTTCCTCCGAAGTATATTATCAGATCATGACAATATTTCTATAGGACTAATTCGGAAAACAGAAATCAAATCATACAGCCGAACCGATTTCAAGAGGTCTTGACTTGGCTATGGGTTCCTCTTTCTTGAAGTCGGTTACAAAGGTAACTTGTTTGCTGTTGGATCACTCGATACTATATCCATTTTATATTTAGGTTCAAGTCAGTGAACAAAGTAACGAGCAGACCGGAGTGAACTGCAGAATCGTGATAGGTTAAACTATTTTCTAATTGGCCCGATCATACTTGTTATTCTAAAGTTATAATAACTGCCTCTGATAAAATTAAACTTTAGTATTGAACTTAGTTCACTTCGGGCAGGCAAGCTCATCGTATTTGCAATAGACACGTTAATTGGTGAGCAGTAGACTGGACTGTTCATTACGAAGTTGATAACTAATATTGATATCTTTATCTTGCAAAACAAACGAGTAGCTTTGAATATTAGACACACGGAAAGATAAAAACATGCATGTATTTCTTAAAAGCTAACTTATGTGGCAGTGTACAGGGCACTTTGCTGGCAAAACAGATGGTCGATGGAGTCGATAGGTTCTGGAGTGGCAACTATGAAGAGCTGCCTTTTCCACTAGTTGCTTCTTTGCGTTGGAAGGCCTCCCAAAAGATGTACTAACGACCTGGTGAGGGTCACTTGAATCCGATGGATGTAAGACGCATAGGACCGGTTATTGTGACGACACTGGGCGAGGCCTGTGTCCAACAGTGGGTGACTTTCGGCTGAAATGATGATGATGTTAATACCCTAAAGGATTATGCAGAAGTGCGAGCATCAGAGTACGCCCACATTTCTCAAGTTAATCAGTTATTAGGTCCCGTGTAACAAATCCTAATTCTGGATGTTATTGAAAAATTCCTAAAGGAGAAATTAACACTTCGCACGAACCGGGTCTCGATATCAAGCGCGATCCATTTGACGACCTAAACTGGACTGTGAAAGGGATGGACTATGTAGGGTCTATAGCTACATCCCTTTTTCTCACTCGCACGACTAACTTTTTAACAGGTCTTACCGTCTTAGGCGTTATGCGTGATGCGCAGCTTTATGATGAGCATTCGGCCATTTTGCACGGATGTGACGCATATCTTCCCTATCGACTGATGTTTGTTATCTAGCTTTAAGATTCCGTCTTATTTCGCGTAAATAAACTGTTTTTCTTTCTCAGTCGAAAACTAAAATAAGTAAAGCTAAATGTTCACAATACTTCGAAATCGTTTTTTGGCCAATAATTCCAGTACATATTACTGAATGTTAAAATACCAGTTGGTACCTAATAATTCAGCTCGCGTGGAATTTTAATAAGCAACGATTAAACGCAAATCATGCAATACAACCCGACGGCTTAAACCACCATTTACATGATTGATTGGATTAATATTATTATCTGTTTCAGTTGGTTTTTGTAGCTGATGTTTAGTTTTGTGCATGCTATGAACGGAAATGCGCACACCTTTTGAAGTTTTATTCTTCTCTTTGTACTACTATAATTAAATGTTGAAGATGAACCATTGCTGTTTACTATTACGCTGCACCTATCATGTTATATTTCTGCACCACCCTAAGGTCGTGTGGTAGAAAATGCTTAAGGCTTTAAGTCCGCCTTTGTCCTCTGTTTTTTACTGGTTCATAAAGATTTAATAAATAAATAAGAAGAAGAACGCAATGTAGAGAGGAATGGATGGCATTAGAAATGATATAAAAAAAAAAAAAAAAAAATACAAAATACAAAATGGTTTATTGTCACAATTAGCCATAACATATTAACAAGTATTTGGAGCCTCCTTTTAAGCATAACAGTGCCTGTATTAGGAGACTCCGCGCTTCCATATCATTGCCGTACTCTACATAAACTAAAGGTTACAAAAACTTTTGTGCTGTGACACACGAAAAAAATAAATTAATAAATAAAGTAGGAACATAAGTAAACTGGTTCTTAATTAGTTAAATTACTACAAGAATATCTTAAAAATCTAATTGGTAAGTATATTATATTGTTGTGTTGTGTGGTGTGGTGTGTATGAATATGATATGTATGTATGTAAAGGGAGTAAATGATACCATGACAGTTGACAGGAGAAGAAGAAATAAGAGAACTCTCCGACTCCAAGTAAACTGTGGGCTGCAGGACTGATCCAAATAGTTACCACAAGCCTGGAACGTAAAGGTTGCCTGCTGCCTAACACTCCCTCTTGGTCCGCCCAAAGCGAGGTAAGTTATTTGATGATCCTCCAGACACTAAAAAAGAAGTTCAGGAAGATAAGAGTGAGTTAGGGCCTACCGTAAGAGTGAGTTAGGGTCGTAGGGGGCCAGCAGGGTCGAAGCCTGTTCAGGCCATGGGTTAAGAAGGAAAGAAGGAACATACGAGTAAATTTTAGTCAGTCACGCCTCCCGCTCCGCCAAAGGGCGAGAGATTTCATTAGATTATTTCTTATAAAAAAAGGAAAATATTATTACGATAGAAAATTCTCATTATCTATAGAATCATTATTTATAATTTCAACAAATCACAATAGCGTCTTCTCTTGACCTAGATTCCTGTTATGAAAACCTATAATTAATATTTACAGGTCCACGACCATCCTTGAATAGCCGTCTTTATTTTCTTCATTATCTGATTAAAATAATAAATAATAACAGACTCCAGAGGAAAATAATAGTATTCATTATTTATAATAGAAAAACGTGAGCATTGTCTTTTAGACTAACAATATAATAATACTCTGATATTATTATTTTACTTATCGTAAATAACAATCATGATTTAATTAAAATCATTGATTTATTGTAGTTCTAGGAAATTACACAATGACAATATGAGGTGTCATCATGAACGTAAAAGCATTCTCCAATAATATCTATCTATAATACGTATGTATGTATATTTTTTTAAGGCAAATCATCCTATATCTTGCCCCTCTAAGATGGAGTGGGCTGCCTAATTCTGCCTTTTTTTAGATGGGAAACCATCTAATGTCACCTCCTACTCTTCAGCGGCACGGGAGGGGCGTGTCAGACTTTTACCGACTAAAACCCACTCCGGTTTCTTCGTTGCCTTCATTCCAAGACCCCGGGGTTCTCTTTCGGATCACCCATGGCCCCAGTAGGCTTCGACCTGCCTACTGGGCCTAGATTTGAACTAGCGACGTACGACTCTGAAGTCGGGGCCTATACCACCGCGCCAATACTGTTCACTATTACGGGAATTTTTATTTTTAAATATAAGGCCAGTAAGGCAACAAGGTCCTCTATCGCTTAACAAGTTTAAAAACAATTGACGACGTTTTTTTAAACGTAGCTGTTCCACTAATATTCGCCTCACGACGTTAATGTGGTTAACAGCAGTCTGTAATTACGTTTCAAGTGGCCAGCATCAGCCAGCATGGCCCATTATGTACACGTGGCCTAGCACATGATCAAAACCTCATAAGTACAGCATGAGGGCTCTATAAATCATACTACGTCTTACCACAACGCCCCATCGGTATATAGCCATGCTAATCACGTGTAACTGCCATAACTAATACATAGAAGTATATAATGTATGTATTGGTGTATTTGTTGTACATAAATGTAGCGCTGCCAAGGTTGGCTCTCGGCGACTTAGCTACAGGTGCGGAGAAAAAGAAACTAGTTTGTTTTTTGTCAAATACTTTCATCGTAACGATGACTTGGCGAGACTAGCGGCAATTTTTTACTACTCTTACAAATCTAGTAACTTTTTAATTAGATGTCTGGTTGAAATACTGCATTACTTAACAAGAATTGTACCACTGAATTATATCTCGACAACCTTCTGCATTGAAATAATCATACTTTGACACGCAAAATATTGATGTAATTTTTTTTTACAAAGATCACAACCGACTTCAATACAAAAACACTAAAAAGTGCAAAATAACAGATAACTTTACATTTCGAAAGTCGGTGGTATCGGTTTGGTTCATACGTTATTTAACACCGACTTCCAAATTTTTTACCTTTTTAGTTGTGGTACCCCTTAGTTAAACGTAAATAGTAAATTATATGGTAAGATACATAATAGAACATAACTTTTACAAGTGTTCCTAAAACATTTGAAGAGTTCCCTCGATTTTTCCCAAATCCCAGCTGTTTAGGAGTAAAAAACATGTAAAAAAAAAGATCAAAATAAAACAACGATTTGGGACTTTTATAAGTCGATTAAAAAGCTGTAGGTGTCAATCATACTCCATTTTACGATTTTATTCTTTTATGTCTGAGCCCTGAACTACTCTAGGACATAATTGGAGTACAAACGTTTGTGACCGATCTTGACCACTACATATTTAAAGGATTGCACCGTTCCGCCGCCGTATGAGAGCTACGGCGGGCGTTTTAAATAATTCATCGACACGCTTTGTGAACATGCTATATAATATACATGGTGTTTAGAGGAGGTATTTCGAAATTTAGGAAGTTAAAAGGGTATGTATGTCTATACTTATAAAGCTGAAGAATATATATGTTTGTTTGAAGGTACTAATCTTAGGAACTACTGGTCTCCGAATTGAATTTTTTTTTGTGCTGGTTAGATCTATCGAGGAAAGCCTATAGGGTTATATAATATCGCGGGAGCGGAGCAGTATCCAAAACCGAGAGTGAAACCGCGGGAACAGATAGTATTAGATAACAAGTGACCTATAAGTCTGAAATGTGATGTCATTGCAAACTTATAATACTTAAAAGAGGATAATGCACCCTGTCTTGAATCTTGCATCGACAAATTCTAAAATTGTTTGTAAATTCCCTTTCTACTGTCTGACAAAGTCGACTTTCAAGAAACCTGATTAAATCATCGGGTACAAAATTAATTGATGACAAACTTGGCCAAGGACTTCAAAACCTGGTACTGGGCTGAGCTAAACTAATTTGATTCGACTCAACTCTTCAATCGTAATAATTAGAGACACAATAGAAAGAAAATGGGTGCGCGAACGCCGGCGTTCGCTTGGGGTTATAGACGCTGTGTGGTCTAACTGAACTACTTAATATCTATATTCTTGTTAACCTAGCGGCACGGCCGCCTATCGTGACTGAACAAATAACAATAAGCATCCATTTATTCCACGAGTGTTCCTAAAACATGCGCAAGAGTTTCTCTAGCCTCGCGCTCTGCGCTGCGCTCGCGCCTGCGTGTCAGAGTTCGACTAACAGTTCTTTAATTCGCTATAGTATTGCGCCGCTAACGCCCGGTAATATCATAATGATGGACTGGCATGTACTTGTGAACTGTGGCTTGCAAAGGGCTCTAGATTTTGTTTTGTTATTGATAATTTGATTTAGTTTTCACAGTTACTAATAAGAGGTTAGTGATAGCGTGACGAGTGAGAGGACAAAACGGTAGAAAAAACGTGTTGCGCCGAGCCCAAATAAAACGGGACAAGGGCAGAAAGATGATGATGAGTTACTAATAAGAGGCTCTTTTATTATTACTGTCGATCCAGGATTTTGATAACAGTGAAAATTTCCTTGGGCAGCGAAGAATAACCAAACTATTAACAAAATACTTTTGTACCTGTTAGAAATAATGAACAGGCCTATGAGATAGAGAATGATTCCATCCATAGGGGCCTTGAAAGTCGCCCTGTCAGTTGAAAGTTTTATAAACAAATAAAAGGGTATATTTTTAAGTTCCTAACGTACAACAACTATCGTTCGGTAAATAGTTATTATTTTGCATTGTGACTGCAGACAATCGCTGTTGTTGTCGGCCACCATAGATTCGTGGCGATTGTACAGGCTTTGAGACGACGACCGGCACCAATGCGCTTGGCAGAAGGAAGTGTGGTTGACACTATATTCCATAGGTCAGTGTGTTGTAGAAACAAAGGAAGCTGTGCAATCTTTAATTAAATCTACAGTCAGGTAAGAATATCTCTTCTATTAGTTATAGAGAACAAACTTTATGAGGTAGGGATAGGTAGGGGTATTAGAGATAAATCTGATGCTGGTCCTTTTTCGTGCCTATAAACGATAAAAATACCACTGCAATACCAGCACAGTCATCAGAAGGCATACTTTCAGTCCTTCATCTTCAACTTCTTCTTTGGCGTGCTATCTACAATTCTGTGTCAAAACACAAAGCCTGTCATATTCCAGATACGAGCATCACCAAGAAATATATAGAAACATATTGTCAACACCATTCCTCAAACGATGCCCTTGAAAGAGTGCGCGATTTCTTTCCCTTTCATATTTCAATGGCGCGGAAGTTTTCTGAATCAATCTAAATCATTGTATAAGGTTTCTCTGTAATATTCAACTCCTACGCAAGTTCGAGGCAACAATGGCGGCCCACTGAGCCAGTTTTTTCAATGAGCGAAGTTTTTTCCATCAATCACCCCTTTCAAAGTTAAATTAGTCTGGCGCACTAAGTGTCGAACTATTAACTATGGGGCTGCGCGCTCCTAACTTGGGTTATCTACGGTTGTGCGCCGGTGGCGTTATCGAGATTTACGATAATCCTATATGGGTGATGGAGTTGAAGAGAGGAACTCTAATTTAGAAGATTTAGGTGAGATTAGAAGAAGCTTACATTGACACTGTCTAGATGCCCAATGAGTCTCTCATCTCTTCAATGAAAGAATGTCTTCATGCCGGAAACTTCCTCGTCCTTAACTTTATCAGTCTTTGGTTCATGTACCTATACGTAGTTTGGCGTTTTCAATTTGTATATTTCTCGATAAAGATTTCCAATTCAATTTCTCGACGGTATACGATACTTTCTGAAGAGTATTTCAATTACATTGTAGAGGATTTAAATCAACTGAGGTCAAAGTTCGATACATCAGTTAGCAATAAATGTCTGCTCTCTCCTACATGAAAACCTAAAGATACCAGAACATATGTACCTCTCGACTGGTACCCGCAGTGACATACAGGGTTTAGAGGTGGACAGGTTTAGTAACAGGTATGCCAATTTAATTATTTGATTCTTCGTTCAGACTTCAGCTGCTTCTTACGAGTTTCTCAAAAGAACATGATGGTGGTATATAATTTTGTAGTTTGTCTATCTGTATCCACAGGTTCCCTGTGTAAGATTCTAGTTATAAAGTTGGATCTCGATTCTACTATGCAAATATATTCTTAAAAATACGAATACGGATATATTAACATGTACATCAGAATAAATGATATAGTAATAAAATAAATAATAAGTCTATAATTAATTTAAACATTAGAGACACTTCTAAGTACCTATTCTCAGTAAAAACACATGTATGAGCAAATCACGACTCACGACGTTAAAATACGATGCCAATACCTCCTAAGTAGCTAAAGTCGTGGCCAGTTCTAATAAACCAGGTCGAAAACTGATTTGCAACAGTTCCGTATACCGTCCAACATATTACCATACAGAACACTTAGCAGCCACGAGCCACGAAGGATACACACAAACTTAACCCCATGCCCTTGAAAGCCACCACAGCCATGGTTACTATACCAACTGCCGACGATTTTCCACCATACCCAGCGATGCATGCGAGTCAATGACCTACTCTGACAACACTTTCATTTCACCTCCCAACCATTGCTGACTACATTCGCATGACAAACAACTCGGCTTATTCCCACCCGTCCACGGACGTAGAACATAGTGATGTTTCAATTATAAAAGTGTGCGATGGAGGTGGGGAGTGCGGTGACATTCTTTTCGGCCGCGCATCGGCAAGCGGTCGTCGTCCACCGCGAGGCTGTTTTTTGACATTGACAATGCACTGATAATGTTGGGTTTTATTGTATTTTTATGGTGGCTCAAGGTTGTTCCTGCACGGCGCACGCATGTGCAATAAAATCGCGGTGCGGTATGTGAAAACTTTAATAATGGTATTTTTATTGCATTTTTGTGTGAATAAAATACTTTTAGCAGTTAAGTGAAAAATCAAAGACTTTAGACGATCTAAAAGGCTGAACCAAAATATTTTTTAGAGATATTTACTAGATTGCGCATAGTCCAAGACATCTTTATAACAGCACAATCAGACGATTAGGGCAAAAAATTATATAGTAATTGACAAAAATTTAAATTCATCCTAATAAACCGCGCTTCTTCAAACACTTGCTTTCAAGGAACAACACACATCTATCAAATATGACAGCTTATCATTAAGTCTATCACCGATCACTGAACTTTATAGCAGAAACTTATTAATTCCATGCCGATCACCAATATGTTGGACGCACGCGATTGGCTGGCGGCAACGTAACTGCGTGTGCTAATCACAACTTTTCAATTAATTGCCAACAACACGCTTCCTGTTATGCAAGAGTTTCATGAAACAAACCAATCGAATTCAGTGAACCAGCCGCTAATCGCTGAAAAAACTCCGACGAGATTTTTATGTGCCGGTGAAGTGAAAGTAAATTTGGATGGCGGAAAACTTTTGAAAGAATGCTTTGTTTCCTTAAAACTCACACTGTCACATTCTAGAAAACGTATTTTTAATTAACTTAAAACATACAATGGACTTTGAATCTCTTTCATTGAAAGCTGTTCTAAGTTAGCCATATTATGTTCTTTCGTTTTTTTGCGAGATTTTTTTTAGATATTAAGTTAAAAAACTGTAAAATATTGAGTGATGTAGTCACGAATTCACGACAAAAAATCTAAATTGGATCCTTCAAATTGAAATCCTTATTTTTATTACTAACCAAGACCTTGTGGCAACTCCATCAAAATGTTCTAAGCTTTTCTGACAACCATTTCTGTGTTGATTTCCTAACGTAAAGACTTTAAACTTACTGCTAAGTGTCGGATAAGCACAAATTGGCAAGCAAATCCAAAAAAATAGTGGACAGCCTACAGCCGGGTATGCTCAACAGCACGTCAGAATAACGCACAAACTTCAAAAATCATCCTTACTCCCATGATATAAAGAAGCTTCCAAACACAAACTGTACCATGGACTGACAGTCGACTGTACCACTTGGCCTAGCGGTTAAGCAAGTTCAAGGCGAATGCTTGCCAAACTGGTTCTGCTCTCCCTCCCTTTCTCTCACTCGAAGAAAGAGCGAGAGGGAACATGTTTAGATACCACTTTAGAATGTTTTGAACTAACTCGTAGTAATTCAATGTAAAATCTTCAGTATCTTGGACCGGTCCGTACAAAGTTTGTGGAAATTAATTGGTCTAATAGTGACAGATAGACTTACATTGAATTGAAGCTGACAAGTTGAGATGGAAACTGTCGTTGGTAATAGTTTAATGCTTCTGAATGATAGAAACTTCTACCTTCTAAAATGAGGGCTTACTCCCCAAGGGTTAGGCAAAGGAAAAGGAAAGATTTACAAACAGAAAGAGGAAGCAAGGAAGCTTACAAACAATTGATTCATTATCTTTGTTTGATGAATCGATTGTCCCAGTGGCGTCGTCAACGAACAGGCTCAAAAATATCCTTTACAATGAGGAGGTAAATCCCTAGATGTCAAGCTTTTCCATATTACAGATAATTTGGTCTACCGGTAGGGCAAAACTCCAAAGTTTGGAGATCAAAGATAGAAAGAAATTATTATAAAGTCCAAGCTAGGACTTCAAAGAAAAGAAGATTACGAGGAGAACCGCTTTTTGAATCAAGACTTAGATCCAGCCGCCTAACGGGATTCACCTTATTAGTTTGGTCGAGGCTCGTGACTATTAAGACATATTACAGACCATTTGGTCTACCCATTAAGGCTTGAGACTAAATTGTCTACAATTTATTGATAACCTCATAGCTATCCATTTCTATGTATTGATTTACTATTTGCACTAGTTTAAATAGATTATTAATTTGCACAAGTGGTAAGGGTGATTCTTTTGGGAATTATAGCAAGCAAGACAACACATGCATGAGCCCCAAATTCAATGCTTCTAATTTGAACCGAGAGAGAAGATACTTCGCTGATCACTGAGTTTTCAGAAGCCTTCAAGGGAGTAGTCTTACTTATTAACTTCTCATTAAATAAATTTTGTGAAGAAACCTGAGGCAGTAGCACAAATATAAAATAACAAATAATAAATAACCTATACCCCTACCTTAGTTTGAAAATCAAATTAACAAGTTGTCTATTTTCTAAAGCCTGTTGATTTTGATAACATGCCGATAATTCTAAAGAATTCGTCTACGGGGAAGACCTATCACCAGCACCTCAGGTAAAAACCCGGGCTATTGTCATGTGGCAATACAATCAGAAACTGTTTAAATAATTCTTAAACCCAACAAAGCGGATAAAAAATCTGTCTATCAAACTAATCATTTAAGTTTCTACTAGTATTACTTTCTTAGCTAGGTTGAGAAGCCTGAAAATTGCAAAATTCTTAGTGAATTTAGTAAACCTGTAGAGTTGTTTTTGAAATCCAAAAAAAGCGATTACGTTCGCTTGCGAGCGCGCGGCGTGGGGAGCTGGGCGCGCGGTGCGGGGTGCGGGACGGCGGAGAAAGTGCCTTCGTTCGTGTCTATTGTAATTTCGACCGCTTTTTCATAAAAACGCTCATCGATGTAAAAGTTTTTTAAAGTTATTTTTTAATTTCGCTATCTCTGCGAGAAACGATTTTATTTGTTCGAGCGCAAATGTGTTTCAATTGTAATTTTTATCTTCAGTTTTCATATTTAGTTATTTTTATTACTAGGATTATCAAACACTCCTCAATGTACAAACATTTTGGTGTTAGTTTCCTATATTATTATGTTAGTCTTATAATTGTGAGTTTGTGATCGAGGTAATCCTACTTCTGTACAATTTGATACAACAGAAAGCGTGTTCAAAAGATTACTTTTCCAATTGTGACCAAAAAGTTTGTTCTCAAAACAGTCCCCTTCTACGAAAACTCTTTGAACCATGAACTTTTTATTACAAGCCTACTTTTACCGAGTGAGAGGTATCGGGCGACCGTGAAATCAATTAACGCAAAAAAGCAAAAAAATCAATTGTTAATAAAAAAGTACTAACCACGTAACCTAAATTCGCCGGATTGCGGTCAACCACACGGCAATGCAACTCTCAATTACTAAATGCAATTCTGTACTCTATCACCAGCGCATTAAGCAACAGATTAGCATGTGCTAATTGCACTTGTATCAAATTTCAGAAGCATCGGCGTTTTGGACACTAAACATATAGCTTGCAGTCGGAATAGGGCTTTATTTGTTTATAGATAAGGTATAATGTTGAGTGTGATGTTGCCTCGTTGGGTCATACTACCGGAAGTCACTTATTGAGCGGACAACACGTCGTCGCGACGAGTCGTCTTCCGGTGCTCAATGTTTGGTACTTGTCTGCGTCTTTTCCACGCACCATTAGTTCCAGACACGTCGAACTTCTGTCAAATTAGCTATATCAGTGTTTCCCAAAGTTAGCAGGGCCACGACTCATCTAACAAGAAGTACTATATTCGAGACCTCTTGGTTTTTATGAAGAAAAAAGGGGGTAGAACTATAGGAATGAAGGCCTGCTCAATCAAGAAAAAAACATTAAGTTCTGTTCCGATATATGTATAGTTACTTGTATCTGTATTTTTATTTGTTTTCTTTTTTGTTGTTACCTTAGCATCTAAGTAATTTAAAGTTACCAAAATTTAAATTTTAGCTACTTTTATTAATGGCAGCGACAGTATCAAAATACGTCTAATTTGTTTCGGTATTTAGTTTTAATATCGCCACCAAATCAAGTATTTTTTGTCTATTTTAAGTTTATTTATACTTGGCCGTGTGAAGGCACTGAAGGAAAGGAAACTTCATAGCTTCACTTTTCTGCGCGATCGTAGCCTGTCACCTTCAATGGTGATCGCCCGACCGTTGCCCCGTCAGTTGATCTGCTGTATCTGTATTTCAGGGCCAACCACATACTCGCTTGCGTCCCTACAGTGGTCCTACCCATACTTTGGGTACCACTGATCTAATACAACACAATAGTGAGTACATTGTACGAGCAAGCGGAGTAGTAGCTGTAGGCCATCAGATTTAATTTGTGGGTTTATTCGCTCGGAGGCGCGTCTCTATCCGACTCGCTAGGCACTCGGGCTGTCGTCGTGTTTGGCAAACTTGTATGTGTCTAGAAGTTTTTGGCTATTTTAATGGCAGTGTCGACTTGAAATTGAATGATTAGTGGACGTATCTTGGTTGAAACTGCAGACAGTAATGTCGTACCTGTCAATTACCCTTTCAATTCTTACCTACTGTATGTACTTACTGAGATAAGAGACTATAATATGGAAAAACATTACAATATGTGAAACTGAAGTCGTACTACAAAAAACCCACCCATACCCGAGTCAAAAAATAAAAGGCCTGCTTTGACATTTCGTATTTTGACTAGCTAGCGGCTTGTCCGGTGTACTGTAGCGACGAGTACTACTGAAATAGCCTAATTATTTTTTATTGTTTCTTTCAGTTTCGTTTTTCTCAAATGTCAAAATGGGTCTTTTATTTTTTAACAAGTTTAGCCAATAACAAAAATCCTCGGCTCATCAGCACATTCAACAGTCTAAATATTTTTAACGAAATCTACGCCCGTGTTTTTACATGAAACACGAAAATCCAATCACTATTAAATAACACAAAATAGAAGAGCAGATCTAATGACACACAATTTTGACTTCTCACACAGAAAGGTCACCAAACCTAAACCAGATTCACAATAAAAAAAATACAGCCTAAAAACCGACCAATAGGACAAACCCAGCTCTAAGAGAATGCCCCTAAAACAAATGGCAAAAGTGGTGACGTCATCGCTAAGTTCATCAACCCGTGTCACTCGACGACCTCAACAGAACATAGGTTTGACCGTATTACTGTCAAAATGACACTTTTGTAGCCCACTTTGGTAGATCCGCTTAAATTGCACTTTGATTGTGCAGTTGACATTTGGGTCTTGGAAAAGTATCTTTAGGCTAGTTATGGACCATAAAAGGTCGGTTATTATGAGGCTAGAGGGCACAGTCGTGATTGTATTCGATGATAACTGTAACCGAGATATTAGATATAATACATAACACGCAAAGGGTTTGTAAGTTTGTAAGTTTGTATGTAGGGGGTAATCTCTGGAAGTACTGGTCCGATTGCTAAAATTTTTTCACCGATAGAAAGCTGCTTTATTCCTGAGTGACATAGGCATATTTTATGTACGCGGGCGAAGCCGCTGGCAAAAGCTAGTTTGAAATAAAATGCTTTGAATCTTTGGAATCTTTGGAATCTTTGATAATTTGACACAGCCTCTATGCAGGAACACTTTTTTGACGTAAAATAGATTCGCACGGTCGTATTATTTATAAAACTAGTTTTCTACTGATACTTTATTCTGTAAATGAATGTCTTCTTATAATTATTATAATAGAAAAATTGTAATGTGGAAATATTAAAAAAAAAAAACAAATATTTTTTAACCGTGCACTTGCATCTGACGTTTTATAAGTGCCCCTGTAGGCACATGTGAAATATTACGTGCATTACATAAATACTTGAAAAGCAATAAAATATACAAACAAAACTAGAATGCAGTTAAAAAAAAAATCAAGATATTAAGTCCGACTTTAGTATTTTTAAAGATTAAATAAATAAGATTTTTTGTCCAACTTTCAAAGCATTACCTTACCGCATTATAAGGTAAACTTCTCGCAAATTCTGTAGGCTTGTAGCACTATCTAGACTTCCTCATCAAACTATTTAAAGTCAACTTACTGTACTCTAATCCACTAATTATTTTACTTAAATAAAATCTGTTTATTATTCAGTAATCAATAGAATGCTAGAACATGGGCAAGTAAAGGCATTGCAGTGGAAAAGATTTCAACGAGCGCGCACTTACGATGTATTTAATTTTTTATATATTTTAATTTCATTTATAGGGTTTTTAAACGACTATATTAAAAGAATATTGCGATTAAACAAGTCGGAATTTTTCGAGTGAATTTAGTGACTGTTTGGTTAACAATTGGTGCGGTTTTGTATCTCAAGCGTCTACACAACTGTACAATATGTGGAATAATTGAAACTGGTATGATATCGGTAAAACGGAGCTGAGATTTAGATTATAGTATTTATTGACTGCCTTAGTGAAACTTGCCGAGAAGGCGACTTGATATATTGGCTGCGAAATACTGCGAAAATATTAGAATGTGTCACAGTCACATCCGCGTTGTAAGCGAAAATAAAATGACTAGATATTCTGTATCAAAACCCCAGAAATAACTTTCCAAAACTCTAGTATAAATCAAAGAATATAAAAAACGCTAAACGCAAATAATAATGGTTTTTTTATTTCGCAGGGAAACAGTCTAAAAAAATAATGATGATATAGTTTTCTCTTATTGTCATTAAAAGTCCTTTTACTTATCTGTGGTAGAACTTTTAAAGTCAGTTTTTTATCGTAAAAATTCTCAAGTTATGATTACAATTAGTAACGATAAGATAATGTCGCCCTACTACCCCAACTTACTTCGAGAGTGGTCGAATTCTTCCGCTTTGATAAGACATGATAACAAGTACCGACTAAACTTTGAGCGGAAATACTTTTACATTTGTTTCGTTTGTAATTAACAAAAAATAACAGGGTTTTAATTATCAAAAATACTTTAAATACCATAATTTTTTGGGCTCCGAACAGTTATTTAATATTCACAAAACATGGCGCACAAAAAACTTGGCAGTTCAACGAACACCAGAGAGCCGCCATTCATTCCACGATCACGTACCATAGACACATAGACCATTGTCTATGGCTTTTGTGATGCAAACACACCGTTGTTTAGTACGTCCAACATCGCTAATTATAGAACTTCCAAGCCTGGTCAATGGGGCAGGCAGAACTATGTATGGAACCTTCTCTAATTTGAGTAAACAATATAAAACCTGCAAAACCTTCTTGAAAGTCTTTATTCAAGTAGTCCACTACATGAAATCTCAATATTTTGATTGGCACCTATCAATAGATAGACTGTGACTGCACAGTTTAGTTGTTCATCTCAAAAATACCTTATTTTATTTTATGTGAATTTCAAAAGGAATCAAATATGTAGGTAGGATGTTTATTTTAACTATAAGAAAAAACAACCAATTAGAATAAGTCAATTTGTTATTTAAATTTGTTGATTATTTTCAGAAGATATCGCTGACTACCCGTTTACTGTTTACTTTTAAAACGAATTAATTATCTCGCTTCGACAATTTGTGATTAAAATAGTTACGTTTTACTGAATAAAGTAAACTAAATCCTGTTCTTGATTCTATAAAATATCAAGACAACGGTTTCCATAAAAGTTGCTAAGTAGGTTGCCTATCACGACAAAATATCTCCGACATTTACCGTTACCTACAAAACTTGGCTGTGATTTTCTGTTTTTTAACCAAAGAGTCGTATACAAAATTATTTTGAGTAGGTAATCTTTTTAAAAACTATCTATATATTTTTGAAAGCAAACAAGAAGTTGTAAAAAAAAGTTTTTAAAAGTTGCGTTCTAAATCCAAACTAAGTTAGTCTGAATACAGCGTGTTTTATTTTTAGAAGTGAAGTTCGTTTCTTGATATTTTTTTTATGAAAAGTAGATTTCTAAATTCTAACCTGATAAGTGCCTCGTGTCGATCTGTGCTGCGGCTGCCACCGCCAGCAACAGGAGGCAGAACGCCTCCCAGGCGCTCCGCATCTTCACTTCACCTCAAACCACATCAACACATACAAACACTCACAATAATATCAATAAAAATTGGGCACTCGCGTTATTACTTTGTACTCGTTTACTGGGACGTGAAGAAAGTTTAGTTCGGGTTGGAAAGTTTTGGTGACGTGTCGTACGATCCGCACGACGACAGACGTGGGCTCGAGACGGGCGCGGACTGACGACTGCGGCGCCGGCCGGCTCCGCTCGCTCGCCTCGGGGTGGCAAGCTCCGCGACACACAATTTCACAAAAGGTGTATTTTTCACGCGAGTTTGCGTAAAGGTGTTGCATTTTTGACTTTGCATTGTTATGTCGGGGTTGCTCAAAACTTGCATAGAGGTTATTGGTTAAGAATTTAACAGTTGCATTAGGCGGCTACGTACCAGCTCAAGTTATGAAACTACCTTCAATGCAAATCTAATTCAAAAATAGATTTACTTAGAAATAAGTTCTTAATAGCTTTAAGTTGTAACTTTTAACCTTATTTTTCTTTTTCTGCAGTAATTTCTTTAGTAATTAAAATATAAGTAACTTATAAATAAATCAATAAAACCCACAAGCGTTTTCATATTTACCCCACTTCAAACTTAATTCTCATATCAAGCAGAATCTCTCCTCACAACAACCCCCTGAATTACGCGACTTTTTTGTTAGCTAGCAACCCCATGACTCGCACAGGTGGTCGCAGGCTCGCAGGGTGCAGGTAGGCGGTAGCGGGTAAACAGACTCAGACACGCCGACTGCACGCGAGCCCTGTAGCCCTGCAGCCTGTAGACCCGGGAGCACAAGACAGGAATGAGGAACCTATGAGACAGAAACTTCTAGAAAGAATGTTCATTTCTAATAATCTAATTAGAGATTGACATCTTTGCAGGTTGTATGGAGAATAATTACAATCCATACAATTTATTTTCCAAAAACAAGTGCAACAAATAAATTGATATTCAATTCTATTCAATATTTTTATTGTGGATTAGAGCTGTGTACATAATGCAGGTCTTAAATAAATTACATAAATTAGTACGTCCCGCCCTTGGGGCATACAATATACAATAGTCACTTCTTCTCTCGAATCGATGGTTTTCCTTCCCTCAAAGCTTTTCAGCCCAATAATTTTTACAAATTATGAATATTTCACATAAAAAATAAAAGGCTACTGAACACATCATGCCTGAGAGGGACCATATTGGAGCAGTGCAGCAGCACTTGTCTACTAATAGATCATGGAGACTCTTGCTTGTTCTCTTGTTTCTATATCGAGATAGGTGGTCGATAGTGAATACAAACGCATTTTAGAATTAAATTCTGTTTTTGCACAAACTACCGATAAACTCTTTGCGACTATAATTCCAATAAATATTGAAAAATTTATAAATATTATAATATTACTTATAAGATCCCATTTTTTTTTTTCAAATTCCTCTCAGGTGACAAAGGTTTGCCATCCCTGTTTTAAACAAGAGGCTTTGCGTGCCCGGCTTAGGTAGCATTGTTGAGATAACGAGAACGATCATAAACCTTTATATAGCTGTTTATAGCTTCGTCGAAAAAACAAAGACGTGTGCCTTTGATTGCTTCAGATGAGAGTCATGATGAATGCCAACTGTCTGTGCACTGTGTTTGTGTCTCTATTATCCTTTAGCTAACAACAGGGATGCTGTACCTTTTATCCTTTAGCTTCACTTACTGCAGCGTTAACTTGATATTAACATTAAATTTTTTGACATATAAATAAACTACTGGCTTTTGCCCGCAGCTTCGCCCGCGTACATAAATTATAACCTATGTCACTCAGGAATACCTAAAGCAGCTTTTTATTGGTGAAAACATTTTAGCAATCAGACCAGTACTTCTAAAGATATTACCTCCTACATACAAAAAACCATCTTTATCTCTTTATTATATTAATATAGATTTTAAATTAATAAGCTAGTTCCTAATAAGTTAATTTGAGATGTTTTAAGGACAGGCGAATGATAATTGCAATGCTTGAAAAAGACTGCTCGATCGTAGAGAAGCACTAAAATAATAATTAATATTATCAACATTGTACACTTAGTTTGATATTCAAATTGTGCGAATTGCAATATGTATCATGAGGACTAAAGCCTTTTAGTCGATTTTCAAATTGTTTATTTATCAGGCCTGTCTGTCTGTCTGTAATCTCTCTAAACTTACCAATAACATCGTGAGTAATAGAATATGGAGACATCTTATTACAGAACAGAGGCAGCAGCATGCTGTGTCGATCTCGATCGCAATCGCAATATGTTCCAATTTGATTATACAGAAGTACGAGTATGCGTCCGCGACTGACCGTGTTTTGGGTGGTAGCAATCCGTGCAGTCGACTTTATCTACAGCATACTGTAGGTTGGTACTGATGCACGCAGCGTCAGCCGAGATTTAACTGATAAACTACAAAAACTGCACGAGGACCGCTGGCATGCGTGCACACGTGCTCTCATCTGATTATCATTATCAAGATAAACCGAAAATTAAGCTATGATACGAATTCACTTTTAGATTTTACTAGAAATATTGAGCACTTTATCAAACAAGAAAAAATATAAACAATATTGAAAACTAGGAAAACTATTTAGCATACTTTATAAAATAAGAACATAACGTCTATTTTCTAGTAAGAGAAAATTAAACGTAAGAAACAGTCGGGCTTACGGACGACAAATAATAGATAGCTCGCCATCCGATCTTCCAGTAGGGTTTGAACTCGCGACCTTACAACTCGTAAGTCGGAACCGGTACCACTCGGCCACCACTGTTCACAAGACTATCCAGGCAGATAACATAAGACTGCGATGGTAAATATAGGTAATGCAAACAGGGCAAAAATGTTGAAGTTCCGATGTTTCACACAACAAAAGATTTGTCAAGTCCGTATCTCAAGTACCCAGTAACACCTACATTTTAACACAATAACTGCTATTTCTTGAAAGCACTGAAGTAATAGAAATGTTTTTCTTCTTCTGGGTACAATTTTATTTAACGCTAGCTGTAGCCCGCGACTTCGTCCACGTACAGCCGTTTCGGAGATTAACCGGAATAAACAGACAGGCGAATTTTTTTTTTTTAATAAATGTCTTGTTTTTAGAGTCGGGAGAGACTCCACTGTATGTCTGTCACCAGGCTGTATCTCTTGAACGCTAATAGTTCGAACCCAGGCGGGCTCGTGTAGGTACTTTATTTGATTACCTACCAGTAATTTCAAAACGATAAAGCAAATCAGCGTGATAAATTAGTACCGCTTGCCAAGTTACAACCGTTTGGTTTCAATTTTCAAATATCAGAGATTGATGTCAGAACAAAGGAAACTGAGGCGTGGCTGACACGAGGGGATCGACGAAAGAGAATGGAAACAAAACGGTCGTAACTTGGCTAGGCCTGCAGATATGTCATAGAATCAAGAATACGACAACATGTGTCATCCATCCACTTACACAAACTGGACTCGTGTCATGGATGACCACTGCCTCTCACAGAAAAAAGGCCATATAGTAGATACCTATTCTAAATTTCTAACCATCTTGGTCTGGTCTGGCTGGTCTTATTTATTTATTTAATTATTCATCTACACACATAAAATAAAAGAGAAGAGGAGGGAAACAGAAAAATAGGTACAAAAGTGGTGCTTATATTTACTTAAAAATTTTAGATAAATTAGCTCGATTTACTAAACTAAGTCTAGACAATATTTAGTTTTTGAAAAAAGTAAATGCGTCCAGAAAACTCAATAAACATCTTTAGATACAGTGCACGTCTGTACGGCATGAGTTCTATAACGGTCAGTAAACAATGCGTAGAACACTGCAATAGGTAATTATATTCGCAAAAACCAGATGCAGGAACTGGTACTGCCTGTTTTTGTAGAAATAAAAACTTTGTGTACAATCAATCTAATGATAGATGAGTCTTTTGTTGCACGTTTGCAAAACCATAGTTTCGTAGGTAGTTTATTAGGTAATGATCATTGATATATTATGTCGTGGCCATCTTAACATTGATCACTTCATGATATGGCCAACTAAAACAGTACCCCTAGCCAAGTTGCTATTCTGCAATAGTTAACGCTAGTAGAAAGCTTCAAATGTACGGAAATGACGCGCTCTCAACGCTTAGTCACGTGGTCAGAACAAAAGAATTGGCGGCAAGGTCAACTCGAAGCGCTCGACGCAAGCGAAATGGTTGTAACTTAGCTAGGGGGGCTGGACTTTCCGTAATTAGAGACACAAAAGATAGACAATGAGAGAGCGAACGCCGCCGGCTTTCGCTTGGGGTTTAATGAATCAAACGTTAAAGTTTGATACACAACGTGTAACGTTAAATGCGCAAAACCTCAGACACCCCAAATGATTTTCAATATAATTGACCTAAAAAAGTGAGAAAAAAATCATAAAAAAAATTAAAGGTTTTATGTGCAGTTTTATTTTGTTTTAAAATTAATATCTGCATTGAAATAAGAACTTTTATTATCCCGCGTATGAGAAAATTTGATTAGACTACAAGCATTTGTGTTTGTTTACCTATTTCGATGGGTTTGCGTACGTGATAGCTTGACTTATTCATAAATAGACAGGGCGTCATTTTGTATGTTTTTTTTTTCAAAATGTAATTATATTAAAAAGTGGTTTAATTGATTCTGTTCGTTAATCTGACCAAACTATTTTTAGGTTTTGCGTTACACATTGTGTAAAGTCATATGTTATATTTATTGTTCGATAAAACGATAGATACTAGTAGTAATGATCCAATGATAACGGCCTTGACTTCTAAGTTCAAACCCAGGCACATTATCATATTTACATCTGTTTATTAATCTCAGGACCCTGAGGTCCTGGGCCTTTGAGAGGCGTACAAGGGGCCGAAGCCAACTCGCAGAGGCCCTTTTGGTTACTATAATGGAACGTGATACCAACCGAGGATTATCCCTGTGCGCGCTATACTAGTACACCCAAGGACAACCCCCGGTTTGAAAAACTATTGCGACATAATATGAAAAACAAAATAATAGGGCTATGATTTTTGGAGTCTTAAGTGGACTGGTAATATGGAGCTATGTTAAGACTATGGCCCCTGCCTGAACAATGTCATTAATATACATCGATAAAAGGCAGGGGGTGACTTGCACACTCAATAAATGGGCCCCCTAAAACGGCCGCTAGCACGAAGTGACGTAGCAACAAGAGGGCAACATATCCTGAGGCGCTTGAGGAGTGGAGAGGCATACCACGGCTATCAGGACAATCCCGGAAGTACGGTCAAGATCCCTACCAGCACCTTACTGGATTATGCATCCATCTCCCGAGCAAGTTTGCTCTTGCGACTCTCCACTCAAGCCAGCCAATAAAGGCAAGAGAGAGGTGGGAGCTCTGTTCCTCGTCAGTGTTCACTACGACCGGCCAATAAAGGCAGGCCGGAGATGAAGAACAGGAATTCTCCCGGGAGATCGGGTCCGTGGGGTCGCTAATACCCAACAGTTCACCACAAAACTGCCCTGCGGATATATATATATTTATATATATATTTACATTATCATTACGTTGTGTAATTTATTTCATTACCACTACTTTCAAAACGCTTAAAAAACAATACTGTTTGAGGGAGCACGGCTGTTTAACAATTTACTCGAAGAAATAAAGATATGTGAAAATATGAATATGTTTAAAGCTAAATTAAAAAAACATGTATACAACCTATGACGTCACCAACACACCGGATGTGAATATAATAATACTTATAAGCTATTTGTATCTCATTTTAAGTGAACTGTAATTGTTCTTATGAGAATAAATTCTTTAAACCTAAGGAAAACATCGTGAGGAAACTGGCATAGCCGGCACCAACCCTCACAAGGCCCGCAAGAAGTTTGAGTCCCAGCAGTGGGAACATTATTTACGACTATACTTATACTACTATTACTAGCCTAATTAAACACAAATTAGACCAATCCCACTTTACCTCCGTCCTAGATTCGTTCGTTAGAAGCATTAGCTATTGAAAGCAATCAGGCGCTCACACTGATCACGTCATTAATAACACTCGGATTCAATTTAAATATATTCAACCCTTACTATAATCTAGGAACGAGAGAATTGACGTATTTCAACTAAAACTAGGAGATTTAGTCTACTTGGGTCATTTTTAGGGTTCTGTACCACAAAAAGAGAAAACGGAACCCTAATAGGATCACTTTGTTGTCCGTCCGTTTGTCTGTCTGTCATGACCCTTTATCTCGAGAACGCGTGGAGGTATAGAGTTGAAAGTAAAACCGTATACTCAGGTCTGCGGTGCTGTAAAAAAAAAACAAACTTCTAAGTTAACGAATAAAAAAGATACGCAGGTATAGGATGCTCGGGATGCTCGGGAGTTAATTATATAAATCCCTCACTGACGTTCCTTCAAGGAACAATTCAATATGCCGCCCGTGACTTAAAGACACTGCTTCATCCCCTAGTCACATAATCTACTATTACATTCTGGGGACTTTAGGAATGTATGAAAAATCCTTTTGGGGAACTTGTAACTTGGGATGGCAGAGTATCACTCGTCGAAAGCATCATCATTTCAGTCGAAAGATTGATGACAGTTCACTGTTGGACATAGGTCTCCTCCAAGCGTCGCCACAACGACCAGTCCTGTGCGTCACGCATCCTTTGGATTCTCGCGACTCAACCAGGTCATCGGTCCCGAAAGCATACAAACAACATAAACGCATAGGTATGTAACAACACAAGAACCAAATAGAATTATAAACTGGAGCATCCGCCTGTGCTGACTAAAAGCTGATTATTCTGTGAGAGGGCAAAACCCAGCATAAATATTATCTACCATAGCAATGAACAAAAGACGATAGTGAGTCACAAGAAACATTTTTATCTTGAATATATTTCCAAACAAGTAAATACTTGAATGATTTTCATTTACTTATCTTTATTATTTATGAACCTAACTACTGGTAAAGTACCAACTGGTTTTTTTTAAATAAGGTATGTAGTGATACAATCGTTGATGGTGAGGCGCACTAGTTTAATAAGAGCCTATTTAGGGCCTTTACACTGCGCTGAATAACGCGTGCGATATTCAGACTAGTACTATTTTCCATTCGTAGAAAGACAGTTTAACCCCTATTACACTACGCGATACGTCGAAACATAAACTAGATACGTCGAACCATAGACAAAACTAGTCTGAATAACGCGTAGTGGCCCTACACTCTAGTCTTGAAGACAACTCGACTAAATTATAATCGGACGGGAAAGTCGCAGCAAGCGAATTGTTCCAGACCCTCGATGTACACGGTATAAACTACGCTTGGTCCGGACCGTAGAGGTTTCAACAACGCAAGGGTGGATACTCGCCGTTCGTCAGGTTGGCCGATGGTAGAAATGAGATGCCGCCGTCTGAGCCAGTGTTCCATCAGGAGGCAATGAGGACCTCCAGAAGTAATTTGCATTGCAGTGTAATAAAGTAATTTATTTAAAGTAATTTTTTATCTTACACTTGTACTTAATTATTATAATCTGCTAAAGTTTATATAACTTATAGCAGTAGTTTTCCTCGTGTTTTGACGCACGTCATATTTCGAAGATGGTACGGACAAGCACGGATGCTTATAAGGAAAATGTGATTGATGTCTAAACTAATTATTTCTTATATTTGGTACCTATTATTCATAATAATTTAGACTTCCTGTTAGAAGATATTCCGTGTTTTCCTGTCAATCTCGCTTGATAATATCGAAAGTGTTTTTGCTATTTCGTAGTCAATTCTGTTTCCTGATAGCTACACAACCGACGTAGAAGTCTTGAAGTCAAGAGTGAATATATATTATATTATTTACTTCTAGGCAAACGTGCCACGTCATCGCTTGGTAAGATAGTGGTCAAACGCGAGCCTATCCATAATTAACGATCAATCGAGACGACTAACGGCTGATATCATTCAAGTATGGATCTCTCCGCCTTCCGAATATACCTAGACTGCTATCTAGCCGTCTAGAAGAAACTATCACACAACGCCATCTAGTCCCAAGCTAAGCAGAGCTTGTATTATGGGTACTAGACCACTAATAAACATACTTATATATTTCTAAATACATACATATTATAGATAGATTACACCCAAACACGGAACAAATGATTATGCCCATCGCACAAACATTGGTCCTGGGTAGGAATCGAACCCACGACCTCCGGCATAGCAGTCAGGGTCACTAACCACTAGACCAACAGGCCAGTCTATAGATTACTCATAGGTCAATTTATTTATTTTTGTTAAAAAAAAATTAAGTAATAATTAATCTATTTATATGATTAGTAGCTTTTGCCCGCAGCTTCGCCCGTTTGGATGTCGGTTATAATAAAAATATAGTGGCGTAATGTGCGTCCTACCTCGCCTTTGAATGGTGCGGGAATGCCTCACGGGCTCCCGCAAAGCGGCGAGCCTCTTAGCCGGGCTGGCCTGCTACTGTGGGATCTGGAGAGACAGACTTCCTTATGGTGAAATGACGACAGCGACTGTCGCAACCCAGTGCTGGGCAACCTATAATTAAGGCGGTAAGTCCCCTCATTGAGGAGTGGTAGGAAAGACGTTACAGGGCGGCATCGGTGGTCTTCACCTTCCGCTTGACGCATTTCCTCAATGGACATGTCACATGACTTGGACACATGAGTTCGAGTCGAGGTTCCTGCACCGGATTCGTGCAAAAGAAACGCCCGGTCCTCCAACCTCTCGTGCCGGGCCCTGGTACAGGCCATGTTCCGAAGTAAGGAGGAATGGCAAGCAGTCGCCTTCTTCTGCTTTTCTTATTATCTTTACCGAAATTCTAAGTCTACCCGTTCTCAACCAAGTTGAATGTTCACGTTTCTTTTCGTCGTAGCTTGACTCGAGTGAGTTTCGATTTGCAATTTCTTTTTTCTTATATTTTGTTCATTTATTGTTATTTGATTACGTTAGAGCTTACTTCTTCCGCCATAAAAACAATTCACGGACAACTTTGTGTTTATGTATATAAAAATATTAAGTGCGCGGGAAATTTCTCACCGCCTGATTGACACCTTGCGTGACCAACGGGCTGGCTCGTTCTTCGATCAAAGGATTAAAATTGCCATTCAACGTGGCAATTAAAGTTTACAATGTTTACATGCTCTTTGGTGGCAATCCTGCCAGTCTTCTGGGCACGTTTCCGGATGACAGCGATGTGTACTATTTTCTTTATTCCGTGGATGTGTAGGAGTACTTCGAATCCTGAGTGTACTTTGTGTTTTTTGTATTTTATTTATGTATATTTATTTAGGTTTTAGTGTGAATAGTTTAAGTTTTTTATGTACATATGTAAATTTTTATTAGAATACATTAAAAGTGACTCAAAGAAAATTAATTAAATATTATTAAAATATTTGTATTGGCAATATTGATTTAGAAAACGTCACGTTCAAGTAAACGTCAAACTGCGTGTTCCAGTTATCATCTCATCAATAGCATCATTTTTATACTGATCATACTCTAACTAGATACATTTTCTCACGTCAAAGTAATGCTTAAAATATGAAAATGTTACATTCGTGTATATTGTGAACGCGCTAGAAAAAGCAGACGACGCGAATTTAGGTTTTGTTCGACTATAAAATGTTGTAATCAACAAATTCAGAGTGAGGCTGATTAAAAAACAGTAAAATGTCGGCAAATGAACAGCCTAACCTTTTGTTTTTCGACACATTCTCCCACGACACCAGTGAGGTACAGAAAATGAAACAATTTTCAAGCTGCTCAACGCGGCTGTTTACCGTAATCTATAATAAATTTATCCAAACCTTTGCTTGTCCTATTTCAGGAGCTTAATTTAGACTTGGTGCAATTTCCGAAGTCAGTTTATGTGAGGGAAATACGAATTATCCCTTTGGGGGCTCGCGTGGAAGGCGACTTTCCGGGCGGTGTTCGCCTGGGTGCAACGAATCCAACCAAGTTTCACATAGATTTCTTCGTGAACGACCTGAGCAAACCTGGAGCGTCCACCTTTGAGGCCCTAGGTAGCCTGGACTACTGCCAGAATGGACAGATACACATGGAGTGTGGCAACGGGCTGGATCAGCCCAGAATCCCAACTGATGGACTTGTTCTTAGAGGTCAGTTTATTCTTTACTGTGTTTATTTATAGTGGACAACCTATAAATCTACCAGCTACTCCTATGTTATATAAAATAATAAAACTCTTAATAAACTAGTGCACCTCACCATCAACAATTATTGCATCACTGCTTACCATCAGGTGCTATTGCAGTCAAGCACAAGTTTATATCAATTAAAAAAAAATCTTTTAAAATGTTTTTATTGTACAAATAGAACTAGTAACAGTAAGTACAGTTCACTCTCGTTAATTCAAACCTACGATAATTCGAACCTCTCTATAATTCAAAGTTATCACGAGTTACCTACAAAAACCTTTTTTATATTTCGAACTAAATCAATACATTTGTGTGCACTCGGTAATTCAAACGAAAAAATCATCGCTATGTAACAAAACCACACGTTATTTTGAACTCATCATCGTCAAGCACTCGACAATTCAAAGTTGCAAAGACAGAAAGATTGCAGAATTTGCAGAGGTATATTATATTATATATAATTTGTAAGTTAATTTTGTAAGCTCAAACTTGTATCATCTTACACAAGCCTTTGTTTTTGTAATGCTTAGTTTGACACACTTCCATACGAATTAATTTGTTTAGTTAAGTTTCAATTCAAACCATTATTTTTCGAAACATTTGATATTTCGAACACGCGATAATTCGTAATATTTCCCTAGTCAGCCAGAGCCAGAGTCCCTCAGGTTTCGAATTAATGAGAGTCGACTGTACAAAGTTACTACTGTAGTGGCAAGTAGCTAGCCCACCAAGTGAACATATGTTAGTGTTCCAGTTGATGTGTGGTTGTAATTCACTGAACAACGGTCATGGCCCTCTTTGCAAAGTTAAATGACACTTGATATAACTAGTTTTACTTCATATAAGTAGAACTAGTAAGAATAAACTATGGTAAAGCTGTGTTGTTCTGAGCTGGTGAACTCTCATTTAAACTTTCTCGTACCCCTAAACTATTTTTATTTTGTGATGATTTTTAGGGTTCCGTACCCAAAGGGTAAAAATGGGACCCTATTACTAAGACTTTGCTGTCTGTCTGTCTGTCTATCACCAGTCTGTATCTCAAGAACCATGATAGTTAGACAGTGGAAATTTTCACAAATTACGTATTTCTGTTGCTGCTATAAAAACAAATACTAAAATCAAAATAAAATAATTATTTAAAGGGACTCCCATATAACAAAGCCGATTTTTTTCCCATCTTTTGCTATGGATGGTATAGAACCCTCCGTACGGGAGTCCTACTTGCCCAGATTAAAAAAATAATTTGTTTAATTATTAAACGTGTCTTTAATTATGGTACTCAAAAGTTTAATAGTGATCACCTTTGTCACAGTACCTGTGCCTTTGTTCTACAGAAACTCATGTAAGTCTCCTATGATTTTAGAACAGTCAGTTTAGCCTTTCAGCAAATGAATCAAAGATTGAAACTAACTGTAAATATTCATATGATTATTGAATGTTACTGATAATGCTATAATTGTAAATGGGTCCCAATTTATTATTTAAAAGTTCAACTATTAACTTATGGAGTTAATAATTGAAGTATAAAGTTGTGTTTTCCCAAAAAAAATTAACTATACATAGATCATGTGGCTCAGTTTATTCTAAGAAAATAATGCAACAAAAAGCCTTTATTTAAAAAAAACAATAGCATAAATTAGTCAGTGAAAAACAGTTGAGGAAATCAAACATAATATTTTTTTTGTATTTACAGCTTGTTGTTACAATGAAATAAGTTTTTAATTTGAATAAATACATTTTGCCTTGAAGCTTTTCCTTGTATTTGCAGTGCCTTCCTTGTAAGCTCCTTTGTTGGTAAGGAAACCCACCATGTTTGTGTCTTTAAAACCCAATGCTAGCTATACTTGTGTGTATGTCGATTTCGTGTCCGCAACTCTACATCCAAAACGTGTATTTTGCACAGACCAACTATACTTTAAAGAAACAATGATGTCAATTCTTATTCACGAAATCCTTACTGATCTATTTTTCAGGTTGGTACACTACAATCACCCTGGCTGTCTACGGTAACTTGACTCAAGTACTGCCTGAAACTCCAGTAGGTGCTAATCCTCCTCCAGTGGTACAAAGACCTGTTGTGACTCGGGAAGTTCCTCTGGCTCCGCCGCCAGCCGTCCCTCCAAACCCAGAATGGACTCAAGAACCTGTGGTCCCAATACCTGCTTACACTGGCAATGTAACCACAGCAAACCCTGATGCATATGGACCTGCAAACTATCCTGAGAATTACGACAATCAGATGTATAGAGCTGACTATTATGATGCCGAGCAGCCCAAAGATCCTCGGACTTACCAGCATATTGAGGAGAGCACTTGGGAGAAAAGAGATATTAGCATCGAAAGAGATGCCGACAGGTTGCGTCATAGTCCGCGGTCTATAGACCATGACAGAGACAGAGATCGGAGAGACGCGCGAAGCCGGAGACGGTCCCTCGACAGGGGACGAAGTCGAGAATCGTCCCGGCTTCGAGACAGAAGCCGGGAGATCGACAGAATAGACAGACTTCGGTCTCGAACGAGGAGTCGCGACAGAGATTATGTCGTTAAGGGAGAATATCGTCCTTTAAGCCGTTCGAGATCTCGCAGTATTGACAGACGCGCGATCTCAACTGACCGGGACCGTGACTGGGACAGAGGGTCCTACAAAAAGGATGATTATCGCCGCCATCGCGGACCATCGTACGACAGATCTCGCGGCGGATCTTACGACAAAGAATCCGGTTCTTACGAACGTCGGTCACCGTACGAAAAGAGGGCTCCATCGTACGAAAGAAAGGTTCCGTACGAGAAACGTTTGTCGCCGTACGAAAAACGTGCATCGTCGTACGAAAGACGTGCGCCTTCTTATGAGAAGCAGTCATCATATGATAGGAAGCGTCATTCGCCGTATAGTCGAATTAGAGGATCTAGTTACAGCAGCCGGTCTCCGAGCCGCGACGACCCTAGGAAGAGACCTAGGACTCCCCCTGGAGAGAGTAGCCGAAGACCTGTATCACCTCGAGAAGTTGAAGCGTCAAGTCCTATTAACTCTATCAGGTCTGAGGAAGGGGGCGAGTATGACAGGAGTGGGAAGCAAATTCCAAGAGTGGACTTTTACCATCAAAGCTATCGCCACAAGACCTCTATCCGCAGTCCTTCCCAAGAAGCCGAAAATGCGGCGTATGTTGAACAACAGCAGCACACCAGCTTGGTTACTGTCCAAATAGTCGACAATGCAACCGCTAAGCCTATTGAGTCACCAAATAGAAACCCAGACGAAGACAGATCAATAGATGCTGAGCAATTCGAACCTATTCTATCTGACGAAGATATTTGTGATGATCTTGAAGGTCCAGCATATATGGAGGTGGATTATGACGTGAATGATTACTGTGGCGTTGACGACATCATCAAATACTACAACCCATTCAAGTGTGACTGGAACAAATACGAACATGTGAACAAAATACATTTATTGGGACCTAATAGGGAAGGTATCAAGGATGTGTTAAATGCTACATTTGATGAGTTATGTGATGCTAGTCCAGAATTGTTCAAGATTTCAGAAATGGCGAAATCCAATAAGAAATTGGACCAAAAGTACTTAACAAACACTTTTGCTGAAATTGACAACACAGCTAGAGAGGAATGGGTGCACCAATGTGAAACCCTCTATGTATCTATTACAACTCTTTGCAAGAACACTGATATTATACTGAGAATTTTCAACAACCCAAATAAAAATGACACAAGTGACGAGTTTACAGAAATCTATCAGTTATTGATAACTTTTTGCAAAATTGGCTTGAACTTTGAGTTCGCGTTGGCTCAGCAACAACCAACATACAAAATAAGGCACATGAAATGTGGTATAAGGCTAGCAGAAGCTTTAACGGGCCACAGACATAATGGGGAAGTGACGAAATTACTGCTAACGTCTGGGATAGACATGTCTATGTTACTACTAGAAATGTATTCCAAAGAATACATGGCTTTGAGCATCCGTCTAATGATTCTAAAAGCCTTAAATGCGTGTTTATCTTCAAAAGAATCTATAGAGCATTTCATGAAAGAAACTGTGTTCCCGAAATTCGATAAAAATGATGATAGAAAACCAAGGAATGGTTACCAAGCCCTGATCACGATGATGCAAAGTAATCCTCTCGCGCGACTGAAGTTTTCGATTAGTGCTTTGATTAAGAAACTGAATATCTATGAACTGTTGAACAAATTGCATGATTTGGTGGTGGACTTCAGTAAGTCTAGTAACGATGATACTGAGCTTTCGGAAGCTGACTCGCATTTCATAGTAAACTCTCTTGAAGAGTTATTATACATGTATCGGTCACAATGTTTCCATTTATCACAACCGAAGCGTTTCTTGCCAGTGTCCGCACAATTCGAAATCAACAAAGAATGTTCTAACGAAACTTTACTAGAATTTTTCAGTATTCACCAAATCTTAGAAGTATTTCTTTATCTGCTATCCTGTCCACAGACTTGCAATAATCTTGTCGTAGTCAGTCCGATCCACGACTTGATTTACGAATTGATAAACTCTCAAAATGGACTGAACTTCCTGTACAAGAATATGGAAATGAGTGGATTGTTGTTCAAAACCTTGACTTTACCGTACAGCCAGCAAAATACTGACGAGTTCCTCTTCCCTCATGATTTGAGTAACTACAGTGACCTGCAAATTCTGGGCTTAGAATTGGCATATAGGTTGAAAGCTTTGTATTATCTGCAGTCGATCTGTGATCAGCAAGCAGGAAAAGCTGATGAGAATGAACTGATTGATAGATTACAATCCTTATACTGTCTCAGTTTCGGTAGCATCGGTAGAACTGCCGTACCAGACGTGATAGTAATGGGAGACAATGCTGAATGTCTTATGGAAGTATTTGAGAATGACTTGAGAGCAAAACCTAAAAATGACTCGCCGTTAAAACAAAAGTCACCAGCGAAAGGGTACGCTATTGAACTAATAGTATCTGCTGTAAGATTCGCGGCTAGCGTTCCATTTTTAAAGAAATATGGACAACGATTAATCAATGTGTCCAGAGAACATGACAGATTTGAGCCTAGCGTCTCAAGTGTCTTACAAGAAGTGATACCATACCTTAAGCCTGTTGAAAAACCAACAGTTTTATCCGGCGAAGACATGGCAGAATGCGTCGAAGTATTAAAAGCTAGTTCAGAACATGCCCCCGACTTGCCGGGAGAGTTAATGACATGTTTAAGGATATTAAGACACTACTGCATATCAGACTATGAGAATAACGTGACGATTGCTTGTGAGTCGGCGACTGAGGAGTATGTAGAACTAAAATATAAGTACAACGTTCTTCAACTATTTTCGCTAGACGGTGTGGCGCATTTGGCAGGAGTTCTGGAACGTTTAGCCACACATTTCGACCAGCCAAGCATGCATACTTCGCTATTTGCATCAGTGAAAGGACTTCAACTAGCCCAAATGTTGCTACCATGTCTCAGATTACTAGATGCTATGTTAGCAAGAGTAGTCCGCTGTCGAGGACCAAGATTCCGCGACTTAACCGCAGCCCCAGTACTACTGAAAACTTATGGGATAGCAAAGGCCTTCCCAGCAGGATCCGTAGGGTACAGAACTGCTTCCAAAGCAGCAGAAGCTTCAGTGAGAGCATTACTGGCATATGCTCAGCCAATAGCTGATGATGCTAACGATGGAGACTCCATCCGTCGAGGACCTTGGACGTCTCTATGTTCTGAAGTAATATCATACATAACCACAGCTCCATACACGTTTGTTCCTGGTCTGTTAGTATTTTCGGAGCTACTACCTCTACCGCTTCCGATGCAAACTAAAGCTCCCCCTACTGACCGAGAATTAGCTGATGCATCGAATGAAAGACGTCTCTGGTCTGCACATCTTCACGCTTTATCGAATGACCTGACAGACATGATACAGATCATCTGTATGTCAACTTACAGGCCTGTGGTGCATATGTTGAGACGCGTTTGTGTTCAAATCGCTGATTTAGCTCCTAATACAGCTGCTACTGTCGCAAGAGCCGCTGTTGGAGCCGTCACCAGAGAATTGAAGCCTGGCGAACCTGCTACTGCCAGCATTGCTAGAGTTCTCGGCTTTCTGGCTTGCCTAGTGTCTCATGCCCCAGTTAAATGTGCAGTACTCCATTCTATGAATAGTGGAGGACCTAGAGCAACAGATGTTCAAATTGCCCTGTGCTCGGTCCTAGGCCTTGCCAATGCTTCTAACGAACATGCCGCAGCTCAAGAATACGCAGCACATGCATTAGCAGCCTTCTGTGATGCTGAAATAACCTTAACTCCTGTAAATGGACCTTCAGATATAATTTTATCCAACTCCTTGCCAAATAAAGATGCTTTGGTTGCATTTTTGGATGCTACAGCAGACTGCCTGGAGTCGACAACGAAGACCTGTTCTGTCGCTTCGTCTATTCTCAGAGCTTACTTCGTTTTGACAGAACATGAGTACGGTTACCAGCAGTTCAGGAAATTCGTGTCTAAACGACGAGAAAGTTTGGGCAATTTCTTTAAATGGGCGTTGGAAGGTCAGGGAGAAGACAAGGCGGAGTGCTTGAGTCTGTACATAGATTTGATCAGGATCCTCAAAATGGAAGAAGGCGAAGGTCCTGTGGGTCGGAAAACCATGCTCACGGTGGCAGAAATGGCTGACATGGTGGGCTTCTCGCCAACTGATGAAGAGCATCCTGTCTTGAAGTTGGATACAATTTTGAGAGTGAGTATTGTTTTAGTTAATTTGTAAAAACTTGAAAACTCATTTCAAAGTTCGACTTTTACTTAGAATGGCATTTAAATTTGTATTGATTAGATCTTCTAAATTATAATATATAGTGAAATTATTTGACAACATTTAAAATATACTGCTGAGCTTCGTTAGAACTAATCTTCATCTGTTCACTTACAACATTTTATTTTGGAGTCGATCTAAAGGAAGGGAGGGATATATAAGGATTCGAATTTATAATTTAAACAACTATATTATCAGTAAACAGCCACAACTCAAGAATGACGTAGAGTCGTTCCTTGGGACTGCTTACGACGACTTTTCTTAAGTTGGTCTACATTTAATTGTCAAATGATTTCACTGGTTGATATTATTTGGGTGACTGATAGCTCATTTTTATGTTCTTTTCAGAAACTGTTTTAATTCTAATGTATATTCGACCTCGTATTATTGCTTAATCACTACTAAATTTAAACATAGCTATCTAACTATTACTTGTACAAATAAATATAATGGTTTTAAAAAGTGCTAATGGCTATTTCCGGGTAGAAAAGTTATAATGAGCTCGACTATAGATAGGGACCAAATGAGCCCTTGTGCATGCACTTATCCAACATAACTTGTAGGCATACATTAAGAGTAGACTTTCCTTCCACAGCCAAGAGAACAGAACAGCAATTTTAATCACCGTTTTCAGGAAAGGAACTCCGACGAAGATGCCTTGGCCAACGCTAGCTTCTTGGCGAGCCACCTTCAGAAGCTGAAGGTTCTGGAGGAGCCGGCTACTCCTCCGGAGGCTCAGGACCTAGTGCTGCCAGGGCCCGAGAGCTTGGTGGCTCAGTTCCAAGCCAGGACGATATATACGATTGGAGAAGCGAGTGATGAAAGGCTGACATCCAGTTACTGGTTGAATGTGCCCGCGGCCGGAGGGGAAGATGATGTCAATGATAGCGAGCTGGTGAGTGCACTTGCGTTTTATTTTGAAAGCTTCAATAAAAGGCTTCAGGATTCCTTTTCCTACTACACTACGCGTTATTCAGCCCACGATATTTAGACTCGTCTTATTTTTCTTTCCGAGTAAGACAGGCTGACCCTTATTATACTAACCGATACGTCGAACCATAGACTAAAACGGTCTGAATAACGCGCTGTAATAGGCCCTTTAGGTTTGATTTTTTTTTCTATAAAATTGCAAGTCTTCAACTATAGTCATGATGTTTTTTTTCAATGTCCTATTTTAAATAAAATGTTCACACAAATAATGCTTTGTTTTAATAAACATTTTGTTTTTTTTTTAATATCTTAATTAACAACAAAGTTATCAAACTTCTGCTAATGAGAGAGACGTCCGACATGGAGTTTAACGTCAAAGTTCATCACCATAGAAAATGGCGTCTTGGCGAGAGATACAAATATTTGCTTTAAATTGTTACTTCTTGTTTATTTTTCTACTTATTTTGATTTTGTGTTCACAGTTACTATTCTATTTATTGATAAACTGGTTAGATAACGAATATATTTTTCATGCATATTTCCTCCTTCAGGGTGAATGGGACCCTATCTATCATATTAATTTGTATTCTGCTAGATCTGCTGCGTGTTTTCGACGCGGTTTGTTAACTAGAGTTTACATTATTATGTTGTGTCGCCATTTGACGTACTTGATTGGCTACAAAACTCATTATGATATGACATAATCTTGAATCGCCATGACACGGGTATTAAAGAGCAGGTTCATTCATGATGTCGTGATGTGGCAGGTGTCGTGCGACATCATGGACATAGCGGCGGGCTACGTGTGCGGCGGCGGCGCGGCGCTGGCGGGGGCCGTGCGGCGCCTGGCCGGCTGTCTGCTGGCCGCCAGCGACGACCCCGCGCCCATCGATGACAAGAGGCCCCCCGGTAATACCGACTCACACGCATTCTAACCCTATACTTATCCGTAAAAAAATGGACAGTCCTCATAAAGAAGAGGTTGGTAAACCGTAATTTTGGAAAAGATGGATTTCATCAGCGTCAGCTTGATTATACATAAAGTATAATCAACTATGTCGCTAAAGCTAAATGCATAGAGATGAAAGAAAAGAAACACCATTCTCCAACACAGTAGGTTTGCGGTTTGTCGCTGTATGCGACAGAATAGACACGTTTATAGATCATCATAAAAATATTATAAAACAACTACCTACTGCCACCGGCTTCGCTCGCGTAAATGGGAACATATTCTCGGGATAAAAAATATCCTATATGCTATTCTAGAACATGTTCCACACAAGTGCCTTTAATCCAAATCCGTTCCATATAAAAATGTTCCGTTGCGGGGACCCCTCCGTCGATGCTCCCGAGCCCCGCGCCCGTTTTTGCTACGTAATAAATATTAAGTTCTCCATCGACACAACTACATGCACACCGTTAAAGTTGAACTAGGAGACGGAGCGGAGCGGAGCGGCGGAGACCCGAGCACGACACATCGGCATAGTGACGCGACCCGTGCCCGGCGCGGCCGTTTGCTTAGCGTAGTTTCGGCCCTTACTAAGACAAATACTCACAAACTATCACCTTTGTAGTATCAGTGTGAATCCAGTTTTTAGAGAGCCTGATGAGTAAATGTGGTGTCGTAGTAATGGAGTGTTTGTTGGCAGTGGCCCTGACGCGCGTGCGTGCGGAGGGCGGCGCGGACGCGTTCCGCTCGCGGCCGCCGAACACGTCGCGGCCGCCGTCGCTGCACGTGGACGACTTCACGGCGCTGCACCAGCCCTACACCGCCACGCAAGTCACCAGGTAACTCATCTTTTCGAGACTTGAGATAACTTGAGATAAAGGCAGCAATAATATTTGCTGTAAGCCAACTGTCAAACCACCTCTACAAAACTTTCCTATGTAATATTATGGACCAATTAGCTCAAGAGCTTCTGTCTGCCAGACTTGCGTTATTTTATAATGTCATCTAGGCATTATGTCGTCTTACAGAATTATTAAAACATACAAACTCTAAGATAGCTTTTAGAAGAGACTTTTTCGCGACCATGACTTAAACGTCATGAATTTCGTAGTACATATATTAATATGTATCGATGGTAACAAATAACTAAGGTGTGCAATATCGCAATTCGCAACCTAAATTCGTTTAACCCTTTAACCGCGCGTGTCGCATATATGCGACAAATATTTCCGTGTCCCTACCGCGCGTGTCGTATTTCTGCGACAGAGAACATGCATGATTTTTTCGTTCTATTTTCGTCCTATTAATTGCGTGGTACAACTAAAACTATTATTAAATAGAGCTATTATTTACAACAATTACTTAAAATTATGTGTCATAACTCTAAGCATTCAAAAAACTTAAACAAAAATAAGTAATTGGCAGCTTGAAATTTTCTTCGGCGTCTATCGCGCGCGTCACATAAATATGACCATAGGGATGGGATACAATGCAATGCGCATTTTAAAAACGAAATAACAAACAGTTAAATAATCAGGTATAATGCATCATTCAGCATAAAATAAACGGTGTCATACCAAATAAAGTTAAATTTAACATATTGCCTTGTGTTATTAATTCTTTTCCTTATTATTCATAAGAAAAATATCCCTCACGATCTTTGTATAATGCCAACATTTGACGTTAGTTCCCATCCCTTGACTCCTATGCTTGCAACATATTTCTCTAGTTAGTCTAGCGCGGCTGTCACATTAATACGACCACTGCCTACGTCACAAGCGGATCAAACGAATGGAAAGTTCCATTAATGTTGTTCGTTGGTATTTGTGCATTGTCGATAAAATAGTCACATTTCAATTTTCAATAATGACGACTACTGAGGAATTATTAAGAATATTAGAAGGTGACGACGACGAGTGTGACGACGAATTGGAATTATCCGATTCGATAGAATTTAGAAGTGATGGAGAGGTAAGTACCTATTTCAATTTCTTCTTAGGTTATTTGCACATTATTCAGTAGGTATAGGTATAAATAAGACTTTCGTTGGGTTTAGGTAACTCCTTGATGAATCGAAATAGTATTTTAAATATTGTGATGTAATTCTGTTATTACCTATATTACCTACTTAACTACCTACATATCCTATTGATTGTTCAAATTTGGAACCGTGTTGTATGTTGTCCTTACCATTATTAAGGTACTGTGACAGTACCTACCAAGCCGGACAGGCACTCGCACTCGCGTTTGTCTCTTTTTCTCTCTCTCTCTCTCTCTTTCATAAATCATTATTCGAGTTTGGGTGTAGCTGTTTTGTGTCCGTGACTTGTGTGTTTGTGAAGTCCCAAGCTACACAGGAATTATTCCTAGTGCATGAGTTATCTTTAAAAAAAAAGATAACTTTAATAAGCGTTCTGCACACGATGCCGTCACCGCGCCGTCGCCGCGCCGACGCCCGCCGCACAGTTACACTGTAGAAAACGAGTCGCGCGAAGCCCGCCACCGCGCCGCCACCGCGCGCGTTCCCGTCCCTGTCTGTTTGATTCATTCCATTAGGTACCGGCTGCGTGCGATCTCGCGGCGTGCACGTTCGTACGCGGTCGGTAATGGAATCAATGGAATGAATCAAACGAGACAGGGACGGGAACGCGCGCGGTGGCGGCGCGGTGGCGGGCTTCGCGCGACTCGTATTCTACAGTGTAACTGTGCGGCGGGCGTCGGCGCGGCGACGGCGCGGTGACGGCATCGTGTGCAGGAACGCTAACTAGGTTCCTTTTTGTTAAAGTTATATACCTACCTAATGAATATAAAAAATAATATACTTACGTAATAAATTTTAATTTGTCATTTCAGGATCATGACGACAATGAAGGCATTAATTGGACGTTAGACATAACTGTACCTGATAAAGAAAACTTTGACGAATTTATTTCGGGGGTATCACCTTCAGTACCTTTGAGCAGCGACTCCTCGGAACTGGATATTTTTGAACATTTTTGTGGCAATGATTTAGTAGAAAAAATATGTTATTTTACTAACAAATATCACCAATTCTATGTCAGGCATACGGATCTAAGGGTGTACGCTCGTTTAAAAAGGTGGCAAGATGTGACTGTTCATGACATTTATATCTTTTTAGCCCTTACGATGCTCTTTACAAGGAATAAAAGGCTCACTATTGAAGAACATTGGTCTGTAGACCCCCTTTTAAATAGTCCCATATTTCATAGTATTATGTGTAGAGATAGATATTGCGCAATACTGGCAATGCTTTCATTTTCTGAAGTACACGATGTAAGTAATTTATCAAGATTATATAAAATTGAAATGATGATTGACCACGCACGACAAAAATTTCGACACACACAAATGGAGTATAGTAACTGGTAAGCAAAAACAAAAAAAACAATTGTGATTCAAAGATTTATTATACTTAGTTTGATTTGAAAAGGATAAAGTCGAATAATAAGAGATTATTTTGATGTAAGTAATTAAAATTTAGATAGTAAGATTAAACAATTGTGATACAAAGATTTAGCCATTGCTGTTGTAGGTAGATTTATAAGAAAAGAAAAAAAGTACCTAGTCGATTAATAAGAGATTATTGTGATGTAAACAATTCGAATTTAGTAAGGTTAAACAATTAGTAACTGTTAAAAACATTTACTTATTAGCTTAAAGATGAACGATTGTGATACGAAGAAAGTGATTAGGGTGGTTAATTTAAAGGTCCTACAAACAGGCGCGACACGCGACACAAAAACATGAGCGGTTTCTTTGTGTCGCGCCTGTTTGTAGAAGCCATAAGGCTGATTTAAAATAAAAACATAAGAAATTCTTTGACTTTTTTTTATCGATACAACGATTGCCCCTCCTTATTTATTGTAGGTATTATTTTGTCGATTTGTAGCCTCGCGCTAGGGGCACGACAATTGATATTTAGCCAAGCGGTTAAAGGGTTAATTATAAAGTTCAATTTTTTATGTTCTTCTGAATGATATTAGTAATCATCATCCATTGCCCGACACTTGGTGTGATGGCATCCCCTCGCCAGACACCCTTAAAATTCAATAAAATCTTATTCTACTTACGAAACTACTTACTTGCTACGAAAGCTGTTTTTTTTTTTTACTTTCTTCTATAATTGTAAGATAATGTTTCCCCGAGTTCACATGGTTTTGATGGTTCTAACACTCAGCCAGATATTTTAATGGTGCGTTTGCGTGGCAATACTTATGATATACCGTGGGTGTGAGTGAGACAGTGAGTTACGTCTTCCGCGCAGTTTATGCACATACCACGTACTGAAACGTGAAAAAAAAAATAAACTTTATAATAATATTCACGAATTCTTTCTTTTTGTAGAGACATCTATGATGCTACATAGGAACTAAAATTCAATGAAGAAGTATTTTGAATTTTAGTTTCTTTGTGGTATAATAGATGTCGTAACAAACGGTATAAAAAAAATTGCTGCTCAGAATAAAGTAAGGGGCAGTTGGTTTTTATTTCGTCAATTTTAAAATCAGCTAATTACACAACAATTGCTAAAGGGTGGCGCGGATACCTATCCTTTTCTCTCATTTTCGTCCTGCTGTCAACCTACCCATGCTATGTAAAAACGAGTTTACCTATCCTACAGTTAGTACTGCAGTTTCGTGTGTATATAACATGATGGTGTCTGATTGCAGAGGCATGCGGCGCGGCATCGCCGTCGCGGACCGCGGCAGGTTCGCGTCCGCCGCGCCCATGCACGCGCACTACCGACATCTGTGAGTATTACACTTATTACACTATCCTACGTAGACACTAAACAAAATTAGGCTATACATCAATGCGGGAGATTGATGCTAGGGCTGGATGACTTTTGCCCTGTCATATCTCATACACCTATCATAGCAATATAGCATGGACCTCCATGCTCTTTTAGATCGTTCATACACAGTCGCCCCGCGGGGATTGGCTGGGAAGTCTGCGCCAACCGTGCCGTCGATCTGTACCTCGAGGTAGTGAAACTATGTTTTACCGTGTTTTAGTCGCGGCCGCGGAGCGTGGGAGATGGGAGCTTCGCATTTCGGACACTTTCCACCGGCATCTCAATATATGATGGGTAAGTTTTATAATTAAAGTTTATAACTGATTATTCAGATGATGCAGAACTAGGCGCTGAAAGAGCGGTACAAAACTCAAGACACTATCTATTCCGGGTTTGATCTCGGTATCATTCTTAACCCTTCAGATACCGTCAATTAGAGACACAATAGTAAGACAATAGATGCGCGGCCACCGGTGGTCGCTTGGGGATTCATGAATTAACTGTCGTGCTTGCTATCACCGGACTAACAGGAGCAAACCTTTATGTTTCTATTTCCGGAAGAAATGGGCAGTCCTGTATACCTTAAAGCAGTTTTGTTAACTCTATACGCAATATTTGTTGCTAGCCTAATGCCATATAAGCTGGCTATCAATGCAGACTAAGTCGTAAGAAAGTAAGTTTAGCAGTAGCAGTAGTATGAATACACTTTCTGGTGGAAAATTTATAAGAACCTGAGAGTCGAATCCAAGAATCCTATGTTCTGCAGTCGTGCTACAACAACTCAATTTTAAATATTATTTTCTTAGTATTTATATTTGAGATAGTAGTGGTGCAGGGTGTCTCCAAGACATTTCTAAATCAGCCCGTATCTCAGTAGTGCGGTAGCTTAGGGCCAACGATGCGATACCCAGGTGCCCGCACATCACGTAACGATGTTAACTAGTCCGCACGAGCCTCCCGTCGCACTGAGGCGGGCTCCGGAGCGCGGTCGGGGGCCGCTCCCGGACGAAGCACTTTAGTATGGGACCGCGCGGGCGCCCGCGTAACGCAGCGTTCGGCCTTAGACCTTCCAGCCATGTTAGTTATGATTGTGTGGTCAGTTTCGTAGTAGTAATGGTCGTGTTGTTGCAGGCGGCATGGGCTGGGGCGGCGCGGCGCGGGGCCCCCGCGGGCGGCCCCCGCGCTCCTTCCTGCGCTGACGGGGCGCCCGCGGGGCCCCGCCCGTGTCGTGAGGAGCGACGGAACATCAGCATCGCGACCGGTGACCGGAGGCTGAACCGAATCGCCCATCTTGTGCCACCCTTCACTTCACGGTTTTTCTCCCTTCATTTTCAGACTAATTCCGAATAAGACAATTTTATTGATACAAGAACCGTGATTTCTAATTCTGCTTATGTTCATGCTAGGTGTCGACTCAGGATCATTAGAACTTTTGAAACTATTTTGTTATGCCAATGTGTACAGGAACAATTGGTTTCAAATATGTGTGTATGACTGATTTATTTCTAAAATAATCTTTTTGCAATATTAGAATAACGTTACATAAGAAATGTGTTTTTTTTTAATATTTTTTCAAAAATCCAATAGCTCGTAGTTTTGTCCTTAACAGAAAATATTCGGAATTTTAAAAATGTTTAATAACTTTTCATTGGTATCAGCGTATCTCTGTGTAATTATGATCTCTGTACGCCAGTTCTCATGACTATTTTTATGATTCTTTAATGTCAGATCAAGTTTTTCAACTTTGTTGTAAGTATAAAGGTCAATAAATATTATAATACTAGAAATAATATCTTGTTTCCTTTTGTTATCCATTCGCCACTTACCTCCTAAATAACTAAAACATACTGCAATCGTAAGGGTTGGTAGCAACAACCATACATCACATAGACGAGATTGATCTTACGCACAAACAATTCGGTCAATTAGCTGAGGTATGAGGGAGCGGGGTACAGCGATCTGATTGGCCCTACCAAGAACAAGGATCAAGATCATTACGGCACACTAAGGATGATAGTTTGAAAAAAAAGCCAAATTAATAATTGCAAAAACTTTTCATTTAAAAAAATATCGATATTCTCGTGAATAGATCACGAAAGTGTATGTAGTGTAGTGTATGATAGTGATTGCCCCTATTTCTTGATATTGTTTAAACATTTTAAGTGATAACAAGAAATGTAAAAAAATAACGCGAAAATATTTCTGTGATCAACAACCGATTCACAAATTCCATGCTGTTACGTAAACTTTATTGTAGTTATTAAAAAAAGGATCTTCATATTCCGTACAAATAGTAAATAGGTTCTTTGCTTTATCGATATTAGAGGAAAAATGAAAGAAAAATTGCAGAAAAGACTCAAATAAGACATCACAACTACAGGCCTTTAGTTGTGACCAGTGCCTATAAGATAAACTCTGATAAATAATATCAGAAAATTAATTAAATCAAATAAATATACAGGGTTATTTGTAAAACACTAGCAACCTCTTAGGTGCTAGTTAAGAACATCATAAACAACAACTTTTGTTCTGTGACTTTTTACAAAATATATTTACCAAAAACAAACCTCCAAGATTTCGTTGTTCTATCTAACACATTTCAACTCTGGATTTTGCTGTACCAACCTATGCCTCCTGAACACTGTTCTTGTAGTAATAGTAAGCAGGCTTCCGAAATATTGTCATCACACCTAAGCTACCTAGCAAGCATTTGCACCATTTTCGTGTACTCATCACACTAGAAAATTGATATTCCAGCATAGACTTCGTAATATTTAGAATGTTCTATTTAAATATTTTTATTTTTGTATGAAAATCTGATGAACTAAAATATGATATTTTTTTAAAAGTCATAGAACAAAAGTTGTTGTTTATGATGTTCTTAACATAGTACTAAGAGGTTGCTAGTGCAACCTTGCAGGACTGTATTACTAATATCATGAACAACAACGTTTGTTCAAGACTTTTACAAAACAAGATTTCATTATTCTAATACATTTTAACTCTGTATTTTGCTGTATCTACTTACGGCTCCCGCGCACTGTTCTCGTAATAATAGTTTACAGGCTTCCGAAACATTGTCATTACACCTAGCAAGAATTCGCACCATTTCCGTGTACTCGACATTAGAATATTGATACACCATCATGTAAAGATAATTACGTCTGCACTACCGAATTTCGCTACAAGAGCACGTATGACGCGACGCGAGCACAGCAAAGCGACCGGCCGACTAGTGAGAGTCGTCCGTAAATAGGTCAAGTTCATGTTCAACTACCCTCCTTGTTTTTGTATGAAAATCTGATGAACCAAAAATAATAAAAAATGTTCAAAAGTCATAGAAAAGTTATTGTTAATTATGTTCTTAACATAGTCGTAAGAGGTTGCTAGACACAAACAAACACTCTGTATTACTAATGAAATGTGTTAGATAGAACAACGAAATTTTGAAGGTTTGTTTTTGGTAAATGTATTATGTTTTGTAAAAAGTCATAGAACAAAAGTTGTTGTTTATGATGTTCTTAACTAGCACCTAAGAGGTTGCTAGTGTTTAACAAATAACTATATATATTTTTATAATTTAATTTATGTAATTTATTTATTTTGATATATTTATATATGTATATATGATTTAATTTAGATAATATAGAATATATTTTTTTTATTTTCAGACCCATTTGTATACAATGTGTCTACATGTCTTTAACATGTGTCTGCTAGAAGAAATTTCATTTGAAATAACTCTTCTTCTCTTTACTCTTCTTTCTGTATTTGTTAATTTAATCTTTTTAAAGCGTTTGTGTGTACATAAATAAGTAAATAAATTATAATTACGTAACTATTAACTTACTGATGCAATATCACGCCATCTTTTCGGATAGTCGCACCAAAGTATCAAACCAGGGCCCATTATTATTTATTTTCTTATTATCTATTGACTAACGCGGAAGTGTTTACGGCTCACAGAAATGGTCGCAACTAATTGACATTCATTCAGACATCGGTCGCCTGTTTAGGTGTCTATGGGCTGTACAGTCGTTGGTTTGTGTTTGTAGCAAAGGTGCGTTGCTCCTGTTCACCTAACTAGAGAAAGACACACAAAGAAAACAATGTTAGAAAATTTAGAAACAAATCAACTTTATTATCAAGATGAAAAAGATCAAATCATATATTATATTATAATATATAAGCTTAAGAAACAGATATGTAACCCGCGACGATCAGTCGGCTCGAACAGAACCTTGCTTGGTATACCTTACTGCGAAACAAAACAAACGTTCACTATACATACAATACAAGTATATTATAATTTACATTATACAATTATACATATCAAATAAAAACAAACTAATCATTTCCGCGTTTGAACTAAAGAGTAACGTTGTAAAATTTATAATTATAAGTATTATTAATACTCCACCGAGAATTTCCCATAGCGTTTCGTTTACTATAATTGTCTTTGTTTTTTCTTATTTTGTTTTAATCATTAAACGGTAAAACATCTCACTAGCATAAGTTTATATTTACAAGCCCGGGGGCACAGTCAGTTCAGTATAAAAGTATCACTCGCACACATGGCAGGCGGCGCCGCGCCGCGCACTAGTCTCCGGGGTGCTCGGGGCACGATCTGTTCACTTCGAACCATTGGTCTATACATCTGGAACATGACAAAGGATACATGTTAATATTTTACACTATAAACAATATTTATATTCATAAAAGTTTTAAAAACGAAGACAGGAATAATGCTTTGTTCAAAACCAGGGAATAAGAACTTTTGATACTTAAAATAGTCCCATGTTCTTCAATCTAAAACACTTTGACAACCTTTTGTTACATCCAAACGAAGACTTTGTAACTGCTAGCCAGTGCTAGCCACTACTGGACAGTACAGAACATTATAAATACACAATGCAGTCAACAGATGGCGTTAGCTGCCCTTCTAATCTCTCCAATACCCTTATAACTAGCTGCACTCAAGCCTCCACTATCTACAAACAGGCATGGTAGGGCACTAGGTGCTACCCCAGTAGCATGGCTCAGGTCAAAAGTTCTCGAGTAAAGTATCGGACGACCTAGATCGGCGAGAGCCTTATCGGAGGCTTTGTCTAGGTACCGCTCTTTGAGCCCTAGAGTGCCCTGAAGAGCAGCGATGTTGCTAAGGGGGATTTGAGAGTATTTCTCAGAACTTTGGCAAATATAAAATGTAGGGGAACGGTTATATTACAGTTCGAGTGCCTAGCACAAAGACTGGCATAGAAACAGGTTTACAAGTTTTTAATCGATAGTGATCAAAAGCTACTAGGAATTGTGATGGTAAGCTATCATTATAGAAGTGTATAGACGACACGGTAACAATTAAAACTAGTTTTAGGTGCTAATTGATATCCAATTGATTCTTTGGAATCACAAGGCACAGGCACAAAGAAATTATTGTCTTTCAAAACCAGCTATTAGACGGACACTTATTAAAAAAACCTACGATAATCAACGTGGTAGTCGCAATAACGATTTTATGATAACACTGCAGGTTTAACTAGATAACTGCAAGTGTAATTCACTTCCCAGTATCGCGGTACCGATACAATCAATGTACAACGAGTATCTGTCAGTCTCATCAGATAACGCGCTATCGGCAAATTGATTGTGAAACTATAATTTCGTTTTATCTAGCCTTCGTATTACATGAAATTGAACAAGTTGATTTATGTAAAACTACCTAAGGGCTAGAATTATAATAATTTCTATTAAAAAAGGCTTGGTCTCCTCAAAACAAAACACCTTAGATTATTTTTTCAATAGAAAGATATTTCTGCGATCATTGATCTTAGTATCTAAATCTGAATTTAATTCATTACCGCTATTTGAAAAGTCCACGATAAAGAAGTAGGTAATTATAATCAATTAGGATAATTACTTTAGTGTTTGTAAACAAATAAAATATAAAAAGACACGTAATAGTGATTTATTCACGATAGTCATTTTATCTCGGCCAGTCTCTGACGCGAGCCTCTCGTTGCTTTGTGTTTCCGGTTTCAGATGACTTATCGAGTGTGTCATCAGAAAATAACTATATTACGTTAGACATTACTGCGCAGAACGCTGTTTACGTTTGTAGAACGAGTATACAACAGAATGTTAATGGTACCGCTTGACAGAAAAAGCAAGGTTTAGATTCACTTCCCAAGATTAGCTGCAGCTTCAGTGAGTGTTCAGCACGTGCCGTAATAAAGACAATTACTGTGGCATGTGGCTCGGCGGAACAGCTCGGTTACGTCTTTACCACGAAGCAAGTACAAAGAGGAGATGTTGTAATAAGATTTCCCTAAGTAAAAAAGCGTGACATTTTGCGGGGTGAGGGGTGTTAGACTCCGCCCATTTTTTTATTTGCCATCTGCCGGTCAATAGCAAAACTACTTGCTCGTTCTGTTGATTTTATTTTGTAGTTACGTAACTATCTCACACTAGATGTCATTAAGTGCAGGATGCAACAGGGTCGCACTCAGAATTACCAGGGATATTTGTTTTTTAAATTAATTGTGTAAGTGTAAACCATCCGATACGTATATTTTTCATTGAAATAGTTGTACTATTATTTGATGAATGACGAATGAAGATCATTCGAAATTCATCAAAAACCTTTTTATTGTAACATTTTTTTAAATTCTATTTTTATTGGGTTTTACTTTTTTAAAGGCTTATTTTTATAGAAAGAATGATCAAGATTGATTAAAAAGCTAGTTTAAAAAAATACTTTAAATTCCGAAACCATTCAATAATAGTAAATTATGTGACTAGGGGATAAAGCAGTGTCTTAAAGTCGCGGGCGGCATGTTGAATTCCGAACGAAACGAAGGTTGCTGATTTTAATCCCGAACGTTAGTGAGGGATTTATATAATTAACTCCCGAGCATTGAGAGGGAGATTATAAAGAAACCAGAGTGAAGTGAGGAATTCAAGCCGCCCAAGACAAAGACAACGTTATCCCCGTGTTGCATACTCTACTTTTTACACCAAATGTGAGGTAATTAAAAAACAATTTGGTCGACCAAATCATATATTAAAGAAATATAAGTATTAAACTCGTATTTACAAGTTCATAAGCCGTGGGACATTCGGTAAAATAATTGGCTTCTAAATACTGCCCTGTATTTTTGCTATTTGACGATAGATGGCGACCTGTTTACAAAATTATATAAAAACTACAAAAATAATATTTTGGCGATTAAAGGACCTTTAGGAATGAATGTTGATCAAATTTCAGTACGTATAATTATTAAAATATATTAATACTGAGCTCTACGTGCCTAAATATATTTAGTTCCCATGACACAAAGTGTCGCCATCTAATGTCGAGTAGAATTATATTTGGAAATGCTGACTTTAAGAGATTGTTCTAGAAGTATTTTAATAAATTATGCCTAAAATTACTTACAAATGAAATGTGATGGCATCCATAGCATCAGAACGTCTATCCAAGTAGTTTTTATAAGATAAAATATAACATTTAATTTTTATGTTTTTCTATCGCGAATATAATGCCAAATAAGTAGGTTTACGAAGTTGTGCACAGGATGAACGCCAACAATACACTGATTTAAGCCACGCCCACCGTGATGACGTCAGGACTCAGTTGAGAGTCACAGTGCACAGTTGTTTAGGCCACCTCCTCTTCTATACTTACTCCGTGGTCTTTACACAGTGGTGCCTCGCAGAAACTTAATAACGATTCTTTCACAGCCGAGATAAAGCTATATAACCATATTAGAGCACATTATCGTAACCCATAGTCGCACAGAAATTAATCGTAGCCGAAATCGACATGGAATATATATGTACAGGTATATATAGACTTAGATAAGCAATAACATGTTAACGTACTCGTATCAACCCACACAGAATGTTGAATTGACTTATTGTTACCATGGCATTGTTATCAAATGTTATACTATTTTTCAAAATAATTTTAAGCAGTTTGAGGTATGGTTGTTAACGTTTTTAAATTTCAAAATATTCTCAAAATAACAGCTGTTTGGGTTATCCGAGTCCATATAGTAAAAATTCTTTATCTAATCTTTTCTGTTTTCCTGTAGAAACATGCTAAAGTTGCCTTATCACCGTGTTATAACTCGAATGTATGAGGCACCACTAAGCCTATCGCAGTTGTTTGCTGGACAGAACTCAAGTGGGGTAACCAACACACGATTCACATTTTGCTGCAGTGTTGGCGACCATCTGTATGATCTGACTCTCTATCTGATCTCGACAACCAACGTAACACGTCACCCATTAGAAGTACTAGCCTAGACCAAGTAGAGGAGTCTAAAAATAATAATAAACATATATCTCACCCTTTGTGGTAGATGCAAAGGCAGGGCAGGCGGGCTATGGTGTCTCCGGCCGAGAGCTCCTCCAGGCAGATTACACACTCGCCCTTTGAGTCACTCAGCACGTCCTCTGGAACACACAGGAAACACTCATCAGATAAAGAAAGAATTAATCAATGATATGAATAAAAACTTACACTATATGGGTAAGTATTCCATGAAGATGAGAGCATCTATATATATTCCCACTTTCCTCCGTAATGTTGCATGTTTTATTCAGTTCCTTAAAATAGGGGGCGAGGCTAGTTCCATCAGTCAGAGACACAAGTCTAGTCTCCAGTCTGCTACTGAGAAATTGCAGATAGAATGCTCAACCAGGGTATCAAACCCAGATCCTCGTAATCGAACCTAATATTTACCAACAACGTTTCCTACCAAATGATCAGTGCAATTGAACCTTTAGCTGGCTCAAAAAAGAGATGGTAAGTTGTATTAATGTTTTTTCAGGGTAAGTAACACCATTTGGGCTTAATCTTGTATAGCCGTTTTTGAAAGTATGTTACAAATAATCACCCTACTACAGTTAATTATAATAAACTAGTAATTTAATAACATTACATTTTCTCGTCAGTTTACTAGGAAAACTGTAATGACCATAATGCAAAGACAAGCATAATCTCTCAGCCAGTCTCTCCGGGCTCTACATAAATACTTAACGAGGTATTTCACTCAACGTCTTGTTGCTAATTACCGGGAAAGCCTCGGTCCTGCTCTCAAGTGCTCATTTCCACTATTTCTTGATGAATCGCATTGTGAATTACTTTAGCTGCTTGAAAATCTTGTTGGGAGCTCCCGAGGTAATTTAACTAGTTGGCTTTAAAACAAGTGGAAGGCTTCGTAAATACAGTAGATTATGTAAGTAAAGTAGTTTAAGCACTCTGTAATGTTCCCACTACTACAGATTACCTCTTCACTGAGAGAGGATATAATTTGGCATAATAAGCGTAATCAATCTTATAATGTTCCCAGTACTGTGACTCAGACCTCCCCTATAGAAGAGTAGTAGTGGCCCAGTGCGGTAGTGGAATCACAAGTTTAATTTTTGGTTCTAGGCAATGCCGGTCTCCTCACGATGATTTTCTTCACCGTTTTGGGAGCAGTGGACAGAGTTTAATTTTATACAGTTTCGTCATGTCATATGAACTCCTAGCTCCTGTAAATAGTTTTCATATAACAGGCACTGTTTCTCTAGACCTCAAATCTTTCTAGGAATCCTTTAACTATCTGGCGTTGGCAAGTATCATTCCGTTGTTATCAAAATAGTTCGCTGTGGCGTCTAACAGCGCTACTCAACAACGCACGTCGGTGTTTACGCTCACTATAAAGAATCTGACTCAGCTGTACAAGCATGCACTATTGACTCATTGCGTTATAACTTCCCAATTTTAAAAATACCCTCTAGCATGGAACTGTAGTATTTCGACCACAAATGCTGAAGAGTTTCTCCAGAACCTACACCTGCGTTGTGGGCTTTAGACAGACATATTGTTCGTCGTATAGCGGAAATATGTGTATAAAGGCCTCCCACAAGCGTCGCCATTACAACAGTCCTTGCTCCCTATTTTCCGGGGTTATAATGAAGTCATCGTCATCCACAGCCTAACTTCACCCCCAGCTGAGCGAAGCCCTTGCGTCAATGCTCACAGACGGACGCGATGAGAACTATAAAGTACCAGTTCCTAATACGGAACATGCATGCAAATAATCTAACCAGTTTATTAATAAATATACAAAAATAGAATACTAATTGTGAAAATAATATTCAAATTGGTAGAAAGGCAAACGAGATTTAACAATTATATACTCGTATTATCTGTCTCTCTCGCCAAGATGCCGTTTTTTATAGCGGCCGTATAGGTGTCATAGCCAGTGACGACAAGAGCTATGTCGGACTTCTCTTTCATAATGAAATAATAATATTCCTCAATTTATTTTCATATTTATTTACCAGAGCTAAAACATATTTAATTTAGCCATAAAAAAATGCTTGTATATTCCATATTTAATACATTAAACATAAAAAAAATTGAAAGAAGTGTTACTAACCATTATATGAGAGTCTTGGCCTGGTGAGGCACATGACCAGATGGCACTCGATGTCGTCCGGAAGCACGAACTTGCTGCATACCGGACATTTTATACCTGGAACACAACCAGACATACTAGTTAATATACATAGTTGCTTTGGTCATAGTTGGTTACGAAGGTGGAGTTGCGGTTCAACGTTCAGTGCAAGACTAAGAATTAGTCAAGAATGCTCTGAAAACGTGTAGAATGTTCTGAATTAACTTGTGTTGCCGAGACATTGTATAACATTGTAACTAAAATGTACGTAACCTAAAGGTTAAGTTTAAGGGTGTTTTTAATATTGTGCGGATTTTATAACGCGTGCGGGTTTGCTCCGCATGTACAAAATATCGAAACGCAAAAAAACGTGTCCCGCGTGCGTGTTCCACGCATTACAATAAATACATCTATGAAATCGATATTTGCGGGGGTTATGCGTCCGGAGCAATCCCGCATGCGTGATCAAAACCGCACGACATTAAAAACACACAAGTGTTGCACTAATTCCGCTTATGTACCTACACTCCATATAAATTACCAATCTTCGTCGAAAACATATTTTTTTGTTTTGAGTAAAATATAAATTATTTTGGTCATAGTACCTACATGTAGTTTGAACGAATATGTATCGTTGAATAGCTTTTACTTAATTGTAAAATGTAAGTGTTCAATTCATGATATGACAATGTTTAGGTAAGTGGTACATATTAATTAAACTAGACTACAAGTATTAAGTCTTTTTTTTACATGGGAAATTCATCCAATGACAGCCCCCGCTCTTGAGCGGAGCGGGAGATAGTGTCAGACTTTTACTGACTAAAAACCAACTCCTGTTACCTCGTTGCCTTTCGTACCGGGGCCGAATCTTCCTTTCAGTCACAAATCCATGGCCCCAGTAAGCTTCGACCCTGCTGAGTCCCTACGGTTTGCTTGGACAACTCCTTGAGGCGCGCGGGAACACTGCGCGCCGTCAACGCCTTGGGCTCGGTCCGGACGATCACCGGAAGGTCGGACGGCAAGATACCCATTGCTCGCCGTCCGCAAGCCCGCGCCTATAGTTACCAAAAATCGGAATCGGGCTCTCAGCGGCGGCGTGAGGACCGTTGCCTCACGCGTGCGGCGTTTGTATTAACTATCTACCATAAGTTCCAAAATTCAATTTCTAATTTAAATTAAGTAACTAACAAGTTGGTTACGCGTACTACTCGAAGTCAGAACAAACTAATCCATCAGGTTTATCCGCCGCCATCGCCACGTTCATCAAACATATGTGAATAAGTTATGACGAAATAAATAAGTTCACTGAATAATAAACAACGCGTTAGTGTCAATACGTAAATAAATAATCTACCGAGCTTTACGGACTTTATCTTGGAGTCAAACACGGCGAGGGTTATATAAAATTCTGTGTGACGGTACAGCATCCGGTAATCCGGTCAGAGTAAGTCAATTTAACGCTTATCGCGTGTACATAATGTAGCAGAATATATAACTATACCATATAGTGTGGCTTTCATCCATGTTTCATTTTTGTTAACATAGTTTCGACGTAAACTGAAGAAGATATAATTATATGTAACAAAAAAAATCGATAATGTCAAAACTATTTTTGTCTCAGTAATTTCCTTAATGGCAACAAAATTGAAGGTGTCGGTGTAAGAAACGTAACGAAATGTACAAAAAGGAACTCGACAAGCAGATTCTGTGCAGAGAACAGTTTTCCAGGCGAATTCACATGCGTTCCAAACTCAATAGATGCTCTCAAATTGATTACCCAAACGCGCTTGAGGGAGTCATGGCTCAAAATAGGAGCGGAAAGCGGAGAACCAGGGAATGTGGTGCAACTTAGGAACCATCTACACAGGATATTATGATACTTATATACTTTGGTTGAATGCACAGAAGTGTTTCGACTAACGCAAGAGCGCTAATCAAAACATAATTACTTTTATCACTATTGAAATCGTCTATGGCAGGCTATCATAATTGAACACAATAGTATTGATCGTCAATTATCCGTATGGAGTCAAGTATATTATAATGGAGGCCGCGGGCTACTGTCTATGCAATTAGTCGTAGCCGACAATAATGGTGACCACCGAGTCACTGGCAATCGATATTGCTGTGCTACGTGCGTTTAGTGTCGATTGGTCTCACGAGTGTAAATAATTTAGGTCTTCACCAAATATTTTCAAATTAAAACGTCGCTATCTCAATCCTTTCAGCAGAAAGACGTCCGCTACTAGACATAGACTTTCCTCCAGCGTCGCCACAACGACAGGTCCCGTGCGCTCCGCATCCATCGTATTCCCACGACCCTCATCAGGTCATCGGTTCACTTTGTGGAAGGCCTTCCAATACTATGTCTTGCGGTGCGCGGTCGTTACTCCAGAACCTTGCATTAGACAGACCATGATAGTGGTAATAGCTACATACATAGACACAATAAAAAAATAACCAAAGCGTTTCTAAGTGCTGCCAAGCTGACTAGTTAATAATATCTATAGACAACAGCATGATAAACTCTAATTCAATTCGTGCCGATACAATACCAGAAAAGAAGAAACCGAGATAATATGTTAACCCGATGTTATTACATAGGAACCTCGCGTTAGCTGACACGGTACATAATGTAAGAACATAGCACATTACACACCATATTAATAAACGATAGTGAATCGAGTTAGGTAACACGCGTGTACATTATGTAATTACTCGGACGTGTCCAGTCATCAATGAAATGGAACGTGTTAGGTGTTATATACTCGTACGTTCGCGTCGTGTGCCCAACTTGGACAATTCCATACGCGAATGATATCACGCAGTGCTTCTTTATTTAACTCCTGAAATCAATGGCCGTGTTGAACGCTTGAGATGGAAGATTTATAAATTTTAAATTCATTCACTGAAATACATCGCAGAACCCGAACCGATGGGTTATTAAATCTTTTCTTTTGGGAACAAGCTATGAGAATCATCATAACAACATAAGGGAGTTAAATAGGGGAAAATTCATCCCCTATGACATTATTAGGAGTAATTAGAGAGTCGTAGAATGAGGGTCGTAATTTTTACCAAAGTTACACTATTAGATTCTATAGCTAGGTAGCTATACAATCTAATAGTGTACCTGTTAACGAAATCGAATGGGCATAAACATAATCTAATCGATTGTACCAGACGTAGCCTTCTTAAAAAATTGTCTGTCTATCAATATTCTGCATGCAAATACTGCTTTCTTCAGGCATGTGATGGTAACAAGTCAATTACCACGCGCGGTCTAGCATAAAGACTCGATCTAGTCGCTGACAGGCGACAGACAGAAGTCCAACTGCTAAATGAAGATAATACAGAACATTTTAAATGAAACGAGTATTTTTCTTGTATTGTCTTCTCCGTTCAGTTTCGCGAACGTCCTCTATTCCACACTGTGAGTTCATATTTTCCTCTTCTCTCTCTTATTCTGGAAAGATTCTTGGATTCTCTCTTATTGGTCTAGCTCCTCTCACAAAGAAGGTCTGTACCCAGGAGTTCAAACCCAACTTCTCTACCATCGACCAAATCTTAAGATACCTATTGCTCTGTATGCTGTGCTCTCAAATTTAAGTAGATACGGGTCACGAAGAACCACGTACAAAGGTCCGCAAGGGACTAAGTGCGGAAACCATACTCAGACATAATGGTCGCTTTCCAGTAGCTACAGCAGTTCAAGTTCCTGCTCTTATTGCCTATCTCAAAAATGTACCCCGTATAATAAAGCTGTTCTTTCACGTAATTTTGTGTTAATGCACCTTTTGCAACTATTTGTATGACGGCGGCGGTCTGTGAGAGCACTAGACTGTGGGTAATACTACCATGATGTTGCCAGGCAACGGGTTACAGGCTAATTGTTTTATTTTACCTACAGAGCTAAACGGAAATGTTGGAATAGGTACTTTACTATGACTTACAGCGTGACGCAGTTCCAGTGGGACGCAAAATGAGTTTGCAAAATATGATGCTCCTGCTCTATACTTCTTTTTTTTGGGTGGGAAATACTCCAATGTTTTCGCCCGCTCTAAGGCGCAGCGCGAAGGCATATCAGACTTTTACTGACAAAAACCCACTCCTATTTTCTTTTTTTGTCTTGCATTTCCCTTACGGAAGCGAACCCATGGCCCCAGTAGGCTTCGGCCTTCCTGGGCCCCTACAGCTTTGCTGATAACTCTTTGAGGCGCGCGTTGAACACTAAGCGCCGTCCGACCTACTCAATATTTGATTTACACTATCATTTAATCCTTTTCTTTCAAGTTACTCTAAGAAACCCGTTTGTATTTTATTTGGCACTCCTCAATCTCCAACAACATAAATTACTTTGGTACGTAAATTCAAGTCTTCCTATGAAGGTAAGTAAAAACTGCAGATCGCCGTCTGTTACGACCCTAACACACTCTTTTTACTTGGTTCCATCCAACAAGTAAGGACTAAGGAAGTAATATCAAAATATGAAAAAAAGTCACCAGTTTCTTAAACAAAGAATACATTACAGTGCCATGCCCTGTCAGATGATCGTCACAACAACAACACGGACGCTTCGAGCCCGGCACCGCGCGTTGCGAGTCCGGTCACGCGCGCCGCCGCACCCACGGCGCATAGCGACGTGCCCCAACTTACCATGCCATGGAAAACATGTGGGACTCTGTTTACTATGCCAAGTTGGGCTTTTAGTTTTGGTTAAACTGGCTTGTGTGAAGAAAAACAAGTTTTTATTCGGTTTTTTTACGTCATTTCCCAAGACGTGATATTATCTTAAAATGTACAGTTGTTTACGTGAATCAAACACATGTTTTGTACCTCCTAATCAAAATGTTGACCTTCAAACAAGTCTTGTTAACTGGTTGATGGTAAACAAAAGTTTCTCATGCTCATTACGTTTTAATTAAATAATTAATAACGAAACTAAGTATAAAACTAACCGTATTCGCTTTACTATCAACAGCAAGTGCAAGGAACTGTCGCCAGCCATATGTGGCAGCTACATTGAATCGTACAAGTACTGCATTGTAGCGGTGAGTACATATAATAACAGTTAGTTACTTTGTTCCACAGAGTTGCCACAAGCCACAACGACCCGTTTAATTGGTTTCCTTCAATTACTACACAACAAAAAGGAAAAACTAGACGACCCTTTTTCCACGTGTGACAAGATTAAATTGGAAGTAAAAAAACATAGAAGAAGTGGTGTAGTAGACTTATTCTCTCTGTTCAACTAGAAAAACAAGCTTTTAATTAAAATCATTTTTTCATAGCAGGCTATTATAGCTCGGTAGTCGGTATACCTATATAATTAATACTCGTCAAGACTAATCATACGAGTCCAAACTCGATGGGATTGTGTCGTTTAACTACCAAGTTCCTATAGCCACCTTCCGGTTCCATCATCAGATCAGCTCCATGTCATAATAATTTTGTTTTGTCATCTGATGATTTACCGGGAAGCGGGTCAAATTTAATTTACAAGATTTGGTTACAGACAAACATCGGGACAGGTAAAACTAAATAAAAGCTTGTAAAAATAACCAGCGCTCTACAGGCCTATCAAGTCGACAGGATGGAAAATAACGACATTTAATCCTGTTTTCGTTTCATAAACAGACGAAGGTCGATCAAAAGAGTAAAATAATTCGTCTATCTACCTTTCCTTTTTCACTAGCAAATGCTTATGAGCACCTACCTACGAAGCCCCGTAATCCTGTATGTGCCGAATAAAAACAAACCAAGCGACCCGTCCACAACACACGTCAGTTCGGCCACTACACGAGGAGATACAGAAGCTTCATGCCACACGAAACCGAGCAAGTCACTAAAATTAAGTTAAAAACAACGAAGAGATAATTATGGTTTGATGAAAAATATTGAAAAGCCACCGAATTACAAAAGAATCAAGGACTAAATTACTCCAGTCTGTACATTGTTCAATATATGGCATATGCACAAATGGCAACGTTACTGTGGTTCATGTGCAATGCCTGTTATTGTGGAAAACTGGCTGCAGAGACAAGTATAAGGCTAATATTTCCCCAGGAGCCTGTCCGGGCTGTAGGTTATTCGAAGAAGTCACCGCAACCTTTGCAGTAAAGTGCGACTGAAGGATCTTTGTGGGTTTTAATCCTTAAGTCCGATACTCCCTCTCACTCCAGTCAGAGGTAAAGAAGTTATTTAATAAATTCCCACGTAAACAAAAAAATATCGCCAAACAAGCTCCTTTCCATAAGGAACTCTATGTTAACGTTCAACTAGCCTTCTGCGCGTGCAAGTGAGGTGGTCTGACTAAACCCAGCTCATCCGCAGTCCGCACACGTCCGGCCGAGAGTGACGGGCGCCGGCTCATTGTGCCGCTTACGGCCCGGGCCGGCGCGGACGCGGCCCGGACTAACGACCGGCTACTGGCGCGCCATCCTCCCCGATTGACCATTGTTCCACGGGTTTCGTGATCGGCTCTATTTGTACTACTAAATGTACTGTCTAACTTTGTCTGAGCAAGGCTGCTTCTAATGAGGTTTCATACACACATATATATAATGTACTTTAGGCCGAGTTGGGCATAGTATTAGTAACTGGGCCCTTACAATGACGCCCAAACTACACCTGTGTCCTTCAGTTGTTATTTGCGTTCTGGGATTACGGGATTCCTTTTCAGAAATTCCCCGCGGTCCCCTACGGTTTGCTATCACCTGTTTGAGGAGCGCGTGGATCACTACGCGCTGTCGACGACTGGGGCTTGGTCCGGTCGCTCACTGAACTGCCGGACGGCAAGCTACATTACAGTAAGGAAGAGGGGTGGCGCTATACACCCTGTATGGCTCCATGCCTTTAACAGTTCAGTTAAGGGCATTAAACGGTTCGCGTTAAAAGCTCGTCGTAGCACTTCTAGTTCTGAACTCAATTTTATTCATTTTGGTAAATCTTCAGAGATATTCGGACTTTATTGTCTATAATGTGACATGTGTGAAAAAAACTTGTACTGAAATGGATAATCGTCTGTCTGGGTGAGCCTAGTGTTGGGTACACCTCTGACAATAGCCTCCGAATGACTAATAATTCAGTTTCCTTGGCAAGATTGAAGCAATCGTTGTAGCTAAATAGTAACTTACTCTAACTTCTCTCGATTACTAGACATCTTTCTTACACAAAATCTATTAGAGAGAGATCTATAGTACAAGTAAACAAGAGCGTTACGACTACAGTACCTACATATACTTTAGGTATGTAGAACATACAGTTTAGCCAAAACCGCGACTGATAGAAATACAGGGAAATGTTACTAGGACAAGAGGACATTAAACACTATAGAACGCAATAAATATAATAATTTGGAAAACAATGCTATACATAGGGATATGACTCAAAAGATAAAGCCATCATCGCAAAAACTAAAATCTACATTCCAAACTTGGTAAACATACATAAGCCTCAAAAATCAGTTGTGCATGTTGTTGTTCACTACAATAACTGTATTCGCAATACTTGACGGTGTATCCCTTTCCTCCGTCGCCAACTCCTCAACACTGAACACCTGATGCCTCGATAACTAAAACAAATAACTTGGCGGCACATAAATTGCTTTCGCAATGTTTGCGTAACACGCCGTTAAAATACATTACACTCGGAACACATCAGTAGCGACTCGCTCCGAACAAACGATCCACAACTAGTGTTTAACATTAACTCAGTTAAAACTTACGCATGCCGAATATTGGGAATCATGAAGCCAAAATTGGGTATGAATTATTATTTTAACAATATTGTTAAAAGAAATCGGATACAAACGAATTAATGACAAGAAATGGAAAATAAAAGGAAAAACTGACTGACTGATATAGGGATCAATGCACAGCCGAAACTACTGACACTAGGAGTGTGAAATTTGCAATAGGTTCACGAAACAAAAAAATTGTAAACGGCACCACAGTGGTGTGGTTTATTGGCGTCCTTGACAAGACACGATTTCCATTCTTGACGATCTAAGAAATAGTTATTCTCTCTAAGGTCTTCTGTAAAGACTTGCACTGCTATATCAAATTAAATTTAATGTTCCTCAATAGGACAACACTCCTATGTATTAGGACTTCATCCCATCTAGTCTACATGCATTATTTATTTATACTACTTGCAATATTCTATTCCAGGCCTCCAGTACTCTTAACACTGGTGTTGCTGACCATAATACCCTCGAGTCCAGGGTACATAGACTGTAGGATATCCTGCAGACGGTGCCACGAGAACACAGAGCATCCAGCAGTACTTGAAGTGTATTGCGCTATGTGCGAGGAGTGCAAGCAGAGACGAAGAGAAAGGTTTTTTTTCTTCATTTAATCAATATTTCTCCGATGTCCAATGTAATATAATATTTAATGAGAAAATATTTTTCAAGGATGCAAGGGCGGTCTTTAAAGGGAAAGGCAAACCCTACATCGAAACCTTCGGCAAAGCCAACATTAAAACCTTTGGCAAAGCTGCCGAAATTAAAACAATTGGTGAGAATGAAGGACGGCTTAGAAACCAACGCCAATGACGAAGAAATGATAATCAGACCCCAGGACAATGTACAATTTCGACAAGGGGAACAGGATTACCCAGGGCCGTCACAGCAACAGCAACCGTTCGAGTTACAACAGCAGCTGGTGAATCCACATCAGCGGCCGCGACTACGAAAGCATCCTCAACTTAGATATAAGCCGCGAACAGCACTTCGAGGTTTGTATGGAGATTGTAAGACTGGACTCTGTAAAAATGAAGTCTACCAAAAACATGTACTGAAAATGCTGGGACCCAAATCAGCTTTTACAATAAATCTCATCGAATAAATTAAATTCATTGTACTTTTACTTGTGTGCTTTGGTAAGTATCCGTTAACTAATATTGTCTATGATTAGAGGTGGAGTATCCGGAGGGTTGCCCGACGCCGCCATATTGCACCGACACTGAAGATGAAGAGGAACCGCATCGTGTAACGGATGTGACTGGCACAAACCCCGCGTCGGAGGCCACCACCACCACCACCACCACGACCACCACCACGACCACCACCACTACCACCACCACGCAGCAGCCGTGCCCACCCTTGCCAAGGTGCAGGAAGAGGAATAAGACGACGGCGCACAATGCATGTGCGAATCCGTGCATGTTTCCTCCGTATATATGCCCGTGTCCTATATACCCACCGACCCCGAATTTATACTGGCAATCTCCCAATCCTACGAATTTTACATCTGTACCGCCAAATTACCATCCGTCTGATATGCCGCCTATGCCGATCCCACATCCACCAAACCCATATCCACCGAACCCATATCCACCGATCCCATATCCACCGATCCCATATCCACCCAACCCGTATCCACCGCCTATGTACCCACCTCCACCACCGATTTTGGTGCCGATGCCCCCTCCTCAGTGGCCGGGATGGTTTCCCCCGATATACCCACAGACGCAGACGGCGATGAATTCATCGACCGTTCCAACTCCAGAGCTCGAACGGGAGAATTCGGACACTAAGACAAATGCTACTACTACTACTACTACAATGTCTACTACTACAAATTCTACTACTAAAACTATTGAGATGAAAGAGGAGTATTATTACTTGCATGTTGGACTGCCAGCAACAAATTAACATGAGAGAGTGTGGTTGGAGGCGGTTGAGTACGCACCTATTTTTTTATGAGTTGAGTATATTGAAATAATGTTTGTACAAGTTTATGGACTTTATAGGGTGTAATATTATTTGGTAACACAAGTTTCTATGTTGTAATAAAAAGTATTTGCTTAGTAAAATTTTAATGATTTGCCCATATAGGTTTTAAGTTTGTATGAAGAAACCTATTTTCGGGTGAAACTGCTAGCAAAAGTTACTAACTAATAAAACAATGAGTGATTCGAGAAAATTTCCCTCTCAGAATTTGACGCTTAGAAATTTTTATACAGGGTTATTTGTAAAACACTGGCAACCTCTCAGGACTATGTTACTAACATCATAAGCGTCAACTTTTGTTCTATGACTTTTAAAAATTTATCATATTTTAGTTTATCAGATTTTCATACAAAAATAAAAATAATTTAAATAATGTTCTAAATATTACAAAGTCAATGCGAAGGAAGCCATAGTACAATAATGGAGAGGCGGAAAGTTGCTCGGCGGGGATGATAATTCATGCGCTAGCGTCAAGCACCCCCCGCCGAATAGAACAGGGAAATGTTGAAGAATTATTTTTGGTAAATGTATTATGTTTCGTAAAAAATCATAGAACAAAAGTTGTTGTTTATGGTGTTAGTAATACAGTCCTGCAAGGTTGTTAGTGTTTTACAAATAACCCTCAATCCCTAAAACCCTATATCAAGTTAACAAAAACATGGCTGAACATGCACAGGGACATTGAACACGATAATCAAGTCCTTGGCCAAAAGCACCATTGTGTATAAAATGCTCTTGGAACCAACTAGACGAGTCCAGAGCCTAGGGCAAGTTTGTTTTAGATGGTTTTAGATTAAAGCGATCGACACGTTTTTGACGGTCCGCGCTCCGATTGGCCCACCCCAAACTTTTAACCAATCAGAGAGCTAGACGCGGTAAACATTTGTACCCGCAGTCAGCGCACAGACGTCCGACTAACGACTCATTCTGCATGCGTCGGTGAAGTTATAGAGTCGTCTTTATGTGAGAGCTAATTTTCGGCCAATATTAGTACTTCTGTTTTATCCTGCACAATGTATGTATCTACAACCGTAGGTAACGTAAGAGTTACGTCAGTGGTAGATAGTATTTTGGCCCCGAGTCCGTGACCCGAAGATAACTCATGTTTATGTCAACTGAAAATAAATTGATATCTATATAGTCTATCTATATTATAAAAATGACCCCCGTGTTCCGTGTTATTGTGAGGAGAAGGTTCTTATGGAAAAAAAATAAAATTAGGGTAGTGTAGGGTAGAGTAGGGTAGAGTAGGGTAGAGTAGGGTGGAGTAGGGAAGACCGGGAGCGAAGCCGCGCGGCAAAAGCTAGTTGTTAATAAAACTGTTCGTAAAACTTTTTTTGATTTAGAAAATCGTCAAATATCGTCTGCTGCTCAGGGTGGAGGAAAGGAAGTGTCAGATGTTTACTGAATATTACCCACCCGTGTGCCTCAACCGCTCTCTGCCTAAAATTGCATTTCCACGAAAAATATCTTTTCTTTTATATTCCACGACTATCACGCAACACCATCTAGTCCCAAGCTAAGCAGACCTAGTGTTATGAGTACTAGACAACGGATAAACAAAACATATTTATATATTTCTAAATACACCTATATTATATACCTATAAATTACACCAAGACACAGAACAAATGATCATTCTCATCACACAAACATTTGTCCTGGGTGGGAATCGAACCCACGACCTGCTGCATAGCAATCAGGGCCACTAACCACTAGAGCAACAGGCCAGTCAAATCAACACAGTAACGTTGCGGGATGCGGGTGCTGGCCAGCCTACAGGCGTAAAGGCACAGGTTTACAGGTCACGCTAGAGCTCTGGTCACTTGTGGAGTGCGGCATCGATCAGTGACTCGACGTCATCTGTATGTTGGGAGCGATCGGTCATGGCGACGCGACGGTCGGCTTTGATATGTAGGTCATCACCATATAGATTCAGAAATTTCTTTTGAGTTTCTATCTCCACAAACTTTGGAGAATCTAAAGTACTTCGAACAGTTGGAAGGCAACCAGTTGAATGGTCTTATACAATTATACATTATATACTCTCATTAACACGAAAACCAATAAAACGAATTCATTTGAGTATGTTACCAATCATTTTCATTGGTTATCTAGTCAAAAGTATTTATATCAGAGTTCAGATATTTATGAGGACATTTGGACAAATTATTACAAAACGTTAACCAAAATAACTAACTTATTTTTTTCCTTAACAATGTTTTGTTTTCCTGTGGGCATAAAGTAGGTACCTACTCGTATTTAATTAAAATCTGTTTTGGCTATAGGCTCTTAATTCATGAATCCCCAAGCGACCACCGGTGGCCGCGCATCTATTGTCTTACTATTGTGTCTCTAATTGACGGTATCTGAAGGGTTAATAATCTAGTGCGCCTCACCATCAACGATTGCATCACAGCTTACTATCAGGTGGGGTCGCAGTCAACCACTGGTTTATATCATTTCAAAAAATAAACAAGAAAACCATCCAAAGGCATAATTACGACGATATTCGGTAAGTAAATACATGACAAAATGTGGTTTCGCTTGATTTCCGATTAGACATTCAATGGGGTTTCATTTCACAGTATGAATCCCTTACAAAAATCATAACATAATTTATCGAATGAGCACACCACACTATAATCAATAAACGATAACTTTAAAGGCAAACAATAGTCACCAATAAAAAGTTATTGTCGTACAGTTCGTGAGGACGGCACGAGGCGCCGCGCTCCTCCAGCCCGTCAGGTTGGCACTGCCGAGCCCGCTTCGACGACGCATACCTCACTAGTTTGGTATTTTGTCTATTTTCTACCGATATTATTATGGTCTAGATACGTAAACGTGGTACCTTCTAAAAGAAACTAAGTTTTAAGAATTTATTTATAATATCTAGTATTATTTTATAGTAATTTCGGTAGAAAGTATAATTTTAGATGCCATCTAATACGATGCATCAATTATGCCCAATCAAAATATTTTTACGTCATTTGTGAGCATTATTCTTTTTGGTAGGAAGATAGCACACATATTATAGTATGCTCTGGGATGTTTGTCTCGATAAGTTTATAAAAAATATGTAAGTGTAATAATTACGTATAAATCCCGTCCAAACCATTGGAGTTTGGATAGATGACACTTATCATCACTTATGAAACTTAAGAGAAAAAGAAAATGGAAAACAGAAACAAAGTTTGTCTTCTTACAGATGTATTTGACGTAGGACGACAGACGTTCTAATTTAACACCTAATCCGAGGGACCGATCTCGGGGCTGCTATCAGGAGCCAGGGCCAATGTCGATAAGTGGGGACGCCGAGTGATTGGCGCTGAACTAATAGCTACGCAGAATTCACGAACCACATGCTATAGAAATAAGTTTTAACATCTGTGGTGCAACAAACAGAAAGGACCTGGAAAATTATATAGATCAATCAATCACAAAAAATTAAATGAACTCGTTTAATGAAAAGTAAAAGTAGAAAATGACAAAACAACAAACATTCATCCACATCGACCTCACAGAACTAAATTGATATATTCCTATGTTTACACAAACGACGTACCTCTGTCTAGTACTACATAACGGACAAACTTTTTATTACTTTCTCCATCATTGTTTTATTGCGATCGATATGTGTACAGAGCCACCGATTTATCAGACACACTGATCAAATTATGACCAAACTTTTACACTGCCTGCCCGAAAATATGGCTCACGGTATTTACTCGTACAGGGAGTTTACATTTTAAAGTTTCATTTCTGTCACTTGAGATCGATATCCGTGTCGAGGGATTCAATTTTTTTTTTCTGACCAGTATTTGGCAACTTGTACAGCTCGTTTATTGGACTTGTAGAAATCCTGAAAAGTGCAGATGGTTGTGCAGGACGGGTAGCATAGCAAGTGATGCATGTCAGGCGAGGTGTCCATGTCCACTCATTTCAGTGTAATAATCTCGTTCTAAAGCTCGATGTGACATTCACTCAAGTCTCCAGGTCCGAAGAATTGGGTATAGATTTGTACCAATTTTCATGGTGAAGGTACAGAAGTTATTTGGTCTATGATGGACTAAGCTTCATAATCCTCCTTTACCATCACGAAGATATAAATAAGTCTATTTGGGTGCTAAGACGAACGTTGCTCAACTTTATGAGGTGTTGTTAACAGTTGAAAAATAACCAGTCGTGACTCGAAATGGCTAATTATATTTATTTATTTAAACAACGAGGTCCGCGGCAAGCGACCTCGTAAAGTACCAATGGACCTTAAAATGACAGCAAGGATCTTTGTACACAGAAGCCGCACCCAACAACCGGCTTCTACCTTATAATTAATTTGAATAAAAGGATTTTGTTGTTAGACCCAAAATATGAATAATAAATGTGTCAATATTACAAAAACGTCTTTCAGTTATTTTCAAGAAAAATAAATAATGAACCTTTTTATAATTGCTACCATTATCCTTGTTTACCTCTTAAACAATGAGATGTTTTATAACTAAGCGAGGTAAATTAAATCGGCTTAAAATGCATACCGTATAAAATCCTCCTTGGTGGGCGCCGGATCTGAGCCCCATAGGCGGAGTCCTGCTCAGCATCAGGCACACAGGTTCCTATGATAATACCCATCGCCACCATACCACTAGTCCGCACACACATCAGAAACTTCACTATCAACTCACGTCGTAAGCACCCGAGGACACAAAAGCGTCACACGACTCATTATTTCAAAAAGTCATCACAAAATAATTACGATAAAGTTTTAATATAAATTGGAGAGTGGAACGTGCGCTCGTGGTTAGAGTTGGAATGGAACTGGCTGTGGTTTGCTACCGGTGTGCCGGTGTGCTAGGTCGCGAGGTTCTCGTCACATTTGGCACGCAACTCGTGACGTCACCGACGGCCAGCGCGCGTCACTTGCCCAGGACTGCTTGGACAACCCTGCCTTGTGCGTGCAAATATGGCGATATTAATAGAGCCAGTATACACGCGGAAGAAAAACTGCCTGACGTTTCTTTAACGTTTTTCTTTGCGCAACAAAGGGTCTATATTTCACGACTTGGCATGACTATTTCTGGTATAACATGATTAAGTATTATTGACTTACGCTCTTCGTCAAAATGCTAATAGACTTTAACACGATTTTACTCTTGATGAAATCCTTATCGCTGATACTTATAATATATTCGGAAATAACAACGTCGAAATAATGAACAGTACCGTAGGGCTGTATGAGGCAACATGATATGTCAGTCACGTGCATGTATGGCGAAGTTCAGCTGGGTGGCAAGTTAATGAAACGACCGTGTCCCTGACTGTACTAATCAGATTCATAAGAGAATAAGGCTCGCGCGGACCAAAATAGAAACGGATTTCATTAATTTGATTTGTGACGTAGGAACTTGTGGAAACCGCCGCCGAACGGTGAAAGAATCAAGATAAATATAGACATGTGATGGGCAGAGGTGGGAAGCCTTCAATTTTGATGATAGGATAATAACTGACATGTGTACTTTCGTTATTTTCAGACTATTGGATAGAGTACTAGAATAATATAATTAATACTAATAACTGGAACATATGTAACTCAAGTTCGGTACTCATTCCGTTTTGTGTCATGGAAAACAACCAGCAGTTTCAACAACAATGTCACAGCGATGTAAGTATTTCTGTTTAGTGTGTGATATGAAATGTTACTCAACTTCATACCTCTCACGAAAACTTGTGCAAATAAAATGGACAATGAACTAATGACATAAAAGCTAAACGAATCATTTGTCTCTACTTATTTTTCGACTTCAAAACATTGCATAAGTTTTTGTAGAAATAAATTTCATATTTTTTTGAACCTTTAAAGTATGAAATTACAACAGCTGAATCAACGAAAAATGTAATCATTGCGTAGAAATAAAACTTAAAGTACGTTGCAGCTGACATTTTGTTGTATAACAGTTGTATAGTTTTAGAGAAATAAATATTATTATTATTAACTAAATAGGTATGGTTGAGGTTGAAGAGGCAAAGTTTGGTGAAAACGGTTGTTTAAGAAATTGTCAAGGAAAGGTTAGGTGTGAAGGCGTTGCGTGCAGCTAATGTTGCCTTCGACCTGGCACAGATCTGATACCCTTGTTACTTAAACGAAGCAGCTATTCAACTAAAGTTTTTGAAGGTAGTTATTTGAATGGCATTCAACGTTTCTATACAGAACTTTTGGTTTTTGAATGCATGTTGACAGACTCGCATGCATGCGACCTCACTGAATAATAAAACAAAACAGACCACGCTAGTTACACGATGAATATCTTCTGTACAATAGAACCAGAATTGAATAGCAGTCGACATACGAACCATTTACGAAAATGATTGAAGAAGAGTTTTGCTGAAAAAATCATGGTACAGAAAAAATTGTTTTATTATAAAAACCATTTTTAAGTTTTGTTATTCAACTCCTCAATAGAAATATATACCGGTCTACCCTACCCTACTATAAATGCAAAACTTACCTCTAATTATTTAGTACCTACCACTTTGCGTACACCAGAAATGAGAGCACTCTACATAAAGATTACTAGCCCTCGACTACAGGCGGCGCTTGTTATCCGCTATCAACTGGAGTACATAATGATTACCCTTAAGGGACTGCTGTCATTTGCGGAGCCGTGAATGAGGCTACGTCGACACGCAACGCCACAAAGCCCAGCTTGTCATGGACAAATTACAAATAAATATTCCACAGAACCTCAGTTCAAGACTTTATAAATCTAAAAAAAAAAATATTATGTAGGTAGATACTTTATTTTGGCACGCAGTGTATCTGTCCTTTCAGCTACATTAATAATTATTTGTTTTTATAACCCCTATAGCTCGGAGTTGTGGATACTTCTTCTTATTTATATAGTAGATAGAAATAGATATCATAAAACTCGCCAAACACACTAAAAGCCATTTCAATCAAAGAAGTCCTATTCATTGGTTTTATCAAAATAATAGTGTATTATAATGTAGAATAGTTCAAAAGAATAATCAAATCCGAGATCTTTTATACAAGCCATTCAAATCATCTATTATAGAGCGAAGGAAAAGACGGTACGAGGATAAAAGTAATCATTCGCTGCTTAATTTTGGTTATAAATCTTCCGTATCACATTTCAATTACGTTTTCATCTTTTAGCAAACGATATTCACCATTATTCACTCGGAAAACAGAATTACATAACAAATAAAGATCATAAATAAAACGAATACAAAGATGAAAATTGTATGCGTACAATGTACATCGATCGGACGATTTTCATTGGCCCCAAGTGTATGTGGAAAGATTAATACGGAACCATCGGTGGAATGACGCGGCTGTCACGGGGAGGTTGGAACGATCCATTTGACTTGTGGAACCCTAAAAGGGACAAATTACTACAATCAAGAGAAGTGAATCAAAGTGAGGCGGATTGTCTGTGTTTGGTAAAGTTCCGTTATATTTTTTTTTTTTCAAGTAATATTGTACACAAGTGATTTATGTTCGGAGTGGAACAAGGCTGATGTTACAAGTCTTAGGTCTTTGTTTAGGGTGAGAAGTGATCAAATATCTTTGCCAGCTCTGGGTGGAGCGTGAGGGAGTGTAAGACTTTTATTGACTAAAATCCAGCCGGTACTTTTAGTTGCCCTTCGCGTTCCAGGGCTGCGGTAACTCTTTGGAATAATCTCAAAGCCCAAACAATTCTTAGCAAGTTACACATAACCATATTTAGCAAGATAGTGGCGTATCACCAGCACCACTGTGAGTGCACCATCAACGACTCAGGAGTAATTCATAATACAATATAAAATTATAGTTATGAATCAAAAAAAGAATTGTAACGTTAATAGAATCAACTCACTATAAACATGTAAACCGAAAACCTTAAAAATAATGTCAAATACTCGTAGTAAGATATGAAAGAAGAATATCTCCTATGTAAACGACCGTCATATTACAGCTATAGCCAATACCGCGCTCTCGATAGATTCACTTGTAAAATTGTATGGAAACTAAATTTAAATTGTATCGATAGTCGATAAAGTGAATGCTCGCATTGTTTCTCCAAGCGAAAACCTATCGATAGCGGAGGAAATAACATGAACGGAGCTCTATTATAATGTGTCGTTGAACTTGTATCGTAAATATCTCCAATGCGATTATTAGGTGGCTTTGTGGCTGGAGAATTATCTCAGACTACCCACAAAGAAGCCAAGTGCTTCGTTACTCACAATTGTAGTGAGCACAGCATGGTGCTGACGTCACGACAAATTGCCAGCCATTATCGCAATGGGGTTTATTAACGTCTGTAGGTCTGTGCGTAGCATGGGAACTGTAGACAAACATATAATTTAGATGATTAATAGATAAAAATTGTGATGAGTAAGTGGAAAATACCAAGTAATGAAATGGACACCGGATATGACAAATATAATTGTTGATAAGGGGAAACATTGATTTATTTATTTAAAAATTGGTTGAGCAATTTGCTACTGCGCCGCGTGTCACGGATTCGATTTCCTCACGCAAAAAATACTTGTATGCCCTACACATAGTTGTTCCGGGTCTGGTGGACCTCATGTATGTGAACCATGTTCATGATCGTAACATGTTTTTTTATTTAAAAAATATATCACTGTAAAAGGTAACATATCTAGTCGCAGTGGACGCTATTAAGCAATTTACTGCCTGAGTCGTCGTTATATACTTTAATAGATTCGAGCGGGTCATTTAGTAATATACCTACATACAAGCTGCTGATAAATTCATGTCAGTACAATTTAAGAATTCAGTTAATATCTTAACTGGATCTACAAGGAAAAAGGAACGACCTACATGAATACAGACAAAGTCATACAACGATATAGTTCCAGTCTTAATATTTTCCTCATTGATTACGTATTCATAAGGTCTTGGCGCAAAATCTCAACGACTACGCGAATTGAAAGTCAGAACTTTAACCGAGAGAACAGAGTATTAACACGACAATTTCTGAAGTAGTGTTAAAAGCAGTATCAACTTCTTAAATACATTTCAATGTCTAGATAAACAGTTTCACAAGTTTAGATAAACAGGTGTAAGTAAACTGTGACGTACATAATGTGTCAATGAACGCAGTTCGGTCCATTTCCATGGTGACAGCGATCATTCGCACACAGACTCTTGCGCGTAATGATGTGTGCGCAAAAAGATATGCGTGCGAGTCATTCGCGGCTTAATATAGACCGACCTTAAGGGCACTGAACTAGACTTGCAAGGATTTTCATATTAAGAAGCATAACTGTGGCAATCATATGAAGATAAATGGTAAAATAAACAAAACAAGGATAAAAACTAAATCTTTATCACGGCTGAAATCAACCGAAAACAAATTATATTTAACTAGAGTGTAAGAATATTGGTTTATAATATATTCATTAGGTTTTTGGTAACTTTGAAGTCGAAAGGAAATTAAGGAAAAAATATGAATATGAAACAAGGTTAAAAGTATGAATATTAATTATAATCAGCAAAGATGTGAAGGAAGAAAGTTTGTTAAAAGCATTTTAATTATAATGTTAAGTAGAGGAAATGTAACAGGCCTAAAATCCAGACTTACAAATTAACACTGAAAGCATCTGAGAAAGTTTTACAGAAGATTTCAACAAAAATTTCACTCGAGGCAACCCTAACGAAGACAAAATTACCACGCCCCAACACGCATAAGTCAAATCAGAAACAAATAAAAGCGGAGTTCATACAACTCGATATATTTCGGGAAGTCGGAAGTCATTACCACTTAACTATGACCTGAATCTCGTACATTTGGTTATTTACTGTTTGTTTTTGTCTCATATTTATAACCAGCATTTGCGTTTTAAATATTTCAGCTCAGAGATAACGACCCGCATCATTAAAATGAAATATTTTTTTCTGCTTATGACTACGTGAGTACTCCATAACTGTAGCAAGTTTGTGAACGTTAGGTAAGCCTATTCAGCACATGGACAACCCCAAAACTTGTGTGGAACCCCTTCTTCCAACTACGAAAACCCATTGATCAGAACGAATAGTGCAAAAGTCCAATATCTCATGGACGGTATATTGATCAGAGGTTATTGCAAAAACAAGTGGTGCTGGAGCCAGCGGGCCGTGCGACTCCATCGCGGGTCACTCGGCCAATTAAAACATTTCAGACATCAGCGCCTCCGTTTATAGGTGACAGATTTAGGAGAAATACTAGTTTGAATTTTGAAGGAAACGTTAAAGTTGGTGTTAATTTAGAGCCATTAAAAGTTTGGAGTAGGGACGAAGTGAAAGATATATCATACATAATTATGAAATTTCAAGTAATGAAATAAATGAAAAAAATACTGGTAAGAGACAAATTAAACATATTTGATAAGCCAAAGCTATATACTGTGAGCTACCAAACGTGGCTATTAAATCAAAACAAGAGACATGTAAAAGGGGAAATAAACAAATTAAAATCACCATCTTCCAAAAGCACTTATTCCGAAATCCGTCACAATCCGGAGCAGGAGTGTAAATTGTGCGATATTAAAACATGACACACGCCAGTTGGTAAGTCGACGTAATTGAAACACATCGGAGCACTCGCTAATGCGACGACGAGAATCCCGCAAAACGCTCGTACGAGCGACTTCATTTTACCGGCTTAACCAGAGCCTCATGTAGGCCTCGCTTCGCTTCATATTATGTCATATTTCACAAAAGTTTTCACGTTTTACACGTCAAATATAATTTGATGGGACCGCTTTTTGAAACCTTCTGCGGTTTTATTAAACTCATACGAAGCTGGTCTGATAATGAAAGTTTGATATCAGTATGATTGGTTGGTTTATTTAATTTGGATTTAATTTCTGATAAAGGCTTCATACTAATTGAATCAATTGATTTTATACCACACTGCAGCGGGAGTAGGGGGACATTGTATTTGTAAGAAACATAAGCTGAGTCAGTTATTTCTATTTTAATGTTAAAAGAACTAGGTTGAAGTAAAGTTTAAACTCAATTTTATGCTCAACTAGAATCTTCAAACGTTATCGAAGCGGCGCGCGCTGCTATCTCACTTCACATTAGTTCAGCTCGAGGTTTCCCCGTGAACGAAGAAAACGGATAAATTCCAAGGTCTTGCTGCGGTTGAAATATTTTTAGATGCTTTATCAAAAGTCGGTGAAGGGAAGTCGGTGCACACTGCAGGAGATTCGGGAATAGCGGGAGTTAAGAGATATTGCAGAAATTACGCTTGTTATAATAATTGTGTTTTCAACTTTGTAGTTGAGATGTCAAACTGTGAGGAATTGGTTGCTTTTAGCTTTAAAGTTATTTAATTTTTAAAAGTGTTCATACAAAGCACGTAGTGGTATGACAACACAACAGAGAAAACAGTTAGTACAGTCTCCCCAATAAGTACGCGATATGTGGCCGCTACTGATAGCTCCCTCGCTGTCGATATATCGCGGCTTTTCCTCAAAATTTGCTTTACATCGAGGGATTAGTTTCCTTCCGGATTTCCTCCTGGTATTAAACCGTCATGGGCTAGTAAACCTCCATTCTTGTTGACGGTATCAGTTCAGGGCACGGATTTGGTATTCTTACTAGGACCGAGTTTATTTTTGGAGAGCATTGTATAAATTACGTTTATAACATAATAGAAACTTGGTCTAAACAAAACTTTTTCAGCCTCGAATTTAACCAAAGTTACTGTTAAGTAGAACAATGAAGGCTCGTTTTTAGAAGGACAACAGTATGGCAAAGTTCTTTAGCTGCGAAACAGTACAAGTTCCTAGATACACGAACCTAGAATTAGTCCAATTAGCTAATTAGGTTATTTATTGACAAAACCAGAATATCGAAGCCTGCGAGAATTTACGTTATTGTGTTTGGTCTGGCGCGTTTTGTTTTTCATCTTTTGATATAAAAATATCGGAAAAATTAAGAGAGGGATATTTATAGCTAATAACTTACCGCTTAATGAAAAAAGCATATTAAGTTTATGAAGCCTCATGTGGAAACTAGTGTGGTCACAGATCAATGAAATGTTAATAACGGGTAAAGAGTTGAGTCCTGCGGATACTGTACACGGAAAAAATTACGTGTGAAATTGTTATTAATAACCAATTTGCAATTAAACTTTATTATTATTAAATAATCCTTTATTCTTTCACAAATATTTCGAAGATTTTAAGCTATTTACAGAATGCCAAGATAAAATCTGTTACATGAATAAACCACGGATTTTGACGACAATATAAAATGGTCTAAAGAATTCTTTGAATATCCAAAGCTTATGTTTGCAAGTCACATTTCACAAAATTCCGATACTTTACAAAAATGTAGATAAATATTATGAGAGCTTTGCGGAAATTCACAAAGCCCTGAAAAGTCGTGGGGTATTGAAGTGAAATGAGAACAATCAGCATAATTAAACCGTTCTTGCGGATTATTTCACAACCTGTATTTTTTAAATTCCCTTTTCCCATTTCACCCTTCGTCTGGTTTTGGAGGGCGACACTTTATTGGTTTTGTGAAGGTTAAGAGTATCTTGAAGTAGGCGTTGGATTTCCCGGACGGCCAGAAAGTATGATTGTGTTTTTCGAACGAAAGAAATCCCGTTTTATTCCGGGATTGGATGGCCAAAGGATCGTCATTTATCGGGTCATGGGGCTTAACACCGCCATTGACAAACGATGAGCTAAAGATCGTCAATATCGCGCCCTTCCATTACCAAAAGGATCGTAGATGAGATATTACGGTATTTATCGAGAAGCCAAACACATTGCCTTCACGATAAAGACCGTATATTCTTCTTGAAACATTGGGTGCAATAACAAGGTTACTGTAAATTCCTTGCAATAATAAAGGTCTCCCGTTCGAAAGGTAATACATAGGTCAGAACAACAGAATTTTAACAATGTCACCGAGGTCAGCGTAACAATGTGGAATTTATAAATTGAATTACAATAACAAAAGCTGAAAGTAGAACAGTGCCATTAGAGTGAGATTAACAAAATACACTATTGTGCTAGAATATACCAAAAATATTATGTTCCATGTTATCTAATCGCAGCATCCTTAATCCAAGGATCATAGAGCCGGTGCAACTGAATTTCACACACATTTTCAAGATTTTCACACGCAGCTACGGGCTTCTGACTTAAACCCTATTGGGAAAACCAATAGCAATACCGCAAACAATATAATCTAAACCATCGTACATAGCTAGCTGTGAAATCATCAGATAGTACCGTATCGTAATCGCGCAAGCTCGATCGATACAAACAAATTACGATACACGGCCATATATTTTTAGTGATAGGCAGTACGTGTGTGCGTAAATCAACAAGAGTTCAATAATATTAGAAATGGAACCAAGGCTGTGAGAGCTGGTCAACATTATTAAATAAGTTTTGACTTTAAAATAATGGAGTTTCTTGCGCGTTGTTCTTCATTCAGATCCGTCTTGGAACGTGCAAATGGCATTAAACGTTTAAGTATCTGACCGACTCCTTGAAAATTTAAAAGCTCCTATAAATATTTCAGTAGAAATAAATGCTTTGACTTTACAACAGTTAGATTTCTCTTCGTCTTGAATGCACTTTGTTTGTGCGAGAAAGAGTTTCCAATGTTAACACAAACAAGTTGTGGCTGGGGAAATCTCAGCCGTAGCTACAGCTTAGCTTAAGTAATCAAAGAAGGTTCTGAGTAAGAAAAGCTTAGCGCTGAGAACCGTCCAGGCACAATACTGCAGATTTCTTCGAGCATAAAAATTAAAGATGTCTAGAAGTAAATTGAAATAGACGTAAAGACGCCGACTCTCGGAGGAAACTTGGAAAATATATCGCAGCAGGCACAAAACGATCGCAAATTAGATTTAGAAGAAGATATCGAATTCTGCAATTTAGTTTCGTTAGTTTGGCAACTTATTTGCCAACAAATCACATTTGACGAAGCCTTTCATTGATATTGTAGCTTGGTAGCAGCACCCTGCTACTGTTAATTACACTAATATTAAAAAGGTGAAAGTTTGCGAGTGTGTATGTTTGTTACTTCTTTACGCTCTAAAGGTTGATCGGATTTGGATGATTTGGCACACGGGTAGACCATGTCCTGGCACAGCACACAGTGTACATTTCATTCCGGAATTATGTTCCCTTGTCTATCTAATCAGCAACTAATCTTTGTAATTTGGTGCTGTCTTCAATTTTATGGGTGACTATGTTTAGCCAGCATCTTCGTCTGCATGAATTTCGTTTACTGTGGCGCGAAGTCGAAGCCAACCAGATAAAAAAGTAGCCAATTTCCTGCCTTGGAATTCAAGCTTCATCAGGATCGGTTTAGTTTCACCGGGAAAGCGTGGCATCCTATTCATTGTAAGTTCCTGATGCAATATTTATTTTTGGTGTACAATATACAAACACATCCATCTATCTATCTGACAGACAGAGTTATTTTCACCTTTATATTATTAACTAGCTACCCGCCCCGGCTTCGCACGGGTTCTATTCTAGAAATAAATACAAAAACTTAACAAATTATATACTAAAACCTTCCTCGAGAATCATGCTATCGAGAGGCAAAAACCGCTGCACCTATTTGTGCAGTAGTTTTTGAGTTTATCGCAAACAGGCAGACAGACGGCCACATCATCGCTTACCATCAGGTGAGATAGTGGTCAAACGTGAGCCTATAGGTACATAATAAAAAAAAAGACGCGGCGGGGGACTTCTTTATAATATGTATTGATAGTAGATAGATATGTAGTGATCTCCTGTGGTATTAAAATTTTTTACAGCATTTAAATCAATCCTGTTAGCTTATTCATCAGCTTCATCAATTAAACATTTCCGTTTTTGGTTATCTCAGCGCAAGCGTGCCTAGCAATAAGACCTGTACCTACTTATTTATGTACAAATATTGTACATTTTTATACAAGTGGACAAATTTTTTCACTGCGACAATAGTAAATTGCGTGCCTAAAAGCGGTAGGAATAAGAACAGTACTTACGTGTAATTATTGTTTTTTTTTTAATATTATTGATGTAGTTACTTTCCATAGGAAACGACCAATTAGAACTGTGCACTAGCTTCTGACGTTTTAAGTGCACATGTGAAATAAAATATTTTGACTTTGACTTTGATAAACTCGCGTTTGACCACCACCTCACCTGATGGTACTTAAGTGATGATGTGGTCGATGATTTTTTAAGTTGTTAAGACCAAATATTATGTTTTGCGTAGGATTTTTTTAACAAGTAAAAAATCAAGCTTGGAATAATGCCAGTTTACCTTAAGTTAGAATAACTTAAGACAAACCTTTTGCTATTCAATTTTATAAGTACATTCTAGTTGAACGTTGAAATGAAACTCTAACCTTGAGATTTGTGTTCCTAAGGAACCCAGTATTAGTTTTTGTAGTGTTGAAGCTAATTTTAAAAACACCCAGACATATCACGAATTCGATATTTAAACAAAAAATAAAATATAACTTGATATTATATTTTTTAATATTGTTCAATTAGGACGTATAGTCGATGATTCTACATCTCGAATAAAAACGTCTCGCTCTTTATTTGAACTTGGTTTTTTATTAAAAACTAAATCCTCGCGGTACAAAAAACACAGCTCATTTTTAGTGTATGAATTACTTTTGATCCATTAACTGAAGCCAGAACATGGCAGCTTTTCATTTTCACAAAGTTTATTTAAAGGAAAAACAAAACGTGGAAAAAATGTTTCATTACTTTTAACATACACTATTCAAACTAACAATAAAATCTCATATAAAGGAATTCTCTCATTTTTAATATTTCAGTGGTGATAAAAGGCGGAAACTATCCGGTGCCGGATGCGGTTCTGCCGCCCAACCCGCCCGCCCAGAGCTACCGGAAGCGGAAATAAAGACACCGAGCGACACCTTCGGGCAACGACCCACGTTCGACAGTAGTCGTGTGTGCGCACCGCTCCCTCCCTCACTTGTTACTTTAACTTTTCAACCGGTTTGTTTCTTTACATACGAGGTTTTTTTAACGACTTCTGTGAAAGGGGAGGACTGTTACTGTCTAGGGGGGGTTGTTCTGTCTGTAAGAGTATTTATTTTTCTACAATCGTGCAGTTTTAGAACTTGTTACCTTTGTTAGTTAAATTGTTGAATGTACGAATGTGTGTGTGTGAATGATACGTCATTCTATTTTATTTATAATTTTATTGTACTCATCTACCACAATGTGATCAAAATTGAGAGCAATAGTGCCCGAGAGTTGTCTATACTGCTCTCAAAACAGTGAAAGAAAATATCGTGAGGAAACCGGTATGTCCTACTCGTACAATCAAAAAATTCGAAGACATGTGGCATCCACTATGAGTCCGCGTGGTGGATTAAAGTCAATTCCCTCTCCTAGAGATGAGACCTGATTCCCAGGAGTAGGAACTTATATTAAGCGAGAATGTACTGTCACCTTTAGACTAATTGTAATTCTTCTCGTGTCGGTAAGACTCACTGAACTCAAGTAATATCTTGTATCAAAATCCATTGATGGACTAAGTCCTTCCCAGAATCGAGGGTAACAGCCGCAAGGCGAGTCTATCGCAGTTTAAATTAATTTACCCGTTAAGAGGTCTCACTTAGGGATAACTTTACAGTCAGATAAAAGAAGAGTAAGCCATCTGCAGTCTGGTGTTTGGATCTGTGCTAAAAGATCTGACGTGTTGGAATGAAAAATTATCAAACTTTAACAGAGAACAAAGAGAGTAATAAAAGAAAAAGGGTCAGGGATGACTTATTTCATTAAATTAAATTGAATCTAGTTTCCAAGAAGTTGAGCACATAAAAATACTGGAACAAAGTGACGCTTCAATTTAATACTTATTGTGCAAGTATTATGATCTATACTCGTAGTTCTATACATACAATATGTCAGTTGGATGGACTGGACAAGTAGTCCTTTTCTTTACCCCGTGATTCCATTCTATGCATTTGCAACTCCTGAAAGTCCAAATACCAACGGTAGCGACGGCCAGAAAACCGTCCACGAGCGGCGAATCTGGAGAAATTATGAGAATTGATCACCGAAAAAAAAAATTGGGAAAACTGACAAATTGTGTTTCCTGATAGCTATAACCTTCGGGTCTTTAAGTCAAGAGTAAAAGGTTTCTTCTAGGCCAGATGATCGCTTACCATTGGTTGAGTTGGTTGAGATAGTGGGCAAACGCGAGTCTACACATAATAAAAAAAAAAACTGTCAGACTGTTGATTCAGTAAATCTGCTCATGTCCTGTAAACTTAGATATTTTTCGTTACAGCACTTGTAGCCTATTCTAAACATGTCATATACAAAATTTACTTACATGATCAATGAGCAAAATTTAATGCTTAGCTACGAGGTGTTCACCTATTACCAATTTACATACACTTTTCTAAGGTTGTCTGAAAGACGACGTTGAATGACATTAAACTGAACATTGGTTCATTAATTATTAAATTAATAATATATAATTTAAAAGCCTTAAAAATAAGCAACAGAGTTCACAGCCAGCGTCCAATATATTTAGTTAATTTTCCTCTTTCGAATAAACTAGAGAAAATAGTTTTTCCCATCGTTACGTTCCTGACGCGCACTAAAATAAATATTGATGGTTTCTAAAGGCAACAATCGGATCTTTTAAGCACCGACTGAACTGCCATGAACTGAATATCTAACATCTTAATGCAAACAACCGTCTCGAGGCGGACGCATTGAGGAAATTTCAGCAATAACACGACCAAACGAAATATTATTCGCTGTATTTTTGTACGCTCCAACCATTCCCCTTGAGATACTCTTCAAGAAAATGCCACTTATACAATTTTCCATTGTGGGCTTTTTAATTAAATATAATTGTGTTTGTTACGGTATGTCTTAAGGCCACGCCGAGGCTCAGCATTATTTCGTATAATTACACTGTAATGCGGGTAATAAACTTATTAAATAAACTCAATCACGCCAAGTCGCGAAATCCTTGACTCTACAAGACATATGACATCAATCAAGGCATTAAACCGACTAACTTGATACAAAGTACATCGTCGAGCAAAAATTAATCAAAACTTGTTCACAACTCGTCGGGAGTCTCCAGTGTCTTTGTTTTGTTGGTTTGTCGTTGTTAATCAAAGTCACATTAGCAGATCCTCAACTTAATAATGCCTTTTACAAGCTAATGTAGTGATTAAATACTACCTTTATACCTGGTTCTTAACTGTTTAACGATTCATCAAACCACAGTCAGTTAAATGATGTGAATAATAAAAATACAACACCTAACACACACTGCGAGTTCAGTAACGAACTCGTTCAAGTATCACGATTATTTGGATATATCATAACAACATCAGTTATTAAAGATGTGTCAATATCGGAGGTCAGGGGAAGCGCGGCGACGCGACCGGCCGCGACTGGCGCCCGACGGCGACTGCCACTCGACCCGCCTTCCCCCACGACCAGCTCCCAGAAAATACGGAAAACCCAGGAAACAAGGTACGAGGGTGCATTTATAAAACGAGTCTTTAAGGATAAAATATAGCAGGCGAAACAAGACGTGTTTTTCTCTGAGAATAATATTTAATTAAAACGAAGGTGCAGTTAGAGGGAACTTACGGAATAATGACCGGGGAGGATTTATCTACAGTCTAATTAACTAGTTACATTTTTTTTTGGTTGGCGTGCTAACTTAATTAGATACTTTTAATATGTCCTAATGACTAACACCCAGAACAATTCTGTTTTTTCTTCTGGTAGATGCGCGTTTAAGGCTTTTATCTCGGCCAGAGAGGAAAGGTTCAAGAATATCTTTGCGAGACATAAACAACACAATGTTTTCCCCATTCAGCGATATTTCTTGCGGGAGCTTTCCTCGGAACACTTTTAATAGGTGCTATCGTATAAAGTAAGACGTCGCTACATTTTGGACGTGGTTCTAAGCAATTAAACATTTATTTGGTATAAAATTCTGGTGAAATTAGCTTTGTTTATTATTACCAATAACGTTCTTGAATTGTAAATAAACACGAGCTTTGAGCTTTCGTTTTTCTGAGTAATCAGAGCGGAATGTTCTTCAGAAGTCAGTAAGACGTTCCATTCCGTCTCGTCATAATACTTGAAGTTATTCTAGCGGTCGGTGACGTGCTCCGCATTCTAAATAACCCTGACAGACGTTGAACCGATCAGGATTTGCCTTGAACTGCCTTCCTGTGGTTTGTGATGAGCACAAGGTAGACTCATATATCAATCTAGAGACGGCTGTTATTCTGAACTAATTGTGCTCCATTGTTGTAATTGCTGCATGGCGTTCCGATGTGAGGATAAATAAATAAATAAAGAATAAATGGACGATTATCAGGTGTGATGTGGGATAGTCACTTCACGTACTCGTAAAATGCTGGTATTCATCTGGACTAACAGTCGACCGCAACAAACTTGGGAAAAAGCTAGGCAAATGATAGAATATATTTTAAAACAGCTTAATTCTTTCTATTTTACAAAGAACCCATTTTTAAAGGTTGGGAACTTTTCCAGCTCTAGGAGGAGCGAGAGTGTCACACTTTTACCAACTACGACTTAACCATATTCCTTCCGAGAAGAAAAATACTTTATTTACCCTACACTAGTTGCACTAAACGTGCAAAAACAAGGTTATCGCGGCCCTGGAACGCTTAGAACAACTTAATATTTGAGTTCCATCCAGGGTCGCGGCGACTCTTTCGAACCATTCCACAACCCTGACAAGTCCGATGGAACCGTTGATTTATCTCTTTGCGGCTTTCAATAACCCACAAACTATGGAGGTGTGAGCGGCCCAAATACGCGGTTTAGTTTTCCAATTTACATTTATAACAAGCAGTGGTTGTTTGGTTGCTATGGCAGTTATGTGGTATAATGTGAGAGCCATAATCCGTCGGTTCGACATGTCTGCAAACAAATTGGTTTGTTTGCGCTCTGAACAACAGCAGAGTGTCGATGCGGTGACGTCATGGCACACATGTACACAACACATGGGGATAGGGCTGGCAAGTTTGATATCTGTGTCGAACTTGTTAGCCCAGTTGCCTGCACAGGACTATCAGTTATTCAATAATGGGAGCAATATTGAAGCCATACAAAATGAAATTGTTTCAGGTATATGCTAGTAAAATAAAGTCTGATTGAAAGCATGTCACAACGCATTGTACATCAAAGCTAACACCCAGCAGTAATAGGTACATATAAACTTATGTCTCACTAAAGCCAAATTGACTATCGAACGTGACAGCCCTACTCCGGGAATCGATGCGAATATTTACTTTACCACCACATCTTTGTGCCATTAGCGAGACTAGACATAATTATTGGGCAAATAAGAAGTTAGCTGAAGATCTTTCTATTCTGGATTGTACCATTTGTACTTACGCACGATCGTGGAAGGTTACTGGTATATGTCGTGATGAAGCCAATGAAATAGTAGAATTAGTGATTAAATAGTCAATGCTAACCATATGACAATAAATGGTAGCACCTTCATAAAGAATACGGTAGAAACCACCTTGACGGATGTGAATTAGAATTACTATCTTTAGTTAGATAAAGCGGAAGAATTTTTTTTTGTTTGGTTAAATGCGTTTACCTCTGGAACTACCGGTCGGATTGAAAAAAACCTTGAAAATTATTAGTAGGTATAGTAACCCTGCAGGTGAAACCGCCAGGTACAGCTAGTTTACTATATAATCATGAATACGATAGTCTAAAAATAAAAACAAGGCCCAAACTTTTAATAACCGCGTATCAAAGGGTAGTACATAAAGCAGTGTGTAAGCCGTAAAGCGAACAAAGGCGCGCAACAAAAAGGAAACATACTTAATTCTTTAACTATAAAGAGAGCCTTAAACTTTTTTAATAAGATCGCCGAATGACAGCGACGCTCTGCCCCAAAGTTAGATTATTTACAGATTTCCAAACGGACGGGCAAGCTCATAAATCCTGAGAGAGAAAAGACAAATAAGTGGAAAACTTAAAAATAATGCGCGAGAGTGAGGGTGGATGATGAACTGGCCCTATCAACGGTGTTCGTTGCCTGATTCAATTATGGCCTGTTTGGTAATGGCGGTTATTTTTGTCCAATTTTTGCGGAGTTCGGACGTTGTTTTTCGATTTAATGATAGGGAAAAATGCGAATTATAGTGCTTTTAAGCTGGCGTGGACGGTGATGATGACGAGTTACCTTATTAATTGAAAACTCGCTCATTTCCGCAAATAGTTTTCATTTGAATGATCGACAAAGACTTTATATTTTTAACTTTTGGATTGGGAATCCTCCATAGAGCCGATGTTAAAGTGCTTACAAAGTATCAGCGTGTATTTGGGGTATATGCGGAACGGTAAACAGGGCACGGTCAATACATAGCTGTTTCCTGAGCAATATTTCAGTCTGCACATGATCGGTGCATTGTAAGGTAATTTCCTTTTCACAGTTGTATTATGACGTTTGGTTCAGCATTGAGAAGAGGAAACTGAAAAGTCAACTGAATTTTCATACTTTTCTTTGTAGGGATCGAACTACTGCGAAACTCTGAAAATGCTCAAAACCGGTAGCTTCAGGTGAACTCAGTTTAAAACAGCTATAAATTAGAGACTGCATAATAACACGAAATGGTACCTACATGAAAACTGTATAACATAAACGAGGTAATCTCTGAAAGTAATGGTCCCGTTGCGAAATTTTTTTCACTGATAGAAAACTGTTTTATTCCTGAGTTACATAGGCGTATTTTGTATCCGGGCGAAGCCGCAGGCAAAAGCTAGTTATGAAATAATGTCGAAAAAGGTAGGGTTATGGCCGGCAATGGGACACTATAGACGAACATACTAACAATAGATGCAATAAATACGTCCTCATTGTGTGGGATACCTGCTAAGTTCTACAACTCCTAACTGTACCTCGCACACTAATCCTGCACGTTTCAACTGGCAACACCACCGGCCTTGTCCATGATTTATCAGGCTTCCACGCGTCAGGCGGCGCGATTATCAAACTTAATTGCGAGGAAGACTCCATTGGCCTGTCGCCATGATTAATGGCTGCTCACCTGGATGTAATCAACTAGAATAACTGACGCTAATCTCGCTGCTTCTACGTGTAGTCGTGTTCTGACACCTGTGATGGGGTGTGAGCTTGTGGCCGCATTGTGAGCTGTTATTAACGGCGTTTTACTTATGACAGGATGGACTTGGCTCAAGGTTTTTCATGCCAACTAAAATCAGGCAACAATTAGTATAGGACGGGGATTATCGGAAAAAACAAGCAACCAACCAACAAAGATTTCAGAATTAACGGTTGCCTGGTTAATTATATTATTATTATTCTAATTCACGAATGAGAACTACCTAAAGTTTTTGTACAGAATAAACAGCCACTCTTTCAATATCATAGACACAGTATTTCCAACGCATTTTTAAGTAACTTCATCTTTCCGTGCGTCATTAACCTAATATCAAAGCCACGTGCGACTTCACTGACAAAACTGACACAACTGACAATTCAAAAGAAGAACACATAACTGTCATCCACTTTAAATTGAGAACTCATAACTGTCAAATTCAGAATGACAGTTTAGCGTTCAAATTTTAAAAATGGAAGGTAATAACCGTCGCGTCAGCGATGCATCAGTTACGTGATTACATCAGTCAGGTCATAGTTGGGAATGCAATAAGCGAGGCTAGGGCTGGCACGGCGAGCAGGCATCCCGCCAAACTGTCGCGCTTGCCAACTGCCAGGGTTCGATACCCTGCCGAGTTTGAGGGGTGCTACGTGCTGCAGTCTCGTGCTGTATTGTTTAAGATTAAACTGCGAGGCTGATGTATGGGCTGCACGGATAAGTTTTAAAGTATTTGCATCTTTAAGCTTTTTCTTATCGAACTCCGGATGTTAAGCTGAAAACGTCTTTTACAGCATCTTTGTAAACTTGGATACCATGTGAAACTCAAGTTTGCTGCATCAATACTGAAGAAAATTTATGATATTACCAGCTGCTGCCAGCGGCTCTGCCCTGCATGATAGTTAAAAACTATCCCGGAATAAAAAGTATCCTATGTCCGATTACCACGGTACACGGGTAGACCATGTATTAGCATAGTCTACCCGTGTACCAAATTTTATAGAAATTCGTTCAACCTTTAGATATCCTTTTTTTATTATTGATAGGTTTGCGCTTGACCGCTATCTCACCTGATGAAAAGCGACGAAGCGGTCGACGATGGAACGCGCTTACCTAGAAGAAACCTATTCACTCTCGACTTATGTGTGTTTCCATAACGTTTTGTGCGTGTAGGCGGGATGTCCACCATGTACTGGTGGCGCGTCGCGTCTGGTAGTCCGATGATGGTATCCGGTTCAATCGTGCGATCGTGAAGGAGGAACCAATACATTCGTAAACTTTACTAATTTTTATAATATCAGTGTTATATTGTTGTATTTTCAAAATGTTTTCTACTCTACAAAACAAACATGTTTCTTTGAAACTTCCTTATCTACAAAGATACTCATATAAGCTTTAAATTGTCAATAAAGCCAGTTGTAAGGAACTTACATAATTAAGATGAATCGTCGGAAGAACGGTTTTATTGCGCAGAAGTAATAATGTTGAACTGCATGAGATATGGATGTCGTTAAATTAATCGTCTCGTTACTTACGCTTCCTGGTCCTCACTTTGTAATGATGTGAGATTCCTTACCTGCAACAAAACATAATGAAAAAACATTAATCAATTGAAAAAGAAAGTTAAATGATAAGTCGTCATCATCGTCAGCTTCGAGTCTCACCAGAGGCACTTGAATACCAGTATTTTACAAAGATGGAGTCACTGGTCAACATCTTCCCTCTTACATACATATTTTTCTACCTTCTGACTACTTTAATGAAGCTCACGCTTGACTACTATCTCATGTGATGAAAAGCGACGATAGAAGTAACCTATTGACTCTTGATTGATTCAGACTCTCCGGTTGTAACTATCTGGAAACTAGACTCAGTCAGAGATTTTCACTCCATAGCTGCACGCACAATGAAAGTGTTCCTAAGACATTTTGTTCGTATGGGTAGGATGTCCACCATGTACCAGTAGCGCCATCCGTCTGGTGGTCCGATGATTGAACGGCTTTGGCAGAATTAAGTTATGCATCTGACGCACACACCCCGAAATGCAACTGGTAGAAAACGGATAGGCTAGCAACTCGGCGTCGATGCTCCGACTTGAAGTAGGTATGCATCATTACCAATGATTCTCTCGTATACTATCAAAGATTGTGAAGCCATGTAATAAATACTATATTCTGTATATCAATACCTTGTTTCAAGTGAATTCTACCGGAATGTACAAAGTTAGTGTCTCAAGCGAGAAACTTTGGTTTAAACTTTGGAAGATAGGTGGCAAGGTGTGAGGTGCTCTCCATGCTAATGTAGTCCATAACTTTAGTTTCTGTACATAATTTAATATTTAAACTGTATAAATAGGTGCTAGGTAATAATCATCATGAGTGAGAGAGTATTTTTATCGAGTGCTAAATAGTCTTGGTACTCATATTTAATTATTGGTATTACAACTGTTGATAGGTTCTCGGTCTGATAATATTGCCAGTCAGTGTACGTTAGGTTTTCAGTGTTTCTGTGTATGTGTGTATTATTTTCTCAAGAGTTATTTGTAAAAATCAAAGTATAGTCTAAATTCAAAAGGACACTAGACTTTTCCCTTTTTTAGGGGGCCAGTAAGCCCGACCTCCCTAGGGCCACACGGAATTTCTGAAAGGACACCGTGGTCGAAAGAAAGAACGAAAGAAAATTTCACTCAATGTACACAAGTATTGTTATAACTACGACAATAAGATAAGTAAATTATGTATCATGAGTAAATGACATGTCGTGTTATGTAAGGGGCCTGAACCTTGGCATAAGTAACATTGAGTTACACGCGCTGGACTTTATCAATAAATAGTAAACAGTGATAAAGATAGACCTTGTCTATTTACTTTCTAAGGGCGCTTTTAAATCATGCGTTTTTTGCCGGCCTGCTGCGGTGCGGACGCAGTGCGTTAGTCGTATTGCGTACGGACAATCGTATTTTTCATACAAAGCGCGCGTACGGTCGACAACAGGACGGCGACGTCACAAGCACCACGTGTTTAGAATAGCGCATCACTTGCATACAAACGCACGGCAGCCAGATACATTTTCAATTTCGGAGCTTGTTATCGGACTGCTAACGTACTGCAAACGACCGACTGCAGCACAGTAAACGTGCGGCTGTGGTCCTACATGAAACGTATAAATTGAAAGCGCCCTTACTTTTGGTTACAGAACTTCAAAGATGTAAGGAAGTTCTTTTTTGAAGAGCCTTGTCCATCGTGCCGGTAGCTTGGAGAGGAGGCCTGAGTCCCAGTAGTGGGAACATTATAAAGCTAATTATGTTAAATAATTCACGCAAATTTTCAAATTATATAGGTAATTGGCAAACTGAATGATCAAAACAAACTCATAGACTCGTTTGGGGCTAGGATCTGCTTCAGAAAGGGAGGCTCGGCCCCGGCATGAAAGGCAAGGAGCGGGGTGGGTTTTTTAGTCATTAAGAGTCTGACACTATCTCAGCTCGCGGATGTCATTTGGATGATTTTTTACCCACCAAACTCTTTTACAACTTTTCACGTCATTTTCTTTTTCCATAACATAAATATCTTTTTAGCCCGCTTGTTATGCCGCCGGGTTGTTTTTCGCCATTTCCCTGGTATTCTGAAAACAATTTCGCGGTACTGTCGGTTCGTTTGTTAAATCTAAGCCAGTCACTGACGTCTGCGCACTTCGGGTTAAAAATACCGCTGAAAAGTGATGACTTACTCATTGGGAGTTATAAACGGAGCGACCGAGAGTATAAACGCGAGTTTGTTCGAACCTTGCTAAAAACTATTCGCGGTTTTTGACTAATTTCCTTAATTTTTTTTAAGCCTATGATTTTTTTTGTTAAAACTATGCACTAGTAAAAAAAAACACTAAACAAAGGCAGTCTTAAGAGGGTCCTTTTTTTCACTCGCCAATCGTAAACATCGAAAATGGTTTAAAAATAACGCCTGAAAACTCTGTTAGTTTTCGGTAATTCCGAGATTTACTCGAAAATTTCACAAAACTTGCTCCAGGAAATAGCTGTTTTTTTTAAACCCTTAAAAGTTTTTGGAAAAAGTTGTCGTCATATAGAATCTTAATAAAATTTGCAAGGTTTTTAGTTTTACTTTTTTGGCTTTTTTAATTTTTAGGCAAATTAAAGTGTCAAAGTTTATACAAAATATGAGATTTTCAGAGGTTTTAACTGAATTAGTTTTACACAAATTTAGAAATTGGTGTCTTTAGAAACCTAGATAATATCCACAAGATTGTTTCCAAGAGTGTTTCCAAAATATCTAATGAAAAATGTGTAATAATGTCATAAAAAACAGTGAAAATGTGAGTCATGATGCACCACCTTAATGTCTTAAGCATTATTTTTTTTTTGCTTAGAAAATCATCAAATAACTTATCCTGCTCTAGGAGGAGCGAGAGTGACAGATTTAGATTCTTTCTGTTGGCCTTAGCGTTCTAGGACTGCGGTGACTCTTTCAAACAATGCCGCAACCATATTACTGTATCTTTGAAAATCTAACTTTAGTTCTTGCTTTTACAACGAACAACCACAAAGTCAAAGCATTTACAGAATGTTGTAGGTATGTAATTAGCTCGGTAAAGGTTATTTTATAAAGTACTCATAACCGAGCCCGAATTTCATTATATTCTACAACTTGTGATGTTTGCTCGTGTGTGTGCAGAGCTACATCATTCATTGTATTATATCTCTCTTTGTAATTGTTACATGGACGCTATTTTAAAGCTGCGGTTATGACTGTTACTATCTTCATTACTCAATCAAAAATCACTTATTCGTTACTGATTACAAAGTGCTGATTCTTCGTAAAAGTCAAAGTTTACAGAAAGAAAGGTTTACAATCTTAAAGCTTGTATAACTGGTGTCTCAAGTATTTCAGCAGTTGCGGCCATAACACTCGGCGTGCGAACGCGATGCATGTGTGTAGTGACGTCAGAGCGATCGGTTCGCCGTACATAATGTACACACATGCCCACAGCCGACCCGATCGGGTCATCACACCTACTGGTACCGAGACTGACCCCGATCGGGTCAATAGCTTACTGACTGAACTGGACTGAAAAAATTAGTGCAATTGATTTATCTTGCACACATTAATCAAAGTATTTTTATATAACTGTTTCGCTTTCGCATGCGGTTATAGGAAAGTACTGGTCCGATTGCAAAATTTTTTCTGATTGACATAGACTATATTTTATGTACGCTCAATACAACTTTATGGTAACAAAAGATGTCAAACTGACGTAATTCCATTGCCGGAAACGTAAGCTTACCATTATAGAGTCCCAACACTTGATTACCATTCAACATAAATTGATTTAGGTTCGTTAGCAAACAAAGTTAACCTAAGAACACAACATTGTACTCTCTGTACCTACTAGTGATGTAACGGAAATGGTTGTATCGGAACCGAAATCGGAGGAGGCAGAAGCGTCAAATAAAACACTACTAAAATTAATGAAAAACTCGTATATGTATAAATGAAGAGCGAGCTCATAACATTTCCAAATACGACACAAAACAAGAGCAGATAACAGAGTAATCGACAGAAGGCACGGAGAGGTATCGAAATCGAAATCGAATGGTGCAAAATCAGTCTGAACTTCTGAAGTTCCGAACTTTCGGAGTCGGAATCATACTTACTTTCGTAACATCTCTAGCACCATACCGGCGACCATATAGAACTCATACATATGTTATAAGGGTTTGTATACTAGTGTTTTATACAAAGTGAGAGGCGGGTGCTGTGCAGTGTTTACACTCACGGGTCTGCACTCGCTGCGGTGTGTAACCGCACAAGTACACATCCGACCAAATGCATGCTGTATTAAATTCTTTTTGTTAAACAGTTCGTACATTTGCTTGCAAATTAAATGGGCTGTATTTTTTTACTTGCGGTAAATAATTCAATAGGTAGCTATTACTACTTACAAATAAAGCGATTTTTTTTTTTTCGTTTGTCCAATCAAAACAGATGTATAAATAATTGCTAACGCGAGTCTCATTAAAGTATTGGGACGATATATTTATTCGTTCGAAACAACTAGCAAATTGAATTTGGAGATTGTGTAAATTCAAGCGCAATTTCAAGGGTCGCGACACAAAAAAATATCATTTACTATTATATGAGATACATTTTCAATAATATCTACTTTATTTCATCAAGGTATATTAGCTGCTCAGTCTCACAAACGAAATAACATTATTCTTTAATCCTAATCTTTTTTAAATACGACTGTATGAAGCCGACTGAACATTTTTTTTTTTTTTTTTTTTTTTTTTTTTTTTTATTCAGGGTAAAATTTGGTAAAATGGTTACATAAAATCTTAAGAGTAATTACAAAGGTAAATGCTATGTTATTCTATGAGCCTGTACTAGGATAAACCTGTATCACAGGCGGTAGAAGCTCTTATACTATAGTTTTGTAGGACAATATAATTTATAACAATGTTAAAAAAGTCTATAAATAGTGGATGATATAATTGAATTATTTATAATGTTATTTACCTAGTTTACTTAAATACTAATGGTCACAATATGTTATTTTGTTTTCTAAAACTGTTTCTTGCACTTTATTCTCTACTTACACACATATGATTATGCGTCAGCAGAACGAGTAAAGTCGAGGTTGCGTTAATTCTAAAGAGTTATGTTTACATTGGAAAAATATGCTAAAATACTTAATATGAAAGAAAAATTATGGTTTGTAGGTCAACACACTGGAATTTTGAGTCAGCAGTAACCGTGACACGGAAGTCTGGCCTTGAGTATGACGCTCTAGGCGCCCTCATAATCTATTGAAAGATAGATAGGAACAAGCCAAGATTATAACAAGACAATTATAGTGTCGTTACTTCATTAAGATTATACGGTAATTACGTTTATCTCTTAAGTCTTCAATGATTCGTTTGGACTGTGTAACAACGGAAAATAACTATAGTTACGTGTGGTTATGTTGTCAAGTGCCCAGAGATTGTAATCAATCATTATAAATATCACATTAATATTATAAAGACGAACGTTTGTGAGTGTGTATGTTTGTTACTTCTTCACGCTCGAACGACTAAACAAATATCAACGAAACTTAGTACACGGGTAGACCATGTCTAGGAATAACACTTGGGATGCTTTTTATCCTGGAAGTGTATTCATTGGGATTATTAACTACTATCACACAGGCGAAGCCGCTGGCAGCAGCTAGTCTGGTTAAACTTAGCATAGATTGCAGCACTTGTATTAAAAAAGCTCTCCAAATATTTAAGTTAGTTATTTCTCTCTGTATCAACAAAAGAAAACTCTTGAACAGTAGCAACTGGCGAGTGACTTTGTAGCGACCACTTCATAAAAATGAATTTTTACGAACCAGTTAAAGTCTGTGTACATTTTATCCGCATTTTCTTCAAAACAACTATACAGACCTTTCTCACAACATGACCTGGTTGCCGAAACACACCGTTACACCGGTTACTCGCGATTTGTGCGAATGTTTTCATTGAACATGCCATTAAGGAGGATTGCGTATCAGTCGCATATGATTCCATGTATACGAGCGTAAGAAATCTAAACGCAAACATGTTTAATATTTCATAATCTAAAGTCGTTTAACAGGATTGTTGTAACTGTCTTGTTATCTGATCTAGTAATCGTAGGAAAACCTGTTTTGTTCCATGTTCATTAATTATCTTAGCAAATCGCAGCTCGACTCGAACCACACGGAAGAAACGTTCCAGAATCTGCATAAAGCTCATAAAAATATCCTTCTGGTAATAAAAATGATTTTAATGAGGAGAGATCGCCACCTGCGACTTCTACGTAAATGTAACAAGAATAGATGGGGCTCGAGCATTCAACTAGCGCCATTCAGTACACTCAAAGGGAACTTGTTATTACTAGAGAGATTTCCAAAAAGATATTTTCTATGCAAATACGTGGCGTGACGAGTGACAGGACAGAATGGAAGAAAAAAAACGTGTTGCGTCGGCCCCAAATAAAACGGGACAAGGCCAGGAAGATGATGATTTTCTAAACAAATACATAACGTAGTATTTGAGAAAGAATCAACACAACATGTAAGAAGTTTGCCTATGGAACTACTACCAACATTCTCTTTTCTTTCATCAAGCAGAGTTGCTATATTTTTGTCTAAAGTGTAGTGTAGCTACTGGATGATAGAATCAGAGGCAAATGGGAAATCCCAACGTCACTGACGATTGTCGATTGCGATAAAATTTACGTGACATTTGAGTTTCAAATAGAATTTGAAGTTCAGTCAAGACAAAGTCTCACATAACTCCACACTTGAGATGTACTGCAGAGAAACGCAACGAGCTGCCCTTACATAACACTTCAGTCCGACCTCGCTGCACACTGACACTTACGGATAACGTCTTTAAATCAGTTTTACTTTCTTGAAAACTGACCTTTTGGCTACAAAGTTGTACATTATTGGTGTAAATCGTACAGTTGTGCACGTAGGAGGAAATATGACGTCATCAATCTACATAGAAAGACCAAATCTTTTATTTCATCGCACCGTTAAAGGAAATATTCAATCAGTAGTTTATTTCCTCATAGCTGTAAGAAGACATTGTTACATAGAGATATTAAACCACGCAGAGGTACTATGTTAACCGATTTTATTGACCCGACGCGCTGACTACGAACTTATGTAATTTATGCTCCCCTGCAAACTCACGTATTCAGCGAAAAATGCCGTAAATCTGTAGTGTCTACAGCTTCCCGCTACTTTCCTTGTACTAGTTTTTTTTTACTTTAAGAGGTAGAATGTCTGTTCTGTATGCATTACAAGCTTCACTGGTTCAAAGAAGATGTGCGTCACAGAACTACATTTGTGATTCGGGATATCTCGAGTACTGCGATGCAAGTGAGCAAAGAGGAGACTCTGGTCCTTTGAGAGTTAGTGCCATTGTGAGATTACTGAAAGCAAAGTATTTGACGGAACCGACGCTGCAGTGTGCTTAATCGAGATGAGTGCTCTGGGAAATTGGTCTAAGCGGCCATTTTTGTGAAACGAAATTTTATAAAACTTGCTTCTAAAAATGAACTATTCCATATTTCTGCTATGAAACCACTTGAATCCCACTCTCGTATCCGTTCAGTCTGAAATTTCATCAACAACTGCATATTTCATAGAACCATAACGTTTTTTACGCGTAAATAAAACGCCATGTATACTCGTCCACATATTCGCGCAGACTAACAACGTAGTAATAGTGCGGAGCATAAAGCTGTATATTTGAGTGGTTCATTTTTCTGTCCGCCAGTGCATCCGGGTCTGTTATCTGCAGGGCTGGCACTATATATTATATTTATATTTTAAATATAAGTTTAAAAATAATAATTTTACACTTCAACATTTTAATGTTTGGTTAGTGAAATCAGGGCACTTGAAAATTACGGTTGGACTTTGTTAATACAAAAATCGCGTAAAACGTAACTTGCATCATTGCGAATTGTTTGTTTTAAACTATCCATACTTGCGGGGGTGACTACTTGCGATTCTTACAGAGTTTTATTTGTATTTGTAAATCTAGTATTTGAAACAAAAATGTTGGTAACATTTTGAAAGCACACTCTTGCTTAAACCGAAAGGACACATTTCCCAGAATTCGGGTAAAACTTTGTTACTGAATAACATTTAACTTACAACGACACGATGGACTTTCAGTATAAATGGCTATATTTATTCCAAAAGGTACTTGGACTGCGACACCTAGCTCCATTTCACAGTACATTGCCTTAATCTAGAATTCTAGACTATTTAATTGTGGGACGACCACTCGTAAAGCGCAATGGAATACAAAATGATTCAGATTTTCTGTTTCGGGGCTGCTAATTCATCTAATCTAAAATTGAATAAGGCTTAGTGGATTCGCTGATACTGCTGGAGACTGAGCATCAGATAAGGCAATCGAATTATTCTTCAGAACTTAAATGGTTTTTTCTTTAAGAATATGAAATAGTGGATTAGCCAGCTTAGATGTATAAAGTGCTTTTTATGTGCGCTGACACAAAAATAGGTATCAAGCGGCAATAAATAAGATTAGCACTTAAGATAACGAAAGTAATCTGAATTACAGGTTTACCCTGGTTCAGAATGAATCCTATCATTATACTATTTTATTTTTAGATAATGACCTTTAATTGCACGTAAGTTATCGCGCTAATATAACTCTAGTATTACGAACGCAAAAGTTTTTTAGTATGCGATTTTTATGTTGTTTGTTTGTTTGAACGGCTGAAGAGATTTCGATTTTCGAAATTTTGTATACCAGATTCTGAAATAGCACCTAGGATATTTTTAATCCTGGGAGTAACTTCCCTTGGTTCCATTTTAACATCATAAAGAAATCAGAAACATTTATTTTAAATAAACCATTTACGAGCACTTTTGAATCGTCAAAATGTCGGTCAGTCAAAACAACTGAAGCTAATTTGCACGCTCCAAAGCGTAGATCTCTATGAAGAAGAACGGGGCAGAAACTCCATGGACACTCTTTTAAATCATATTATTTCATGTTACATAAATCCTAGTAACATATTTTTGTCGCTCCTATTAAGAATCCGGACAATCAAGTTGAATACAAATGTGATCCCTCAAAACAATTGTGGTCTTCGCCAACCCTACGGCTGCCGCTCTAGCCTCGAATTATGCAAGTGCACCGTAGTGCAGTTTAGTTATACCGGCGTAGTATAGTAACTTCACCTGGCGTCGCCCGCGATCGATACGTCGCGACGACCGGGAAGTGCGCCGTCTGTGGGGAGACTATCTTTTAGTTTAATTGTCAGTTGATATATGAATTTACGTGATGTTTTTGTTATGACGGAGGAAATTTTAAGTTAGACAGAAACTAGACTGAAATGTGTCGTTAGAATGATGGACGAGTTAAAATCTTATCCATCGTTATGAACGGTTTATGACGTCAACAAATCCATAAATAACTCAATATTTGCTGAATACATTAACACTCCTATTTAAAGAAAAGCCTATAATTCCCAGACAACGTTTCGCCATAAGCTAGACTGTGTGTCCATCAATTGTCAGTGAAGGTACATCGCCACACAGTATTGACGCCATCAACGTCACGACGTGTTTGTGTGAACGATCTCGATCAATGTGCCACTACGGGCTAACATGGCCCCCGTGGCAGCGCGCGGGTTGGATTGGTTCTATCATCGAATAACACAATATTTAAAATCGCAATTTGAAAAACCTAGGATTGCTGTAAAACATTTTTAATGTTTTTTTGTTTGGAAAATATGGTTTATTTTAATCAGATTATTTGCAAAAAACCAAAACTAGCTCATCTTAGGTTAAACGCGAACAATGCCGATAAATATGAACGCTGATTGGCGGATATAAACTGTATGCACTGCCGATTGCAATGATTGGTGGTTTAGCAACGAAAGAAACTTCTTGTGCATTCTTCTCAGTATAAGCTTTGGAATGTGCAAATAAGCTTCATTTTTATATTTGACCGACCTCCTGGCAATTCAAATGCCTGTATATTGTTAAATTATATTTTATTTGGAAAAAAAAGTTTCAGGTTTGAAATTAAATTAATGTTTTGATGTCTTATAATATAATATCAATTTATAATTTACAATAATATTTCAACAATTTACAATTTACAACAATTAATTAATTAACTGAATTCAATAATTTAGTATACCGGAGTAATTAATTTAATAATATAATGCAATAATTTGTCAATAATTTTAACAATGTTTTTAATCATTTATATAACCTAATTTATTTATTATGTCATAACAATTTTATTCTATTTAATTCAGTAATGTAACTATGGGTCAATTAATGCCTGAAATAAACAATAAATAAATAAATAAATAAATAATGTTTTAAATTTATAATTTACTAGCTTTTACCCGCGGCTTCGCCCGCGTTTATTAGCTTATGTCCGTTTCCAGGGTCCCAACTATCTCTGTACCAAAATTCATCAAAATCGGTTTTGCCATTTAGGCGTGAAGACGTAACAAACAAACAAACTCACTTTCGTTTTATAATATTAGTAAGGATTTTGGCTTAACTCATATTTATTATTGCCAAATTCGATCATTTAATTGGGTATTTTGAAAAAATCCTAAAATGTTTGTAGAAAAACGAATTTTCCTGCAACATACATGAACAACTTAATCGATTTTTATTCGAATACAAATCGTTTTATTTTGTCGCGACTCGAGAGGTATTCAATTTGAATTTGCGTGTTCCACGTTTGTCGTCGTTCAACGTCAGTTTGTTTTTTATTTAACTGGACTGCAATACAAACAGGTAGATTTGTTTATTTTGCTGGATACAGTTCTAGGTATTCCGTCATCAGTTGATAGTTTCCATTGCTGTAGAGATTGAACAATTGGGAAATGAATGGAAGTCACATAGGTCGGTATGTTGATTTTTCTGTTGTTTATAAATATATCATAAGCATTCTGATGACTGTCTATTACATCATGTATACCACAAAAGATAAAACCTTTTTAACCGACTTTAATAAAAAGGAAGAGTTTCTAAATTCGGTTGTATTTTTTTTTTGTTTTTTTTACCTCACAACTCTGTCGTTGATGGATTGATTTACAAAATTTCGGAAGTCGATGTTAAATAACAATAACTATTAGAAACACAGCATACCGTCTGAAGTCGGTTATTTTTTTTATGTATAAAGGTTTTTTTCGAACTACGTTGGTTTTAGCTTCTCCGCTAGTGCAAAGATAAGCGCGGAAACCGGGGCCATGGGTGATGTGAAAGAGATCCCTGGGCGCTGGAATAATGGCAAAGCAGAAACAGGAGTGGATTTTTAGTCATTAAAAGTCTGACACTAACTCTTGCTCCGCCTAGAGCGGGGGATGTCAAAAGATGATTTTCCACCAAAAAAAAAGAGATGCCTGTAGTAAAAAACTTAAAGATTTTCAAATCGAGTTTTCCAACATTACCGTGGAAAACTCTTAGATACCGTCAACAATAATAAAATCCCTGTCCAACAAGGTTCACTAGGTACGTCTACGTTGTTCAAATTGAGCGCAGTGATCAAATAGCTGCGCGTGATCAGTGTGAACCGAGCCAATGCTGGTCAAGGTCGCCGGCAGACGAGTTACTGGACCGTTAGGTGGAGCGGGTTATGTCATAGTTTTTGTATTGGTTAAGAAAGAAAACTGCACTGATGTCGAGTTTACCTTCGAATAAGTTTTCATAATGTGAGGAAAACTCAGAACATAGCATATAATTCCCAAATATATTAAGCCTCTTAACTAACTTTGCACCTAGCCGTTAAAAGGCTCTGGTTACTTGGAGTGATGATAGGTCAAAAGTTTTGTAAGACGAATATGCTCCCCACTTTTTTTGGTGGGGAAATCTCAAATGACATTCCCTGCTCTTGGGCGGAGCGAGAGATAATGTCAGACATTTACTGACTAAAAACCCACTACTGCTCCTTGGTTGCCTTTCGTACCGGGACCGAATCTTCCTTTCAGAAACAAATCCTTGGCCCCAGTAGGCATCGACCCTAATGGGCCCTACGGTTTGCTGACAACAATATGCTTCCCACTTGAGAGCGCTTTAATAGGGCCCTTCGCGATCTATCTATATCGTCAAAGTGATCATAGTTTAAAAGCTAGTTGAGTCATCCAAAGCTATCCAGTGCAATGTCTGATATAGATGCAATGGGAAAAAAGAAAGATAACGTCTGACTGCTCTGTTGGTTATGAACTATATTGATAACTATTCTGCACCATTTTGATGTCTTGCTCGAAATCTTTCAGTTTATTTAAATAAAACGAACGTTAAACTCAAAAATGACGGTCGAGACGTCATAAGACTCTTGAGAAATGACCACTAAACTGGGAGATTTCAGCGTCTTGGCTGCGAGTTAAACAATGCCGTGCGAATTAGGCTCTTATAGATCTGTCTTAACAGTAAGACGAAGCAGGTCAACAGCCTAATTAAAACAAAAGACAATCCAATATAATCAGATAACTGCAACTTGGTATTTCGGGTGAAAAAAGAATTTTGCAAATCGGTCCATAAACGACGGACTTTTAAGGTAACAACATAATCGAATTGAGAACCTCCTTTTTTTGAAGTCGGATAAAAGAATTTTACAACGAGCTAGTGCGAGTCCAAAAATAAGTACGTAAAAAATATTATCCATATAATAGTCTTTTGACCGCCACAGTTATGTATGACAAAAACAAAACTGCAAAACCAAAAACACTTAATGTAAAGCAAAACTGTGTCCAACACGCCATAGTCACCACTACATGACAGACTTAAACACTAATAAATCTTATGAGAAAGTATTGGTTTGCTCACTTGTGTTGTTGAAGGATAAAACCGCCGAGTAAGACAAAGCAGGTCAAGAACGTAATCAAAACCAAAGACAATCCAATAATCAGAAACCTACAATTCGGCTCATCAAATATAGAGTTTACCTAAAAAGGCCAAGTCATCAGAAGTGCCAAAAACTGGGTAATCATTGAGTGGTTCACAGCAGATCGGGGTGACCGTGTTTGTGTCACATTCGGACAATGACATGACGACTGACGACGGAAAACTGCGCAGGAGCACCGTTAGCGTGACGAGTTGACGATGCGCGGAAATCATCACGCTGTTTGTTTGGGGTTAGGTTGGGTTAGTGTTGTGATGTGTTTTTATAAGTGTTTGTTTAGAATTGTAAAATTCCAGAAGAAGAGAAGATAGGAAGATCAACAGGCTAATATCCAGCATTAGATAAGTTCTTAACATGAATAGTAGCGACAAGAAATTCAAAAGTGCCTATAAATGGTTTATTTAAAATAGGTAAATGCTAAGGATTTAATCTTTGAATACTTTGATATGTAAATTAGTATAAAACCTGTAAAAATGATTTTTTTAAAGTTAAAAGCTGTAAAAAAATATCAAGTAAAATACCTGAGAAAAGGTAACCATTTCTTTTTCAATTTAGCCATTTCTTCACACAATAACCTTAATTTTGGCGCGTGACTGCTTTTTAGGACACACGATAAATAACACGGACACAACCGATTCTCCGTTTAACAGTTAAAAGGACAAGAAACACAAAGGACTAGTCTGAGGTTACGCGATAAAATGGATATAAAGAAAATACACATTAAAGGGTCTTTGTGACCCAAAGTCCTATGTATCCCTCAACCCGTTTCAGAATCTTGCCTAACTTAATCATAGGCATGATTGACTTGTAAAGAAAAACAGTCTTTGTGTAGCGTTTTCCTTTCAGCCACCCTTAGTTGAACTATACCCACCTACTTTAGTAAATAGTGATGGATCCTAAACTCGATATGGTTTAAAATAGTGATGCTGATAAGTGTGTCCTTACAAAGGCCTATTTTCTTTGCATCGGAACATTTACAGGCCAATACACTCAAGCAAGCTCCCAGCATCTGCCGGCCCCCACCGAAACGAGGCGTGAAGCAAAGGATGATGAATGATTTAATAAATTCGCACCAGCCATATAAATCACTCGCACTCCTATAAAGACTTGGAATGACACGGGCGAGGGTAACGGGCGGAACCGCCACGGCTATCAACGCTAATACAATTCTTATTGTTTTGCGTCATTCTTACGAAAGGACGTCAAAACACGAGGTTATATTGAGTCTTAAATTTTATGGTTCGAAGCGATAGCTGCGAAAGGATTCATAAAAATGCAGTTTTAAGATGCAGTAATAAACGAATCTTAATTTAGATAACGGGTGTTGCATGAATAAAAATGTATGAGTTTGTGACGTGGATCGACAAATTCTCTGGCATTTTTTCGTCATCACATTCTATTTTCTTATAAAGCGAGTTGACGAACAAGTCAAATTTATTCGTTCAGCCAGCCATAATTATTATTTAATTTCTGTTGCAACTATGACGGAATAACAATAAGTTAATTAATATCCACATCAAGATCCAATCATATCCAGCTATAAACAATTCTTATAAATGCTCATTAAGGTCGCTGTTTAAAATGACTGACAGTGTAATTAATTCATGATATAAAGTGATTATGCAGTTATCAATAACCGCGTGTGACACGATGGGGTCGCGGGGCAGATCGTGACGCGACCCCGTGTGTTTACAGCGACTAAGAGGCTAAACAAACAAGAGCTGAATGCTTTGAAATATTTCTTTCTTCGTTCTATTTGTAAAATATTTTGAGTGTCAGATGACGAATTAATCGCCTATTGTGGATTTTTTTGTCGTTACGTTTAAATTGTGGCGTTTTTTTATCATTTTCGTTTTTTTTTTCTGTTTATTCAGCTTTCTGCTCTCCTTCTTCATATAGATGTTTAGTTTACTGAAAAATTATCACGCTCCCAGTGTGCACAATATGATTAAAGATGGGCTAATCTAATTCGTGCTTGGAATTGTACGGCTATTTTATGAAAATTTTCCTGAAATTCCTGATACACTGAATTCGCAGAACATCCAATAAAAATGAAGCATTATTTTTTGGTTAATTAATTAATTTATTCATGTATTTATTAGCTATTTAAATGCGGTGACATACGGCGACCTAATTATTAAAATGAACCGAACAAAATTCAACAGAACAACTTGTGTGACATACAAGTGTTGCTGCTAAGTTCTTACCAGGAGTATGGAAGTTTTTAGTAGTGTAGGTTTTTATGTCAAAGCAGAATACAGGTGTGCTTTTTAATCTAATTGTTTGGGCTTGATCCACTTGACATCATTGGCTTTTTGTTTTTTATTACAAAACCAACGGTATGTTTATTAATTTTGATAGATCATTTTATTTGAATTATTATACAAATAAGCCAGTATCTAATTTTTTTCGGGACATTTTTTTTTGTTTTTTGGCGTGGGCGGAGGGGTCTATCAGACTGATGCTGACTAAACCCACCCTGGTGTTCCCTCGTACACTTTCGTCAGGGTCGCCATGTGCTGTGTGACTTTCGCTACCGTGAACTACTGCTAGCCCGCCGTCGTTCCGTACATGTCTAAGAGAGCGCGCGTGGAAACACTACGTGCCACCATCTCGGGTCCAAGCTTAACTCAACTCTCTTCAAGTTTGTCGAGAGTAGGTACTTACTATTCCATAGCTACTTAAACGTTATTCTTGCACTAAGTAATTAAAACTTTAGTGGAACTTTTCTATTGCAAAGAAGAAAGTCTCCGTCTTAACTTTTCCGCATAAAAAGGCACCCACTCTATTCGAACAACATATTCTTTGTGTGTACAGCTAAGGATTGAGATTAGCTATTGGAGTGTGCTTTCTGATAGATACAGCCTGGAGATATGAATTCAAGAGTGAATCTCTATCGTCGAGTGTCGACCACATTCACATCATTGCTTAGGCTTACCGTCAGGTGAGATAGTGGTCTTGGGCGGCCTATGAATAAAAAAAAAAGAAAAATATAATAAGCATAATCGTGACGCACTTGTCTGCAGCAGCCTAAAGCTTTTCCCGTAACTCTTCTATGTAACAATGTACTTCTTTAATCTCCACAGCACCAGGAAGTAGCTAATGTCTAGCCGCTATGGAAGTAAGCGCAGTTCAGTGCGTTTCACAGTTCACTGGGCTAGCAGCAGCTGACACAATGACATTGTATCCTAAACCAGGAAAATACATTTTGTGCAAAAAGCCTGAAAGCCGTGAGCGGGTTCATGTAATATGTAGTCACATCGAGGGCAATAGCGTGTTATAAAGTGAAGTGCTCTGATGTCGGAAAATCTTAAGTACACTGGAGTCATTCAGTAATACTGCTTCATTAATTACATCTTTGTGATATTCTGTCAAAGACGCATATCGCTACTTGTTTAAATACCACAACAATAATTTAGAAACAAGTAAATGATGTGTGTGTTGTTCTAAAGTATTTAAAACCGTAAAACATAAATAAACAAATAATTAAAAACCCTAATTCATTGTTCAATTTACAAAAGTTACATAACTGAAAACTAATTCAAGTGCAAACACTAAATCACCTACATGCCATTAACAAAGTTTAAGTAAGTATGTTAAGTGAGGGTACATCGTTAAAAGCGGCGTGGTGGGGGCTGACTATGTTAGATAAGGTCATTAATATTAGAGACTCGTTCGAGAGCGGTCGTGTCTAGGGCATGCTGCCGAGCGTATTAGCATTCACAAAAAACCTTCAGAATACTAATAACTACTAAACAGCCTTAGTTACTGCATATTATATGAAATTATATTCTACTGATTAATTGGAATGTGTTACTAATGTAAAATAACTTAATTTACGTTGACTTGAATGGGGTGATTTATCAGATGATGAATACCAGCTTACATATAAAAAAACTTTTTACAAAAAAAATATAACCGACTTCAATGATAAAAACACTGAAAAGTATCAAATAACTTTAATTTTGGAAGTCGGTGTTTCTATAATAGTTTAGTCTCTTCGTTATTTAACACCGACTTCCAAAATTAAAGTTATTTGATACTTTTCAGTGTTTTTATCATTGAAGTCGGTTATATTTTTTTTGTAAAAAGTTTTTTTTATTTTACACTTTTTAGTTATGGTACCACCACTAAAAAGTACCCCTCAGTCAAACTTAAATACCTTATAGTCAGAGCGCATCTCATAACGGTTCTAATAATCCCAAACACGGTTAGATTACATTAATTTACCTTTCGGCTTCATCATCAGATCAGTTCGATATATCCTCTCCCCCTCTTCTTTCAAACAGTCATTAGACTAGATGCTGGAGACGGAAAGGATATATCGAACTGATCTGATGATGAAGCCGAAAGGTAAATCTTTCAATCAGTCATTAGACTAGATGCTGATAATCCCCGCTGTAGCATCAGGCCAGATTTATGTCAACATTGCAATGAACTTAAAATTTAGTCCTGTTTAAAATGAGCCCAAACACGACTACGGTGCTGTAATTTCAAGGTTTGTACTTTTCCTGATGCTCCTGGCTTCAGCATCAGGTCTCTATGTACTTCGGTGTTCTTTATTAGCAGTACGTTTATCCACACATCGAGCCGTTTTCAATGAGCCTAAACTCGATATATCTGCTGTTTGTTGTCGAGGACTTAGGTACTCTGCATACTATCCTGACTGCAGCATCAGGTCATGACTTGATGATCATGAGACCAAATGTGGCAAATGCCCTATCAAACATCAAAACAATTTACTAAAACAGTCCTTGCCTGTTCGAGTAACTTCTTACTGTTAAGGAGTTGTACCTTCCATCATCAGCCCAGCTACCTGAGATGGTGACGATCATACGCAAATACACAAGATACTTCATAAAATATGCGAAAATCAATAAGTGAGCCTATAAAATTTGAAGGTTGCCCTCGATTTCTCCAAGATCCCATCATCAGATCCTAATTTGGTGATAATGGGACCACCTCAGAACTATCTACTTTCGAACAAATAAAGAATTTTGAAAATCCGTCCATATTTGGGGGAGTATTCGCCGAACAAACATACAAAAAAAAAACCTCCTTTTTGGGAAGTCGGTAAAAATAGGTCTAATTTTACGCTACTTCACGATAGATAAAAGTAACGTGGTGCCTGCGATCAAGGTGTATTCTTGGTCGAGTATGGTAACAGATACGTTATCCGCACGTATCGCTTTCAGATCAATATGGAAGGAACTATCATCGATCTTATAGTTAGATAAGTCAAAAATTTTAATCCAGTATCAGTCAGTCTCTTCGACCTGAAGCTAACGAAGATTGATACGTTTGGAAATTATCTTTCTATGACTCATTTTAATACGATTTAGTTTTAGATAAATCTAATCTTTGTCGGAGTTAATTCCAAAACCATAACCAAAGCCATAAAGATGTGTGAAAAATTCAACATATTAGGTAATATTTAAGTCTGTCATTATTTCCTGATTCATCACATAGATACAAAATCTAAGTGTATTTTCAGAGCTCTTGTCATCATTCATCTTTTCAGCCCCGAACCACCCACTGCTGGTTATAGATACATAGGCCTCATTATTCTGTCATACTTCCCGGTTCTACATCCCTCATCCAAGTGTAACCCACGAATTTGATAGTGTCAACCTTGAAAAGCAAATATAACATGTTTCATAGTATGGGAACTAGGGGGCGCCACAGTGCCTGGCATGCATTGAAATGTTTGCTCAATTGTGCTTCGTAATTGATATTGAGTGTTGAAGTGCTGTCTGTTGTTCCCGTCGATGTACGTGGTATCCGTGTTGGCAGCGGCAGTGAACGTTTCAGCTTTATTTATTCAGCTTCTAGCTTTGTTATCTGAATTGTGTACTAACAACTATTGAATTTTCAATATTGTTTACCTACTCACCGATTTAGGTATCGTAGGAATACATTTACTTGTTCATCGGTTTCGGTATCGTATTGATGGAATAAAATGCTTCATCAGCATCATTTTTATTCCAAGCGAAAGACGTCCTCAGACCTCTCCCAAGCGTCACCATAACAACCGGTCCTGTGCGTCTCGCATCCATCGGATTCCCGAGACCTTCACCAGGTCATCGATCGACCTTGTGGGAGGTTTTCGCAACGCTGCGTCTTCCGGTATAAAAAGCATTAATTTACTGTAGTCGGCAGCGGCTTCGCCCGTGTGATACTAGTAAATTGACCCAAGTAAAGATACTCCTGGATTTTTTAAACTAAGTATTTTATGTACTGTTCCAGGACGTGATCGTTCAGCGAAACTTTATTTTTTAATAAAGATTTTAAATTGATAATTATGCTTAAAACCAATTCCGATTTTGCGGATGTCATGTAACACTATGCCTTACATATGGTAAATTAATTAAATAAATCAATTAGTGAGATGATCCTAGTTGAATGCTTTAATTAAAACTTATGTTGCAGTGCAGTTGTTGTAAACAGACAGTAAATTAATTACGTTAACCAAGCTGTCACTGTGAATATTTACTTGTTGAATGAAATTATCCTACTTTGATCTTTAAGCGGATAGGTTGATTGATTATGATGTTAGTGATATTAAAAATTAAAAGTAGGTAAATACCAAAATAAAAACCGTGATAAAATTCGAGTTGAACTTTCCGGATAGCAACAACCTAATACACACTATTTTATTCAATTCGATGGCAAATAAAGATTAAAATATAACAAAACAAAGTTTGTTCAACAAACGTCATACCTAATTGCTAAATGACTCGCAGACTAAAACGCAAAACACTGTAATCAGCTGTTATCAGGACAACAGAGAAACGTAGAAAGGAAATGATAACCAGGTGCAAGTACATACGAGAGCATGATAAGGATTACATCGAATGATGGCTACGTCACAAGTTCATACAAACAAGCCAGATAGTGAAGGAGTAAAGAAGGACTATTCCATACAAAATGATAAAGTTGACCAAAGGAGATGGGCCAAAAAAACCCAGAGTGAACAGCAAGAAAAATGTGCGGGTTATAAAGGTTTACTACTATACATCAAAAATATGTAAACGTTAAATCGATAAAACATCGGGTATTATTTATATTTAGGAATAAAGTTCAGATTTTTTAGTACCAATTAACACGTCGTAAACAGTGTACCGTGAACAGTTTGAGGAAGATAACGTAGTAGTATCGTTAGTAGGTACTTATTGCAAGAAACAGTAATAAAAAATAATTAATAAGTTAAAAAATAAATATCGATTTCTCATCCTCAATAAGATATTTATTTGCCAAAAAAAGAGACACGTTCCGAATGTGATGACAGAATCTGCACTATGCAGTTGTGCACGTTCCTTTATAGGCCTTCCTGTTCCTGGTTCTCTACTTGAAGAAGCACCTTTCTTGATTGAAATAGAAATCAATTGACCAGCGCATCCAGTTCAATTCAAAATACGTGCCATGAAAGTAGAATCCGTAAAAAAAACATATGTTTGTTGCAATATAAAGGTTGACTCGTATATAGCTTTGCATTTCATTGACTTTATTTATGTATAAACCTTCTGTACCTTCCTGTTACGTAATTATGTAAGTCTTTTAAATTTCTTTTCCTAATCAGTAATATTAATGGATCATTTTTATCAGCTGTTCAAATATAGATTTTCCGGTGTTGTTGATTTCCATCGCTGGGGAATGTATCACCTGAAGGTACATAGATACAATGTATATTTATAATAAAATGTAATTACTTTAATCTATGTGATTATGACAGTGTGAGATCATTATTGCTTATGATGATAATGGGTCCATCCATAAATTATGTACCCCCCCCCCCCCCCCCTTTGTCCTTGTCACACACAGCTGGTCAAATTCGTAAGACGGCCTTTATAGTGTTAAGTCACATTTTTTTATTTATTATAAATTATTACAATAAATTTTAGAAATTAGTTTTATTTACAATTAAAATAGCTTTTGTAAAGATAAAATAGTTTGAATTCTTTTTTTATGGTATAAAATGAAAATATCTGACTGCGATCTCACCTGATGGTAAGCAGTGATGCAATCGATGATGGTGAAGCTCACTAGTTTATTAGGAGCCTATTGGCTCTAACTTATTATTATAAATATAAATTTAGAATTTGTTGTGACGTCATGAAACTACTTCCATTCCTTGCTGCACTTCGTCAACCCCTTCCCCTCTCCTTAATGTGACATAATTTATGTATGGCCCTTAAGGTGTTTTTTATTTTACTTTCCTATTACCTTCGCTAGTTATGTCTTATCTCAGTTATTCCTACAATGCTATGATGGTTTGAATCAGTATCTACGGTTTGTACAATACTTTCAAAAATTATATTCGCTACTGCAATAAGTACACTGAAGAGATATGTCATTATTTGTTTCTCGGAATGTAAGTACTCCCAACATTGTCAGAGACAACAGACTACATTCACAATCAAGATCTTCATCTTTACATGTTCCTTCACACATGATTGTTATTATATCTCAGAAATACAGTCATATTCTGTGAATATCATTTCAATCAACCTTTCCAACGTTTCATCCGTGTATGTGTTTATATTCTCATTGTCATAATATACAATATATTTTATAAATTCCTGCATTGTTACCTGTATTTCCACGTGTTTATTACTCACTTAGTCAATTCAATGGTTCGTCGTAACTTACCTGCAAACAAAAAATAAAAATTATTAGAATATTGTTTAATTCAAGTTTATATTATAAAGATAATTTATTATTTAATTTACTATGAAAATATAACAAAGCTAAACAGCTAAACAAAAAACTATCGGACTCCCACAAAAGAACAGCGACCTCAGTGAACAAGGGACGTAAATAGTATGAATAACTAACGCAATCACAATCGTAAAAACTTAATATACTCCACAAACCGGTCAAGGCCTATACGTATACATGCTCATTATAAATTGCTTTAAAAAATGGCAATAAAGCTAAGAATAGCTTAAGAATAGGTTTTTATGAATATCATACTAGAGTTCATAAACATAATTTATTATTTATAGCACATATGAGATTGTAACTAGAAAAAATATTGAAGTACCACGAGAGAGAAGACGATGCTTTGCCGAAGCTTCTAGAAGAGGACGTCGAAGATGAACGTTTGAATAAGCAAAACAATAGTGAGTACGGTCTATACAAAATCTAGTGAAATACATCATCCAAAGTAAACTTTAAAAACACAGGAACTCAACCATAAAAACCATAATAAATCATAGTTTTCAATTCATACCTCAATCGAAAAAAAAAACTATTCCAAAGCAGTGCTTTTCCAAATACGCAATTAAAAAAATCTCTACGAGCAGTTCATTAACCGTTGTAAAGTTCAAAGAGTTCTTGAACCTGAATCGAACCGATGAAAAACGATTGAAAAGCCAACTCATCGATAATTGCTTCACCAGGCATCCGCTGAACTTAGTCCGGCCCAAGTCTGGGGGAAATGGAAAATAGATGTTGATATAAAAATGGAGAAAACATTTTGAAAGGCTTTCGAAGTTTTAGAAGGCTTGACGATGCGGCTAAAAAATTCTATTGTCTACTCAAAGATGCTTAGAATTGACGTTGTTGGTAATTACGTTCAAATTGTACTTTGACCTCTTAGTTTCGGTGTTTCTTCTCAGGTCATGATCGTCCATCCTCCTCATCTAACTTTAAATTGACGTACGTTTAAAAGTGTTTTGACTGTTTGCAAAATAAATATCATTTATCATTTCATCAACTCATTTCTGTCCCTTCTACTGTGTTACTGTGTACATAATCAGCTTTATAATGTTCCCACTGCTGGAACTCAAGCCTCCACTTTAGGAAAGGGAACACTGTGTTAGTTATTTCTATTACACTACCATCAGTGATGTATTTGTCATCTTAATTAATTAGAATCATGTTAGTACATTGTACCATAGCTTGTCATCTAACTATACAGTTGCTAGGTACTTTTGAACAAATCTACTAGTATATCGCGCTCTCTCTGTTAGAGAACCGAGTAGCACGTACGAACGAGTCTGTGTACGAGAAAATTAATGAGGTTAAATGGATTTCGGGTCTAGAAATTACTGGAAGAAGCAGATCGGACTCGTATACTCGTATCTACTTATGCAGGACATGAGTCTATTTTTGATGCGACTGATATTGGATCAAGTCTTCTCTTCAGCAGTGGGTGTAAAAAAGAAAACAATACCTATGATGCTCTTTTGATTTCAATCCATTATTTCTATGGAATCTTTTATTATCATCTAATGACTTCTCATGCTCTAAGGGGGAGCGTGAGAGCGTGTCAGACTTACTGATCAAAACTACACCTCCTATAATGATTCAGTTGCGCCCTTGCGTTGTTGGGCCACTATGACCACGGGTTTCCCTTTCAGAAGTCGACCCATAGCCCCAGTAGACTTCGGCACTACTGGGCTCCTCCGGTTTTGTTGACATCTCTTTAAGGCGCGCGTAGAACACTACGCGCCGTTGACCGATAGGACTATCTGGACGATTTCCGGACGGCCGGACGGCGAGCTACCCATATTTCGTTGTCTGCAAGCCCACGCCTACTGTGGCTGGATCCAGTGGAAAATACGATCAACTTGGACTCGTAATGTCCATAATTTATGTGGCTAGCCCTTTTACAGTTATCACAGCTGCGATACCAGTAGTCACACCAGTTTCTATATCGGCAGGTAGCAATACTGTTGCTACGATAAATTTCATTTCAACAACAAACAAGGTGCTATTGACAAACACTCATAAACTTCTCAGAATTCGTAATATTTTAAGGACCATTCTAGTAAGTTTAGATCAAGGACAACCTAAGTGCTGAGACTAACGAGGGAGACCCTAAAATGGATTACCTAGACGTCCTAGACCGAGCTATAATATCAATAGGTCTAATAAAGGGTAGCGTAATATACGACCTAAGTAATTAACGTTGTTTGGCAAGCAGACAAGAGTAATTTGGTATAGCTCTTAAACTTATAAAGCTTTTTTTTAAAACAAAATAGAATTTTTATTAGATTGTTTGGAGGTGCTTGATAAAACAAGCACAATAAAAATATTTGTTATCTAACTAGTTTATCGATCAATATACAAAAATAGAACTGTCAAAACAACATCAAAATTTGTTATATCTAACAATTATTAACAAATATACATATATGTCTCTCTCTGATCTTTGTTGTATATGAAGATTTTTTTTAAATTTCATGAGTTAAAAAATATTGAATTTAGCGAATAAAACAAATGCATGCATAGTCCCTATTAATTCTTGGTTAAACGACTAAACAATTGCCAGTCGTAAATGATCTTGAACTAAAACAATATGAAATCGAAACAAGCAACAGTTAATTATAGACCAGTCCATTGAATTTCTCGTCTGACAAATATGCCAGTTATAAATCCTTATCCAATCTCTCAGTATTGCGGCAAGCTCACTCCTCGAATACCTAGTCAATGGTTCTGTCTGTGCATAACTCTACAAAAGATAAACTGAATGTAATTAAGATCAAAGAACTGGTTACAGAAGGCAGTCTCTCAAAGGGCTCGCTAAGTGCAATTAATTCTCAACAACTTGCAACTTTGTTAACTGTTAAGAGGGAAAGATGGTGAAGATCTATCTAGATACTTACAGTATTGATAGCAGCTCTTCTAGAAAATACATATCCTTTTTTTTTAATATAAACTGACTGCGATCCCACTAGCAGTGATGCAATCGTTGAAGGAGAGGCGCATTAGTTTATTAAGAGCCACTTTTGATGACACCTAAATTATAATCTGATGAGAAATCCGCAGCAAGCAATTTTTCTAGTCCCCCGATGTACGCGGTTTTATCGTCGATGCGAAACGCATAGTCCGAACCTTGTCCGAAGCACAGAGTTCATCATATCATCTTTGCCTTCAAAAGCCTCACAAGTATATCAGATGTAAACCATAGTTAATTTTTAAATTTTTGGTCTGAGAACCGACAATCAGGGTTTGTTACATTGTATAACTTTCTGACTCAAAAGTTTCACTGTGGCGTATGGCGAATAATCTCGAGATCATGAAGCACAGATATAACTTTGTGAATGAAGATTCAAAAAACTTTGGCTTAACAGATCTTTGACAGACTCCATTATAAATACATTTGAAGAAAAATAACAGTGACATCAAATCTTGGGAAGGGAAAGTGTTTCTTTGCTTTCAAGAAAATTTGTGATAAGGAAGATAAAAACTGGCGAAGTACGAATCAGACTCGTTCATGAAGGGTTACTTTAATTGTATTATGTGTTGTTGGAGCAACAATGGAAATACACATTTTGTGATCAGTTCAACTGCCTACCTCTTACGGTTCATAAAATACAGCCCGCTAATAGACGGACAGACAGACGGACGGACAGCGGGCCCTTAGTAATAGGGTTCCATAGGTAGGTTAAGGTCTTTGGGTAAGGAACCGTAACAACGCGAGGTTGAACTATGCTAGTAAAAATTTAACCGAGCCTCAAGATAAACAAGAGACAGGACTTGTATCGTGGAGGCAAGAGTTAGGTTTTTATGCTGTAGGACACAATATATTTTAATTATTCTATTAGGTATTTTCTTCCACCAGATTTGAAAGGTTTTTAACTCGAATCTTCTATTTGCGAATATGGACAAAGATACTTTTTATAACAAAAAAAAAAGAGTTAAGTACCCAATTACAGGGAAAAAACGCTAATAGTAAAAACACAAAGGAGGCGTCACAAAGCATGATCAATAGAGGATTGTGCAATCGTAGCGCAGTTGGTTGCGCAACCATGACGCTCAGACGCTCGCTGTACCGGAGCTCGTGTCACCGGTGATATCACGCTGATTATCTCGAGCACGCTCGTTTGCCACCATCGAGGTAAACTAGTGTGGGTGACGAGTTGGTGGTATCCCAAGTGCGAGTCTACACCTTACTAGTAATGTTGACGTAAGCTGGTGAAAGAGTTGAAAGTCTAACATTTTTAAGGCTGATTAGGAGGATATTCAGACACTTATACAACATTACATTTAGTATATGCGAAACCTGAATGTAGTTTGTTCAGAATCAGTAACTGAATTTATTCCAATAATTTTTACACAATAATTTAAAAATAATCCCAAGTTAGGCACCACCGACACTATGTACGACACGGTAGACCATAGCTGACGGCGACAGCGCACAACTGAGTGCGGAAGCAAAACAACCCCTCAGTCGCCCTGATGGACCGTTGACCATGTATTTGTGTGGCCAATCCAATAACATAATGTGGTTATAACTGATATGATATTTTATACATAGATTCTTTATTTAAAAATACTATACGTGTGATTCGGGTTTCGCATATAGATACTAAAACTAATGTAGTATTACGGAGCAGAGTGTAGAGTCTCGCGAATCTCCATTGAAAAGGAAACCTAACGACTAGACGGGTATTGCGTCTGGTCGGGGCATACCCGACAGTTGTTTTCGGACTGCTTTTTAAGTAGATTATTTTAATAACATAACTGCTTTTTTTTGTTCTTCTATCTAGATTGTAATGATGTGTTATTTGTTAGTTATTCTATGAGCGACTTTTAAATGTTTATAGTTAAGCGTGTACATCGATATACCAGGGCTTTCAATTTGTCAAAATTATTAAGATCATCATTGTAAGGTTAGAAAAAAAACAGTACCTAACGGTTTTTTTTTTTCTTCAAAATGTTGCAGTTAATAACAGTATCAAGTCGTTAGCAAATCTACCGTAGCAAACCATTTCACCCATTGTTCCGCCAAATAACGGCTCCAATACAACACGCACGGAAGTGTATGGCCAGGTTGGCAAGACCCTGGCTGCTGTCGCCGCCAGTGCTGTCCTACTGGCGACGTATCCGGTGTAAACGCGTCATTGGGACAAAAATACCGCAGTTCGACGACCGACCCACAATCACTGAAACTACCTGAAACTACACGCTACTGAAATACAGTGACAGTGTTAATGAACTGTAATTTCACGATTGTGGAAAATAGGTTGTAAACGACACTAAGGTCTGACGCGGACGTAAGTGTATTTTCGCCTTTCGTTTTAAAGTGATTCTAACTATCGTCTATGAACATTCCAGGAGTGACATTGAAACTTAAAGAGTGTTTATACGCGTTCGAATTTGGTGCGACGGATTTGGTCTATTCGTACCAAGGTTGAGCCCGACTTAGCATAATTAGTACTAACACATGCTCGAATTTGATACGACAAACCAAACTTACGCTGAGTCACGTTCGACCTCGACCTATGGACGAGCCAAATCTGTCGTACCAAGTTCCAGCGAGTGTTAACACCGTAAGGTTTTGTTTTTTAATAATAATACAAAACTAGTGCTTTACTGCGATTCCATCTGATGGCAAGCAGTGATGCAATCGTTAATGGTGAGGCGCACTAGATTATTAGGAGCCTATTTACTCTAGCCTTGATGACACCTAAATTATAATCGGACGGGAAGATCGTTGTTGGCAAATTATTCCAGTCCTTCAATGTACGCGGTTTTATACCGCGAACATCGAAGAGACGCTTAGCATCGATAGATTAGCCCGATCATTCCATCTCGCCGCAGGAAACGTTCTGATTCCATTTCCCACATTTCCGGTTCGTTCATCATTCAGTTTTCTTTCCCACAGAGGAAAACAAAAGCGTAAGCACGCTGATAGAAATCTGTGAGAAATGCTGGTAACATGGTGTCAACGTGGTCGTGCATTACTCACGTCCCCTGGGGCCCAGCCATATATTATGTCGCGCCGGCGTCGCCAACTGTTCCACGATCCCTCACGTCACTCTTTCGTATTAGATGGAACGTCGCATATCAAAATGTCACAACTTCCAACTCCCGCCTTGTTTATACGACATGTAATTTATTGACGATCCCTTAAGAGGAAATTTTGTATCAGCCGTGTGTACTGTAGCTGAGTATTAGGGTACTCGTATGTATGAGAGCAATATTTACCATAATCCTATGAGCCGAGCTCTCAACGGATTTGAGATCAAGACAAGATATGTTTGTAAACGTATGTTAAATCTGAGATGATCGTTCTGATATTATGTATGTTTAGAGTACAGGCAGAATTCATCCAAAAGATGGATGAATCCTTTTTATTTTGATGATATCATTATCAATCATCAAATAACTTCTCTCGCTCTGGATAGAGCGAGAGGTAGTGTCAGACTTTTATTGACTAAACAGATCCGTTGTCTTTACTGGAAGAAAACTCAGCTCACCTATGTCATATAAACTCTGTTATCCACAAATATTGTAACTTTTTATTGTGTACCATTTACAGTTACTGTATTCCTTTGGCCTTGTTTAGGAGCACACGTCTCACGTAATATTACTGAAACACACTTTCCAAAATATAAAGCAGTAAATAACTTATACTTTTAATACACAAAATGATGTTTTTTTTTTCCAGCCTAAAGCCTAACAGTTGACTCTTTTGAACAAACCTGCAGCCTTGGCAGGATGATCGGTCAGTCTCATCACGTCTAAACACGTCATAATAACCCCTTTTACGACAGAAATAGCGAAGATATATACAGAACTATACTATCACAGAGTATTCCGTCATTAGAGATGGCCCACACCTCATAATCGCGGCGAGCTATACAGCAGTGGAGCCGTATCATTAGTGAGACAAACCCCAGCATAGCAGAGCTTCGGTCGTTAGGCGAAAATACCGACGTGCAATCACGATATCGTGAATTTCAAATCGGCAGATTAATTAGTAGGTACGCATAGGTATTGCGTATCAGTGATGATATGACATCGGATGATCCCTTCGAATGAGTAAAAAATATTTTTGAAAGTAGAAAATGATCTCAAGGGAACATACACCTAAGATAAAAAGTATCTCATATGCTACTTTAAAACATGGTCTACCGGTCATCAAAATCCATACAGCCGTTTAAGCGTGTAGGAATAGCAAACCTACTCGTACATACACATATACAACTTGTATATAACACCTTTATAATATTAGTATTATTTAGGACAAAGATAAAGATTTTAAAAATTAATCCTGAAATTAATCACTGCACAAATATTCCCCAAAAAGCGTAACAAAGCTACCGATACCTAAATCAATTGATCAACCAACTTAATTCCGTCGTAGACTCGTATCACTTCAATATTAGGACAACTATTTTTATTATTACGCCACTTGACTTTCAATTCAAACCATTATCCGATAGTGCTATCGAAACAAAACAAATTCCACGTAGACGTTATCTAGCAACCATCAGATGTTTCAAGAGTAACTCAAGTAAAACAAATGCAAGCCGCCATATTGTGTGCTCAAACAAGTTGAGTAGCGTCAACGGACTGCCAAGGTAGCCATTACAGGCCATCGAACCAACTTATCTCACTGGACAGCCTTCATGTATCGACTGTTATCTGTTTACGTACTTTTAAAGTTATTTAAATTAAGTATTTGTTTTTTGTGCGCTGCTGCCGTAATGTGGCTTTGTGTGCTACGACCCATTTGTTAATTAATCAATTAGGGGAGAGGGGCTAGTTCATTCGAGACAGGGGTAGTCATTTATGGCCTTTTTTACGACTGGGCTCGCTCCCTCGGTTTCTATGAAATCGTATTTATTACAAATTCTGTTGAATAACAAACTATATCTAGTTAAGTTAATATTTCATTGAATGAAAATGAAACTACAGTGACGGTGAAACTAGACAATTTCTAATCCATGTTAGCATTGAAGCCTTTCAATGAGCGATCACTCAACAGGCCTAAAGACAATTTAATTTTATTACAGGCGAAGTTAACGGAAGACTTTCTAAAAGTATGCGCAAGAGCACTTGTTGTGTAACACATGATCCTTTCTAACTGACGTGAAAGTGCTGGATGCTGGGCAACACAGTCATCTTCTGCTGATGCACATTGATCATCATTGCGTTTATAAATGGACTAGCATTTACCTGCGGCCTATCCCGTGTACCTAAAATGTAGTCTATACACTCAGGAATAAAGCAACTTTCTATCCTTGAAAAAATTTTAGAATTCGGACCCAGTACTCTCAGAGATTACATCCTACAAAAAAAAAAACATGAAAACAAACCTTACCTCTTCATAATATTAGTGTATATAAAGAAGAAACAAACAAAGAGTCATTTCTGTATCAGAAAAACAATAATATGAGAAATAAAAGAAATGTATACCTAGCTAATATCGTCACAATGAAATTCAAAAATCTATGCTCTATCTATCTATATTAACTGAAAACCGACGACTTATTGAATTACTCATAAAACAAAATATATTTTGTAGTACGTTGACAGATGTCTAAAACAGAATTTAGAAAAGAACTATTATAGATTTCAATTCACTTGTACACGACATTTACAAGGTAAAGAAACAGTCAGACAAGAGAGACTTGAATATAAAATATTAAAAGCTTTATATTTAGACTTAGGAGCTATGACAGGCGCGTTTCTTTATCCCAGGCTGAAGTCAATGACTGGAATTATATCTCGTCTGGGGACACAATTACTCGTACTAATTAGATAAACACGTTGATATAAAAGTGTCAACTGCTCAATTATTATCATCATAATAAATTTTCCGAAATCTTGATGGCCTGCTAATAATTTTAATTAGTTCACAATATTAAACTAAGTGATTGGAATTTCCAAAGTGAAGAAAGCTACAAGAAGACCTCTTTTTTTACGAGACTACAACAAAGCTAACACGAAGGGAAGCCTTTGGATTAAGACTATTGTAATTTGCTTTTGTCAACCACGACACCAGAACATAACATAAAATATCTTCTTCGTAATTAAGCAACATAAAAAAAAGAAAAATTAAATTAAACATTTTTGACAAAGAAAAATGCTTTCTTCAAACAAAGAGCTGACATAAAAAGATTTTCTTAATTCCAAATAAAGAAAACTACGCATTTCAATAAAGTGTGTCAGGTGAGGTCATAGCCCCAGATTTTGGAATTTCACTATCTATAATAATATCACGATTACTTATCAATAGCAGGAATAATAACACCTCCCTTATCAAAAGGCTTGTTTTCTGTTCCGTCTCAAGATAAAATTGTTTGTCTGTTTGCACAATATTAGCATGTTTTTGTAAGTCTTTCGTTGATAAAAGATAGTGAGAATACCACCCAAATTGTGGGTGGAATCGAAACACGGTATCAACAGCGTGACAAGTTCGGCTAGGAGGTCACCAATAGTTTTAAATCCAGCTAGAGCTTATTAGTATTATATAGATGTTGTATGAATAAATGTAACTCTTAATTTAGAGTTTGCCTTTCTCAGGACTCTGGTGCTGGCTAGTGCTCTCCTTTAGCTTTAAATTTTAGCGATGAACGGAAGAAGAAAAACATTGTCAGGAAATTGGCAAATTCTTAAACCAAAAATTCGAAGACGTGTGACGTTTACCAACCCGCACTGGGCCCGCATGGTTGATAACGGCCTATTCCCTCTCCTAGAGGAAGTAGGCCTGAGTTCCAGCAGTGGGAATATTAAAAAGGCTGAATGTGCTTAGCAGATGCACCTAAACAACGTCACAGTTACATCGAAAATACTTCCTAGGTAACCAGCAACACAAAAGAAAAATCGTCAATACGTTTGCGATCGTATCTCAATAGCCATTGCATTGTATCAGATGGAAATTCACACGGCGGACGTGATAAAACCAAAGTCAAAACAAACTCGACCTGAGGATTCAATGACGTGAAGGACGAATGTCTAGACTTTTAGACAACTGACTCGAGGTACCTCGACTAGTAAGCAATCTGGGATAAAGTTTTTACTTTAAAAAATACGTACCTACACAATCCATTCATAGACCAAGTCATTTAAGTTACATACTTAAATTACTTGGTCTATGAATGGCGACTATAAAATTCTGACTCTGGGTATCTCAATGTGAATTAAATTCATGATTGTACCGGATACAAAGAATATAGATTAGTTGATAATTTAATAAACCTGAACATTTGTAGAATAAGCAAAGATCGATAGTCAATGAAATACGTGTTCCATAAGGGTAGAAAGCAGCAGCTTACGAAGCACTTGCTGCGATCTGTCGCCGTCAGCTGGCGTCGCTTTCTCCGCGTCCTCGCAGCTTCCATTCAAGTGCTGATTGCACGAGCGTGCACTATTGCTGTGCTGTGCCACAGCTGCTCATTTCCGATAGACGGTTAGCTTCCACCTGCCAAGCACCATTCACTTTACTTTCCGTATTCACTAGGTAAGTACTCTCCTTTTCACATCCGCAACAAATTCAAACTTTATTGAAATGGCTTTTCTACAAACACAATAAAGTACGAGTATATCAAATGCCAGTAAATCAAAATCTCTTCTCGTTTAGCTGTTAAATAATGAAATAGCCCTTTCTTGATCTAGGTGGAGGAAATGTCGGATTGAAAAAAAAATACTCCTTTGCATACCAGGACTGTGGTACCGTCTTTCGAACAATTCCGCAGCCCAGGCAAGCAATAGATAATTTTAAAGCGTCGATAATTCTAGAACTTTGTAGATTCTAATTCTAGTAAGTAATATAGAGTAGACTCGTCATGATCGGTTCACTGACCTCTTATAAAGGACGTCTCACCGAGGTGACGTTACTTCGCCAGGAGGCGTGACGAACAACCACAAAACCAAATACTGTAGCAGAGGCGACCTGCGACAGATATTCAAGATTTACAGTAATATCTGCAATCCGCTTTAAACTCCCTTCTACAGCGCAGATCTGATAAATCCTACACTTGAAGTTATGAAACATTGTCGGACACCCACATTTGGAAATCGTACAAATACATCGAATGCTCTGTGCAAACTGGATTATTCGCGAGTGGCCCAACTAAGTGCGAACCGCACTTAACCGGTATCTGAATTGAATACTTTCCGCCGCCATTTTGTGTCATGTGTGATGTGAGTGCAACTGTTTATTACTCCGACTCACATCCCGAACACAGTTCAAGGGAGTTAGCAGACTGGCAATAAGTGAAAGGTTCAGGTGCTTGTAAATCTTGTAATAACTGAAATCAAGATGAATGTACATTAGAAGAAAACAAGGCTTAGCAAAAAACATATGACCGTTTTTTCTTTATTAATTTGAATAAATTAAATGAAACTAACGCAGTGATGACCTCGAAAGCGGCCAAAGAGCCATTAAAAATAATAATATTTTCATCAAAATATCTTCGTAAAAACAATCCCAAAATAAAATGTTCAAATGGCCTTCTGGCTTCTGGTTTGCCAGTCACCACTCGCTCAGAATTCTAATTTTATCAAATCTTTGCAAACAGAAAACTAAAAAGCGGATAAAATGTCAATAAACTGCTATACTATACTGAATAATTAGATGTCGGCTCAAAGCATCATAGTTTGGTTCTTGGAAGCAACTTGGAAATAGGGCTTTATTTTTGTAATGGAATTCTCTATCATGACCAATCTCAAATTTTAGACTCAACTACTGGATTCCAACAGATATTATTGATTGGCCGTTTTGAAAGGTACGTGCAGAACTTTCTTTATAATTCTTATCGATTAATTGTCCTCCAAATGCTTTCCGCACAAAACGGAGTATTCGTATCGTAAATTAAACCCGAACAGCGTTTGTTTGCGGGCGAGCGGTTCGCCTTGAGCTGCGCCGGCGCCGCTCGGCCTCAGCCACACTTCAGTACACAACGCGCGAATTGAACCTTTTTATTGTGTTGTCAACGCGCCCAATGATTCAGACTCAGATATTATTTTAAGCGGAGAAAATGATCAAACGAGTGTCTTTATAATGAAGTATCTACGTCTATACAATAATTTCAATGAAGATTTTATTAGCCTCTTCATTACTAAATCTATTTACAATTCTCTAAGCATTAATATGGCAGCTTGCGTCACTGTCGTTCATTGCCGTTCAGCGCTACAAGGTAACTCTCCAAACGGTACAAGAAATAATCGGTTATCAATATCGCACGCTTGACAAACAAAACATACTTCTTTTGCGTTTTTCTTTAGAGCGAAAACAAAGGCAGAGGAAATTCAAGCGAATCGAGCAAAGTGGTCAATGTACTTTTTTCATAGAAACGAAGAAGACGTTATAGAAGAGACACGGTTGAAGGAGTCGAAAGATGTTGAGAGAATCGAAACGGTTAACTACGCACATCCAATTTAAACCGATTCATCGCGTATTGATGCTCTATATCATCCAGACTAATTTGCGTTTGCACTTGTAATTGGTTCCTCTGTAACCCTATAACTGTCACAACAAACATGTCAAGTGAACAGCAGCTAAAAAGATAAGTGCGTATGCAAGTCGGCGACGCGTCGGTACGCCTCGCATCCGGCATGCGCGCTGATTCAGAGCTGAACAAAGAATATAAACAAGCCGGCTGATACATTGTATTACTTTCTGTACATTATGGAGGCGATTGGAGACAAATTATAAGCGATTTATGAGATAAGTTATAAAATATTATGCTGGTTTGCTTTTAAAAGTACTGAGCTGCTGGAAGAAGGAAGTAATTTGCGGGACAGGAGAACCAATGATTGAGATCTTTGCTTAACCCTTCAGATACCGTCAATTAGAGACACAATAGTAAGACAATAGATGCGCGGCCACCGGTGGTCGCTTGGGGATTCATGAATTAAGAGTTGGAAAAACAAGTGTCGGTAAAACACGCTGAGCATTAACATACTGAATCATTCTTTTAACTTTTTGCGATTATTTAAAATTCTAAGACGTTAGCAAAGCAGTTTCTTTCACTTTTATAATTCAGCCATTTTGCACATCCAAATTAGTTTTACTATGTACACCAGTATAAGATACAGATAAAAATAAACCGACAAAGAACATCAAACTACTAGCATATAATCATAGGTACTATGATTTTAATGAATGCTTGATACACACAATCATAGCGGTAATTGCGCAGTAATTAGTTTACGTTCAAGGTGACAAGTAGTGCTAATTGCAATCATTACATAATCTACAGGTAATACAACGGTTGATGACGTGCAGACGGTTAAGATGATCATTATCTATCCAAAAAATAAGACAAGGAACGTAAGCGTAAAAGGATATAAAGCAGAACTTTTACTTTCATTTTTGAACTGACTACGAGTAAAGCTTTCGATTAGTTAAATCACCAATAAAATAATCCCTTTTGTGAAGATATCAATGTTTTGGGTATCCTGAAATGAAAAATAAGTCTCTATCTTCAGGGTCATTAAAAGCTACGGGCTCGATCATAACTATTTTTTCGCTAGATGGCGCTAAACTGAAAATTTTAAGTTTATTTCATGTTTAATGTATGGGAGATGTTATGTCAAGGAAATGGTAACTGCGAAAATCGGCCAATCTTGTGTATTATTTATAACTTAGTCAAATTATTACCCAAAAGATTCACATAATTGGCACTGTTCATGTCTCAACTGTAGTCCTTACTAAAAATTATGAAAAGGACATTCATGGCGAAAAGTTTGCAAATGCGTCATATAATGTAAAAAAACATTTAGGATAAAAAATAAAAAAACCATTTAGGTACAAAATAATTAGCTAAACTTATAAAGGACTAATTCCTTTTAATTTTAAAGTTAAAATACACAGTGAACGTCATTTTTTAAATCTGCGATTATAGTGATGAATTGTATTTAAACGAAAATTTTACAGTACAATTATGATTTTTATAATGATAATCTGGAGATGAATTATATTATTTTCTGAGGTATTTCACGCGGGTTATAACAGATTACGTACTGATCGTAGTTTTGTTGTTATTAAGACACGAATATGAGGATCCTGTTGATCTCGTTATTTTATTTCTTAACAACTTATCATAATCTAGCCCTAAAATACAAATAAGCAATTTAAGTGTTACTAAATTATTATATGTTTATCTTACTGTTGTCTTTAATAGCGTCCAATGATGATAAGACAAAATAACGCTTGCTTTGTAAAGAACACAAATACAAAACAACCTAATAATAGACCGTAGAACATTCTACAGTACCATCTATAAATTGTCTATTTACATTTCTATTAGTGAAGTGATTAGCAAGTTTAAATTAGAAGCATCGATTACTTAACGAGGGCTATATACACTGGCTTTATTTGTCATACTTTGTATACTTGTATCATCACTCTTACCAACCGTGTTATCGACTGAAGATGTTGACGCCTTCACATTATGATCTTTAATCAATATACACATCCATATCGTAAAAAAGGTGTAAGACACATTAATTCGGATGTCCCTTACGTCATTTAGTAAAAAATAATCAACATTAACTGGCTACCTGATCCGAAGCCAAGGACCTTATTTAGTTTCTTCATAATGTCTTTTGGTCCTTATTATATTTTATTCATTTTCATTCTATTCATTTTCTTGTCTCCTCTTTTCGCCTTCTACGTCAAACCAGGACAGGTTTGCAACATAGTATATTTGTATGTATCGAGTCGGTCACCTTAGTTTTTGGAGCAGATCACATGACCTGTAGTTTTACCTGCATTTTTTATCAGCCTCAACAGGTTTTCGACCCAACTTATTTTTAGAAAATTTATTTGCTTGAAATATATTTAAGTATGTGTCAATTTTACGTGTCAATAAACTGATTTGCAGATTCTTGAATTCATTAGATGACTTGATAATGAATTCAAGAATCTGAAAACATAACAGGGATGCCTCATACATCTCCATAGTGGCGACCCCGACGTGATTTGGAAACAGATGATCCAGAAGAAGTTAAATTGTAGGTACAAATAAATAATTGAACAAATCTGTGTAATTAATTAACATATCCTTCCGTTGTACCTCTGTAACGAGCATGGTTGAAACATAAGGAAACAACCACGAACAAGAAACATGTATTAAACAAGAATAATTCGTTGTTTTCCTGTCGTAGGTACAGGAAGAAACCTTAATTCGAATAAATTGTTACAATTGATAAGTATGCATGAATTGATTAAGGTTATTAGTGTGCTAATAAGTAGGTTATCATATCAGACATGAGAGTGACATCACAATGTGTCTGTTATGTTTTAGATAAAACTATGGGGACTGGCAATTGTTGCAAAAGTTGCAATACATATTATTTATCTCTAGAAGAGAAATAAATTTACAAACCAACTAAGCCAAATAAAGAGACGGTAAGTCGGTAGCGAAGGTCGAAGCATACGAAGACACTCAAGTACTACAGAGGATTTTAAGTAAAATAAAAACATCACAGAGAAAACCAGTCTCCACTCGCACTTGCACTTGCGAGCACTTGAAGAAGAGACCGCAAATTACAAAGCTATACTCAGTTTTCGAAACCGACAGGATTTCATACCTCTGTAAGTCATGAAAGAAAGTGAACAATTACATGTACCCGAAGTGAATGCAATCATTAGAAGAAAGTGAGCACAGGCTAGCAACAGGAGAATAATCTTGCCGCAATAAAACGGCAAATAGACCGGTTTTCTACCCGATCCGGTTAATGGTCGCAAGTGGACTAACCACAGATTATTGTGAAACGAATCAACTGGTCAGTTGGTATTAAATCACAGCTCTATCAATTAATTATGTGATATGTTAAGTTATACAACCACAGGCGTAGATATGATAATCTCAGTAACGGGCTGACGGCCGGTGGGTCAATATAAATATCTGACGTATTCAAGATTATTGGTGTTATGGAAACTTTGGCAATGAAATTATAACGGCTTGGGTGCCAATACTAAAATAATTAATCGATAATGATAGATACCCTTTAAATTAGCTAACCATAAGCTTAGTTTAAATACAGATAAACGGATTTAAAATTAAAATTCACAATTCAGAGAATGTTTAATCAAGAAGCAAGAAGGCCCACCTAATTTAGCTCCTACCAATATAATTGAATAGATTATACCGTTTTCAACGAAGGTAGATAAATATTAAATCAATAAGTAGAATCAAATTTAATATTTAGGAATAATGTATCTGTATGTATGTGTCCTAGATATTTTCCAAATGTTAGTTTGTTTAAAATTGTCTTATCATTAGAGCTGACACCGTTAATTCTTTGACCTTTTCCAAGAAACAATGACTTTTCATAAGAACTCTCTATTTTGAATAGGTTTGAGTTCATTGTCTTTAAAAATCAATCAATATCAGGTATGTCTAACGCCGTGGTCTAAAACTTTCTTTTATTTCTTAGTTGCCAAGAAATAATAGAAAACAAAGCATTAAAGTTCTATTTAGAGTGATACGAACTTGCATAAATGGCATCTGGTTTTTCATTTCAAGGAATGCCACCGACAGACTTTTGAGTTTCCCTAAGTAATCAAACATGGTGCCCAACACTGTGGTTTCACGCACACATTTTTTACCTTAGAAGGTCTGCCAAATAATTTGGTTTGACCGTAATAAGGTCACTAAAAATATGTATTAATTTATATTTATCTATTTTGCAGGAGTTGAAGAAAACCTTATTAAGCAGGATGTTACTGTAAGACGGTCAAACACCGACCGGCCTAAATCACCTACAGATGCCATGATTCTGTTCCAGACAGATTATGACGAAACAGAAGCCATTATTGTCAATCAATCAAAAAAAAAGTGACTCTGCAACTGGCATTTACAATATAACTTATACAAATTGTACAAAGTACGAAGAAAAGTCTGATTCCACTTGCACAGACATAAACGTTTTAAAAAAAAATCATAAGTATAGGTACCCATAGAAAGAAAATGATCCAAGTTTCTTACTCTTATATTGATGAATGTCAATTATGTCAACTAGTTTTTAATTAAAACAAATGCATACCGTAACCACTTGATCCAAATATTAGTAATTCCAAGGTTTCGGTTTCAATGCCTTGAAGAAATGCAAAACATGTAACTAATAAATTAAATAACAGTTTTTAGCTTACTTTAAAGTTTTCAAACATACTAACTCTCCATAATACCACAATAAATTGATAAAAAACGTGCCACTTTTTAAAATTGCTAATAACTAAAATTAATTATCGTTCATAATTTGTTATCGCAATATTGTTATTCAAAATTGTGGAGAACTTTGATAATATTCAATCAACGGTCCATATTGAGAAACTTGCATAAATAAGTCCGTTATTTCCTGCCTCCTGTATTTTTATCAGTGGGATATTTATATGAAGAAAAAAAACATTACTTCTATAACATTACAATTAGCTCATTTAGATGAATTTACGCTACACAAATCCATCAATTGTCAATTATATTGACACATACTTTCTGGAACACATCGTAATTAAATTTCTATGTATAAATACCCGATAAATTGTAGATTTCGTAATAAACGATAAGAAGTGCATACATCATAAGTACAATGAAAGTGTCACAAACATTCCCTTATCAATTACAACGAAGGAAAAACAACTTTATTACGCGGAGATAAGATATGAGGGGAACACAAAAAATAAGTTGTTTTTGTTCACACGATAAGAGCAACACACAATCAAACTAACATACGTCTGGGGAGACAATAAGTACTCCATTATGGACCATTAGTGTACATTAAGATATTGAAAATGGTTATTAATTTATAATTATTATTTTCCGTCGTTTCTCATTCCAAGACAGGTTTGATTTATTGAATATTATTTGCAATACTCATTTAATCAAACGCTTTAGTAAGATTCATAACTCTTCTGACAATGAAAAAACGCCAAAGCGTTGGTGTCACATTCAAGTAGCCATTCATCAATAACCAACGCTAATATTCCAACTGAGATCTAAGAGTTCCAAATTGACTATTCCAAAAGATAGTGATCCATAACTCCTAAAAACTAATGATAAACCAGGAAACAGCTGAGGTTGATAGTGGACATGGAAATGCAGAAGCAGCAAAGAAACAAGTTAATGATGCGAGTTAAGAAGACCCTATGTCCTTCACTGGACTGCTATAAGTCGATGTACATGATAACACTTCACTTCTTATAATAATATGAATATCAGTGATAGTATTGTGTGAAATACTCTCAGGTATTGATGCAATCGTCTATGACGTCACGCAGGTTCTTTCCTTTTGAGAGATCCATGTGTAAGTCTAGCCTAGACGTAATGTCTATGGAATTTCCAGAATCGCATTTTACTTTGATTAATATTATATTGTATTGTTCATTATGAATAATTTGATTTGGCCTCTCGAAATCCATGTTTTACTTATGCAATATATAATAGCTTTATCTAGAAGAAAACTCTGTCCAGTTTTTACCATTTCAGAATAATAAAAAACTTCATTAATAAAAGCACTGCAGAAAAAATCTCTGCACAGCTATTTGTTTAGTGCATCTATAGAAGAATTGCAAATGAATTAAGTAATGAAATACATATAAATTCACCCAGGCGCCAAGACGCCAAGTTCATATAGCCATTTCAGCATCGCTACGGAACACCATTACGACATTAAATGGATTCAACTTGACATTAATCACTGTTGAAGTATATTTCTCACTAATACGGGCCGAGAAAGAGATTTGTAAATAAATGTTACTGTTTTGAAAGACGCTGAATAACGAAGATGTTATAGATGACTCATTTAATTCCGTGTTGCGAGTTTGATTCCTGCACGGAACAAATATCTATTTGGTCTTACACGATACAGGAGTAATTCGTTTTGTCTAGACCGAGTTAAAAAAGAAGACCTTAGAGTACAGTCAAAATGTTTTCTAATATGTCTGTCTAAAAAGTTAATTTAAAAAAAATACTTAATCATTTCTAAAATACATATTCAATACTTTTTATATGGTTCTTCTATTAGTAAACAATGATCAAGATCGCTTAATCAACCTTGATTATTGAACCAATATAAGACTACATCAGATTTCATTTTGCCCTAATTATTACTCAAGTCGTTTGACTTTTTAGACAGACTCTATTTGTTTTATTTTCGTTCCATTGTGAGAAACAAGTCATAACGGTAATGCTTTACATAAATATGTAACAGAACATTAATTATATACGTAAACGTTATAGAGAAAGTTTCTGTTTGTCTGCTGAATAACAGACTCTTCGGATTCTGGCAACTTTCTCGCCGTAGTTTAAGTTTACTTCAACTTTGTTTGTTATTTAAATTATATACAATTTTGAAATTCTTCAGAGTTCTTTCAAGAAAGTACAGACTGGCAAAAGTATTGAATTTAAATGTATACAAATATTGGTAAACAATTGCTAACCGCGGTTTTTTTAAATAACATCCATAATGACTTCCTACTTATATAAAACACATTCTTTAACACTTGATTATGTTTCATACTTTTTCATTGTCCATTTATAACGATACAGGCCGGTATAAAATAACTTTATTAGTCACAATAGTGCCTCATTTGCCGGCAATTAAGAGCACTCGAGGCTTAAAAGCGAGATAAGAACATGAGGAGAGCTACGATATGGACTCAATAGATGATAACACCGGAGACAGAACACGTAATAAAGCTAAATACCTAACTAATTTGGGCACCTGAAATACTTCAGCCCATTTCGAAGGCATTATAAAGGACCTTTTCGGCGTATTTTTAGAGGTATCTCTGAAATGACTAATCCTTTAGAATTTCTGACAAATGCATGACATTATATACAAAATCTTCCATATTCAAACTATTTACAAGATGTTTTATTTTTATTGAAGGATTCAATGGATGTATCACAGAAGCAATTAGGGGTACCGCAAAGGATAGATGGGGTTAGGGAAAACCCATTTACTCATGCATTTAGGTTTGATTAGTCACCTGTTAGATTTTGCAGTTGCATTAGATGCAGTATGGAAATCATAATGGACACATTTAGGAATGTGACGTTGGTCCAAATGAACATTTTTACTTTCAAAAGTGAGAAACTCCGGATTTGAGTATAGGCTTAGAGCTAATAATCCTCAATAATCAGCTGGTTTGAATTCAGAAGCTGTTCTTTTCTCGATCTAATATCCAATACCTTGGATAAACAGAAGGTTGCTCGCATAGGGCCTATATACACACAGTGCTCCGCCCACCGCCAGCGGAGTCCAACAATAACAAACAAGACAATTGACATACCTATTTCTTTTCTGGTATAATGCCTCTGCTCATCATTGTGAGAATTCGTCGTTCCAAACGCCTGACCCATCTTTATATCACAGCACTGAGATCACAAATAGAAAATTACAAAAAACAATGACAATCAGCTGATTACACCGAACGTAATTATGCGTTTGTAAGCATGCGCGGGCTCATATCACGGGAGACGTGCGCGCCCAGCGGCGTCTCATACAACACTGGAGTTTGAGCACAGGCCCACGGCGTGGGAGCGAGACAGGTAAGCTGTGACCGATAAGCTCCTCGGTGACCTACATATAACCGGTATACGAGCGACAGAGACGGCACCACTTTAAGTTGCACAGATGCAGTCAGACACGGTCTGTTTACATTCTGGGTAAGCGCAAAATGGCTACCGGCTGAACGTCTCAATTCTCAGACAAGTTGCAAAAACAAACTAACACTGTGTATTCTGCTTAGTTTCATCAACGTCACTAGTTCTAAACAAAAATAAGGTTTGGTGCTTTGCTTTTCCTGAAAACAAGTGCGGTAGAAAAGCGAGCCAGCTTGGGAAAACTCGGTGAAAACTTTTCTAGTTAAAAAGTTTTTGTTGCTCTCGATCCTACAAACTACCTGTAGTTTAAATTCATTTCGCTCACAAGAAAAGACCGCTGAGATGAGTCTCTCGGAAAACTTATTACAATATAAAAGAACAATTAATTAGTCACGATTTTAGAGATCAGACACACTTGTCAGAAGCATTTAAATTGAAACACCACAAATAGCCGACCGTAAACAATCTCTCGAGCTACTGTGTCTAATTATAATTGCCAGTTAGACTTGAGGTCACCAGAAAAGTCTTTGACTTGGCACGGAGCCTCAAATTTTGTAAACTTTAAGACGAAGTGCATTTTTGGGCAAAAGTTCTTTTGGATTTTGAATAGTCACATTTTCGCAAAGCTTTAAAAATAGGATATTTTATATTTTAAATAGGATTGTACCATTGAAAGGCGAACTTTTTTTTTAACAATATTAAGAATAAAAAAAAATTTAGACTAATGTCAATGTCTATATTATTTATTTATTCAAATGATATGGAGGACTTACAGCTAAAACAAACCCGGTAAGAAACAGTAAGTTAGACTGACAGCAAACAACAAGTCCTCACTTATAAAGTGCAGAATAAAATAAAAAACTCGGCAGACGGTCTCCAAGTTGCAAGAACTGGGGTTGGAAGCTCTCCTTCATCCGCCCTACTCACCAGACCTTGCGCCTACAGACTACTACTTTTTCCAGAATTTGGATAACTTCTTGGCGGAAAAAAATTCAATACCCGAGAGGCAGTACAAAATGCCTTTGAAGAATTTGTTGCCTCCCGTCCAGCTGATTTCTTTAAGAAGTACATCAATAAACTGCCACTGCGTAGGCAAAGATGCATTGATTGCATGGGTGATTACTTCGATTAATACAAATAAAAAATACATGAAAAAAAAGTCGTTTAAATTTTTTCATACAAAACGGCAATTTCATAGGTAAAGACCTAGATTCACTCTAGCCTTGGTGACACCCATTATTATGATAAGACGCAAGACCGCAGTAAACAATTTTTCCAGCATTTAGATTTCGATGTACTCGATATAAACGACGAGGTGAAACACTTAATCCTTTTTATAGAAGTTTTCATTCTTTTTTTAAAATAAACGTTATTCATCATTTTCCTGCCCGTATCCCGTTTTATTTGGGGTCGGCGAAACTCATTTTTTTCTTCCATTCTGTCCTGTCACTCGTCACGCTATCACTAACTTCCTTTTCTTTCATATCACTTCTCACACAATCCATCCATCTTTTCTTTGGCCTCCCTCTCCCTCTCCATCCATTCACTTGTAAATAAACGTTATTAAAAAAAAAGTGCCCCCCCTATGCCTACCACTGGGAATTACTCCTGTATCGTAGGCGCGTTCACAAACATGATAACTCTATGTGAGTTATCATGTTTGTGAACGCGCCACAAGACACTCTGACCCATACCCAAGTGTTGTGGACAAAATTGGAAGAAAATCCAGATGAATATTAAGGATATCAGGGCAAGCTTATCTGACAACATCTTCAGGTCGACATGAGTCAAAAATCTTTTGACAAGTCTATTGTCCCTGTGCCCTTGACATGTATGAAATGACGTCAAAAGACGAACAATGCCTTTATATCGAAATGTATTGTGGCATTCAAGAATTGAATTGGGTTGGAAACTTTTAAAATACAATAGTGGGAAAAGGCGTGAGTAATGAATGACTTAATTGTGATCTCATTAACAAATATTTTTTCTTTTTTCTAAGAATGTTTAAACTAGAAAAATACTCAATGATGTAGATTATATCAAAGCTGAATATAGAAAGAATCTATAGATACAGTAGTGATCGAGGCACCCATCTCTAAGATAGTGTGAAGTGGTAGAGTAATCAAAGAATATGACTTGATAGATATGTAAATTCTTCTTTAAACTATAACTTTAATTAAAATCGGTTAGATAGACCGATTATTGTCTTCAAGGCTAGACTGAATAAGCTCCTAATAAACTAATGCGCCTCACCATCAACGATTGCTACGGTTGCTAGTTTATTTTCTAAGTAAAATTTTCTCATACATAAAAGGATTATCTTATTAGAACATTGCAGATCCATAAAGATAATGAACTTTAAAGACACTGACTACATAGAAATCAAAACTATGCTGAGCCGCAGTACTAATGATTCTCCTTTGAATAAACAGAAGGAAATCATCAACCTAATGGCAGCACCACAAGCACAGCGGCTCAGCTCGATGCACAAACCGCAGTCTGATGATATAACACCGCAGTTGGCGATACAACCCATCCCAAATCAAAGGCGGTGGAGTGCGAGATCGCGTTACCGATGCTATTGAACCGATTGTGGAGCGAGGCAGCTGGATCGCTGCTGCGGTTACCCTACATTCTGGAGATGTCCAATGTTTGGCTAAAGTGCTGCCGATTTTATCTATAAAGCACATGGACATAGCAATTAGAGGCGTATTTGTATCAATTTTGAAAGCTCATAAATACATAATAACAAACACATAATAGTTTAAATAAATAATTTTGTAAAAACTTGACTTGAATTATTAAGGGTCAGGTACCGGTATTGAATGTGACTGGGAAGTGTATAATAAAAGCGTATATATATATTGTCCTCTAATTTGAGCCAGGTAGCAAGAACCAAAAACTTGTATTTGTTCCTAGTATTAACATTATAGACAACGCTATTTTTTTTTACATATTTATATTTTACGTGATTACAAAATATTTATAAATATACTAAGAAGGTATAGTCGTAACAATGTTAATATCTTTAAAATCGTATATTATCTCAGAGATTTTGGGAATTAATTTACAAATTGCGTAGGCCATTTTTTTTCAAATCAAAAATTGTCTGAACGACATGAAAATAGCAAAATTATTTGATAAAAGACTAACAGATTATGAAAATGAAATGAAAAGTAAGTTGTCTTCTATGCATTTATATTGTCTAAATAGGTAACCAAGAATCAAACGAAAGGTTTAAGAAAATTGTACCTATAGAGGAATAACCTATACTGTAATGAAGTCATAGTTATAAATAGCACCATTCATTCTAAATAAAATTTATATTGGAAATAGACATTAGTGAATAGAATAAACTTTCAACTGTGTAGCACAACTTGTAGCATGGCACGAAGATCCAAAATGCCGGTAGTAACTTCTACTGATAAAGACAACCACGCTTCTGGTTATAAATTCCAGTTAAATCCAATAACCTCAAATTGTGGAATCAAGTCCATTTCCTAGTATTAATGATAAGTCTAGATTTTCCGCAGTCAACAAGGGACAAAGAGACTGTCGGCGTACTCTACGCAGGAGCTGATAAGGACGGCCCTGAGACTACATGTGGAAATGCGGCAGTTTTCACATGTCCACGCCATCGACGTGAATATTAATGCATAAGTGGATATGGAATCCTTGAAGATTACTACAAATAAAAAAACTGTTGAGGAAATTGAAACCATTGAGCTTCCTAAGAATTTAAAAACTATGATTGATTCCATTAATTCTTAGGAATTGATAGTTGAATAATGAGGGTGTTCTTAAATGACGTTCATCAGGTGTCATGCCCTAAGGGATCAGGTTCAGGCACCTGTCAAAATACTTACGTTAATGACTTTAGTTAGACACCAAACGTCAACGTCTTGTATACGTTTTCAAAGAACCTGACAGCTAAGTGACCCAACTAGTGAGTGGTGTGAATTTTCTTGAACACTCATTGGTTGGAAGAAATGATTCTTATAAGAGTACTTATTTTCTTTAAGATTTTGGTTAAAATGGATCTGTTTGTTGTTCTCTATATTATGGAACAAGACAAAATCAATGTCAAAGTACCTGTCGACACGAAAACAAGAAATAACGTTGAGCAAACTAGACAGGTAGCTCTCACTCACAATACTATTGTTTCTCTAACATTCTGCACGTGGCTTCTGGGTATTGTGTGTGCGTTTGTTATGCTTCTCATTGTCATCGGCCGTGCGTGTTGTAAGACACGCAGAAACTACGCCTACGTTGGTAACTCCATTTGAAGTTGCGAGACTATGGTTGTTTCGTTTCAGCATGGTAATGACGGTCATTACTCTATTCCCAACATCTATTGGTAGGAACACGAAGCAAAAAACGATGCAACAACGTTGCAACGTTGTAAAAGGTAAACGTAGGTGTTGATTCAGTAAAGCTTAATGATTTCATTTCCGATTTTTTTATTAATATTAATATACCGCGTACATCGAAGGATTGGAACAATTTGCTTGCAGCAGTCTTTCCGTCCGATTATAATTTAGGTGTCTTCAAAGCTAGAGTGAATAGGCGATTCACCATCAAAACTTAGCATCACTAATAATAATAATAATAAGTCAATTGCCATGTTAAAATACAGCAGCTTTACTAAACTTAGTGATTGTGACTAATAGCTTATTGGTCACATTACTTCTCACATATACATATTTCGTCTTGTACACCACAGCAAATATTAAGCAAATACCACCATGTAATTTCAAATTATCACAGGCAAAATAGTAAGCTGAGATTTCAGTTACCAAGAGACCAATTTAACCATTTTCGAGAACAGTGATATTTCTGCGATTCTTAGATCGATTGGAAATGACAATTGCGCCATTGGCAAGCCTGTTTAAGATTTTACAACATTCTTAGTCAAAGTTATGCAACCATATACAAAGTTAACCTTTACTGCCTTCCAATATTTACTTCACACCAAGTAACGTACATTTGAGACCGAAACCTTCGGTAGATAACTGCGTACAGAAATAAGTTGTCCTTCAAATATTGTTCAGTCAAGTGTGACCTGTGCATTCACACCAAACCCTGCCTTAACTCTTGAAGGATAGAAGCTAGAGTCGTGCGAAGTTCTTCAGTCTGTACATAGCATTTGAAACCGTATTAAAGTCGGTATTAATGCCGTGTATCATTAATCCTCTTGGAAGAAAACCTTTTATATTAGTTGCTTGTCATCTGACGCATACTGAAAGAGCCAACTGAAAGTTAATCATAGCTTAGACTGACGCGAAGGACGTGAATACACGGGGTATAGAATATAATACTGTACAACTTATAGCAACATCATAAGACCGTCAAGACAAGCAGACAGATTGTTATACTTAGGAATACAGTTTGAGACATCCTTGGCAAGGGATGGCAGGGATCCTAAACTAAAACAAAGATCGTAGTGATTGAGATAGTGGCTGTAATTACACAGACTCATTAGCAATACATATAACGGTAATGGACTACCATTACACTAATTGCTATCAATGATGTTCTAATGACGTAGGAAGATAAGAAGACTGTGTATGTGAATCTGCTGAGGAGAAAACTGATGGACTTGCTAGCTATGAAAACGTGGCGTTCCCGCACATAGTCTGACATATTAATGTCGAACGTGGTTCTAATTATCACATAGGCGTTAACTTTGCTCCAGTCCTCACTTCACACTTCAAAGATCATAACAATTTAAGTACACTACATTTCTAATAATAAAATTTTGTCTCAAGTACCTCTACTTTGAATGTCATCATACTTGATTTCAGCTTTTACTCTTTGTTCTAAAATGGAGTCGTGAGTAAACGTTCGTGGAATATTTGTACCTACATTAGCTACTGAGTGACTGATGACATAGTTCTAGCGAACCTAGCAGGCTCTAGCGGGACAAGAGATAAGACGTCATGTGTCACCAAAGTCCTAAATGCGTGCGAGAATATCGGGGATGCCAGTGACATATTTCACAGTAGAGTGTATAGTTTCTTAATACATTGTATTGTCATGTAAGATGAGACAAGAGGCCATTATCAAAATATGTGTTATCAGAAGTGGTGAATAATTAGTTCTAGGAAGACGATACTGTTAGCTTAATGATTAATTCAAGACAGGAAGCCTGCAGGTACTTAAGTGCTGATGTTAGTACGACTGTCTATATTGAGTCAATGATACCTTTCTTTTATTTAAGTACCTTTAAGCATACATTTATTATTCCTTGGTTCCAGTTGGTCCCAGTGTCAGGCGTAGATCTTTAACAGTCGTTACAGGTAGACATCAGAAAGTCTGACCATCAATCTATCCAAGGAGTAGGTATCGTGTTGTCCAGTAACTGAGTTGTGGAGGTCTGCTAGGCAGTCGATTTATGTAAAGCATGGGCATTCAGCCGCATCCGGTTAGACTGGACGCCGACTTGAGGTCGTCGGCTAGTTGGGACTTGCTAAGGAGATAATGATGATGTAGCTAGACAGGAGGTGACGATTAAGATGATAAGAACGGGGGTTGTGCGAAAGAGCCACTGCAGCCTTGGAACGCAAAAGGCAACTGATGGATTAGTCTGGTATGGTGGTTTGTTAGTCTGTGAAAGAAAAAGAATCTTTCAAAAAAGCCATCCATCATTAAATTCTTTCATTTAGTCTTCTTTTACTCTAATGCGTCCGGTTTAAAAGCTAATATAATACATTCACCTTCAGACTTTTTAATGTTCCCACTGCTGGGACTCAGGACTCCTCTCTGAGATGAATGGGCTGTAATCTGCCACGCGGGCCCAGCGCAGGTCGGTAAATGTCATATGTCTTCGAATGATGATGATGAATGATGAAAATTATTATTGATTTTCGGCTAAGTTCAATGTATATTGAACTTAGCCGAAAATCAATAATAAAATTACCAATACCACATCCTTATTGAATCCTCAGAATCGTATGTAATTTACAATAGTGACCTACATTGCTTTAAAAATTATTATGATTTAGTTTTTCTGTCGGTTAGCATGAATGAAAATAAATGGTGAAATCCGCAAAAACTACTGTTAGTCATACTTGGCACTTCTTCGAAATAAACATTGTAAGATTTGTAAGCACTTACCAAACGTGTTTTTCGGTCAAACTGCAAACATGTTCATGATTTGTTTTCTTTATTACTTATACACTCAATTTTCAACTTTATTTTGGTTTGTTTAATCTTTAAACCAGTGAGATATAATAGATATAATGTTACTAAACGTAAGTATCAGAATAATCCTTACCTGAAACAAATAAAACAATATTAAATCAGAGACAAAAAACTCTTATGGCAAATAAAAATACATGAAGTTTTTATATATAAAAAAAAAAATCATGGATATAAATAACATTGAACAAAATAGCTCTAAATAAAAATAACATCAGTTTTCTTTCTAGTACCCCGTCGCTGCGAGCGTCTGAACATTCGGTCACAGCAACGAGTTGGAAATTGTAGCTATTACTTTTGCGGTAGGCGCTTTAATAAAATATTACAGGGCATTATTCACGACAAACGTCCATCCTAAAAATCTTTTGTTTACATTATTATTTTCCCCAATTCCACTTTCACCAAAATATAATACAAATGCATAAATTGAATAACTATTTGAACAGAAAAAATAATAATGAAATAAAAACAGCACGCCATAAATAAATTTAAATGTCATCACACTCATTACGTAGAAGTTAAATATAAATCAGGGGTTTAATTGAGCGTTGGACTATAGTGAAACGCGGTGAAAATCGTTGGCAGCTGATTGTTATTCGAGACTCTTAGCGCCATCTCGTGGGGAACATGAAAACTCATTGTAGCACATATTTAGGTGGGAAATCATTATATAACTACTTTCGCTCTGGGTAGAACGAAAAGGCGCGTCCCCCTGTGCCCCTTCAGTTGCACTTTGAGTTCTAGGGACATGGTAACTCTTTCGAAAATTCCCGCAGCCCCAGCAGGCTAGGCAGGTAGAGCCAATTTGAGACGCGCGTAGAACACTACGCACCGTCGTACTTGGTCCTTAACGGACGGCCGGACGGCGAGTTACCTAATGGTCGTCGTCCGCAAGTCAACGCATCCTGTCTCTTACGTTTCCGACCAACTTCTTCGCTAACATTATTGCTTAATAGGAGGCGAATGCTTCCCATTCCTTCTCGCTCCGGACCATGGCTTAAGCCAAGGCCGGACGCAAGCTGCCGCCGCCAATCACCTCCACGGACACTACTCATTGTAATACTGAGTTTAAATGATAATCAAGCTGTCTGTCATATGTATAAAGCTAGCTAAACTAGCAACTAGACTCCTTAGCAAGCAGAGGTTCGTCAGTCATGTACATCATCATCTTTGTGCAGCCCTCCATGTTCCCATGTTACTTGGGGTCGGCGCAACCCGTTTTCTTCCTTTCTGTCCAGTCAACCGTCACTCTAGCACCTGTGACTCCCTTTTCTTTCATATCAATCCATACAAAATGTAAACTATGTTTTCAGCAGCCTTATTCCAAGCTCATAGTATGAAAACAGCTGCGTGTCACAATATTTCTTAGTTGTTTCCTCCACCTTGGCTCCGGTGTGAATATATGTTCCCTTGTACCCGGCTGGCCTTCCGAATAAATCTCGCTAAAAGGGGTGCACGAACTCATTAATCGCATGTTCCTCCATTCTATATCGCTTCGAGTGCTCTACGAGTATGTACCGCAATGAACCGACTGCAGAGCTAATTTTGTTATTTGACGTAGATGTAGCCATAGTTACAAGTAACTGGGCTATTGTCTTGTAGTATTCACGATACACAGAGAAGCATCTTGCGTCACAAATAAAGAAAGAAGACTGACTGTCCCCAGTAAGTACACGTAAGTGTTTGGCTTAACCTGGTCTAGTTTCAGAACGCACAAATCTATTTCGACGGTGAAGAAAACGGCAACTCGTGGTCCTGGAACGCAAAGAGCAACTAAAGGACACAAGTGCGGTTTTAGTCAGTAAAAGTCTGACACGCCCTCACGCTCCTCCTTAAAAAGAGAGAAGTCAGTACGAGTATTAGGTAGGCGGCTATATTGTTAAACATTAAACCTCTAAACACTATTACGAATTTTAATTCCTGTTTATTTCTTTAAATAATTGACCCAGATTTTCAGTAGTACGACCCATTTATTCCTCCTATGAAGAGGTTTTATCAGCTTAATCTCCTTTCTTAATACTCTCCATATCTTCTACAAGATGCATGTTATATCAGAGGAGCTTAATAAGACACGTACTGGCCATAGCTGACATTTATTACAGACCTAATTTAGGTAGTAGGTAGTAGCGTAGCATCTAATTGATGAAACATCCGCTAGCAATCAAAGCTGCGGTGCCTATCCACTATCCCGCATGGTATATACAAACTTCGCATGAGCGGTATTGAGTTTATTCCTAGAAATACTGCTAAGAATTTTCACTCCGGATGTGAAAAACATTCCTTTACATTTTTATACTAAATCTGTTATTGAGTTTAAGCCGGCGTGCTGTTAAAATTTTGGTGTTTTTTGCAACTTAGTCAAAGAGTTTACGAATGCTATTATTTATTGGGGAATTTTATTAAATCAAAACAGCCAGCCTATAACCGCTACTGCATCATCCTTGATATGAATTAAAAAAGTCTGCTACGCCTTGTTTGTCTGTCTGTATGAACGCGATAAACTCAAGAACTACTAACTGGATTTTCATGCAGTTTTCATTGATAGACAAAGTGATTCATGAGAAACGTTTTTAGTGCATAATACATACTTACCACAGAATAGAAGTGATTCCTGTGTTCTGTGATACTTACTGACATATCAATGCTCAGCCAAAACTACTGGGGCTAGGAGAGTAAAAATTTTGCATAATGTTTCCTTTTATGACGTAGGTGGTGATGAGATTTTCCAAAATTCACCCCCTAAGAGCAAGAAACAGGGGTCCAAAGTTTGTATGGAAAAACCTACTTCCACACGGTAAAAGTCGCTGCCAGAAGCTAGTATACTTTAATATGACATAACTGCTCAATCGCTATATGATTGCATAGGGGGTGGCCGGTACAGTGGGTGTGATTTATTATTGGCGATGAACCGTCAAGTTATTTTTATGAAGTATTGTATTACCTTTATTTACTATAATTCTTTGTTAGCAGTATGTCAATGACACTCCATCTGACGTCAAACAGAGCAATCTAGACGCGTTACGTAAAATGAAATATGGCTGAGATTTTAAATGAATGTTTTCCACAAATCAAAATTGTTTTCTTGATAGGAACGAGAAAAGAACTAGCATTTGTTAGAGCTAAGTGGACTCATCATCTCTCTTGTGAGTTAAATGAAGATTGAAGAGGTCGTCATAAAATGTATTAGGAATATTCTGGAAATAGTCGAGAGAATACTGTTTATCTTAGGATCGTAGCTCGTGGCGTTATGTAGTTTTTTCCTGCTCGATGGGGGAAAAATGTGAGTTTATGATTTAATGATAAACTGCTTATTAAATGAGTGCAATTTGAGAGTATTTACAAGTATTTATGAGTAACAAAATGAATCTGAATGTCGTGCGACTAAAGGCACTGGGGGACAAACATCCCCCAACAAGACGCGCTGCGCGACTCTACAGCGTTGCCCAGTGTCCCGCAACTTGCCACCCAACATTCTACAACACATTCATGTGACGCGGGACATGTTATAATTGTTGGATACATTGGATAATTTCACGCTGTTATATTATCCAATGTATCTGACTGAAGCTTTACGTTACCTTTGAAATACCTTTTCGGTGATTTATTAGAAAAAAATAGAGCTACGGGCAACACTTAATAACATCTTTAAGGCAACTGTAGGATCACAGGTGGGTTTTAGTTAGTAAGTGGGTGTATTTTATGTGTTTATGTGTCTTAAAAATTCTATATTATTAATGTTGTGATTGTCTATAAGTGTTGCAGCACGTGAATATAAAATGTAATGATCTTGTAAATTCCCAGTGCATGTAATGTTGACGATCCTAATAAATAAATAAATAAATAAATAAATAAAAGTCAGACACTCTCACGCTCCACCTAGAGCTGGAGAAATTATTTGATGATACCCTAACTGATTAAAACTATACTATTACTCGCGCTATTTAATAAACAACTAGCTTTTGCCCGCGGCTTCACCCGAGAACATTAAATATAGCCTATGTCATTCAGGAATAAAGCAGCTTTCTATAAGTGAAATAATTTCAGTCATCGGACCGGTACGTTCAGAGATTACCTCGTACAAACAAAAAAACAAACTTTACCTCTTTATAATATTAGTGTACACTTAAAAAGGTTAACCAGTCGTGTACCTACTTAGAATCAGTAGCTAAAATACCTAAATATTTATGGCTATAATTTTCTTCGTCTCTTATCGCGATTTTCTGTATCGTGTTAAGAAAACTTAAACGTTTCAAAGGAAAGCGCTAGAAGGCTATTTTAAATTGTTGCTTTGATTCTGTTCAACCTTTTGAACATCAGTTCCAGATAGTATGGCATTAGGTTATTATCTGATTTTTCTTTTATCTGATAACCGTAACAGCTTTATGGATTCCCATTTCAACGCTTTCACGATTATCAAGGGGAGTTTTAGAAACTTCACTTATCTATACTAATATTATAAAGAGGTAAAATTTGTAAGTTTGTAAGTTTGTAAGTTTGTATGTAGGGGGTAATCTCTGGAACTCATAATCCAATACTAATTTTTTTTTTACTGGCAGAAAGCTACATTATTCCTGAGTGCTATAGGCTATAAATTGTTTCTATAGCATGTATATTAACCGAGCTATCACAACTTTTGTCTAGCAAGTCGGAAAAAAATACCTCATAAAACAGAATTATTGGCGTGCGCTGCCAAAACAGTTGCTTAAAATTAAAAACAATGTATGACTACCTGATTCGTCTTAATTATTTCTACAAAAAAGTCCGCGATACCATATCTCTATCTTTTATATTTCATCTTTTATACTTCTTTTATTGCATTAAAAATATATTTTTTCGGCATACTTACGTTTGGTTGATTATTTGAGCAACAAAATATTAATTCTTATGACAATAAATTATTTCAGTATCACAAGAACATCATACAGATAAGATTTGCCATTTACAGTATATCAATTGGTCATACAGTTTCGGAGATAATGTAAAATTACTAAAACGCAAAATGCCCCTAGCATAACTTTCATTGTGCAGTCGTGCAGACGTTTTAGCTATTTTTTTTTTATATGTTGTGCAAAAATCATCTTATGACAACCCCCGCCCTTGGGTGGAGCGGGAGATAGTGTCAGACTCTTACTGACTAAAAACCCATCCCGTTCCTTCTAGCCTTCAAACCAAGGCACGAGTTCCCTTTCGGATAACCCTGGACCCGGTAGGCTTCGATCCAGCTGGGCCTCTGCTGTAGCTGACAACTCCTTGAGGCGCGCTGGAATAGTGCGCGCCGTCGACGTCTTGGGCTCGGTCCATTACCGGACGATCGGACAGCGAGCTACCCATGGCTCGCCGTCCGCGAGCCCGCGTCTACGGTGGCCGGAAATCGGGATCGGAATCCCGGCGGCGGCGGCGGGGGCGCCGTTGCCTGATGCGGGCTGCCTCCTCCTTTGCTAGCATTACTGCTTCGCAGAAGGAGGCGACCGCCTGCCATTCCTCCTCGCTCCGGACCATGGCCTCAACCAGGGCCCGGCGCGAGAGGTCTCCGCCGCAGATCGCCCCCACGAGGGCACGGTGATGCTCTGCCCAGGCAGGGCACACTTCGACTGTGTGCTCTACCTTGTCCTCCGGGCGTTCCGCACAGTGACGACACCCGGGCGTCTCTTCCGCTTTAATTCGGTGCAGGAACCTCCCGAACTTGCCATGTCCGGTGAGGACCTGTGTCATGCGGAAGGAAAGGACGCCGTGAGGCCTTTCCAGCCACGCCTCAAAGAGGGGACTTACCGCCATAATTGTGGCGTGCCCAACGTTTTACCTATTTGCCCATGGATGGCGTTCGGCAATTACGTAATTTTTCTGAATCGCGGTGTTAAGACTTTCTGTGGATTGATGACCCTCTCGAAGTATTAGGCCCACGTTGTCGTTAGTTGGAGTTCTTCTGTCAGTTGCTTATTGGTTTCGGTTGTTTCATTCGTATGGTTGTTGTTGTTGATAGATACCTCATAATCGAAAATATCGTAACTACGAACATACAAAACAAACGTACAACGTTTGTTTTGTATGTTCGTAGTTTCGTACTTCGTTCTATCGTAATAATCGATACGAGTTATTCGATATTACGATTGTTTTGTTTTGTAAAGGCGGACGGTGTTCGAGTCGCTCTCCCTTTGTTCATAATTGTTTTCAAGTCTGTGCGTAGTTTGTTGAGAGCATGTCTAAAAAGAAATCTCAACTGTCCCGGCAGACATCACAGACAAGAGCCGCTCGAGTACGCCGTACGGAAGAATCTGCCCCTGAAAATGAGCAGCGCCTCTCGAGAAATAGAGAATATATTTCGCAAGCATGCGCTAGAGAATCTAACTCCGAGCGCTCACAGCGCCTCGCTAGCCAAAATGTGAGGACGTCGCGGGCCCGTGCTCGAGAAACTAGCGCTGAACGTGCGCACCGTCTATCTGAGTTAAGGCAGCATGTCTCTGAGACAAGGGATAGGGAGACTAGCGCTGAGCGCTCGCAGCGGCTTGGTAGGCAAAATGTCATAACATCGCAGGCCCGTGCTCGGGAATCTAGCGCTGAACGTGCGCAGCGTCTATCTCATTTAAGGCAGCATGTCTCTGAGACAAGGGATAGGGAGACTAGCGCTGAGCGCTCGCAGCGGCTGGGTAGGCCAAATGTCATAACATCGCAGGCCCGTGCTCGGGAATCTAGCGCTCAACGTGCGCAGCGTCTATCTCATTTAAGGCAGCATGTCTCTGAGACAAGGGATAGGGAGACTAGCGCTGAGCGCTCGCAGCGACTTGGTAGGTAAAATGTCATAACATCGCAGGCCCGTGCTCGGGAATCTAGCGCTGAACGTGCGCAGCGTCTATCTCATTTAAGGCAGCATGTCTCTGAGACAAGGGATAGGGAGACTAGCGCTGAGCGCTCGCAGCGGCTGGGTAGGCCAAATGTCATAACATCGCAGGCCTGTGCTCGGGAATCTAGCGCTCAACGTGCGCAGCGTCTATCTCATTTAAGGCAGCATGTCTCTGAGACAAGGGATAGGGAGACTAGCGCTGAGCGCTCGCAGCGGCTTGGTAGGCAAAATGTCATAACATCGCAGGCCCGTGCTCAGGAATCTAGCGCTGAACGTGCGCAGCGTCTAATCGAGTGTAATCTTATTTTAAAACAAGAAATTTTCCGCGGACGAAGTCGCGGGCAGAAGCTAGTATTTTAATAAAGAGATATACATTTTCAGTAAGCAAATAAAATCATAAAAGCAAATAGATCATTTTATTTCAGTTTTAATTTTAATATTAAAACTGTTTAAATACACATACACTTTTTCTTAATAAAATAGAATTTGTTATTAAATCGTTTCGCGGATTTACCAGGATTATAAAAAGCCCTCATCCACAAAACGTGGGTAAGCTTTTCACAAAAATAATAAATGATGATGATTTAAAAGCCTACGTAATAGGGGAGAGGCCTATACCCAGTGGGCAGTTCAGGCTGAAAGGTAGACGTCAGCCGTCGAATGCCTATAAACGCCGGTAACGAAACCATAGCGACTTCTAATTCGACGCCAACGCCATCTAGTTGCAAACTAGGAACTAAAAGCGAGAAAATTTTCTATAAGGAAAACTCGGTTTTAGTTCCTAACACCGCCGTCGCCGCGCTGCCGTCGCCAGTGGGACTTTTTTGACTTTTTAATTGAATGTGATGTAATTCGGTCTGTTCAAAATGCTTGGGATTAAAATAACTTATTTACGTACATAAGCGAATGTGACTGTTTTACAGCCACAATAACTCATCTAATTACGACTGATTCCGAGACAAAGCATGCCACAAACGCACATGAAGGACGAACTTAAGCGTCGGAAACACATCGTTATTGGTTCATTGACATTAAACCGGTTTATTGGGCATAACTTTAATAAAATATGTAAAAGTAAATAAACCTGAAGCATTGACATTTATTATAGTTTTCTGTTTGATTATGTATGAGGTAGAGGCCAAAAATAATTAAGCAATAGGTTTCCGCCTATTTATTACAATCAGATTTATATTATATAACGAGTTTTTTTACTGATGAGGCAGTTCATGAAAGTTTTCTATGGGTAACCTAGTACATAGGCAGTAATTCGCTTACAAGAGTTTTTTCTCTTTTTTGACGCAACATAATGGACATTGTCCATTGGACAACCGTTTTCACAATATAGATGAAGGTTACGGGATCTTTCTTTATATGCTATTTTATCTCTTGTTTTTATGTAAGTACGGAATATTTAAAATAAAGTGTAAGTTAAAAAACCAACTAGCAGCTACTTTGCGTGAATAGAGGGCTGGCTCGTTCTTAGTCTAAACAATTAGCACTGCCATTCGACTCGGCTATTCTACCAGTCTTCTGGGAATGTTTCTAGAGTGTCTAAGATGATTGTGATGTAGAGATACTTCGAGGGTTAAGAGTATTTGGTATCTTTATTTTTTCTTTTCTTTTAAAGGAATTGCTTTCTGTTACGTATGCAGCGGTCTTGTGTATGTGACTTCACATATTTACCAACGTAAGCATGTAAAGTCACATACACAAGACATTCAGACCAGGAAAACTTTTCTGTAGGCGTAAAGAACCGAATCCATGACACGCAGTGGAACAGCAAAATGCTCAATCTCTGCGCCAACCGTACCGTCAAGTTAGGTTGTAAATACTCATAGTTAGGTAATATTTAACTCTCAAGAGACATGAACAGAGTTTCAAGGAGAAAAGTTTAAAGACGATTGAGTGGAAGCCATTTGTTATAACAAAGCTGAAAGCTTTTGGACTAGCTGGTTATTAGTAGTGAGCCGGTCAGGACTAATGGCGCTTATGTTGACTTATCGACGGCGAATAATTGCTGGCAGTAAGCTTAGATCTTACTACCTAAATTGCGCAACATTATTGATTGCTTGCTTTGATTTGTCGATAACTGTTTCCATGTAAACAACGAAATCCAAACCTACCTACTACATGATCAGGAAATCTCCTCATCTTCCTGATCCAGGTTACTTGGGGTCACCACTACATGTTTTCATCTTCCATTCGCCTCTGTCATTTTCAGTCAGATTTACTCCCTTTCTTTCTTCTTTTTTTTTCTACTTTCTTTTTTCTTTTTTTTCTTTTCTTTTTTTCTTCTTTTTTTTTCTTTCTTTTTTTTTCTTTTTTTTTTCTTTTTTCTTTCTTTTTCTTTATTTTTCTTTCTTTTTTTTTTTTCCTTTTTTTTTCCTTTTTTTTCCTTTACTTCGAAAAGGAGGAGGTTCTATGTTCGGCTGAATGTATGTTTTTTTCAGAGATATCATTTATCACAGCAGTACCTATTACAAATGTCATGTCGTATGCTTTTGTTTTTTTTAACGTGTGAGCAGAACTTATGAAAAAAAAAACATCTATCTTATCTTTGGTGTGTTCTCTCTTTCTTTACATGGACAATAATGGAACCAGGATAAAAAAAAAATAAGAATTTCGATTTATGTAACCTGCTGAATACTCCAGGATAGCCCGTGAAATTAAAATGGTACAATTTAACTCTTCTCTAAGTTAGAGAGTTATGATGATAATTCTAACGAGTGTGATTGTGAAAATATGCATGCCCTTACCGCAAATATAATTTCTATTATCGTATTATCTTATTCTGAACTGTAAATTGCAGAAAACGTTTGGAAAGAGCAGAAGCATTCGCCTTAATGATAAATGATATTTATTTTGCAAATAGGTTTTATAAAACTCGACAATTTTTTCGTCAGTTTAAACTAGATGAGGCCGGTGTTTCCTTGCTGAATACTCTGAGAAGAAACACCGAAACCAACTCAAAGGTCTCTCTCACTCTTTTAAAGTCCATACAGAAAATATGTAACGATCAAATTATGAGAACCATGCCCATGCAGATTCGTGATTGTCCTTGATAAAGACCCATCTAACGAAAACTTAATAACTAACGCCAGGCGCATTGTTTAAGCTACGTCATTGAACAAAAAGTTGCATGCGCTATTTATAGCGCTCCCCCGCGTTGTCATCACAATTCACACGCCGCAGAGTCCAGTGACCAGGCCTTGGGGTATTTGTGGCCAGGCTGGCTGCTGGGCGGTGGGCCACTTGCTAACTTTGCGGGTGATTATTGTATGATTTATTGATGTTGTTATTGATGCTGCTAGTCACACAACATTGTTTTCCTCTGAAGAAAACAAAGGTTGAACTTTAACAGGAATAGGGTTGCCCTTTGAAGAATAAGTCAAGATGCCATTGGCCTAATGTATTTGCGTACCTAATATAAGGAAAATATTTTCAGCTCTAGATGAATGGTCTGGTTGAGAGTGGGAATCTTCAAAGTGCTACTAATGTTTATTTTTTTGGCGCTGTCAACAGACATCAACCATCGTTAGCATTTGCTAAATGGGATAGCTCAAGGCGAAATATATCATTGATGGGTTTGAACAAGAGAAACAGTAACAGCAGTGAATGATCTGATGATCAAGGGGTGACTTTAAGCAAAACTAAAATAATAAACATAAGGCACCAGTCTTCTAACATATTCCATGGCCATAAATGGAAATAAGAGGACTAACCCAAGAACTTTAAAAGTAGATATTAAAGTTGCCGTATGAAACCACGCTTTGGGAAAGAGGTATTGAATTAAATCGAGCTGGGATAATCCGACTGAAGTTGGTAATATTTAAGACAGAAAGAAAAATAACTACTTCTCTATCTTCAAGTTTTCTAATAGAGATATTGTAGGTACTTTAGATAAAAAAGATTAAAGGCATGAAGAGGCACGTAGGATATCTTAGACCCAGGAGACTAATAAAGGAGGCAAATGAGGGTAGTTTAGTTAGCACCTGACTTAGCTTCATAATATTAAATGCAGGACTCATTTAAGTCTGTTCTGTAAAATCTCACTTGAAGACTTTGCTGAAGATAGGCATAACAATATTTGGGATATTGTGCGTACAGCTAAGGAGTGGAATTCCCTGCCGGAGTCTGCTGTATCTATTTCCTGATAGCTACAACCTAGGGATACTTTAAGTCAACAGTGAATAGGTTAGTTCTTGGCAAAAGTACTCCATCGTCGACCACATCGTCGCTTTCTATCAGGTGAGACAGAGGTCAAGCGGGAATCAACAATAAAAAAAGTATATGAGACGGTTGTTCACTTTTCGACAAGCGTATTTGGTCAAAACGAACTCAGAAGTTCGACTGTTGTTAACAAAACAAACCTGCTTAGTATTCAAAAGTTAAACATTAAAGAAACCAATTCAGTTAGCGATTAGGTACGACTATCCTACGTGACATGAATTTTACAGTAAGCAACAGCTTGAATAAGTCAGTTTACGACTATGCGATGGATTACCGATAAAGGTCCGTTTCGTATGGTTACAAGTACTCATTGGGTACCGAGGAAGGACAGGATTGACGTCACTGGCTCGGCGGTAACAAGCACGGAGGGTGACCTGCTTTAGCTAAGACCGTGACCGGTTACTGTATGGAACTATGCCTTAAATGCCTTTGCCAACTATGTTATATAAATTTCTTTATGGGATCCAACAACGTATGAGTTATAGCCAACATTGTGGAGAAATTCTGAAGTGCATTCCAAAAATTTGGTTTTTCAATAGAATCCTACACACATAATTATAGTAAACCTAGTCTTTACTTGCGTGGTAAATTATCGAGTGAATTATTCCACTCTGGATAGAGCGAGAGCAATTGTCCGATTTTTACTGACTACCAACCCAGTTTTTCTTCAATTGCCCTTTGTTCTCTTCGAACAATCCGCAGCCGTCGGCCCTAACTGGCCCGTCAATGTTGCTCAAATCTCGTTGAGGCGCGCGTGGAACAGAACACGCCATCGACCTGGGCTTGGCCATACTATACGGCCTCCTTTGCTCGCATTACTGCTTCGTAGAAGAAGGTGACCACCTCCTGTTCCCTCTTGCTCAGTACTATGGCCTGAATTAGAGCCAGACGTAAGGTTATCAAGAACAAGTCTATCTATCCGACCACGGAATAATCAAGAGTGACGATAACATAAAGCTTGAAATAAAAGGAGCAACAAACTCCCTTCCATTATCGCATTAGCAAGAAAACCAAGCGAATCACTTAAATCATAAAAAAGCGAAAATAAAGAGCACGTTATTCTCGTTTCCCCTCATACGATAAACAGAACAATAACACACACAATAACATTAGAAGACGCCGTCTACTCCGCACCAAGTGTCCTTGTATCGGCGGGCTGCGGAGCGGGCGGGTGCGGTGTCATACGAACAAATCAAATGTAGCGTTCGACTAAATTCACATTTGCATTGCAAAGCGGGGACGGAACAGGTCGGGTAAAATGTGTTATAAGGGGAGAAACAAAGGATTGTAATTTCCGGGATGCTGGAGTTTTTTCCTTCTCGAAGTTGACAAAGAGTATCCGAATTGTATGTGGGTTGCTGAAAAACACATTAGTGTATTAAACACACTACTAGCAAAGATACCTGAGTCCCAGCAGTGGGAAATTTATAAGGTTGATTATGCTTACGTTCACACTTGTTTTTAAACAATTATTTTATGTTTATGTTCCGTATAGATCTTTCTCCAACAAAATTACTTTCGAAACAAATTGCAAGCGACAAAATTATCATCATAACAGCAAAGCATGCACGATATAAATTGTATCTAACTGCTTTTACGTGTTATGATATTCAAGTCTCGTGTTTCGCTAAATTAAATTATTTTGCACAGTAGAGCTGAGTAACTGAAGCCTAAGAAACTACGATGAAACTTAATTTTTACGATATTCTTACGAATAAAGTTGGCAAGCGCTCAACAAACGATTACTGTGGCAAAGAAGAAGCTTTACCACATTAGATGGAACGTTGGGATCGTATAAAAAACATTTCTCATTAAGAAAACTGATTAATAGGCTACGTCAAACAGGATGAGATCAGCGGTGAAAAAATATCGAAATAAAACTCTGGCAGAATTTGAGTTGAATTCAAAACAGTCTAAAACGTGGCAAAAATACAGAACATGCATACATAATAGACCTATAAATCAATTGAGAATATTTAAGTTCTGAGAAACATGAAAAAGTGATGTTTAAACATTTAGTTTTATGGTTTCATTTAAATGCGGGTCAGGATGCAAAAAAAAAAGATGTTTGAAACATCGTCATATTCATGCGCAAATTCATAAAACCATGCCATTCAATTGGTCTCTAAAGTCACAACACGGGATTTCCTAGTCACTGCTATTTTAAGACCTCTGTTATTATGACGTTCATTGAAGCAGTTCACTAGCCATTGGCATAGCGACCAGCTATCTATGTACTGATCTCTACGACTTGTTTAAACTAGGTTGTGGCGGGTGCTTTACCCGTGTCAATTTAAAATTGATGTTCTATTTTTTTTTTATATAATAGCAAGCACTAAAAAATTGCTAACTCGAGCACGTTTACGTATCTTTATAATATCTGCGTAAAATTGGCGTCGTGTTAAAATAACTCCGCCGTCACAAGGTCACTGCCTACCGAACATGACCGAAGATTGATTCTAAACAAAACAAATGAACTAAAGTAATAATTAATTACGTGGTATCTTTACATGGAAATTGGTAGAAGATTTTCTAAAGCGTTGGTGTATATTTGTATTTTGTTCAGGTAGTCAGAAATCTTACAATAAAAGTTTTTGAATAGATTCCCAAGTAACTTTAGAGTACAATTTAAATATTTTCCCCAAGGATTCTTGAGCTGTTTATTTATGGAAATAAAAGAAAAAATTCCAGCTAAAGGGAAACTTTTGAAAAAACTAAAAGTAACTAGCGAGCGACATTAGGTGTTTATGATACTGTCACATAAGAAAAATTTAGAAATTGAGGGCTTGCTTTATGAACTGAGTTATTAGAATATGACAGTATAACGATAATGTTTTAATATTAACAACTTTATGAAATCATATCGAAAACCCATAAATATCGTAAATATAGTGTATAAATCTATACGTCCGGGATGTAATGATGTGCCACCGATTTATTACCAATAATGTAGAAGCCAAGCTAGTTTGAAACTATTGACCTATTGTGCATGTATCATTAATTTTGGTTTAGATATGCCGAAAAAAATCTAAGTACTTATTTTATATACATTTTTATTACTTACATTTTTATTTTTGTTACCTATTTATCATTTAAAATTATCTATTTAGTAAGCAGAGTAATTTTATTTAATTTTTTCGTCATTGTCAAGTTAAACTCTATGGCATGGTCTATATATATGGTTTGTTGTATATACTTTTTAATTTTATTGCAGTTTGGATAGTCAGTAATGTAATGAGGTCTACTTTCCATTTCAAATTGGAACTGTACTGTATAAGAGTAGAAGACCATTACACTCGTTTGAACATGACTTTTCATTAAGATACATATAAAAATGAAATAAAAAATATTCAGTATTATGTTTTTTTACGACAACACGCTAATTTTTATGAGAAAATCCTGGTCATCAGCCAGGAAACTATTTTTGTGAACCCAATGTCGTAAAACACCTGTAGAAAGGTCAACATACTGAAAACAAACTATACCTTGACCGAGTTCTTAAAAAAAAATTAGGCTGTAAGGTGTAACAAATCAATCCAAACAAAACTGCTGACAAAACTTATAATTTCTTGAATTAACAATAAACAAATACTTAAATTTCAACAAAAGCAGGGATAGCAGAATATCTGTAGCAATTGCAAAAACACTCATATTCCGAGAAGCAATACCAGCTTATGAATAAAGAAAGAGGGATCTGCGGATCTGTCTGTTGTTCGGCAGCATCCAATCTGGAAACAGAGGACTTTACGAGTTCGGGTGCACTCGTAAACCGACATCTTAGTCTAGTTGCTCCAGAACGATATTAATGAGACAGAATAGCTGATCTGAAAACCTCGAGTGAATCATAAAGCAGTCATTTGGGCTATTGAAACGAATTTCACAGTTGAATTAGCTAAAGAGTAAAATTGTTTCGGGGAAATTGCAGCTCTTTACTAAGATTATAAAGGACTAAAAGCAAATCGTCTGAACAAAGATTTGGAAACAGAGCAATGTGTTTGCGGAGTATGTTTTAAGCTTTCAACTGAGAAAATTGACGCTATAACCATATCTTGTTTCAAGCTACTACAGTAATTTGAAACCTAACAAAGAAACCCAAAACACAACAAATCGTTTGCCAATTCCTCGAAACAAACGCCCTAATTAATTCCTTGGTTAGCATGTCACTGTCTCATCATACAACAAAGAAGTCACTAGTGACAATAAAATCAGTGACACAATAAGAAACAAATGAGAAGTGTTGAGATCCGTTGAGATTAATGGCCCTCTTTGAGAATAAAATGAAAACTTACAACACAAACGACTTGCCAAAATCCTGGCAAGTTTTCTAGAAATCATTTCCAATGATAAAGTTAACATTTCTTAATGAATTAGAATTTCAGAATACATCTTTGACTATATTTTCAATTGCAAAGATGTTTTTACGATATTTTTTCTAATATAAGACATATTATCGTTGTCTGGTTTTTAAGCTCATTAGTCGCTTGTGGGGCTTCGTCGTGCGTAATCAGGATTCCTGCGGTTGTCCCTTCGACGGAACGTGCAAAAGGCAAATAACTAAAGAAAGTAATAACTTGATGACTTTATAAATATACATCTAAAAATCTAAAGTTATTCTACTTTCAGAATAGCTGACTGTTTTTAGAGCGTTTTAAGACAATATTAGAAGATAAAGGTATACTTGCGAGAACAAAGCTGTTAAGCACGAACAATATATGTCTCAAGAAAAGCACATGAAGACAGCAATATAAGACACAAAACTAAACAGAACTAAATGTAATACACCCGTATGTAATATAATAACCCAAATTAAATGAAACTCCATCTGAAAGTGGCAGGCACCAGAGTAGATTAATGAGAGTTGTTCCATACAACTAGCACACCGCGAAGCAGACGAGCAATGTTGCCAAAACTTAGCGCTGCGTGCACTGGACAAGTTGCCACGACTCCGAAACTACCACTTTGATGGATGCTCTTCATTTGATGCAAAAAACAAAAATGTGAAGGTTGGTCTATTAGTCATCAAATCAGGCAAAATTTATAGATGTAAAATCTGTAATTTTTGTTGTGATAAAGAACGATATTTCTGGTATAGATGTAGCTGAAGCGTATTTATTAGCTAGTGTAGTACCCAATGAATATGACGATAGTAACCCCTTGATATAGTTCTTTCATTTCCTCCGTGTGAGTATCATGGGAATCAATAGGTGGAAAATGTAGCACGAGTATGACACATGAGATTCAAGTTTATAGGTTTCAGTCTTATATTCTTCAATCTAACCCATTCAGCGACGCCTAAAAGGAGCTGTTGGTGCATTTTGAAGAAAGAAACATCTCGTTATTTGGATATAACCACAATCGTAAAAATCTTACGCGGAAAAAACCCATAAATGTTGATCAAAATGATGACAGCAATATCTTTACAGAGATACGTTCATTATTCTAAAAATTGTTCTTTTAAACGAACAAATAAACATATTTGGGAAATTAAGTGTTGTGTCTTCCATACAAGGAGCTATGAAAGTAATATAGGCATAAAAGCTGGAACATATTCGTCCCACACGTAACTAAGTCTTCTTATATAACTTTGTTTACGTCTGAGGTTCGATATCTCGGAAACATCTCGTAAACTTATACAACCTGACGCTTTGTGACTTAAATATTTATTAGAGAAAAATGTGAGCAATCTAACAACATGGTTTCTGCTTCTGAACAAGTTTAACTAAACCAAAAGCATCAGCTGTTGAACATCAGAATGCTCAGTAACAGTGATCTATCCAATTATATATCCTGGGTAGAATTGTGCGATTAAGCCTATTATTCAATCTACACAGAACCCCTCTTCTAAAACAGACATAACAACCGGAGGATATTTTTATGTGTAACAAACTCAAATTTTATTTGTTACGCTTAAAAACTCGGCTGAAACTGGGACTAATGGCTAGTGAAAAGTGGTCCAATAAATTATAATTAACATCTCCCGAATACAACACTTAAAATCACGAATCTGGTGTAATAAAAATATTGTTAAATCCAGACACTTGTAAATTGCAAGTGTTGACAAATGAGAGGAGTCGGAAATATCTTGGAAAAAAACTGCGAAATGCAACTGCTTTATCTACAGTCTAACTGGTGTAGTCTGTCATCAGGTAAGGAGTGGGTGTGCAGATCACCTCTATTGCGTCAAATGAGCCCCTGACAACATTATCACGATTTAATGACCGGTTTAAAAAGTCCTGCAATGGACGAATCTTTTGGATAGATTCTGTGAACAGAAAACTTTCGACAGCTGATGTTACCATAAAGTATACTAGAGCTCTAACTTGGAGATGCTTTGATGCTTTATGGAAAGTAGGTAGGCAGTCTGACGTGTGTTGTTAGACGAGTGTCAACCACCCGTAGGCGATTTAGAACTGAGCCAATTGTGCCTGGCGCTCGTTCATAAATGCATTGGAATTTATAGTCTCTCTAGTGTTGTCTCAGCTTTTTAAAACATTTAACAAACATTTCATCACCTTAACCACAATGTCAATTACACTTTACCCTATTTGAAGGGTTAATAATAATGATGTATAATTTCCACTGTCGTAACTAACGATAAAATAAACTATATTTATTACTTTCACAGCATGCATCCGGCCTTTGCAAGAAGCCCGCGGTTGGGAACAATGCGTTGCAGTAAAAATAGCAAGTTAGCCCCAATACACAAGGCCGAGTGCGCTTTATTTTAACTGTAAAGTGAGACGCACTCGAAAGAAAAACAACGGCAAAAAGTTTCTGTTCCAAGTTTAAAAAGTCTGGCGTGAATTCAAGGACTTGTGTGGTCCTTAGATACGAAAACGTAGCGTCATATATGTCCTAAAACTTTTATTTAGGACATATATGACGCTATGTTAAGCTAGCTACGTTAAGCGTTTTGGCTAAAAGGCAAATGGAAATTTTCGGAAGAAGAGATATCATCAGTTTAGGAATACATTTGTTTCAGCAAAACGTAACAGATAAACAGATAAACAACTCCGGCAACTAAGCATTTGCGTATGATACAGAGTTAATTAACTAAAGCCTACCGTCCACGGACGCGTAGCTTCATAGACGCGTATTCGCGCTTGGTGTATGCTCACAGCCTACATTGAGACTGTCGACTAAGTGCCAACAACACGACGACGATGGTACGAAATTGCCGCTTTGTCATACACCAAGCGTAAAATGACGAATACGCGTCTATGAAGCTACGCGTCCGTGGACGGTAAGCCTAAACACAGTTATTGTCTGCAAAACCACATAAAGAAAACTAAGCTAGTCTTCAAAGGCAATAAAAATATTATCATAAAGTTTCAACTTATTTATTGTTGCCATTATTTCTTCAAGAACAACCCGGCGGCATTATTGGATTTATCACTGAACATAGACAAAGTCAATCCACCACATTTTTACAGCTATATAAATCAGTTTTAGAATAAGAGTCGAAGTCGATCAATCCAAGCCAAACCGAAGGTCGAGGTCGCGAGAGATTACCAGTGTCAAGGTCACGTATGAAAAATACAAGGACTTATACAACGCACACGTATTTGATCTGTTAAGTCTATTTGTGAGACGTTGTATGGGCGCCATGTTTAGGCTTTTTATCAGGCAAAGCCCTTTATGAGTTTTGCGAGAATCCTATTTGTGTGTTTGGTAAATAATAATAATGGTAAGGTTTCTGTATTTAACGTGTTTTATAATGTTGAGTTTTCTATGCTTTAGAAATAATTTCTTAGGCTTAGGCGGTTATCACACTGCCACGCACCCCGCAGCGTAGTGCGTGAATGCGTGTCTTAAAGTTGCTTGTAAGTATCTCAGTTTGTATAGAAAACACGCACAGTCCATCACACTGAAAATGCATCCACGCGCGTTCACGCAGATCACGCGCCTACATGCGGAGAAACATGCACTCACGCGCGTGGATGCGGGGCAATACGCAAGATATGGCACGCTGTTGTATCGTAGTGCCGTGCGTGGTTTTGTATGAAATGAGTAAGAGCTTGCGTGAATTTACAAAACGCACCTACGCGCGTGAGTGCGTAAGAACCCTCACGATGATGCAGATCTGCAATCCCGCAAGGACGCGCAAAGGTGAGTTGACATGCAACACGCAGCGTTAAGGCGGCAGTGTGATAACCGCTTAAAACCTAAAACTTTTAAAAGTTTGTATACAAAACCGACATTATAATCAAAAGCAGATTGTCTAAAGCTTTGTCAACAGATGGCGCTATTACAAACAAGACGTAACACGAATGCCTCAACTCGCATAGCAAAGTTTGCATAGTCAGTCTGTTTGTTTTAAACACGTTACGTGATTTTAATCCAAATTACATGCAACCTAAGGAAGTGGGGTTGTTTTATATTAATAATTACATTATTAATAGCTGAAAGCGTTTGCATGCGCGGTACATGCGCCTGATTACTTGAAATAAGGCCGATATTAGCATAAATATGCGTGTCTACTTGGGTTCAGTCTCAAGTTTGTTCGATTTGTTAAGCAGTACAGTTTAACGGTTCTGCAGGGTTGATGTAACTTGTAAAGATGGACGTAAGTTGGAAACACTTATTGAATTTATGCGGACTTTGGATTACTTTTAGTCGGTTCAGGTAACCGTACTTCCTTGGCTTCTAGCATTTCAAAAGTTGAAGACGTGAAAGGTCGTTAGAATTAGTTCCACGTCAAGAAACGTTTTGAATATTTAGAGGCATGCCGAATAAGGTGTGAAGCCCCGCAAACCTTCGTTGAAATGGGAGGATCCTCCGACCAGACTAGTATTGTGTCTGATTCAGGGCTTTTACCCAATAGTTGATAACGAACTTTGGTATAAGGTATATGTTCTAATCGCGCGGAGAACTCTAATACCACGATGCGATGGAGGATTTGTCTTTTAATTTCCATTAGGCGTATGATCTCGATGTGATATGATCTCGATGACGACCACAAATACCTTGGTACTCTAATTTTTTTTTTAATGATATAAACTAGTGCTTGACTGCGATCTTACCTGATGGTAAGCCGTGCTGTAACTATATATAAAATAGCGACTGCTGTAGGCTAATAATGATAACAAACCCTTACAATCAAGATATCTTGTAAATCAAGAAGCATTAATGAAGTTAATTACCACCATCAAATCCTGTACCTTTTCCTATTTTTTTTTTCGTAGTTCCCACAAGTTCCCAGAGACAAATACTCCACGTATTATGATCGGCCAGTCGTACATGATTCACAGGTCCGCAGCAATTTGAGGTCATTACGAGCACCCACGCAGTCGCTTTATGGTTATTGACTCTACGCGACTCCAGCATTCACGGTTATGACCCAAACATGCCTTTTGGATCTTCTTTCTGTAGAAAACATTTATGGAAAAATAAAAATGTTTCGATTTTCAAATTGTTGTTGACAACACCTAAAATGTCAATTCTTGCACTTAAAAATCGAACCAATTCAATTATTTTTTTTAATTTAGAATATCAAATTAGCGTTAACGCTAATTTGATATTCCTGATACTTTGCATTTTGCGTTTATCATTTGATAGGGTGACATCTATACAATGAATTTTCTAATCGAGGAAAGTAATATTTCTAACTTAATGAAAACAAAGACGGAGAGAGAGAAACAAGATCAATATGGCATATGCTAGCTCAGACCAAATACCTAGTTAGTTAGGACTAAGACACCTATTCGTTAATTGAAATAAATGTTAATGCAAGTACTACCTGGCCTCGTAAGCGTTGTTTTGCCATATAAATTGGGGTGCGGGGTAGGAGGATAAAAATAGCCTACGACCTATTTTCAGACCTAAAAAAAATATAAAAATCTGTCAAGCCGATTCGGAAGAACTTCGACCACAAACGACCACGACCTGTTTTTTGTTTAAATATTTATATGGACATGACAATTTTATTATTTAGATTAGAAGATTTATTAATCCCCTAGATTAAAAAACCTTCTAATCTAAATAATCTTCTAAGCAGCCATAGGAATTTCATATGTGCTTAAATATAGTTCAAGTGTTTTACTTGGAGATTTCATCTGGGTAGAATGAACATGAGACATGATTTAAATGTTTTGGTCATAACGCTCTACATAATATACAAAATTAAACTAATATTAAACTACCATTTAATACGGAACTACCATTAAACGAGACAGTTCTGGCAACGAAACACGACATACAAGATATGATAACCAATTGCCATTAATTTATTTAATTTAATTTCACAAACATCCGTATGTTATCCCGGCCTAAGCGTATTCCTTTATTTTACTGTTATTCTTCTCGAACTAGAACCCAGTTCAGATAAAAGCACGGTAGACGCAGTGATTGAGCGATTGGTTGTTGTGCTGCGTGTCGCAGGTTCGATTGCCGTACGGAAAAAATATCCGGGTCTGGGTGTCTTGTGTATGTGAGTTTACATGTTTGTGAACTCGTCCCCGAAACGAGGAGTTATTCTCAGTGGGGGCAAAGTTTTATTAAACAATATTATAAAATTAAAAATGTATTAAAGTCCAGACTCAACAAAAAAAAACAAATTTTAAGTATCTAAGAACTATCTCGAAAACGTCAGCTTTCAAATAAATCGATCCATTGAGCTACAAATGCTACAATGCCACACGGATAGACAAACTTATACATGCCTCTTTTCTGTCGGGAGTTAGAAAAGGTTTCAATACCTACTCTATCTTTTATTTTAGGAATCAACAAGCTTTTGCTATTTCTGTATCTGACACTAGCAAAATAATCCGGCTTCGTACGGGTGTAGCACTATGATGTCTTTTATTGGGTGGTTGAATGAGGGCAGTCATGTGACGAAACCTTAGCAGATGTCTATTGTATGAGTAGCCTTCGTAATAGAGTGCTGGGCATCAGGTGCGCAGCGCGACTGGTTACCAACATTCACATCAATGAAAGTCAGGTGACTAGCTTGGTCACCTGTCAATACGCTTTAAGTCCTAAACAGTACTCTTAATCGATTGTCAAATTATTTGGTCAAGATATCACTGAAAATTTAAAAAAAAAAAACATGGCATAAGTGCGTATCGGCCACGTACAGCGTTCACGTATCAGTTCGGATAACCAAGAAAATTACATCCATGACCAAAATGAGACCGTAGACTTCGTCATATCAGCCGATAGACTGTTGGACATAGGCCTTATCTTCATTTCTGATTCGACCACGCAAAGAAACTCCAGACATAGACCGTAAACTTACTAATATAATATTAATTTCAACTTGCTGCTTACAGAGAACATTTTTGAGTACTTAGCATGGACTCAGAAATAAACTTTTCTATTCTAAATAAAAAAGGGTCGTCTAGACAGACGGGCAATATTGTTCTAAATTAAACACTCAAGATAATTACATATTTATTTATTTATAAAGATTTACCATACTTATCGGTGAAAACCCCCATAGCAAATAAAGTTATCGTTTATATGAAAAAGAAAAGAAAATAAAGAAGAAAGATAGACATAATATGCTATCCCGGACTTTTTGTCAGAAACCTTTTCATCATACATTGATTTCGCGTATAATGAACTATTTGTCTCTAATAAAAAAATTTCGACTTCTCATACTATTTTCGTCAAATTTCAGCCAATTAATACAAAACATCAATGAATTATCGTCTAATGACCCTATGAAAATCTATTGGGTAGTTTTGATTTTATCGTGAGCAGACTGAGACGCAGAGAAAGGACTTTCTTTTATGGTATGTAAAAATGATTATCTCAGCTTATCTACGATACTTCTTACGGCATTTACGTCAACTGTTGGGTCAACGTATATTGTCTAAGTAACCAAAACAAAAACACCAATAAACCTATCATCAAAATGATTTAATCTAAAATAACTGACATATATTGCAAAACATCGTACTCAAGAATACATACGGCCTATTTCTCCCGACCTTCACAATACAAAATATAAAAAAAAAAACAAATATTAACAAGTTTTTAATCTTAACTTTTCCAGCCCAAAATAATGATGGCGTACTCCGGCAACTGAACATATAAATCAAGAAAGAGTAGATAATAATTACTGCAAGAGACGTTTTTATATAAATCCGCGCGGAACCGACGGCGTTTGCGTCAAGTAATAAATTGCAATTTGGCTTTATACCAAAACATGGTGTAAGATGTGTCCAACTCTATTAACGAAGTGATACGAGACGAGTTACTCGATTGCAACTTTTAAGCCGGCTGTAGTTTTCCATAAAGTGCTAGGAATAAGAAAAAACAAATCAGAGAACTATCCAGCAAATAGATAATTTTCTAACAAAACCAAGCAGATCAAGCTGAAGAAACTTTTGTAAGTATGAAAGTCATAAGAATCATGAAAGTGACCCATACACTAATAGCTAAACCACAAATGAATTCCAGTATTCTCTTATCTTGAGTGGACTGAGCGACAAGAGGGGTGAGTGAAATGAGTGTAATATGCACTTATGCGTCATGATGAGTGCTTGCGGTTAAAGAAAACTATAGAAACCGTAGCGTGAAAATCTGAGCGAATCCGGACAAGAGATGACGTCGGAAAAGTTGACGGGAATATCAAACTTTAACTGACTAAAAATGCTAAAAGCTACTTGTGTTCCTTCATCCTGTTGCCCTTTGCGTCGCAGTGCCACTCTTTCGAACAACCCCGCAGAATTTTACCATCCCGCATCGAACATTTTACATTTCAACATTCAACAAAGAATATTGTGTACACCCTAAACCTGAGATAATATAGTAAGGTAGATAAATTGTAGTTGTATGTTATATTGCAAGTTCTCAAAAAATTAACAAAGGTCGTAATAGCGTCTAACGAGCTACAGCTGCAATTTTCTGACGTTTGCAGAATTTGATGTACATTTTTCTAGGTATAGTATAATAATACGAATAAACCAGTGCAGTGACTACAAAAGCTTAAATGTGGATAACTTGAATAAACACATGTCTTGAAACTAGTCAAATTAAAAACTAAGTTTTTCTCTTCTCAAGCATCCAAAAGTAAAAATTCAAATATTGATGACCTATAACAACTTGATCTTTATTGTGGCAGGTCACAATGATCACAAGACGTGTGATTTGTTCGAACTCGGTTTGACTCAAATCTTGGAATGCATCCAGCCTTCGACGTGCAGAAAGCTGCCAGACCCTTCGCATGTGGCTTTCCATGGTTTCCAACTTTAAGTATTTATTACATTTCTTGGATATAAAATATCAGTTCCCACTAGAACCAATCGGTTCAATAAACCCTTAACTATCATTTTTAATCTTCATGAGTACAGCGTAGTCATAACTTACAATTATAGATGCATTAGAAATAAATATTACAAATGGAATACTATCAATAACTTTGCGGAAAAGAACACAGCCGATGACGTCAATCCACTAGACGAACCCAGTGACGTCAAGGAAATAATGTGTTTCTATCGATGTTATCATTTCATAAGATACGAAGAAAAACCAAAGTTAAGTCTGTTCAGAACTAAGACCACTGGGACGGGAGCTCGCATATAGGATTCAACACAAAGAGAATGACGTGTAATTATATGAGGACAGCATCCTGATTCATCTGGGACAACTGGGACTAAGCGACTTCAAACAAAGCAGTGAATTGCAACCAGAGTCGCAACAGAATCACAACAAGCTCGGTTTATTTCGCAATTATTAACTACTCTGCCAAATCTTCCGCAACCGGCAAGTTAACAACAAAAAGACAGTCTCTCAAATAATTGGACCGATCCAATTCTCTACATGTTTTGTAGGGAATAACGTTCTGATATTACCAATCACTTTCAGGGGATCCATTACAAGGAACAGAGGAAACGAAGTTACGTATTTTGGAGATTGAAATGTTTTTGCCAGTCGAATAAAATTTGCCCAGATGTTCTCAATTATTTGGTAATACTTGAAATTTTTTTTTTTTGCGTAAGATCAAAATTATTTTGGACTGTGCAACGACTCCAAAAACACTGCCGAGATGTTTTCCACAAAATGAAACATTTTGTAAATGAGTTCAGAACACGTATCGAAAAGTGCTCATCTGTAAAGATCGAGATAAAAATGAACTTCCTGTGAAAAAGTTGTAAATTAACGTTGACTTTTACAAGACCGTAAGATGGTGCAAGCCTATGTCATTGCCAAGGCGACGTCTCCTCTTGTTTATAAAGGCATTTGTGCACTGGTGAGTAACATTGCGACAATACATGATTTCACTATTGAATAATTTAGAGTAGGTTCAAATATAAATCAATACATTATTATGGTAGAGATATTACCATGATTCTCTGAGAGTTCAGTATTGATTACTTTACATAACAACTGATAGAAACAAAGTAAATAGATCTGCTCGTAATATTAAAAACGACAGAAAATAACACTTCTTTTTAAGGCAATCGTGTACTGCATAATCACCATTGCATTAATAAAATCGATTAGAAGAAGCTACTTCTAACACACTAGACTCTGCACGCCACAACGACAGTGAATCAAAGCCTAAAGGAAGCGGGAACATAAAATTAAAGATATGAATCTGCAAATTCGGGGAGACATCAAAGATTTGGCATAAATTCACATCTGCGGGGATTAAAGATAAATTATTATCTCTGATCTATTGTTGTAGGCTGGATGCTGTAACAACATGTGAGTTTATTTATATTGCACCACAGACAAAACATGACGGCATGACGGTTCGTAGCATATTAAACGTGCGTTTACCGTACTCCGTGGTAAAACAAACAAGTAGTTTTGTTGTTCTTGCTAAATTACCAAGTGCGTGTTAGCCTGGATGTGGTAAATTATGTTTCAAACATGATTATTACTTGACAAGAACCACTTGGGAAATATTGTTCTTCAAAACCGACGTGACGTGAACAATTTAAATTAAAACTTTGTTTCTATAATCGTGGGAAAAACATTTATTATTCGTCGAATAATGAAACAACATTTTTAAAGGTTTCAAATCTAGAACCCTAGCGTTCCAAATATACATGAATCATTTGTAATGTTACCAAGGAAATCGAAGTAATAAAAATACCAAAGCCTGTAGTAATAACAGTAAGCAATACAAAGGGGTAGCTTTAGGGTAAAACCACTAGGTTTGTGAACAACTCTCATGTAACAGAGCGGTTAACAAGACGAACTAAAAATAGGCGCGCGACACGACATCGCGGCCTTCAAGCCAATTTTTATACAAACCGGTATTGTAATTCGATTGAACGAAGAAATTCTGTCAATTTCTTTAATACTTTAAGAAAGAACTGATTCTCCCTCAAGGCATTTTGCAAAGTACAAGATTATCCTTATCGAGTTTTATGATCTCTTCATGCAAAATCCAGTTTTGGTGTCCCTGAGGTCATTTGAGACCTGTTTTTTATTTGGTCAAATAAGCAGATATTGATTTAGCATAAAAAATCAAGCTCACTTCCTTTTTAGGCACACAAATAATGCGAGACTTGATTAACTTGTTTTAACAACATATATTATAAATGTCGAAAAATTATAAGGAAAACTAATGGTTAAAAGACTTCTACAAAAACTGATGCGTAAAAAAACTTTATTCAGGAAATTCTACGTAGTTTTGTGAATATAGAAGAAGCTAAAAATCGTAAACTCACGCAAATCACGTGTGAAGGACTAATAAATTATTGCGAATAATCGGAATATAAACACAATCGCTGAATGGAGCTGATCTGGAGTATTTCCAACTGATTGACGAAGATAGAACGAATTACTGATGGAAATATTGAGGAAAAAGACAACAAAGTCATCGGGGTATAGAAAAAGAGTAAGCAACTGAATGCAAATTCAATGATGCACAAACATTGTCACGAATTGTAGAAAGAAGAAACTGAAGGACTTCCAAGAAAACCTTTTCACGCAACTCTCTTTTTGACACTTTCCACGAAATCAAACTTCAAAACCAACATCCCGGAAGCCTCAAGAACTCAAGACCATTGAACCTGAACAGTTATTACGCAAAGAAACACGTGACGGATCTAAATGCAGAACTTTTAATTCCTGGCGAGATCCACAGGCTGAGTTCAGAGACCGGCGCGGTTCGGAGTCGCCCAGACCGAGTTAAATCCCGTCGTGATAAACACGGGAACTGGCGGGCATCCAACGGGAATCGAACTGCACCCACTGGTCAACGAGCCCATGATAAATGCTGGTCTATTGTTTTTATAAATTTTAATGGAACTGGAAAGTTTTGGATAATGAAATCGGTGGCCGTGGAAATATTGTCGTAGACTTACAGAAAGAAGAATTTAAGAGCTTGTTAATGAAGTAAGAAATGCCACAGTATAAGCATACTCAGACGAGCTGTCAGAAGGACACAGTATTCCGCTACAAGGACGTATAACAGTTTAGTAGATATTTGTATATATATCGAAAATAAATTATATTTAGAAAAAGAAAACTCAACCTCAAAGTCAAGAGAGCCTTTTCTTTAGGTGGTCTGGTTTTTGTAGCCGTCTGTGGCCTATCTTCGTTTGCAAAACATCTGTTTTTCCATTGAATAAAGAGTAAGAAACATATTCGGTTCATAGACTTTTGTTTCTATAAATACATCCCAGAAAACGAAATGCGGAGTGTTAATGAACTTGATTGTTAATTTTGGACATCCGGAGAAAAATCGGATAAATATAGTCTCGTTCCTTTATAAAGTTCTTTAAATAGCTTTTCACAAATATTTTCCCAGCACAGAATTATGTCTGTTGTACATTTGTAACAACTCTTGATGTTCGACGCAAAAAGTGTTTTTTTTTACTGAAAAAAAAATAGGACCTTTTCGGGACCACTTAACCCAAAAAGGTATAAAGTAATTTCTGGTACCGGAAAATAAAACTTTCTTGGAATTTCAGTAATTTTATTAAGCATCTCAAGTTTCAATAACATCCTATGTAAATTTTTAGTAAAATCGACATGTGCCAATAGCGGCTCGGTAGATGCGCGTACGCACTATTTAAAGCGGATGTAGGGCAAGTCAGTGGGGCGGCCGAGTCCACGCTAGTGCCAAATATTGGCCAGGTGGCAACCGCACACGGTTACCGACTATTTTAGCTCTTACTACAGCGTTTGGGAGCGGAATTAGTTTTATAACAAATATATGAATGGATCAATAAATAGCTCTTTATTTTGGGTGTTGCGTTCTCTACTTTAAGTGTGTCTTTTTATTGTTACGGTTTACTATTGTTTTCACTTCTATCTTCACGACAAAATCTATCCAACTTTTACCGATCTGCTAATCCCTTATGCACTAATTGCAACTTTTCATCGCCTGCATTTTGAATAAAGCGAAATTTAATTGTTCCTCTGCATTCATAAATCAATTCCTGCATAGTCTAAAGCTATGATGCCTGACCTAGTTTTATTGTTAGCGCATATAGGACATCGCTGGTACTAACTATGCTACTATTTGGAACACACGGATGTTTAACTTACGCTCACAAATAACATTTGCATTCAAAATACACACATATTGGAGTGCCTTTTAACTTTTAGATGCGAAGTGACTCAATCAGAGTCATGTGCTGAGTTTACAAAAAAATAACAAAAACTGTAGATTTTCTGTCTCTTTGACTTTCAGTAATGTAACTTGTGATGAAAAGTTAACATCTCAACTCCATAACTGATGATCCAATTAAGCAAAAAATGTGGTAACTATCCTTGAATTAGCTGCAGACACGAGACACCGTAACAAGTCTATCAGTTAGCACCTGAACGCGAGCGCTACAGCTAATTAGACACTATCTCGTGCGGTTAGCAGTTCCGACACGTTGATTCACTTTTTACACACACTTGGACTCTAATTTGGCATTAAATCAAAATAAATCTTTTAAATCAAAATTATACTATTCAATTTGCTTAGAAACATTTTTTTTTAATTGATAGATCAAGAATAGATTCTTTTGTTCATTGAAATCAGTACTTACAGCAGTAGCATCCGGTCAAATTAGAAGCATTATGCACGAGCTTGCAATTGAATCTGATTACAATACATCTCCCATTGATTTCCTGGCCTAGTGCATGATTCAATCGCTTTCCAGCTACACAGATGACTGCTGAAGCTAGACCAACAGTTTGTATAAAAATGATAACTTCGTTAGAAGCCACTGAGACGATAATCACAAAAGAATAGACATCCGCAGTCCGTACGTAACGCGAGAGGAATCTTATGACACCCTCGGGATCAATATGGGAGGTATTCATTGTCGGCACGTGTGCGTTTGGGAGGATAACGTAAAGATGCTGCGGTAAATAGAAAAGAAACACACTGTATTAAGCTATTCTACCTGGCTATACTCTTCTAGTTTGTAGTTGTAGTACTGAGAAGTTTTAGAGAACAACACACGAGAAATATTTTACACTCAAAGAGTCATCATGATCATACTTTGTTTCCGATAGAGCTATCGATATTCTTTGCCTTGCAGATAAACTTTCAACCCAATTTTTGCAGCGACGTTCAAAATGCTTGAAAGCTCTGATACCTGACAGACAGCTCTCCAGAGCAATATCAGTAAAGGCAGCGAAACGACGACACTAAATGAGTTCCAGAAGACAGATGCCAGTCGTTTCGTACGTGTCTGTATCGTGTGTTGGAGAAAGACTGAGCTGATGAATTGAATATACTGCATCCCTAGATTTATGTTCTTCATTATAAGCGTACGTACGTCCTACCAAATGACGTTTTTCCTCTACAACACAAACAACCTTAGAAAGCTCGCAGCAGTTAAACGACGTCCCAGCCCCAGGTGCAGCCACGTGGATCACATTACATGTGTGGTTTATGTGCAGCAATGATGCATAAACAGCAAGGAATTTATGACATGCGTCAGTAAGTATAGTGGAAAACTTAAGCACTGAGCCATGGTACGAAGTATTATTTGCTAAGTTCTGTCCAGAACTTAGTAGGTTTGGAAAGTTCCGATCGTAAATCGTTGTATTCCCTAGCGACCTTATTCACAGTCTTAATTTTAATTAGGGATTACTTATTTGTTTGGTATTTTGGTTCTGACACTGAGGTGAAGAATGTCTCCCTGTGGGCACAAGATGAAATCATGCACCAGTAGTGCTAGCAGTTAGTTTACTTACTGAAACTTCGAGGCCAAGATGTGGTTAATATCCAAAAAGCCAGAAGCTGATTGATTGACATGTTGGTTTTTCCACCCGGCTTTTCATTCGTATCATTTTATTTTCCCTCAATATTTTTAATATATTTGAAAAGTGCGTCATTTCCTAACAGAATTGGTGTCGCGTAAACATTGCGATAGCGGATAGGATAATAAATAGAACATTATTGAGGCAACTTCCTCGGGAAAACTGCTACATTTCCACTAGGGAAGCGACCCTGCGGATATGGAACCGGCGCGGATACGAGATACGAGAATTGTGGCGGCAAGCGATTACGTTGTTTGTGAAACTGTGAATGTTACGGCGGGTTTCAGAGCTCTTTTTAACACCCACTTTACCTTATATTATGGAAAAAAAACTGTGGAAACAATCGGTAAGTTGTTTTTGTTATTCGGTATAGTACTCGCAAATTGTTTGCACAACGCAGGTCCACAGCAAAGCTGCTATGACGTTAAAAATAAATAGCAGTGGTAATTTATACCGACACGTTGTTAGGCTATCCACGATAACCTAGATCCCAGTATTCCCACAGCTGATTCGTGAAACTCGTTCGGGATAACAAACACCAGATACACTGTCTTATTTCCAGAACAGCGTAGAAAACCGCAATATAAAACTGAACAATTGTAAACAAGAATGAGACGCAAAAGCGTATACTATAGTAATGATGGTGCAAAAACATTGTTACGATAACACTATAACCTAAAAGACCGATACGGCATTAAAGTTTAAAAAAAATGCGCAATGCTAAACCTATAATCCACTTTCTTACCTTAATGCTTTATTGTACACAAAAACATTACATAGTACACAGTGATTTGATAATTTATAATTCATGTAGGTACAAGGGCGACCTTAACTTAATGATGAGTTTTCTCCAGGCAAGCATTTAAGCGAGAGAGAAATCATATTCGAGGGCAGAATCCAACACGACAAATTCTTTCAATCATTCAGTGCGAAAACTTATTCTAATTTCAAACTTGCCGATATGTAGCTGTTTAAAAGCGCGGTTACGCCACTAGTTTCGTCCGAATCGTAAATATTAAAATTAATATCTTAGCGGAGAGACACGCTATTTGATTTAGATTTTACGACAAATCGGGATCAGGCGCTAGTCAAATGTCAGACTTATTTAAAGTGTAGACGTCTGTCATTTGCGCGTGTTTACATGTGGCCTGACTATAGTTGGGCTGGTCATATGTTTTAATAAGAGACATTACTATTTAAATGATCCGTATCAAAGGCTGTCGCGTAAATCTCTCGTTGTTCGCTGTTTCGTGAATGCATTAAACATTTAGAAACATGTTGGAATGAACTGGTTCGTCAGTTTTATTTATATGTACTAATAAAGTCTAAGTTAATTATTACACACTAGACATTCTCCTACAACTACCGATGGAATACTTCGCAGAAAACCTACGGTATTTCAAACAGGGTAGTTTAAAGCACATTAAGGTCACGGCACGCGGGCAAAAGCTCGATCCTAGAACTTCATTATGCAAAAAAGGTAAAACACGCTTAAATTACAGCTCATAAAGAGTAGAATAAAAATTTTAGTCAAAGGTACGCTTTGCCCGCGTTCACTTGTAACTTGACTACCTGAACAGGCAGACGGAAAGGCAAGCTTTTGAAAAAGATATTTAACAAGGTCGTTTGTTAAAAAGTTAAATAACCTTAGTCCTCTGGGGATGTTTCTAGCAGTTCATTTACTTTAAGAGCATATTTTGCGTTGAGAAATAATTTAAGATCCATGGTTGACAGGAAATAAAATAAGTGAGCTTTTTCAAGTAGATATTTGAGTTTCGAAAATTAGTATTACATCAACACACGATCGAATGAGGCAACAGTTAAAATAATAGCTCGTAGCTTGCTTCTGTTTCAGGCCAATCGATAAAGCTTTTCAGCGGTGCTATACCGAAGACTGTGTCAGCGAAGGCTTTGCGTCTATGCTTCACCAACACAAAGACAAGGCCAACAGTATGTTTCGCCAACTTTTTCAGTTAACCCTGAAAGATTTTCTTTTCAGTTTTCATTGTCACTTTTTCCTACTAGCTCATAAGGTCATCTGGTCTAGCGCTTGTCAAACCGCGTAGCTCTACGTTCTCAATATTCTCTGGTTGTCTGACACCATTATGTCAAAGCTTACTTGTCACAGAATTCGGGCAACTCCACTATTAATAGGACATGTAACAACTGTATGATTTATTAACTAAACAGCGGTTCCAGCTAGCTCTTAGATATTATGCGACTGTTATTTCAGATTTCAGTTATTCAATAAAAATAATTGAAATTTTGCTAGTAAGTAGATAGAGCGCTAAACAAAAGTAAATAAAAGTAGAAAAGTACGAACGTACAAAAAAAAGTCAGATAAAATACAAGTAGAATTACTATTAAACTACAAACAGTAGCTCCACAGATAAAACGATAATATTGAAAGCTAAACAAAGTCACCACATTTTTATCTGGATCACGAAAATTTTGCTTCGCTCGGGAAAATCCATGTTATCAAAGAGGAAAACCATTACAATAAAGGGCGGGGAAACAAATATAGTTGAAATGGGCAATCACAACCAACATCCCTCACATAAGGAAAACTAACAAAGAGGCTACGACCAGCCATTACTCAGCTGATATATGCGAGAAAAATAAACATGGAAATATCTCTTAGTTTTGAGGAATCACAAGAGAATGTTATTAGTCGCACACACGTTAGTAACACACGCACCTTGCGCTGTGCCGGCGTTTTCGTACTTCGATTTGAGCTTAGCGGCCGTCGCACGCGCATCCGAGCGGACGGTGTCGGTGGCGGTGGTCGTGGTGGTGGTGGTCCTGAACGACAGCGTCGTAGAGAACGACGACGAGAACGAGGAGCCGAGCCCCAGGCCCAGGGTGGTGCGGTAGCGGCGTCGGTACATAGTGCTGATGTGAACGCTGCGGTAGTCCGATCGCGACTGAACGACGAAAGCGCGTGCGCCCCAACCCGGAAAAGCGGCCGCGATTTATTATAGTACGAGAAAGTCGCTCCCAGACGCGTAGACGCACGGGAGTTAACAGTGCTGTCGCTGTCCGTCGAGGGTAGGCAGAAATAGCGCGGTGATAGCTCAATAACATGACAAGTGATGCCCCTGTCGGTAGCACTGTTCATAATGCCTGAGGTGAACAAACTATTTCAATAGTTTTGCGCCAAACATGCCAGAAATATCTCGCGTGATGACGCCAAAATACCCCCGCGTGGATGTTTATAAATGTTGTATTGAAAATGCGATTGCAGTCCTGAATGCAGACGGGATTCAGTTATAATAAGAAGATCGTATAGAACAATAGGAAAATGAGAATACTATACATTTTTTTTACCCGACTACGGCAAAGCCAAAGAAGGGTAATGATTTTGACAGCCTATTTATGTTTGTATATGAGTATGTTCATCTGTTCCGATATAGTTCCTAATCTACTTATCGGAACTCAACATATGAGGTATCGTTAGAACCGTCTTAATCGTCCGCTGAACATAGGCTACGTGACGTGTCATACAACTCGATATGGCGCCCTCTAGCGGACGAAAAGAAATGTGTTAAAAAAAAATGGAGATAAATACGCCGTGTTTGGTATTATTTGAAAGGGCTTCACTTGTACATTTCCAAAATTTTGTTTAAATTTAAAGTCATGCCCTCTAGTGGACAAAAAGTAATGTGTCAAAAAATATATATATATAAATACTTACTATACACCATATTTTATATCATTTTTAATTACGTGATCAAAACAGGTAAATGTTATCCTTATTTGACTAGTGTTTTGACCAAATGGGATCTGTTGAAATAAACTGAATAAACATGTAGATAAGTATTATTGATTAATAATAATGACATACAAGTTTTTTAACCTAATAATTTGGTTATTATTTTATTAAATGACTCATGAATATTGAAATCAGACAGTAAGCAAATGCAAGTCAGCACTCTACTAGACAGACAAATAAATAAAATCAACTAAGAGGTTTTAGAAGCCAATGATTAATTCATGAATCCCCAAGCGACCACCGGTGGCCGCGCATCTATTGTCTTACTATTGTGTCTCTAATTGACGGTATCTGAAGGGTTAAGCAATTTTAATAAAAAAAACTTGAGGATACACTATATTTTTTTTTTAATTGTTTAACCCTTCAGATACCGTCAATTAGAGACACAATAGTAAGACAATAGATGCGCGGCCACCGGTGGTCGCTTGGGGATTCATGAATTAAATAACTAACAAGATAATTTATAATTATGTAAATCGTGAAAATTTTAATGAACTTTAGTTATACTGCCGACCTATGAGAGCAAAGTCAGTAATGGTAACAAAGCATGAATTAATATTCTATTCAACACCTTTATGTGATAATTCTGACGAGATGCTTCCTTAACTTATTCACTACATTATTTTTTCAGATTCCATGGTCAATGTCAATACAAGTAGGTAAGTAGGGACACATTCTGTTACTTCTGATAGTAATATTGCATTATGCCTACTCTTTTTTTTTAATTGATACAAACTAGTGCTAGACTGCAATCCCACCTGATGGTAAGTAGTGAAGCAATTGTTGATGGTGAGGTGCACTAGTTTAATAAGAGCCTATTCACTTTAGCCTTGAAGACACCTAAATTATAATTGGACGGGAAGACCACAGCAAGCAAATTGTTCCAGTCCTTCAATGTATGCAATGTTAGATATTTTACATCAAACAACTGCCTATTTGCTCCACTACCCAGTAAATGAAACAGATACCCTTGAAAATTCAAAGAATTCTCAACCCTACAATAATTACATTATTAATCAATTTGATTTCAGGGCAGTTCTCGCTACAGAAAACAACAAGAACGATTCATCCTTTTCATACATCATACTAGTTTTCTTCAACCTTCCATTCTGTTGAATGTCAAATATATTGGAAATTAACGTGTATTCTTAGGGAGGTACTTACTATTCTCACAATGATAAATGACTAAAGCAATAAAAAAATTCAAAAGATTTTTTTATTGTGTGTCAAACATTTTTTTTTAAATCACTCAATAACATAAAAGACATTAGCATTAGTTTATGTATGCAAAACTAATCACAAAAATAATAACTTATAGGAAGAAAATGTTCGTGTTTGTAAGGGTCTAATATCATTCCATAAGAACCAAAGTTTATTAAGTAAATAAATCAAAATAAGACTAAGAAAAATAAATAATAAATAAAGGTGTTCCAAAATTTAAACATTGAACGAGAATATGTTTTGTTTGGTGTTAATATTCATTCTCCATATTTCTACACAGTTCAAATGTACACAGAACAATGTGTAGACAGAAATAGACCTTATCTATTACAGAGAACTTGTTAATAAGCTGATCAAACAACATTCTACTCATGAAAACATATCATTTATCTCAGAACATGCCACTTGACTGGTTCACTACCGCTCAATTTGCTCAATTTGAAACATTACTTGTCTTGATACTGCAGCATATCTCAAACAATGTATTCAGTGCTGGCACGTAGTACATCACACCTACTTGTGCACATGATACAACTAATTAGTTATGATTGTGATCATAAACATTGTTAGTTTTGCGAAGCAGTCATTATCTAGAAAAATAAAAACACTGACGATTACCTAACAGTTGATAACACTGCATGAGTACATATTAAATACTGGTAGAGTGGAAAATGTTAGCTGAGAGCACTCACCGTTTATGGACCAGATGTGTGAAGGCAGTGAGTGCGCGGCGTACACCCGGCCCAGCGCCAGCGACGTGCCCGGGCCCGGTCCGGCCTCCTCGTTGGAGCTGGAGTCCGTGTCGGGGCTAGCGGCCGCCGACGCCTCGTAGCTCTGCGAGTTGGGCGGGATGGCAATAGCCTCGTGCGACGCGTGCAGGTCCGGCACCGACGACAGGGACCTAGCGCGCTGGCGGTCGTTCGTCACCTGTATCCCCGGTATCGCCCTCAGCAGGCTGAAGCCCGCGCCGCCCGATACCACCTCCGAGCTGGAGCTCGTGGAGAATGTCCTCGTGCGCGGACTCTGCCCCCCGTTCGCAGTACTCGCCTTAGCGCCCATCGCGACTCCGTTACGCAAAATTCACACCTGTCACGCACTAAAACCAAGAATCACGACCACACGCTGGAGCCGAGCACCGCGCCGGCGGAACACATCGTACGATACACAATATTTAGATAACTTTAAGCTAAAAAATTAACACTGTAACGACAAACACAAGTCTGTTGCGAAATTGTAAACAGCCTTTGCATGTGCCCTGCTGCAAAATTTTGACAGGTGTATCTTTTTTTTTAATCGAGTGAAGTTAGAACGGGTGTTTGCGATATGCGCAACCTTCGTTCAAAAATTAATCTCTGAGTTTCCGTTTTGCTCTACTACAGAATATTCTTGATAAGGAGCAAAATATATTAAAAGATATTTAGAATAGCAGCAAATGCTTTCAAACAATATGTTGGATAACTTTTAACTGACTTTAGTTAATTTTTTATTATTTTTCCATGTTTCGTTCAACAACAAAAAAAAGTCATTTTCCATTCATTCGTTTTATAAATGTAAAAAGTTCATAATCAATCTTACTAATGTACGAGAAAACTGAGACGCGAGAAAAGCTTTATCCTTTTTATGATATTCTGTAATTCTAGAACTGTTTACATGATTCACAGGGGACCCTATTTAATTAAGACTCCGCTGGCCAACTGTCTGTTCGTCTGTCCATCTATCACCAGGCTGTATCTCATGAACCGTAACAGTTATCTATCCTGTGAATATTTCTTAAATTACCGGCTCATCTCTCTTGAAAAATGATGTTCAACACACTTACTCGAAAACCCGCTTGTACGCCTACCACTTTTAGGCACACAATTTACTTAATTTTCGCACTTGTGACGAGTCGTTGGACAGTCCTCGTTTATTTATTCTTCGGGAATTAAAATACATCATTTGATATACTTACGTGGAAATTTGCAGCACTTAGCTCAATAACACCCTCGCCTACAGCAGCGCGGGCGTATTCTGCTTTGGTCGCAATAACAAAGTTTCTCCACATGTCGGTATCAAAATGTACTATTTTTTTCTGGCTTCGATTTAACTCAGCACGCACAGGTACATAATGATAAATTGGGCAAGTGTCTTCAAACCTAATACAGGTTTGAAGACACTTGCCCAATTTATCATGAATATATAAAGGAACATTTTTCTTTATAGTTTTATATTATTATCTAAAGAAACAATTCGCGTATTATATCATGTATAATATATTAAATAAATGAATGAATAATATATGAATGGTTTCTTTTGTGGAACCAAATTTTGGTTTCAAGGAACCCTAATCCGACATGTCATCGCTTTGCCTCGTCCACACTGTCAACGTCATGTCAAATAAAGATTTCGTTTCCATTCGCTCTAGTTATAAAGCATACACTACGTAATGCTCTCACTCTCCCAAATACAGTTTCTATCTAGCTGTCTCTTGTACTCTTTAGTGAATGCTTCTATTGACAAATAAAAAGACCTGTTGTCAAAATAGTGATCGATGACGAAGAAGTGTTTTATTTGCATGCATTTTAGTTAAAAAGTACATAATATTAATAGCGTAAAGTGTAGTAATTAGCAATTAAACAGAGATGAATAATCCAGGAATGAATTCGGCGACGGTAAGTACATTAAATATCTATATATAAAGTCATTTTAATAACGTGTTTGGAAGCAGCGATTCTATTTAATTTTCATAACATTTCCCTGATTATTAGATCATTATCATCGACGTTATAATGAACTCATAGCCTGTTACTGACATTTAGACCTTAGCTGTTTTGATTTGCGAGTAATTATGTAGAGAGAAGTTAATTTGGAGCGATGTATTTTGGAGCTCGATAGCGATAGTGGATGGATAGCGTTGATTTGCTTTGCACGGCTTGAGCTGATGTAGTTTTGTTACCGCGCTACTTACAGCCCGGTGTGCCGCAGGTGCCGCTGCTTGACGACGACACCCTCGCCTTTGGTGAAGAGGATAACGCTACCAAACAGTTTGTGTAAGTGATGCCTACTTTACCTTCCATCTGTTGAAACCATATTACAACATTGTTATCTACTTGATTTAAACAATATGTGTACGATTATTGTGGCCTACTACAGATTGCATTTATACATTTCCTGCAATTAATGTTTCTGGAACTTTATTATACAGTTTCTTGCAAAATTGAGATTGACTGCACAGTAATTTTACTACATTATCGGAACCTACAGTTGTGGATGCCTACTAAACAGTCAATATTCCTATAAAACCATGTCTCAAATAATTTCAGGCACCCATACATAGTGTTCTTCCACCTAGTATTCCGGTGCTCAGCCATCGTGGTCTACATGCTCTGCGGCTGGTTCTCTGACTCTTTCATCGCCAGCTTTGTGCTAGTTGTTCTTCTGCTGTCTGCTGACTTCTGGACTGTCAAGAATATTAGTGGTTTGTATTATAAACTAATAATAACATATTAATACCATAGAAACTTTATTTTGCTAGAGACTGTAAGATTAAGTTGTCTATCTTATATTATCTTTGTGGTCTGGTTTCCATATTTAGTCCTTGGTGGACCATGGCAGCCTTCAATCTTAATTTCACTTTTAAGACATTATGTCCACCTTTGTATTTTGTGTTGCATGAACATAAAATAATATTTATATTTGTTTTTGTTTATGAATAAATACATCTTTGTTTAAGTGTAGCACTGACCCCAAATAAGATGGGACAAGGGTAGGAAGATGATGATGTATTAATTTATCTCTGGGATAGAGAAGTTGCCCTAGACAGACAAGTTTGGAAGGAGAAAGGGGAGGCTTTTTTTCTAAAGAATAATACCAAAAATTTTCTTACCACCCAAACAATAGTCATAGTTCCATCTCAGTTACCACAGATTAGTAAGAAATGGAGCAATAATGTGCCAGTGAATGATGTGATTGAAATCAAACAACTAAGTTTGGCTCATAAGTGAAAAAATACAAGAAAATAATTGATAATAACACTTTATTTAGTTTAAAAATTCTATCTAAACATAAAATTCCTGGTGTTTGACACAGTGACTGTCCTGGCAAGTTACAAGCATAAAATATTGTGACTAATAGTAGCAAAATAATTGCGTACCATCAGGTGGAATCCCAGTCAAGCACTAGTTTAATTGAGATAAAAAAATATATATATATATATAATAAGCAGTAGCTTGTTATCACCTATTGTATACTTATTTTTATAAATGTCTATCCTGTGATAAATTAAGGTGTGCAATAAAGAAATAAATAATTATTCATGTTTTCAGGTCGTCTCCTAGTGGGTCTGCGATGGTGGAACTATGTGGATGATGATGGCAAGTCACACTGGGTGTTTGAGACAAAACAGGTAAATGTGAGTGTTATTGTTGCTTTTACACTTTTACTATAGATAAGCAAAATTGTTTTTTTTTTTTTGAAAAAGCGATTTAAAACTAAATTTTAAATTAAATTAAATGCTGACTGTATAGACAAAGTGCACTAAATAATTTTATAATAATTATTAAATTAAATGCTTTCAGAATCGTGTGAACCAGAATGAGAGCCGTCTATTCTGGATGGGTCTGATCCTGTGTCCGCTAATCTGGTCAACATTCTTCATCTTCTGTTTGTTCGGACTCAAATTCAAATGGATGGTATGATAAATATGTTTATGCTTTATTAACGTTATGCATTTTTCCTTTATAGATGTGTGGGTGACCTACATATATTTACACTGTACACACCTACACAATAAATATGTAGGTGACTCACAGACGTTTATTTTTCTGTTCAGCTAATAGCAAAACATGATATTGCAAATCCTTGCCATAGAGAACCAGATTAGTAGCAGAAAAACCATAATTTTACAAAATATTATCTTAAATTTCTGATGATTCTTTTATAATACATAGTTGCTAAATAAATAAAAAACTTTCTAGATTTTTCTATGAAAAACAAAAATTTTCGGCTAAATAGATTTCGTACAAAACGACAATAAAGCGTTTTTCAAGGTCATTCAAGTTGTACAGACGTATCTACAATCGGCGCTCGAGGGGTACTGTGCATGGTTGATGACGCAATCAAACAAATTGCTTCATTATTAAAGTTAATTTTAAACAGTCATAATCAGATAACATAAGACATGAATTAACTTTTGCTAATGTTGATGGACTGAAGAGATTAACACTGTGGTAATACTTGAAAATGCTCTTTATTTCATCATGACACTACATAATAATATATTAAAGAGAAAAAATTGGTGTTTATCCCTGAGAGTATCTTTCACTGATAGAAAACTACGATCATAGTTCGCTTTTACTTTGGTAGTTTAAAAAAAAATAACTAACTAACTTAGCCTGACTGGCCCACCTTTTTATTCTGCAGTGAAACAGAATAAAAATCTCCCTCTCCTCTCCCTGTGAGAAATGGACATAAAGAGCCAGCGAGTAGAAAGAAAGATAGTTTTCTTTATTGTTGATAGGTTCGCGCTTGACCTACCTACCTAGTACAATACAATAACTATGATGTCTTTTGTCCTTTTGCAGCTACTAGTCCTCATCGCGTTGACCCTGACAGGTGCCAACCTGTATGGCTACATCAAGTGCAAATTCGGTGCCAAGGAGAACCTCAAGTCTGCCACCACGGAGTTCGTGAAGAAGCAGCTGTTCCAGAACGCGACCACCTTCATGTTCACGCAGCCCGCGCCGCCCACTACTGGGAACACGGGAGTCGTGTAAAATTGTACTTTCAATTAAGTAGGGCTATATGATGAGTCGAGTACTTCAAACGTTAAGGGTTTAGCTGAGCACAGTTTAATCATCAATTTTTTTTTGTCATCAAAAAAAAATAATCTCAAAAGTCTATTCGACCCTCGCATTGCGATTCAAAGTTGGTGATGCTAATTAAATCCGAATTTTTTTGTTGTCCTATAAAAAAGTTTTTATCGCCAACCTCAATAATCATAATATCGTCATGCTGTTCGCACGATTTCAATTATGAATATAGTTTAGCACACTGCAAGCTCTTCATTTAAAATAGAAAAAAAGTTGCTTAAAGCTGATTTCACACATTATTATTATTATTTATTTATTATTTTTATTATATCTTTTTAGAGCATAAATCGCTGTGTGCAGGCCCTTAGTATTATTCCTATGTTAAATTACTATGTGATGTAGTTTTTATAAATTACGCGTATGTTGGGAGTTTATTTTTTGTAGTAGTCAGTACTTCTGTCCAAGCAAATTGAGTGAACTGCATTGACGTAATTATTATAATTAATAAGGTTTAATTTCGTCACGTCCGGAAAATTCACGGGTACTTTTATATCGCAGAAAATATTATAGTAAGTAAATCTTGCTAAAACTATCTGATAGATAATGCCTATCCGGACTTTGTGTTCACCGACAACAGTTTCATACTTGTTTCGAATTTAAAACGGGTTTAAATTATGTGATTTTAGTCAGTTACTTGTCATTTAATCTTGATGTTTACACTTCTATTTGTTTTTTACATGGTTATTTATTTATTTCTTTGGTAATATACGAAATATTCATGTTTCACGTCAATAAAAGCAAAAGTTAAAATCGGAGTGACAATGAACACTTCATTTACATACTACTCTGTGATTATAACATAACTTTACGATGTATTACAATAATTTAATTTTGTGCATTTTTTGTATAGAATATTTTTTAAGTTCAGGCAGCATTAAAACAGTGCTTCACATAATTCTAATGACCTGCTCTATTTAGACAAACCTATTGGTTATTCGTGATTTAAATTGTATTGTTTTATTGTGTTGAATACATACAAATAGCGTTTTATATAAACAATCATATAAGGGCATAAAGTTTCGCTTGCACTTTTGTTGGAGTCAAGCGTTTTCGTAAAATGTCCTTTATGAAGCAGATTTTATTTTGTAAATCACATTTTGTATAGTCGTTTGTATAGTAAAAAAAGAACACCCGCCGATTTTTAGGCTCCAAAACATTATAAATAAATAAATAAACATTTAAAAATGTATTTCTGTATTTTTCTTCTGAATTTACGAATGTTCTTTAAAAATTTGTTTTTTCCGAACAATATTTTAGCTGTGTAACAGTAATGTCTAACTACATTGTTAAAAGCCCAATAGTTTAATTTATATTGTATATAATTATTTTAAGATAATCAATAAATTATATTAAATATATGTTTACAATTATTTATGTATTTCTTTGGTAAAATATTAAAAAAAAAAAAAACACTGATTCTCCATTTATGTGCGTCGATGAGAGGCATGTCTACTAGAAAATAACCATACTTAATTTGAACATTTGATTTGACTCACTGAAGAAGTTATTGCATTATATTCCACAAGGCCAAGACAGCCTTCCCTAATTCTACTGTTCGCTGAGCACGTAGAATAGTTTTTGATAAAATTGTTTTATGTACGAAGGAGGATAAATAACTAGAAATAAAATCAAACAAAACCTATTTATCTGCTTGCCATGTAATTACACTTGTGATTTGTCACAGACATTGTTTATTTGCGTTATATTACACACATCATAGAGGCGAATACGTCAGTCCTTACAATGGTTTTAATTACTTATTATCTGATAGATAACACAATTTTCTTTGAAAACTGGAACAAAACGTTCAACAACGAATGAAACAAGTAACAAAAATATTGCTCCAGGTGAGGCTCGAACTCACAACCCCGGCATTACTCACACGAAGCACTGTCTTATAAGTACCGTGCGCTAACCAATTGCGCCACTGGAGCTATGGAGAAACAGGCGAAAAACCGGACCTATATCTACGTCACCACTAGAGTCAAGCGATGTACTCTTTTGTGATTATCAAATGTCAAATCAGACCTTCAATACACTTTTCGTGGCACTTGTTCGATATAAAAATTATCGTATTATTTAGTATTAGTTAAAAAATAAGTCACAACATACATTTTGCAGTAACAATAAAGTGAAATAATTTGACAATTGCAAAATTCTTTCAAAAATACATAAACAAAATGGAAACGTCATCTGGTTTGTTGTGATAAGTTAAAGAGTATTTCCATGGATAATCTCATAACAAGCACGTTATTCAGGCTGTTTTAAGGGTTACATTACTGAGTGTTTTGATTAAGTCGTGGTTTGTGCTGTGTTGTGTCTAATGCGCCGACAAAATGAATTGGTTCGACACGTCAGGCCTTACGAGCCTCGCTAAGAATGCGCTGAAAGAAGCACAGAAGACTATAGACAAAGCGCTGGACATCCAGGACGAGAGCGGAGAAGAACCAGAGGAGGAGGCGACTCCGCAGACCAGCGCGAAGTCGTCCCCCGGACACAATAACACGTCACTCAAAGACAACTCGGATTTCTTTTCCTCCTGGGGACTGACAGTCAGTGCGGAAAGTGAACAAAATGCTCCCATCAAAGATCAGCCGGTCGTCACCGAGAGTCCGTCCAAGTCCACGTCTCAGAGCATCTGGGGCTCGTTCGCGGGCTCATTCTTTGAACAACCTAAAGAAGATGACCCTACAATAGTGAGACCACCAAAAGCTAAGTCTATGAATGTTATTTCTGATACTAATAAATATGGCAGTCATGATGACTTGTTCTCCAAAAGTCAGCTAATAATGTCAGACAATGATGCATTAGATCACAGAATCACAAAATCTTTGAAAGATGAACTCCCAAAAGCTGAAGTGCGTCGTGATTCAGCTAAATCACACAGATTGTCCCTTGTGTCAAGTAGGAATAGTTCTGACTCAGTAGAAGTGTTATCACAGAGTTTGAAAACAACTCCGGACTCTGAGGCATCTGTTCATTCCATATCACACAGCAGTAGTACTGGGCAGAAACATAACTCAGAATCAGTAGAAATACTACCCGATAGCCTGGTGAGTCCTAGCTCCATAGAGTGCCTTGGTTTTGATAGCTATTCTAGTGATAAAAACAGCAGCTCATCCTCACTTTGCCTGTCCCCTGGAGACCTCAGTGATAAGAAGTCCACTCCTATTGGTGATAAGACTGAGAAAGCAGAAACTGCAGACAGTGTCAGTTTAGTGGCAGATGATGATGAAGACACCATGTCATACAACTCCATATCAGAATGTACGGCACCCACTGTGTTGGACACTGAGGACAAGTCTGTAAGCCCCTTTCCTAAGTTAGTCAAAGCAGATACAGGAAGGAAAGTAATTGAGAAAGAATTCATACATTTGGAGCAAGCCATCTTACCACAGAGAATGCAAATCAGTGAGAACTCATCAAATGATGGCTCTTGGTCAGACAGAACCCTGAACGCTGACAATGACAGTATTAACTTAGACATAACTGTCGAAGAACAGAAAAAGGAGCAGGAAGATGTTCTAATTGATAAACTAAGCGACTCATCCTCATTCTACAATGTCAATGTTTCTAATGACATGCTACGATCTGAAAGTTCTGCCTTTGTTAATGTAGAGAAGCAGCAATGTAATGAATCTAGTAGTAGCTCTTCTCAGAAAGACGGCAGCGTTAAAGAACGAACATCTCCAATAAGTTCTGATAGCAAAAGTGATTTAGTCAAGATAGGGTCTGACCGGACTTCAGGTCACACGTCTGGAGATGAGTTAGAAACTGCTACTTCTTCAGATATTGAGATAATTCCTAGTCCTAATGGGGATGGTAATGGGTTTAGGAACAGCCCAGCTAAGTATGCCTTCAAACAGTCAAAGTTTGATGGTACAACATCACCTAACCTAGTTGACTTAGTTCTAGGAAAGTCATTAGCCACTAAGATACGGGGGCACAACCGAGAGCTCTCAGAAGCATCTGTACAGAGCAACACAAGTGATGAGAGCCAGGGTTCGGAGAACGAGAGGCTGATGAGGAGGCTGTGTGAAATGGCAGAGCTTCTTGAAGCACGAGAGAATAGACTATTGGAAATGAGCAGGAATAATGCGGACCTGGCAGAGAATAATGCAGACTTGAAAAGTCAGGTGGAGTCACTGATATTGAAGCACGAGGGAGGCGATATTAATACCATCACAGAAGATTACACACAGAGGATGTCAGCATTAGAGAAGAAGTTCCAGCAAGCTATTAGAGAAAAGGTATGAATCCGTAAATACTTCTAGGATTGTTAAATTAGAACCATTTAAGTGACCTTTGATTTTTAGCATTTTAGTTAGCCTTGATATTAATATAATGTTTTGACTGGTATTACTATGATAAAAGGTTTCAAGATTTACAATATTGAGTTATAAAGATTTCATAAAATATGTAATTCATATAGAACTAGATTTGTAATACTTAATTTTGATATGAAACCATAAAACACGTTATCTCAGACAGATTGTTTTTTGTTTACAAACAATAATTTCACAGTCAGCTGCACTTCAATGTTTGACCTTGCCAGTGTTTTAATTTCGTAGGTACTGGTTTTCGTATTGACATCTTTTTGTTAGTATTTTTATTCATTATTTCCACAGGATCAGCTAAGGAAGCAAGTAGACGCCTTCAAATCGGAGTCTACCGCGCGCAAGAACTCCTCAGAACTAGAGAATGCTCTCAAAGAGAAGGACGATGTGATAGCCCAGCTGCAGGAGGAGGGCGAGAAGTTAGCGCGCCAGCAGCTGCAGCAGTCCAATATCATTAAGAAGTTGAGGAGCAAGGATAAGGATAATGAACAGGTCATTAAGGGCTTGAGGTGAGGCAGCCAGGACTGGGTGTAAAGATGTTCTTGCCGTGGCAATCCTAGTTAATTGTGACGCAATATCGGTCAATTTACGTAATTTATTATTATATGGACATTACACATTACACAATGTGGGATTTCTGTGTTACTGCACCACAAAACATTATTACAATGCCTGCTAAAGGGGCAAAAGAGATATTTCATAAATTAAGTTTATATTACAAATTAAAGTGGCGGTGCACTCCTGCGTCTTTTAGCTAATACAAATAGAATCAAGTCTTAATTTTTGCCAAAATAGGTGTCTGTGTTCTATTTGCATAACATTGCCCTCTCTTTCAGAGATAAAATAGCAGAGCAAACAACGGAACTAGACAGATTGAAGCGGTCTATAGCTGCTAAGGAGGAAGTGGAAGTAAGCCAGATAGAAGCAGTGTACAGGCTTACCACTGCTAACAAGAAACTTGAGACTGAACTTATGGAGGTAAATACTTTTGTAGTGTGCGTCAGAATGGCTGGTGGTCTGTGGCGTTGGTCTATGCGAGTTGATTCAAAAATTGCTACATAATTGCTTATATTTGCTACATATTGTAAATAATTGCTACATAGGATATATATTCCGAAATTTAAAAAATTTTTTGACCAGCCATCCTGACGTTTGGTTGGCTGGTCAACCCCTAGTTTAAAGTTAAGCATGCAGACTTTCCCAAAATGTATTGCGTCAATAATTGCTACATATTTACTTCATTTATCTAATTTAGTTGTAACTTCAAACATATGTTAAATAAAGGATGTAGCAACTATTTAAATTATCCGAAGGAAAAGTGCCTGATAAAATATTAAAGGCAAATACTTAGTTATGTAGGTGTCGATTTAATCGTTTAGGCTCTGGTAACCGTATAAGTAAAATAAGTAATGTCCGTAAGGATTGAGGAGCCACATTTCGTATCTTAATGAAATTAAACACTTATTTAGTAGTAAGTTTAAAAATTTAGCAGGTTCGATAATAATATTTAAAAAGTTCCATGAACATGAAGGTGGCTCCTCAATCTCAATGTTTGGATTGAGGAGCCACGTCAGAACTACGAACATCATGGTTGAATTTAATTTGGTATGACTTAGTAGCATTTTAAAGTAGTTAGTAGACAAAATTTCAGCACTGCAGTGTTAAAATTAAAAAAGTTATCAAAAGTTATTAAAAAAAGTTTTTAAAAAAGTTATGAAATTTTGTCTACTAACTACTTTAAAATGCTACTAAGTCATACCAAATTAAATTCAACCATGATGTTCGTACTTCTGACGTGGCTCCTCAATCCAAACATTTAGATTGAGGAGACACCTTCATGTTCATGTAACTTTTTAAATATTATTATCGAACCTGCTAAATTTTTAAACTTACTACTAAATAAGTGTTTAATTTCATTAAGTTACGAAATGTGGCTCCTCAATCCTTACGGACATTACTTATTTTACTTATACGGTTACCAGAGCCTAAACGATTAAACCGACACCTACATAACTAAGTATTTGCCTTTAATATTTTATCAGGCACTTTTCCTTCGGATAATTTAAATAGTTGCTACATCCTTTATTTAACATATGTTTGAAGTTACAACTAAATTAGATAAATGAAGTAAATATGTAGCAATTATTGACGCAATACATTTTGGGAAAGTCTGCATGCTTAACATTAAACTAGAGGTTGACCAGCCAACCAAACGTCAGGATGGCTGGTCAAAAAATTTTTTAAATTTCGGAATATATATCCTATGTAGCAATTATTTACAATATGTAGCAAATATAAGCAATTATGTAGCAATTTTTGAATCAACTCGCTTAGACCAACGCCACAGACCACCAGCCATTCTGACGCACACCTTTTGTAAACTTCATAAAGATTTTTTTTATTTTTGGTGATATAACCATATCAACAAAAATAAAAAAAATCTTATCATTACATGTACCTACACGGTACAAGGCTAAGAACTAAGGCTGTAGAGCCATGTACCTAGACTAATAGTGAGCCCCCAGTCTAATTTTTGTCGTCTTCCTGTCCATCTTTTGACCTCCCTCTCACCCAGATTCGCGCCCAGATTGGCGTACGGGGCCCTCGTGGGCTCAATATAGTTAAAATATTTAAAACTACACCTTTTAAATATCTTAATATGTTGGTATAAAGTATACATATTTATTATAGTTATGTTCAATGATAAGGTCTTCAGAACGCTGACGCCCCTTTTTCCTTTAAAAAAAAAAATGATCTAGCACGCGTTTACTGTTGGAATTTTTTTATTTTAAAACTCCCTATCCTGCGAGAAATATGTCGAGCGACTACTGTATGAAAAAAATAAATCTGCTTAAATTAAAATTAAATTAAAATTCAAATTCAAGTCATACTTTGATAAATTTTTTGGGCTAAATGATAGACGAAGAAAGGTTAGATGATAGATGAAAATTGGTAGTAATTATCATATGCAAGTTTCCATTTTTTGAATTACAGAAATTAATTGTTCACAACAAATAGCTTCGATAATCTGTGGAAAGTTGGAAATGTCCATTGTAAACATAAACGCATCTAGTTAATGTGTTGCTTATCGCTGCGAGAGTTCTTATCAGTAGCGGAACGCGACACTCCAGCGCGGCAGCGGCAGGGCGCTCGACCAACGGAATTCTATGTTGTTGTTTATGTAGCTAGAGATTTTATGTCGTTAGGAGCAATAAATAACAAAAGAAAAAATATATCTGTAACTCTACATTATCTATGGGCAGATAATGCTTTTTCTGCAGGCATTTCTTTCATTTACACATCTTGGGACTTGTTAGTAAACGTTGCTAGTAGTTTTTATAGAAAGGATTGTATAATTACGTCTACTTGGATTTTATTTCAATTGAAAAATTCATTACTGTACCTACTAACTGATGTTTTTGCAAAACTGTGTAATTAACCCATTGTAGCTATGCCAACACAATAAAAATTCCATTGTACACCAGGCACAAAGGAATTTTAATTATCTGTTACGTTATCATTATAACGGACTTTGAATCTTCTTATCATTTCAAACAGACAAAAAGCCAGCTAGACGATACGATACACAAACTGGAAGGTAGCCGGGCCTCCCTCGAGGGGGCTCGTCGGGAACTGACCGACTTACAGCGAACGAGCGCCGACCTGGCGAGGAGGAGCGCCAACCATGAGCAGGCGCGGGACAACCAGAGGAGGGCTGACGAAGAGGTGCAGAGGCTCAGGGCTGAGCTGCAGCAGCTTAGGGTTGAGATGGTCAACGGTTAGTAACTATTTCCGCTGAAGAGTGAACAAAAATATAACTTTAGGTGTACCTACTCTATCTTGTGTTGTTTAAAACAACCTTTTGTAATTTTTTAGAGGAAAAAAAATGGGTATCCCGTGAGGAAGCCCTCCGAAGAGAACTTCACGAAGCACGGGAAGCCTGCTCGGCACTAGAGAGCAGCGAGAGCTCCGGCGCTGCCGGAGACAGCGGCGCGGCCTGCGTGCTGGCGCAGCTCGCGCAGCTGCAGCGCGCGGCGCTGGAGCGAGACCATGCGCACGCGCATGCACTGCGCCAGAGGGCTATACAGCTGGGTGACTGATTCTCTGATTCATTTTTGCCCCGTTGCAGTTAGTCAGTAGCAGTCTTTTCACATTCGTTCAATTGCGCATAAAAATTGTGATAATAAGTGCGTGCTGCGTTTAAGATGTTGGAGAAGAATGGAAAGCGAAGGATGTAGTACGAAGTCTTTTCGCACGCAGCCGTGTGCGATCTTAAGCATTCACAATTGTTTGAAGAGGGTATTGGCACCCTTGTAGATGTAAAGATAAACGGAATGTGACAGTTGTATGGATTGAATATACTGCAATCCAAAACAACCTCGCTACAGGTATCAGCAATAATGAATTTGCATTTCAGCTGAACTATAATTTAATTCTTTAATTCTTTATTGTACACTATAAAAACTTATAAAATAGGTGGATAACAAAGTTCATGTACATAGGCGAGCTTAACTCAAGGATGAGTTTTCTTCCAGCAAACCTTTGAGCGATAGAGAGAGATCATAATTTTCCTCGTATTTCATTTGTTTGGACACAAAACTTATAGTAACTTATTACGCAGCATTATAGTGATAAATTCTAGTGAACTCATTTCTTATGTAGAAGCCTCAGTATGTTTTATCTGTTCATCTGGAGACTTGTCTCAATCGTCCACTTAGGATAAGTTCTGTTGACAGCGGAAGTGGAACGCTCGCTAGTGTCGGCGGTGGAGCGCGAGCGCGTGTCCCGCGAGGAGTGCGGCGCGCTGCAGGCGCGCCTCGCCGACCTGGACGCCGCGCTGCTCGCCGCCAGGCACGAGCTCCAGCAGCTGCTGCAACTGGACGAGGAGCGCGTGGGGACGGTGCAGCGGTTACAAGATGACCTGACCATGTGAGTAACAACGACATTAAATCTGCATGCCGTTTTATGGTCAAGCTAAGTTGACAGAATGTTGTGTAACATAAGTCAAAAGCGCGTGACTATTTTAATTTTATCCCGTTTTCTGCCTATTATTTGGTGCATAGTTAGCATCTTTTTCAATATCAATGAAACTTTGGGAGACTGAACCATTCTAAACCTTTTTTGTCACAAATTGGCAGCCCAGTTCAATAGGGGAAAACGACTTCTCTTCCACAAGAAGTTCTGGTGCATAGTTTCTATTTAGATATTGTTAAACTTCGCTAATAATGTATTTTCTCATTCGACAGTAAGACTCAAGAATTAGAAACACTTCAAACTGAACATAAAAATCAATTATCTGAGCTTCATCAGCGGCTGAGCGATGTTGAGCAACAATTAAGCACTGAGAGGAGCGCACTCGACACGGAAAAGAAGAGGAATGCTATATTACAGGTAAAATCAAAACATATGCGGGGTTATCTTATCATACCGAGATTCCTTCTTGTCTTGGAAGTATGTCGAGCCGTTGGATCTCATCACCGGACCACAAGACGGACGTTGCTCCACCGGTACATGGTGGACCCATATGTACAAAGCGTTTTGGGAATACATTCATTATGCGTACAGCCAATGAGTGAAATTCCCTGCCGGAAGCTGTATTTTCTGACAGCTATAATCTAAGGGTCAGTCAAGAGCACGGAGTAAGTATAGAAGAGGAGGTGGCCTAAACAACTGTGCACTGTGACTCTCAACTGAGTCCTGACGTCATCACGGTGGGCGTGGCTTAAATCAGTGTATTGTTGGCGTTCGTCCTGTGCACAACTTCGTAAACCTACTTATTTGGCATTATATTCGCGATAGAAAAACATAAAAATTAAATATTATATTTTATCTTGTAAAAACTACTTGGATAGACGTTCTGATGCTATGGATGCCATCACATTTCATTTGTAAGTAATTTTAGGCATAATTTATTAAAATACTTCTAGAACAATCTCTTAAAGTCAGCATTTCCAAATATAATTCTACTCGACATTAGATGGCGACACTTTGTGTCATGGGAACTAAATATATTTAGGCACGTAGAGCTCAGTATTAATATATTTTAATAATTATACGTACTGAAATTTGATCAACATTCATTCCTAAAGGTCCTTTAATCGCCAAAATATTATTTTTGTAGTTTTTATATAATTTTGTAAACAGGTCGCCATCTATCGTCAAATAGCAAAAATACAGGGCAGTATTTAGAAGCCAATTATTTTACCGAATTTCCCACGGCTTATCAACTTTTAAATACGAGTATAATACTTATATTTCTTTAATATATGATTTGGTCGACCAAATTGTTTTTTAATTACCTCACATTTGGTGTAAAAAGTAGAGTATGCAACACGGGGATAAAGCTGTCTTTGTCTTGGGCGGCTTGAATTCCTCACTTCACTCTGGTTTCTTTATAATCTCCCTCTCAATGCTCGGGAGTTAATTATATACATCCCTCACTAACGTTCGAGATTAAAATCAGCAACCTTCGTTTCGTTCGGAATTCAACATGCCGCCCGCGACTTTAAGACACTGCTTTATCCCCTAGTCACATAATTTACTATTATTGAATGGTTTCGGAATTTAAAGTATTTTTTTAAACTAGCTTTTTAATCAATCTTAATCATTCTTTCTATAAAAATAAGCCTTTAAAAAAGTAAAACCTAATAAAAATTGAATTTAAAAAAATGTTACAATAAAAAGGTTTTTGATGAATTTCGAATGATCTTCATTCGTCATTCATCAAATAATAGTATAACTATTTCAATGAAAAATATACGTATCGGATGGTTTACACTTACACAATTAATTTAAAAAACAAATATCCCTGGTAATTCTGAGTGCGACCCTGTTGCATCCTGCACTTAATGACATCTAGTGTGAGATAGTTACGTAACTACAAAATAAAATCAACAGAACGAGCAAGTAGTTTTGCTATTGACCGGCAGATGGCAAATAAAAAAATGGGCGGAGTCTAACACCCCTCACCCCGCAAAATGTCACGCTTTTTTACTTAGGGAAATCTTATTACAACATCTCCTCTTTGTACTTGCTTCGTGGTCAAGAGTGAATGGATTGCTAGACAGGCGTGCTCCATCGCTTACTTTCAGGTGAGATAGTGGTCAAACGTGAGCTTATACATAATAAAAAAAAAAACATTTTTAGGTCAGGCAGAACTCTGAAAATGTTGTTATTTATTTTGATCAAGAATATCGTATTATGTAATTATTGGGTTGTTGGAAGTCAGATAAGCAATCACTTCTTGCATAATACTGGTTCTGCGTCCGGTTTGACTGGAACCCGAGCCCAGTTTAGGTGGGTAAAAGACCATGCAGATTGATTAGTTAAAATTAAACTTTAACAGTACGAAAATACAGTTGTAATTCGTATAACGTAAATGTTTGTGTTTCAGGAGCAGGTATCGTCGCGCGGAGACCTGTCCCCGCCGCACTCCGTGGCGTCCGACTCGCTGTCCGCCTCGCTGTGGCACTCGGTCAGTACGCGCCCACTGCACACTACACACGACACACCCTACATACACAACCAGCTTTGTACATTCATATATTAATAACATAGGAAGTCCTATTTGAACCAAATTAAATTTAAATGTTGAATTAGATAGTAATGTTGGTCAATAGAGTACCTTCATGGAATCAAATTAAAATATATCGTACAATTTCGTTTAAGAGCGTGTATTCGATTTAGCGTAGGTACAAATTTGCAAGAACGACGCAGTATTGACACACACAACAACTGTAATTTAGTGTGCGTGTGCTCAGAATCAGGATCGAAACTTTTTGATACTTTTATTTTATAATGTATGATTTTGAACATTTTAAATTGTATAATATTAATTAATCTCATTTTCGTTTTTCGAATGTGCGTGTACGTAAAAATGCTTTTGAAGTCTGTGTGTAGGTACAGTTATTTTTCTCTACAATTCGCATTTCTTAACAGATTCTCGTAAAGTTATGGAAGCAGGTTTGTCATTTATATTTGATCAACTTTTTCGATATGGGTGTCTTTTTCATGGTTTTCGAGGGTGTTGAAGCCGATAGTACTATCAAAAAGTAAATCCAAGATGGCGGCTGCCCTAAATGATAAACTTTTTCGATATGGGTGTCTTTTTCATGGTTTTCGAGGGTGTTGAAGCCGATAGTATTGTCAAAATGTAAATCCAAGATGGCGGCTGCAAGAAATTATCAACTTTTTCATCACGGGTGTTTTTTTCACGGTTTTCAAGGGTGTTGAAGCCGATAGTACTGTCAAAAAGTAAATCCAAGATGGCGGCTACAATAAATGATCAACTTTTTTAGATATGGGTATCTTTTTCATGGTTTTCGGAGGTGTTGAAACTGATAGTACTCAGGGACGTGCGAGCAATACAAGCAAAAAAGCCCGGCTTGCGGTAAAATTCCATGACACCTAACATCTAAGTCATTGAACTTAATAAAATAATTATTTAAAATAAAATCTAAACTTTAAACTTCGCGCGTAATTGAAAATTCATTCATTAGTTACGATACGCTAATACAAGTTCTATGCAACTTACCCAGCGTTCCAAATCGAGATAAAAGAGAATCGCGAATCCGACCAAATTAAATAGTCACAACATAAAAGGACAATTGAATAATAATTGTGACGTTGCGCGTTGGTCGGGTTCGCGGTATGATCACTTTTGTCCGCAATCCGAAACGCACGGGTGATGGAACGTAACAACGTTGCCATCTCCGATCTCGCTCTAACGCATAAGGCATTTACCGGGCTTGCTTTTCCATTTCACTTTTCCCTATAAAAACACAAAAAATGTGAGTTTGTGTGAGTAAATATTATAATGTGTGAAAACACTCGTCGAACAGTTTTAAGGTCAAAAATGCCAGGCTTCGGAAATTTTATCAATGAAATTTTTACGCATGTTGCGAAAGCGAGGCGCCCTCTATGACGCGCGTACTATAATCAGTTCAAATTTGCTTTGAGTGGTTATCGGATTATGTTTTGATTGTTTTTTTTAGTTTTCTGTCATTTAAAGTGTTATAATTAGTTATTGCTGTAACTTACTTGGTTTTGAAGTGATTAAAGTTAAAGTATCTTTGAAATGAATTCGGAAACACATGCAATTGTTCCTTGTGAAGTTGTGACGGATCTCGTAACTTCACCTAAACCTACCCCTGATTTGAATATTTCTCAGAAAACTAAATCACATAGTAGGCAATTTCATCGCTCAGTTTACAGTGGATTGTAGGTTGCTCGCATTTAAATAAATAATTATTCTGTTGGTGTTGCATATTTTTCTCAAACGATAAGAATACTTGGAATACTTCAGGTTATAATGACTTAAATAATTTCGCTGGTGCCATGAAAATACATCAGACTTCTCAAAAGCACTTGAATTTAGTTATTTCGTTCTGCAGTTTTGGTAAAACGCGAATAGAAACTTCTATTTCTCGACAGTTAAGTGACGAAATTTCTAAGTACATTATGCGTGTAAAACACAATCGCGCTGTTTTTCAAAGATTAGCTGATGTTGTGTGTTTCTTAGCGCTACAGCAACTTCCTTTTCGAGGTCACGAATTCACGATGAGTCTAAAACCTCATTAAATAAAGGTAATTTCTCTTTTTCGACAGTTAAGTGTTATGTGTGTGATAAAGAACGAAAAGCTAATAAATGCTGTTTAAATTGTGAGTATTTGCCAATAATATTACATATCGTAAACGATTATTGTTAATGATGAATTTTATTAAAAACTACGTACGGATTAATACATTCTTTTGTGCTCCATCTAGTGGATTTTTCTGAAATCAACTAGAATGTTTTGAGCGAGTTGCCAAAAATATCAATAGATGGCTCTTTTTCTCTTTTTTTTTAAGTACCAATATATATTTACTTCATTTCTAACAGTAAAAAAAATCAAATGTACCTATTCAAATCAGCATTACAGTAAGAAATTTTGTTTTTTCGGGATATTAGGTGTGGGTAGGTAGATGAGTCAAGATTCCTTGGCTTGCCCCCTTTAAAGGCACCTGGCACGCCACTGATAGTACTGTCAAAATGTAAATCCAAGAAGGCGGTTTCAAGAAATTACCAACTTAATGGCCCGGCGCAAGAGGTCTACGCCGCTGATCACTCCCACGAGGGCGTGGCGATGCTCCGCCCAAGCAGAGCACATCTCAACTGTATGCTCCACCGTGTCCTCCGGGCGTGCTTATTTATTATGAGGTGATTTCTAATTATGTACTACGGATAATACATATATGTCATTCAATATTATATGAGATAAAATATAAAATTGATTGCGCCCTTGATCTTTAACTTTGTTTTAGGATATCTTTTCATTATTAATCGACGATCTCTAATTCACTTTTTAATATAAGTAGGTAAAAATTGTCAAAAAAATCTTCATTAAAAACTTCAATCTGCCTATTAAAATTTATGAATAGGTCAATCCGTCACGTGCGCAAACTCGCTGAAATACGTAAACAAACACAAACTGTTGTAATTCAATCAAATTTTCTCATATAGGGGATAGTAAAAAGTGAAAATGAAAAAGACACCCACATCGATAAAGTTGATAATTTCTTGCAGCCGCCATCTTGGATTTACATTTTGTCAGTACTATCGGTTTCAACACCCGCGAAAACCATGAAAAAGACACCCATATCGAAAAAGTAGATAATTTCTTGCAGCCGCCATCTTGGATTTACATTTTGACAGTACTATCAGCTTCAACACCCTCGAAAACCATGAAAGACACCCATATCAAAAAAGTTGATAATTTCTTGCAGCCGCCATCTTGGATTTACATTTTGACAGTACTATCGGTTTCAACACCCTCGAAAACCACGAAAAAGACACTCATACCGAAAAAGTTGATAATTTCTTGCAGCCACCATCTTGGATTTACATTTTGACAGTACTATCGGTTTCCACATCCTCGAAAACCATGAAAAAGACACCCATATCAAAAAAGTTGATAATTTCTTGCAGCCGCCATCTTGGATTTACATTTTGACAGTACTATCGGCTTCAACACCCTCGAAAACCATGAAAAAGACCTCCATGACGAAAAAGTTGATCATTTATTGCAGCCGCCATCTTGGATTTACATTTTGTCAGTACTATCGGTTTCAACACCCGCGAAAACCATGAAAAAGACACCCATATCGAAAAAGTAGATAATTTCTTGCAGCCGCCATCTTGGATTTACATTTTGACAGTACTATCAGCTTCAACAACCTCGAAAACCATGAAAAAGACACCCATATCAAAAAAGTTGATAATTTCTTGCAGCCGCCATCTTGGATTTACATTTTGACAGTACTATCGGTTTCAACACCCTCGAAAACCACGAAAAAGACACTCATACCGAAAAAGTTGATAATTTCTTGCAGCCACCATCTTGGATTTACATTTTGACAGTACTATCGGTTTCCACATCCTCGAAAACCATGAAAAAGACACCCATATCAAAAAAGTTGATAATTTCTTGCAGCCGCCATCTTGGATTTACATTTTGACAGTACTATCGGCTTCAACACCCTCGAAAACCATGAAAAAGACCTCCATGACGAAAAAGTTGATCATTTATTGCAGCCGCCATCTTGGATTTACTTTTTGACAGTACTATCGGCTTCAACACCCTCGAAAACCATGAAACCGCATCAAAATCCGTCCATTCGTTTGGGCGCTATGATGCCACGGATAGACACACAGACAGACACGTCAAACTTATACTTAATAATACAAACGTCCCACTTTAACGTCGCGTCGGGATTTAAAAAATATAATTCGCCAAAGTATCAATATCAATACTCGTGTGTCGCGCTACAAGTCGCCTACACTATAAATGTTTACGCGTGTAAGCGGCTGGTAGCGAGAAAAAGTGATACGTCCTGTCGCTGGGAGGGCCCTGCACGAACTAATAATCATGTAAAATAAATGAGTACATAAAATGAACTAAAAAAAACAAGATATTAAGCAATATTTTTATTTTCTAAAATAATTATAATATTTATGTTTTTATTAAAACACTTAAAAAAATAATTGTTAAAGTTAACCGATTTTGTATGTTTTAGGTTTTGTTTTTTAAATACTTATTAGCCATTATTTCGTAATTGGGCTCTATAGTGCACTTTAAGACTACATATCCTATTGGACAAACGTATAAAATAAAATATTTTAGCACATTACTGTGGTTGTATTCGTCCTGAAAGATAACTCTGACACACAACGCAAACACTGTCAGGGAAATGCCTTCTTTTTAAAAAAGTGTCAATAAAAATTATATTTTTACACTATAGTGCCCTAGATTAAGACTTAATCTTTTCAAAACCATAATATTTTGTGAAATAGTCTGCTCACATCATATCGATTTTGATCTCGAAAAATTAAAAAAACACGTTGTTCAGATTTAATAAAAAGGGAACGGAACACGAAGCAAGTACAAAGAGGAGATGTTGTAATAAGATTTCCCTAAGTAAAAAAGCGTGACATTTTGCGGGGTGAGGGGTGTTAGACTCCGCCCATTTTTTTATTTGCCATCTGCCGGTCAATAGCAAAACTACTTGCTCGTTCTGTTGATTTTATTTTGTAGTTACGTAACTATCTCACACTAGATGTCATTAAGTGCAGGATGCAACAGGGTCGCACTCAGAATTACCAGGGATATTTGTTTTTTAAATTAATTGTGTAAGTGTAAACCATCCGATACGTATATTTTTCATTGAAATAGTTATACTATTATTTGATGAATGACGAATGAAGATCATTCGAAATTCATCAAAAACCTTTTTATTGTAACATTTTTTTAAATTCTATGGCGGCATGTTGAATTCCGAACGAAACGAAGGTTGCTGATTTTAATCCCGAACGTTAGTGAGGAATTTATATAATTAACTCCCGAGCATTGAGAGGGAGATTATAAAGAAATCAGAGTGAAGTGAGGAATTCAAGCCGCCCAAGACAAAGACAGCGTTCCCCGTGTTGCATACTCTACTTTTTACCGACTTCCCAAAAAGGAGGAGGTATTACGTTCGGCTGTTTGTATGATTTTTTTTTTTTTTTTGTATGTTTGTTCGTCGAATACTCCCCCAAATGTGGACGGATTTTCAAAATTCTTTTTTTGTTCGAAAGTAGATAGTTCTGAGGTGGTCCCATTATCACCAAATTAGGATCTGATGATGGGATCTTGGAGAAATCGAGGGCAACCTTCAAATTTTATAGGCTCACTTATTGATTTTCGCATATTTTATGAAGTATCTTGTGTATTTGCGTATGGTCGTCACCATCTCAGGTAGCTGGGCTGATGATGGAAGGTACAACTCCTTAACAGTAAGAAGTTACTCGAACAGGCAAGGACTGTTTTAGTAAATTGTTTTGATGTTTGATAGGGCATTTGCCACATTTGGTTTCACGATCATCAAGTCATGACCTGATGCTGCAGTCAGGATAGTCTGCAGAGTACCTAAGTCCTCGACAACAAACAGCAGATATATCGAGTTTAGGCTCATTGAAAACGGCTCGATGTGTGGATAAACGTACTGCTAATAAAGAACACCGAAGTACATAGAGACCTGATGCTGAAGCCAGGAGCATCAGGAAAAGTACAAACCTTGAAATTACAGCACCGTAGTCGTGTTTGGGCTCATTTTAAACAGGACTAAATTTTAAGTTCATTGCAATGTTGACATAAATCTGGCCTGATGCTACAGCCGGGATTATCAGCATCTAGTCTAACGACTGATTGAAAGATTTACCTTTCGGCTTCATCATCATATCAGTTCGATATATCCTTTCCCTCTCCAGCATCTAGTCTAATGACTGTTTGAAAGAAGAGGGGGAGAGGATATATCGAACTGATCTGATGATGAAGCCGAAAGGTAAATTAATGTAATCTAACCGTGTTTGGGATTATTAGAACCGTTATGAGATGCGCTCTGACTATAAGGTATTTAAGTTTGACTGAGGGGTACTTTTTAGTGGTGGTACCATAACTAAAAAGTGTAAAATAAAAAAAACTTTTTACAAAAAAAATATAACCGACTTCAATGATAAAAAACACTGAAAAGTATCAAATAACTTTAATTTTGGAAGTCGGTGTTAAATAACGAAGAGACTAAACTATTATAGAAACACCGACTTCCAAAATTAAAGTTATTTGATACTTTTCAGTGTTTTTTATCATTGAAGTCGGTTATATTTTTTACACCAAATGTGAGGTAATTAAAAAACAATTTGGTCGACCAAATCATATATTAAAGAAATATAAGTATTATACTCGTATTTACAAGTTCATAAGCCGTGGGACATTCGGTAAAATAATTGGCTTCTAAATACTGCCCTGTATTTTTGCTATTTGACGATAGATGGCAACCTGTTTACAAAATTATATAAAAACTACAAAAATAATATTTTGGCGATTAAAGGACCTTTAGGAATGAATGTTGATCAAATTTCAGTACGTATAATTATTAAAATATATTAATACTGAGCTCTACGTGCCTAAATATATTTAGTTCCCATGACGCAAAGTGTCGCCATCTAATGTCGAGTAGAATTATATTTGGAAATGCTGACTTTAATTCATGAATCCCCAAGCGACACCCGGTGGCCGCGCATCTATTGTCTTACTATTGTGTCTCTAATTGACGGTATCTGAAGGGTTAAGAGATTGTTCTAGAAGTATTTTAATAAATTATGCCTAAAATTACTTACAAATGGAATGTGATGGCATCCATAGCATCAGAACGTCTATCCAAGTAGTTTTTACAAGATAAAATATAACATTTAATTTTTATGTTTTTCTATCGCGAATATAATGCCAAATAAGTAGGTTTACGAAGTTGTGCACAGGACGAACGCCAACAATACACTGATTTAAGCCACGCCCACCGTGATGACGTCAGGACTCAGTTGAGAGTCACAGTGCACAGTTGTTTAGGCCACCTCCTCTTCTATACTTACTCCGTGGAACGGAATCATAGCGACTAATAATGGGTAATTTAGTACCCTTCAACTCGATAGATGGCGTTGGCGTCGAATTAGAAGTCGCTATGGTTTCGTTACCGCGTGTAGCATAGGGTACGTCTAAGAAAATGTTTTTTTTGAGTTCAGTATAACACTTGTGATTCGGTTCGGTTACTTCGGTACAAGTTTCAATATACGCGATTAGTTACCAGTCCAGTGTTTGATTTTCGCTACTGTCTCCAAGTCGACCTTCGGGTTCGAACAACGTAGTTTTCTCAATATTACGACGTGAACATAAAACATTTTTTAGGGGCAAAATACAATTGGTGATCGTATTTCATTCAACTAGCTTCACCAAAAGCTACTACTATGTATATGGTACCCATATTGTATGTTCCGTATAGTGACGTAGCTACAACGTGTTGCAGGAGGAAGGCTGCGCGACGCCCACGGCGTCGTCGGCCATGTGCGTGGAGGAGACGCTGGCGCAGCTGACGCGGCGCGACGGCGAGCTGCGCGCGCTGGCGCTGCAGCGGGACGCGCTGCTGGCCGAGCGCGCCGCCCTCGCGCGCCACCTCGCGCGCCTGCAGGCCGCGCTCGACGACATGCAGGTACCCGCATGAGCCCAACTATCTGTAGCCACATCTATGCAGCCACATACAGCTGACGCGGCGCGACGGCGAGCTGCGCGCGCTGGCGCTGCAGCGGGACGCGCTGCTGGCCGAGCGCGCCGCCCTCGCGCGCCACCTCGCGCGCCTGCAGGCCGCGCTCGACGACATGCAGGTACCCGCATGAGCCCAACTATCTGTAGCCACATCTATGCAGCCACATACAGCTGACGCGGCGCGACGGCGAGCTGCGCGCGCTGGCGCTGCAGCGGGACGCGCTGCTGGCCGAGCGCGCCGCCCTCGCGCGCCACCTCGCGCGCCTGCAGGCCGCGCTCGACGACATGCAGGTACCCGCATGAGCCCAACTATCTGTAGCCACATCTATGCAGCCACATACAGCTGACGCGGCGCGACGGCGAGCTGCGCGCGCTGGCGCTGCAGCGGGACGCGCTGCTGGCCGAGCGCGCCGCCCTCGCGCGCCACCTCGCGCGCCTGCAGGCCGCGCTCGACGACATGCAGGTACCCGCATGAGCCCAACTATCTGTAGCCACATCTATGCAGCCACATACAGCTGACGCGGCGCGACGGCGAGCTGCGCGCGCTGGCGCTGCAGCGGGACGCGCTGCTGGCCGAGCGCGCCGCCCTCGCGCGCCACCTCGCGCGCCTGCAGGCCGCGCTCGACGACATGCAGGTACCCGCATGAGCCCAACTATCTGTAGCCACATCTATGCAGCCACATACAGCTGACGCGGCGCGACGGCGAGCTGCGCGCGCTGGCGCTGCAGCGGGACGCGCTGCTGGCCGAGCGCGCCGCCCTCGCGCGCCACCTCGCGCGCCTGCAGGCCGCGCTCGACGACATGCAGGTACCCGCATGAGCCCAACTATCTGTAGCCACATCTATGCAGCCACATACAGCTGACGCGGCGCGACGGCGAGCTGCGCGCGCTGGCGCTGCAGCGGGACGCGCTGCTGGCCGAGCGCGCCGCCCTCGCGCGCCACCTCGCGCGCCTGCAGGCCGCGCTCGACGACATGCAGGTACCCGCATGAGCCCAACTATCTGTAGCCACATCTATGCAGCCACATACAGCTGACGCGGCGCGACGGCGAGCTGCGCGCGCTGGCGCTGCAGCGGGACGCGCTGCTGGCCGAGCGCGCCGCCCTCGCGCGCCACCTCGCGCGCCTGCAGGCCGCGCTCGACGACATGCAGGTACCCGCATGAGCCCAACTATCTGTAGCCACATCTATGCAGCCACATACAGCTGACGCGGCGCGACGGCGAGCTGCGCGCGCTGGCGCTGCAGCGGGACGCGCTGCTGGCCGAGCGCGCCGCCCTCGCGCGCCACCTCGCGCGCCTGCAGGCCGCGCTCGACGACATGCAGGTACCCGCATGAGCCCAACTATCTGTAGCCACATCTATGCAGCCACATACAGCTGACGCGGCGCGACGGCGAGCTGCGCGCGCTGGCGCTGCAGCGGGACGCGCTGCTGGCCGAGCGCGCCGCCCTCGCGCGCCACCTCGCGCGCCTGCAGGCCGCGCTCGACGACATGCAGGTACCCGCATGAGCCCAACTATCTGTAGCCACATCTATGCAGCCACATACAGCTGACGCGGCGCGACGGCGAGCTGCGCGCGCTGGCGCTGCAGCGGGACGCGCTGCTGGCCGAGCGCGCCGCCCTCGCGCGCCACCTCGCGCGCCTGCAGGCCGCGCTCGACGACATGCAGGTACCCGCATGAGCCCAACTATCTGTAGCCACATCTATGCAGCCACATACAGCTGACGCGGCGCGACGGCGAGCTGCGCGCGCTGGCGCTGCAGCGGGACGCGCTGCTGGCCGAGCGCGCCGCCCTCGCGCGCCACCTCGCGCGCCTGCAGGCCGCGCTCGACGACATGCAGGTACCCGCATGAGCCCAACTATCTGTAGCCACATACAAACTAAAAGTACAAAATACTGCATATCCGCGCAATTAGAACATATACGACAGTCTGAAATCAACTGTCGGGCAGTTGCCGGATCAGACACAACATACGTCTGGTCAGAGTTTCTCTCCTCTCCCTTCTCAATGGAGTTTTGCTAGACTTAACACCCTGTTCCGCATACCATTAAAATCTAAGGACTTGATAAATGTGAACCTGTTCTTCCGTGGATTCCCTTAGTTCATGCTTGGACCCCAGGTTGGAAAATCCATAGCTTCTCTGGAATTTCCAGCCAACTTATGTTTCTGAGAACTACAAATATCTGGAATTCTTCCAAGTCTAGAGTAAATAGATTGCTTCTAGGCTAGCAAACACTAAATGCTTCTTAGCATACCGTTGTACTATGGCGGACAAGTTCCAACGCGCCTACTGACATTTTAAACTCATCATTGAATCCTCGTCTCCAGACAGTACGCGAGCAGTACGACGCGCTGCTGCAGATGTACGGCGAGAAGGAGGAGCAGATGGCGGAGCTGCAGCTGGACCTGCAGGACGTGACGCAGCTGTACAAGGCGCAGCTCGACGAGCTCATCGCGCTCAAGCAGGCCGCCAAGCGATAGCACCGCGCCTGTCTGCGCCTGTGCCACATGACGCACAGGTGGGACAACCTATAACTACTTCAAATACACTCAAAAGAATATAATGAAATTACTATTCGGGACAGACACAGCACAATGGTTAGAAACACAAAGTAAGAAAAGAACAAAAGTACTGAGTGCGCCGAACGTGCCCGCACCGAAAGGGTGACCACCTCAGCATTAACTGGGCGTCAAAAAATACAAAAAAATTGATTGGATTGATGTATATTATCAACTGTTAGCAGCAGGAATCGAGATATGAAGTAGAGAAACGGCTCAGATTACTATCAGATTATTGCTACAATAATAAGGGTGAATGAAACCAAAGCATCACTTTTGTTCCTGTCTACTGATCCCATACCAAATGTTGATAAAGATGTATAGAAAAAGGATGAACCCTCATGGGTTAAACTTACACAGGGGGGTTACTTTAGAGAACAACAATCTGCAAAATTGTAACACAAGGCGATAATATTTTGCCCTCTTATATTCGTGATTTAATTGATAGTGAATTGATGCACATGCCATTAAATTTTCAGCACGTTTCAGTCAATTTAGAAGCTTTTGCTTAGACCTCGTAACTATAATTATGTAGGTCTGGGTAATTGCTTCCAGAAAACATCGTGCACAATACTGTATATTACTAAAGCACTTGAATGTCGCTTCGTTTGAAAACACCAACGATTATCATAGAGAGTGTATAGTAGAGTCAACAAGAGGTTGAAATATGTTTGCCGTTGGTCCCGGCCGCGGCAAACATATCAATAAGCAATAAAAATTCAGTTGTGCAAATAATTGTCAACAATTAATTGCACAAGTCTTTGTCTTGTGCAAATGTTGTTTCAAACATTTTGAACATGATCATGAATCTTGTGTCGCCAAGGAATGGAAGTGTCGATATCATTAGGATATCATAATTTCTAACAACTCAGTGTATTTCAATAGCATTTTATTCGTTGTCGACCAGTGATTATTGACATTTACTGTTTTAACCTTTTGATCGCCACGTCAACAAATAAAAGCGTGCTGTCGGCGCAAAGTAATCTGTCACATAGTTATGACCGTGGCGTGTAGGACACATTTTGCTTTTCAAGTGTAATGACTATGGCGGTCACGAGTTCAACATTTAGGGCCGATTATTCAATCTAGTTAGTCACATAACTTTTATCTGATCAATAAATATGGCGGATATAATGTCACCATTTTATTTCTCAGAAACAAGTTTTTTGATTAGTCGGTATTTAAAAATTGGTCCTTAGATGAAAGTATTTTAATGTTTAATAATTTTATCTAGACGTGGCGCTAAACTATAACAGCAACTTATCTCACTAAATAAGTAGTAGAACTAATGGTTGACTAGCCGCTATTATACATAGGTTTCTATTGTATCTACTGAATTATATATTATATAGAAGTTATTACTTCGCCATCGCGAAGTTTTTTATAGATATTATTTGCTTCCGTCTTGAATATTTATAATAAATTTGGCCAAACGATGAACGTTCCTTTATATTTCGATCTTGTCATATTATAATTGTCAACTAAATAATCTATTATAAAATATTCTAAAAGTATATTATTATTGAAATTGTATAACATGAGTTTATTATTGCACATAGATGTAATTATTATTGTGTACAGTTTAGTATAGTTTTAAATTCTTTGTGGCATGTTGGACTGTGTGGGGATATACAATTAGGAAAGCAAACAAATATACGTACTTACAAAACCTACATAGGAATAAACAATTTTTAAGAATACTCGCTCAAAAACTCATTCGGATGTTTCTCAAAAAGGCACGTAACGGCTTTGAAAGCCCTCTTTACAATACTCAAGGATTTCTTCCAAAAATGTCCAAGTAAAATTACTTGTCATGGTAGCCGCCACGTAAATATCTGTATTTGTTTGTCTACCTACATTGAGTGAGCATTTGTGTTTCACTACGAAGTGTGATGTTTACATTTGTTGTTGTTTGTTGATTGCGCACGAGTAGATGTGTGGATTGCTTCTTGTGATACGCGTCGTACTGAGTATTCTTTTAATTCGTAGCTATCGGGATCAAGGGCGTGTTTGTAGATGTATTCTGTGAAACGTGAAGTACAGTAGACAGACGACTTTTGGGACGCTATTAGCTTTAGAGTATTGATGGCAATCTGTATTGAGTCGGGCCGGAACTTACCTACGGGTCTATACACAATTAGTTTATAGCGAGCAGGCAGGGCACATTGGATAGGAGACCAGGCATCCGATCTTTAATGTAACAACACCCTATGTGCACTCCAGCCTGGACGCGTATGCAATTTTCCACCTGAGCAGTTTTCCTTGCATCAACCAACCTGTGACTTAAATAATGTAGAAAGTTAATATTAAGACTAGAATATTATACTCTGTCGTTAATCTTCCTCTCTCCATGTCTTTCCTCGTCGTCTCGTGTTTTTTTCTTCCAGTAGTTTTATAAGAGCTAGAAAGTCATCAAGTAACTGTTCTCGTTCTGGGTGGAGCAAAAAGGCGTGTCAGACTTCTATTGACTAAAACTCTCCAGTATTCCAAAGCCGCAGTAATTCTTTCAAACATTCCTACAGCTCTTCCAGTAGTCCCTACAATTAATACTCCATCACTGTGATGTGTTAATATGGTAAAACCTAAATTCTAACGGTTATACTTGACCAGTCTGCTGCATTGGATTGTTTGTCGACTGTATTTCACGTAAACTAGATATTAGTAAGCTTATTTTATTGCTCATTACCCATCTTATGAAACAGGTTCAAAATATTACAATATTTAAGTACCCTCACGATTCATCCCACATGTGATTATTGTTATGTAAATAAATATAAACTGCCAATTACACGATTGAGTTTTATTTGTTATCGATTCATTATTTTGATGCTTGAAAGAGTATGGACCTAATAAACCTTATTATTGCAGACGAGCTGTGGCCTGCGCCTTCATCCGCGTACATATAATATAGGGTAGTATTTAAACGAGTGACGCTAAATTAAAATTTTAAGTGACAAAATTAATTATTTTGGGTTATAGAAATAATAAGTGAGCGACTGACTGCGAGTGACAAGAAATCAACAGAACAGCGGCATCTTTAATTTGAGTTTAAAATACAAAATGAGAAGCTTCGTAATGTTTGAGTGACCTTATATTTGTTTGAGTATCAACGTTACCTCCTGCATTTTTTCAATATTTGGCAAATGATTTATTTATATTGTTTTATCTTGAAGTGTTTCGAATATCCTAAATATCTATGTTTATGTATTAGATATGTATGTCATAAGGTAATTTGATAATTCGGATATTGCGAAAACCGGGATAATTAGAAAATGGTGAAGTAAAGTCTGCGAGCAACTTATTCGTGGTAGGACACAGTTCTAACCTATTTCAAAAAGATGAATCTACCTGCGACTATATAATTAGACAATGGTGAAAACATTTGTTAAAGTTAACTTTTAGTTGTTCGTTATGTAAAACCTCAATTTTATTTCTAGTCGCTCACTTATTAATTTAGTTGCTCACTTATTAATTTAGTTGCTCACTTACAAATTTATTCGTTAAAATAGAATTTCAATAACCCACTTTTAGTAAGCTCGTTCTGGATTTTATTTTTAATCAATATTTATTAAGTTAGTTTCTGTTAATGTGTCGCTTACTCAAACTCATTCCGCTCAAGTTATTAAAACAGTATCTCATCATTAGTCGCTAAGTTTTTTTTTAGTCGCTCGTTTTATAACTTCTTATGTCAATCAGGAATAAAGTAACTTACTATCGGTAAAAAATTTTTAGGTTTTTTTTTTTATTATTGATAGGCTTGCGTTTGACCACCAACGCGTCGACGATGTGGTCGACGATGGAACACACTTGCCTAGAAGTAACCTATTCACACTTGCCTAGAAGTAACCTATTCACTCTTGACTTAATTCATGAATTCATGAAGCGACCACCGGTGGCCGCGCATCTATTGTCTTACTATTGTGTCTCTAATTGACGGTATCTGAAGGGTTAAAGACCCCTAAGTTGTAGCTATCAGACTCCGGCAGGGAATTCCACTCCTTGGCTGTACGCACAATAAATGTGTTCCCAAAACGCTTTGTGCGTATGGGTGGAATGTCTACCATGTACCGGTGGCGCGACGCCGTTCGTCTTGTGGTCCGATGGTGGAACGGACTTGGTGGAATTAGATTGTGCAATTCCAGTGCACACTCCCCGAAATGCAGACGATAGAAAACCGACAGGGCAGCAACTCGACGACGATGCTCAAGACTTTAGAGCTTCGACTCTACAAGTGCATCATTGCCGATGATTCAATAATTCATTGATGGATAGGAGGTAATCTCCAAAAGTGCTGGTCTTATTGGACCAGTACTTCCGGAGATAATAAACAAAAAAAAAAAACAAACTTTACCTCCTTATAATATTAGTGTAGCTGAAAAACACTAGTAAGAATGTATTGTACGACACAAAACACCTATCTTCAACAGTGGACATTGATATGCTAGGTTATTTAGGTGTATTTGGAGTAAGCTTTCTAGCTTGGTTAGCCACCCCCTTAATAAATCCTAGGAGAGGCTTAGCACGCAGACGTAGTGCTTACGTAATTCACCATTCTTCCCCGGTCAAAGAAATTGGCCTTCATAACCTCGCCATTTTTTTTTTAATTTACTTCTTAGCAAAACAATTCGAAGTGCTCTTGGTCCCGACCAATGTTTGTTCCATGACCTGAGGCGAAAGGAGAAGCAGTCATGGCGGCGCTACAAGCCGATACTGACGACGGTATGCCATATAAGTGCCCAACCTGGAGGTATCGGTACAATTTAAGTATACAGGGTTATTTGTAAAGCACTAGCAACCTCTTAGGTGCTAGTTAAAAATACCATAAACAACAACTTTTGTTCTATGACTTTTTACAAAACATAACACATTTACCAAAAACAAACCTTCAAGATTTTGTTGTCTAACACATTTTAACTCTGTATTTTGCTGTATCTACTTACGGCTCTCGCACACTGTTCTCGTAATAATAGTAAGCAGGCTTCCGAAACACTGTCATCACACCTAGCAGGCATTCGCACCATTTCCGTGTACTCGACATTAACATATTGATACACCATCATGTAAAGATTTATATAATTACGTTCGCACTGCCAAATTTGATACGCCATTTATTTGCTACAAGAACACGTATAACGCGACGCGAGCACATCACGGTGACCGACCGACTAGTGAGGATCGCCCATAAATAGGTCAAGTTTATGTTCAGATACCCTCCGTTGTTGTAATATCGCTTGCTTCGTATAAACTTCGTAATATTTAGAACGTTCAATTAAATATTTATATTTTTGTATGAAAATCTAATGAACGAAAGTATGACCAATTGTTAAAAGTCATAGAACAAAAGTTGTTGTTAAAAAATAATCTGCCTCGCCATACAAATTGTCCAATCAATTTTATCATTTTGTATGGTGAGGCTGATTTTTTTTTTCGGTTTCTGAAAAATAAAATTGTGAAAGGTTGTTCAGTTTCATCTACTGAGCAAGCCCTTAAAGTTTGCGGAGGGCTGTCCCTAACACCTTGTATATTGTGTCTTCGGAGTATTTGCGGCTACATTAAATTTGTCGAATCGTTTTTCAGAGATGTAGCAATACGTAATGGGCACATACATTTTGCGATAATGATTAGGTCACTATCTAAATTAAGCATACATCTTGACTCCAGGCTGTTCCTGCGAAATAGCTGATAAGGAATTAAGGGAACATTAGAAATAAAACACCATCTGCTACATACACCATTTATTTTAATATGAAGCGATACAATCACACGGTCGATAGATGCATTGTTACGATTTAGACCAAAAATTAAGCGTTACAGGGAAGTACATTCAATGAGAGTGATCTACGTGCGTTAGTTAACAGACAACGCAGGGGTACACAACATTCATCGTATTTAACATCCAATATTATATCTATGAACTATTATTTTCTATGAAACAGCGTCATCGCTGGAAACAATTCGTTTGCCGCTACATATTATACAAAATCGCTTTATCCATTGGGCCGTATAACATAATGTCATTTTCATATAGTCCGTCTGACTTGGGGAGTGATGCTAATGTCTTGGGGACTTTAACACTTAGTACATTACCTATCGAGCCTCGACTAATGAGACAGTAACGTATAGTTCGTGGCAATCGTGGGCTCTAGAAAGGCTGAAAGTGGTCTAAATCTAGATGGTAGCGGTTATAAAGTGTCAAATGCATCCACGTCACAAGTACACTGCGTCCTAGAGACGCACGCACACACACCACGTCGTAGGGACGTGCGAGGTGCGGCCTGCCACACATGCGCGTGAAGGTTATATAGTGCGGTACGCGATATATAATATTATTATATGTTATACTATGTACTCATTACCTGGGGAAATTTATGTAGGAGACATGTTTTTGGCAAGTTAGGCCATGAATTTCTGGAAACAGGAATTTATAAATATGAAATTATCTCTTTTTCTCAATATTTGTGGTTTTCAATGTTCTCTACCGGTTGAATTATATTATCAGCCAATATAACATTTTGGTAACGGTCATTATTAAAATATTTCAACCGTGTAATATGAAATTTTTGTTTCTTTGTTTTTTTTTTTTTTTAAGTTACCTTTTCCTATTGTATTCCGAAAGTAGAACAAGCTGGCTACAGACAATATTGACATTTAAGTTACGATTATTTTGTTGAAAGAAAAAATATTATGATTTTAATCATCATATCCGCCAAACGGCGGCGTCGACATTTGGACATGATAATGTTAGATGTTCATAAGCAGAAATAGGTTCTGTATTTGAAACCTTTATAGTTATTCTAAAACGTCAAGACGTAAAGACGTAAAGTCGCCAAATTCAAAAGCGATGGACAAAACTTTTAAGTACGGAAAAGTGATACCTACTCGTGTGAATTTATTAGGTACATGTTGCTTGCATAGTACATACAGTGCCGGATTAAGGGCCTGTAGCAAATTCCACCAATTATCTCAATCACCAATAACCGCGTGGATTTTAAGATTGTGTAAGTGGTGAAAAGTACTGAAAAGAGGGAAATCTAAGAGGTTGAATATCACATTAATATAGTTGTATTCTGATTTTGATATATTTATGTATAGTTTCACTAGATTTTTTTTCTGTTCTAGTACAGGATGTGTGGGGCTTGTAGAATTTGCTACTCTTACTAAATGGCTAATTTGCCACCGAGTACATACACAGAATGAGATAGTGTGACTTCTTTAACAAGGGTACAATTCTACTTAAAGATTCTGATGGTCTGCGCCTGAACATTTTTGGCAGTAAGTAGAAATACTAAGTATAACGCGGAAATCTTTATCCGTAGTGGGTACGTGAACGACGATTCCGGGTACGTGAACAAATCGGTATATAGTCCTATAATCTGTGTGTAAGTAAGGCGCCACCTACAAAGGCGAGTTTAAGTATTATAATATGTTCTAACTTACGCTCGTCAAGCTAGTCCTCAAAGCACGGAGACCTCAGCGGCCGCTGCCAGAGACGACTTCCTGAGCACTTTCCATACTTTGTACTCTATTTACTTATACAAACTGACGGCTGGTGACAAACAATGGCTTTGAAGAGCGAAACGTGCGCTCTGACAGCTTGTGCGGCCATGAATGTTACTTGTAAAGGCGTCTCTAGTAACTACCGGTGAGTCTCTGTGCTGCGAGCTCATCTCTACAGGTGAGTATACACTACAACATTTACTTGTAACAGAACAACGAGCCGCTCTATGATATGTTCTAGTGTATCATCCTTAAAAAAAATGAACGCAAGGTACAACGAAATGTTGGTAAATGCACACTCGCTGTGAGCATTTACCCGTAACATAACGCCGAGCATTCGCAGAAACGTTACATTACATGGAAATGCTTTGAAAACTGAGCTTTTGCCTGTATTGTACCATTCGAAAAACGTTACATTACACAGAAATGCTCCAGAAAATGTTGTAGTCTATACTCACCTTACGGCTATACGTCACGCGACCATACAAGCGGGCGGGGCCAGGCAAGCAAATGTACGTAGGTAGGTAACTAGGTACGTGTAAACCGCTCAAAATGAGGCGCAGATTTTACGTTCGATAACTTCGCAAGGATTTTTTTTCGCGTTAAGTTGACACAAATCACAGTGTGGTATTTATACCGTAAGCAACGTATCGATGTCTGCGATTCATCTTGAGAGGCGTGCCTAATACAGTTGAGTTGCGCTTGTCTGGTCCCGCATGTAATCATCGTCGCACTGAGCAGAATTATGTCCAGCGTAGACGGTGACGCCGCGTAGACACTGCGTACATACAGCGTTTGACGTGATAGTATGAAAAGTACGTCGCAGATCGGCGTCAGCGTCGGTATTGAGCAGCGTCTACGCTCGACTAAAGCCTGCACTAGACCAACGTTACATGCGAAAGAAAACGCGCGTTCATTGAGGTATTACGTTGGCACTACAAAATGTGTATTTTTAACAAAAAGTCGCGTTATTTCGTTGGTAAAAATTGACCTTGTGTCAATAGTACTAGGGCATATTTTATGATACCCAAGTTATGCAAATATTTTAACAAATACACCAAGTGAAGTGCCAGCATTTGATAAAACACACCACAACGTATGGGCGGCTTCGCTAGCGTATCGTTACGAGTTGCGACTACACACCCAGTTATTTTACCTGTTGATTTGCAAAACCGTGTTTTTTTTTATTTTTATCTCTGGATAATGTGCTCATAGACCAAGTATTTGTGAATGACTTGTAGGTCTGTCTCAGATATGACAAGTCGTAATGATACGCCGAGAATAGTGGCCCGTTCTGATGTTTGTTGACATGTTGGCAGTAACAGTGAGTGGAGTCAGCCATCGGCACGGCTCGACAGTGCCTCTTACCTGATTGGCAAACAGCAGTTTGGTAAGATCATTAACCCATTAAGCGCCGAACATAAACTAACGGTTTTTTATTTACTAAATATATGTATTTTTATAATAATCTAATCAAATAAAAGTAAGATAAAACGGGTAATAGATTTGCACCCCTCGTGATACAGCAACCTGTTACAGTAGTATTTTAGTCGTAATTTATTATATTGAGCATTGGAAGGAGTGGAGGGAGGCCTTTGCCCAGCAGTGGGACAATATGGGCTAGATATAATAATAATAATAATAATAATTTATTATATAATTAATAATTTCTTATTTTTAATCATGTACCTACCTATGTCCAATATTTTTGTTTATGTGGTGTACAATAAATAAATAATTAAATATTAAATAATAACTATTTTTTATTTAATTTTTTCTTTCTTTCTTTCAAAAGGGTTAATTCAATAGTTGTATTGAATGAATTCTTTACCTACGATAAATAAATTGCGGACTTTAAAAACATAAAAAAATAATTTCACGTTGACAGTTGCATTTTTGTTACTGCTAATTTAATAACGTATTGTTTTCATCGGCGCGGAATGGGTTAAGCTTACTGAACAATATAAAAGAGTCCACTCTCTGTTACTAGTTCGATGCTGCTTCAAATGTTCATGCTTTAGTAAGAAACACACTGTGTAGGTGGCGCCCAGCTGTAGTTGTTAGTTTACAGAGCAATCTTATAGAGTTTGAGGTGGTCTTACAGGAAATGAGTACAACTAAAATAATGCCTACATTAAGATACATTTATGTGTTAGAATATATCGAAGTTTAGTCATAAATGAGTTACATGAATACGTCAATATGATGAGAGCTATAGTAGCGTGCAGAATTTAATGCTATGTATTCAGTTTTCTATGTGAGCGGGCTTTTAACTGGAATATAAATTTAGTTATTATAATACCAATTGTATATGCTGAAACTGCTACAATATTATTGTTCAATGGAACTGTATTCCACACTGCGGTAGAGTGTAATACTTCGGATCAAATGACATTCAAATTACATCTAGAGAGGAAAAATGAATATATCAGTATATCGATTCCGCACAGTTCGTGTCGTTATTATTAGTACTTTTTTTTGTATTTTATTGGTTTTTATGTAAAAATTTTCATAGATGAGCTACAAATAAATTTTGTACGCCAATAATGTCACAAATGTTTAATTTCATCGCCTCGACTAGAAGGTGTTGATAGAAACAAACACAGTAATCGCACGGATATCGTTAAGAACATTTACTTAAGTTTAGTTGAAAGTAACACCAGGTCGGCATTGTATTCTGTGTAACAACTATGTTTCTGTAAATATATACTAGATACGTTCATAGACTGCGTCATATTCCTGATACGATACAACAACACGTCAACCTCTGGCGACACGTTCGGTGACTCGGAGTCACGATACTTGTAGATGGTGCCACGGCCACGGCTCAGCGTGGCCTCAGCTGTCAGCACTCTCCCACAGTCGCGGCCCCGGCGGGGCGCCGCGCTGCAGTGCTCGGAATCCTGGCTCGGGCTCGACTGGCCTGAGCCTCGGAGCTTCTACAGAAACCGTAATCTAACCCTAATGCTCGGCCCGCCTGCGAGCGACGTCACGACGACTGGGCGACCGGACGCGCTGCTACGTACGAACGCGAACAAAAAAGATAAAACTAGTAAAAAAACGTGGTACCGACAGTGAGGTTTAAACTTGTTGTTTCTCGGCGCTTAGCCCTGGCGTGCCTCTTGCGGCTGCGGGCTAGCGTCCGGTGAGCCAACATCCAGCGCGCGGGCCGGCGGCGCCGCCCCGCTCACACCCACGCCATCCAGCCCTCGTACATCATGCACAGGTTGTCGCAGCTCACCGCTTCCGTGATCATGTGGTCCACCTGCGGAGGGACGGTGCTCAGTCTCACGGTCAACACATCGATACAGCTGTGGCATGAGGTGCCATATGTATCTACTGAGTCCTTAACCCTTCAGATACCGTCAATTAGAGACACAATAAGTAAGACAATAGATGCGCGGCCACCGGTGGTCGCTTGGGGATTCATGAATTAAACTTCCGAACCTTGAGAATTACCTAGAGTACTCTCAAAGTATTTTACTATGCTACTATGGGGGAGCAGACATCTTTAATTATTTTCTGCAAAAACGGACTATCAGACCTATCATCAGGTGCTTCAAAACTCCTAATTTGGTTTCCGAGTAACTGGTCAAGATCGCTGCAAATTAGCTCTAGAATATGCCAACTCAAATCACACTGTATACAGATGGGCGGCTGCACAACAGACGAGCTACTCACTTGGTCGTGCAGCGCATAGCGCCGCGTGCCGTGCGCGTCGTCGCGGCCCTCCAGCTTCAGCCGCACGCGCTTCCACACGCCCGCACCCACCGCGTTGCGCTCTCCTCCTGTAACACAAAATTATAATATTCCATAACACATATACACATAACATACTTATATATTTCTAAATACATGCATATTATAAATAATTACACCCAGACACAGAACAAATGATCGTGCTCATCACACAAACATTTGTCCTGGTTGGGAATGAAACCCACGACCTCCGGCATAGCAGTCAGGGTCACTAACCACTAGACTAACAGGCCAGTCAAATAGTGATCAACATGTTGCACACATAGTCGTATTCTGCTATTGCCTCTATCTATAGTATATTTCCGTTAAGAAAGTAGTGACTCATCGTTGTCACTCAGCCACGTGCCGTGCAGAGCATCATCATCATTTCAGCCGAAAGACGTTCACAGTTGGGCATAGGCCTCTTCTAAGCGTCGCCACAAAGACCGGTCCTGTGCATCTTGCAGCCATCCGTCATCCGGAACAGTATATACACCTCTACTTTGCAGTTACACTGATGAGTCACTACTTTCTTAACGTGAATGGACTATAGTTACAAGTGACATTAATACCGTACTAGTTTTTTTGCCCGCGTTTTGCCCCGCGACCATTCGAACAACTTTTTGTCCCTAAAAGAGGCCCAAACATATTCAGATACAGGGTAGCTTTTTCATTTTAGGTTTTCAGGACAGGTCATTGGATATGTGTCGTTCATGCACCTTGTGTTGTAAAAGAGGAGCATCTGGAGAGCCTCTCTCTCTCCCTTGTCCGACTACGGCAGCTCATAGCACGAACGTATGTATCGCACCCGATTAAATTCTCCACTGAACGCTAAGCCGCGCATACTTTTGATACGCGTAAGTGAATTCACGCGTATCACAGGTTTGATTTGTAAATAATTTATATCGAGTAATGGACAGTTGACCTGTCAAAGTGGATGGATTAAGATCAAGTGGAGATAAGCCTCTCCTGAAGATACATCGGGACATCCCCATATACTGTTTTGAGGCTGTCACATTTGACGTGTGCCTTAATACCAGCCAGACCACTTCCAAGCTTCAAACCCTGGAATGCTTTTGGCACAATCATGTAAATTTTTCGTGAAGTAAACAATTACTTTAGTGCGCACAGTGCTAGTTTTTTTTTGCCACATAGCCAGGAATAGCTCATCGTAACTGGCATGCAAAACGGCCAAGATGCTAGAGCCCATAGAGATGGGCAGATTAGGTCCGCTCCACACTAGGAACCCAGTTACACATATTGCAATTTGAAAAACCAAATCGGTATGGCATTAATACATTAGAGTATGATTCTTCAAATCAATCATTTGTAACTTACTCAAAGTCCAGTTCATGTTATTATAATACCGGGTTTTAATTGTCGTGTTTATCATTCCGTAATTTTATATCTATTCTATGTTACTTAAATCTTCGAACTTTCGGTAAATATAGATATTGTACCTATTTCGATGTCTGGCAGTTATTGTTTATAAAAAAAGAGCCTATACTCACTCGGATTTGGAGATTTTCTTCATGATCATCGCAATATAAAGATCTCATGACTGTGTTGATGTTATTAAGGTTGTAAAACATTTGGATTGTATCGGGAAAAATCTTGGTGATGAATTGAGATCAGTATGAAGATGATCGGTTTTTTACACCAGATGTATGCAAGGTGGTAGGTACAAGAGCAAAAAGGTCAATGTATTTATTTATTTAAACTTCATGTACAGTAGTGGTATATAGGCGGCCAATAATTGGATCACTTGATTTTCCTAGTTTGACTTAGTGCAGCTCTGGTGGAACAAGGCTAGCAGAGCTAGGTATTTGTACGAGGGATGTGTGCGCTCACAGCTCACAATAGTCCATTACACATCCTCGCACCGTGCAGGTTCCTCGCACAGCATCACCCTCAATATCCTAAGTACACTACAGTATGTTCGCGCGAAGACAATAGTGAGTCATTAGTGCTACTGCAAAGAAAACGTAGGTATTCATGCTGGGACAAAAATTAAACAATTACTAAATTAAAACGAACTATTACACAGTATTCGCGAGTTTCATAACATTTCAAAGTCCCACAGGTTTTTTTTCTTCACTAACTTGTGTAATTACAGTATTTTCTTCATTTATTTGAAAGAAAGCCCACACAGAAGAATTAATTAAAAGGATTAGTTCGTCCGCGTATGCCCTTTACAAACTTGCACCTATAATAGGCGAGGCCGCTCTTGTCACAGCGTATCATGGTATTGTGGCCTCATTACTACCAGTGTTGCAAAAAACTCCAGTCTTCGAGTTCTATATAAACGGACTCGGACGATGAATTACAAGACTCGACTCATTACAACAGGACTCCAAGACTAGAGAACTAAGTTCTCTACGAGCTCTTGTATGTGACATGAGAGCTCGAGTCTCTTTGTGCGCTCGAGTGCTTTTTATGCGGCGAGTTGTACTCAAGTTCCTTTCGTGTATGAGTCTATTGTTACATTTACAGGGCGGGGAGAAAGGTAGTATCTCAAAATATAGAGCCATTTTTTCATAGAAGTGAGTTTTTAGCTAATTTGTAATGATTTTATCTTGTCACGTTTTTTTTTAGTGCAGAATTACATAACCACTAATATAAACTTATCACCTACTCGAGTCCTTTCGAATGATGAGTTTCAAGTCTCATCTTCATGCTTCGAGTTTTTCTTGAAGACTCGAGTTCTTTTTCAGACTCGAGTCCTTTTGTAAGACACAAGTGTTTGTTAAACGACTCGGACTCGGCTTGACTCTAGACCTTGAACCTTTTTAGCACACCGAGTTTACTTATTTGAGTCGAGTCTTTAAAATTACGACTCGAGGACTCGAGTTTTTTGCAACACTAATTACTACGATTTGGAGTAATATTTTGGGGTAACTCCACGAATAGGGAACTGGTGTTCAAGGCGCAGAAAAGATGCATCAGGTCAATGTTCGGTTTAAAGTGCATATAAAGTTGCAAGCCTTACTTTACAAAATATAAAATACTGACTCTTCCATCGCTGTACATATACGAAATTGCTGTATTCGTTAAAACTAACACTAAACTTTTTCCGAAGCTGTCTGACACTGTAACTAATACTCGCAGTCGACATGATCAAAATAGACTACGTGTTGTGAAATGTAACACAGCACTGATGCGTAATAGTACATTGTTACACTAGGGGTGAAAGTTACTTATTTCGTCCCGAGAAGAAGTTGGCTAATTCGAGGGACTAAATAAGTAACTTTCACCCCGAGGTAAGCATTGTGCTTTTCATTACGAATACAAGAAGATAGACCTAAGTTTTTTTTTTAAATAATTTGACAGTTGTTAGGTGAAAGTAAAACTCCCTAGGGATGAAAAGTGTTGTACTTTTCAGCCCGCTCCTCAGACAACTTCAGATCTACTTTCAGAGTATGAGTAATGAAATAGTACATTGTTACACTAGGGGTGAAAGTTACTTATTTCGTCCCGAGAAGAAGTTGGCTAATTCGAGGGACTAAATAAGTAACTTTAACCCCGAGGTAAGCATTGTGCTTTTCATTACGAATACAAGAAAATAGACGTCGTTTTTTTTTTTTAATAATTTGTCAGCTGTTAGTTGAAAGTAAAACTCCCTAGGGATGAAAAGTGTGATACTTTTCAGCCCGCTCCTCATGCAAGTTCAGACCTACTTTCAGAGTATGAGTGATGAAAAAGTATATTTTGCATGGCGCCAATAATATACAACCATTTACCAAGGCATATGAAGGAATTAAACATTAATAAATTTAAAAACCAGCTAAAAACTTTTTTGGTAGAAAAGGCATATTATAATATTTCTGAATATTTGACAGAGAAGATAATATGAATTATTATACTCATATTCTGCAAAATAAAAGATTATTATTATTATTATCTTTATTCACTATATAAACATATAAATTATATTTTTAAATATTTAAATAAAAATAAAAAACATTTAAAAATATAAAAAATAGTGTCCCACCGGTTTCGGGAACAGGGTCCAAGCTACCGGCGGTCAGGGCTCCAGAGAAAGGAACCTCCTGACTATACGAGCCGTGTCCAGGAGTACCGCTTTCTGAATCAAGCCCTTGATCCAGCCGCCTAACGAGAGCCTCGTAAGGTGTTGGTCGAGGCTCTTGGCAATTAAGCCATTACCCGACACGACTATCGGTACAATGATCGCAGTGTCCACATTCCACATGTCGACAACCTCGCGAGCCAAGTCAATATACTTAATTTGTTTATCTTTCTCGGCTTTCACGAGGTTCTCGTCATGTGGAATGGAAACATCAACAATCACTGCACGCCTCTCACTTCGGTCCACCACCACTATATCAGGCTTATTAGCTAAAATAGTCCTGTCAGTTATGATGGACCGGTCCCAGTACAAAGTGATATGGCCATTATCAAGAACTGGGTCGGGCTCATACCTGTAGTATGGCACTTCTGATTCTACAAGAGAGTACTTCAGAGCAAGTTGCTGATGTATAATCCTGGCTACTAGGTTGTGCCTATGCAAGTATTCTCCGTTAGCGAGACGAGAACAACCAGAGATAATGTGACGAATTGATTCTCCCGGACGGTGACATGCCCGACAGATGTCAACCGTGCCGTCCTTCACAATAAATCTCCGGTAGTTATTCGTCATGATAACTTCGTCCATAATTGCACAGACAAAGCCTTCGGTTTCCCCAAAGAGGTCACCGAAACGCAGCCAGGCTACGGACGCCAATTGGTCTACATCGGGCCCATGAAGGGCCCGGAAAAAGCGTCCGTGAAGCTCTTTGCTCTGCCATACTTCCCTGCGATCGTTAGTGTCAAGCACTATAGGTTTGCGCCAGTTCTCGTTAGCCAGGGCGAGCGGGGTGAGTCCCTTGTCCACTGCCACTACATCTCGATGCATACCCACGTCGGCAGCTAGGAAATATTCCCTGAGACTGCATACCTCGCGGTTGTGTAGGGTCTTAGCATTTAAAAAGCCTCGACCCCCACACTTCCGCGGGATATACAGTCTCATCACCGACGATCGTGGGTGATGCATTCGGTATGCAGTCAGCAATGTACGGACCCGCCTATCCAGGGCGTCAAGTTCCGTCTGAGTCCATTTAAGTATGCCGAAAGAGTACATCAGTACCGGCATGACCCAACCGTTGAAGGCGCGCACCTTGTTTCCGCCTGAAAGAAGGCTATTGAATACCTTCTTCAGGCGCCCAAAGAAACGCTCCTTCAACGATTGCTTCATGTCAGTGATACTGATGCCTAGAGCTTCCGACATACCCAAATACTTATAGGTTTCGGTTGACGAGAGGGATCTCAGGTTTATGGAATCCGTGAGTTGAGTGCCCACGGACTCCACAACCTCCCCTCGCTTTACATGCATGACTGCACATTTGTCCTCACCAAACTCCATCCTGATGGCACTACTGAAGGTTTCAGTTACCTTCAGTAGCTCCATCAGTTGCAGATTGTTGGGGGCAAACAGTTTCAAGTCATCCATGTAAAGGAGGTGAGATATAACCTGACCACCTCTCTACAACCTATAACCTAGACCTGAATTCTCCAGCAGTGTGCTTAGAGGATTCAAGGCTAGGCAAAACCAAAGTGGACTCAAACTATCACCCTGGAATATACCTCGCTCAATCCTAACAGGTTCGCTATTCCCCTGGATATTTCGACATCCTGGATAGCGGAGTACCGTACTCCATTGCCTCATACACGACATCAGGAAGGTGCGTAGAATTGTATTAATTTTATACAGTTCAAGCACCCTCATGAGCCATGTATGAGGAACAGAGTCATAGGCCTTCTTATAATCTATCCAACATGTCGACAGATCCTTTCGGGAACGTCGAACTTGTTGGCTAATGGCCATATCAATGAGGAGCAGCTCCTTAGTACCGCGAGACCCGTTTCCACATCCATTCTGAGAAGGTGACATGATCGAATTTTTGTCAATATGACTATTAATTTTGCTTCTCAGTATGGATGTAAGAACTTTATAGACCGTCGGCAAACACGTGATCGGTCTATAATTTTTAGGCTCCGCAGTACTACCTGATTTATGGAGCAGGTGGGTTACTCCTGTTGTTAGGAACTGAGGCAGCGACCCTGACTCTAAGGCAGACTGGAATTGGGATGCCAAGCGAGCGCGCGACTTTTGGAACCACTTAAGCCAAAAATTGTGCAGCCCATCCGGCCCTGGAGATTTCCAGTTAGGCAACGGACGGACTGCACGAGCTACATCTTGGGGGCTGATGTCGATTTGTGGTATCCGATCGCACGCACGTTCAACCTCCCGAGTCCAGTCACCCTCGGTGTGACTCACTGGCACCGACCAGATGTTGCGCCAGAATGAAATCATGGCATCATCATCTGGGAGGCGCGCGTCAGTCACACCTTGGTCCGGTCCGGTCGCTCCCAAGCCCTATAAACCCACCTTTCATTACTCCGGAATGTGCGATTCTGGTTGTATCGCTCAACCCGCCTCTTATACCTGCGGATACGGTTTGCCCATGCATACACCTTCTGCTTCAGGAAGTCGATGCGCTCTGTGACTCGTGACATATAGTCTCGGGGGCTGATGTCAGTCCCCGAAAATGCCCGTCTCACAAAGCGCATCACTCTTGGGCGTGTGTTGCCCTCCCTCAAGCAGATCAGTTTGCCGATGAGTGCTCTAGCCCCACCGATACGACGCTCGATCCTGCACTGCCAGGCCGGCACAGCTGGTTTTGGTCGTGTAGCTACATTAATGTTTGGGAATTTGACATGAGCTATACGACATGCCGCTACGGCCGCACAGTACAATATCGAGTGTGTATCGGTGAGATCTTCGCAGTCATCAAAATAATTTGACAACTGCGAATCCAGAGCAGCCACCAGCGCCCTATTCTTGTTACACATGGGCAAACGAGGTATGCGTGGCCTAAGTTCGGGTTGTATGTTGCGATATTCCCGAATAGCACACTCCAAAGCACTCCTCAGTTCATTATTGCACTGGGTACTTACGTTAGTTACCGTGTCAGTACACTCCTCGTCAGCGTGGTAAGAAATGTGGCTGGGTGGTAGTGCTATATGTGGTACCACAGGCTGCGACGGAGGGGCAATGACACGGCCACTCATTTCCGTTCGGAAGCGATCAAGTACAGTATCATCCAACATATGATTACGTAGGATGACCCGCACCTGATCCAACAGTCGTTGGGTCGAAACGTTGACGGCTGGCTCTAGCACCTGAAACAAAGAGAGCATCCGAACACGGTACGCGGTCAGATTGTTCCCTCCCTCTGTAGCCCCATAGTATGAGCGCATGACGTTCTTGTTGATAGATCTCGTCCATCGCATGCGCTGCACACTTCCGCCGGGAGCTGGGACCCTATCAGAGGCCGGTGGGCCTCGAGGTCCTAAGCCGCTCGGCGGCCGGCGTCCTCCCCGTCGACGCGCAGGTGGTGGAGTCGTCGGCGGAGAGAAGTACTCGTCGCTGGAGCTCGACGCAACTGCCGCGGCCGATGTCACAGCACTCACGATGGGGCTGGGTTCCGGCGGCGGCGAGGCGGAGCTGAGCGACGAGGCCGGAGGTGGTGGGCGTGCTCTTCGAGCTGCGGCTCTCGTCAACATCTTCTCAAATTACTAATCCCATTTTCACATTTTCAGTTTTGTACTATAGGTATGTGACAGCAGTTGTCACTCACTATTTTATTGTTTTTCTTAGTATGCACTATATATTTCATGATGATGTGTGTTTTATCCGGATTTAGGTTTATTTTATTGTTGACTATTGTAATTGTGGTGGAAACAATGTATTGTAAAAATTTATATTGTCGAAAATGGTTTAGCGAATTTTTTTGTCACTTGACGTTGAGTTGAGTTGCCACAGATATTATTATTATTATTATTGAATCTACATATTATTGCTTTGCATCATAAAACAGAGTTTACATGATGAGTTGACGTGAGATATTAATTTTTACTTTAAATGGTCAATGTGAACACAGGTATCACAATGTACTATAATCTGATTAGTCAAGGGGCGTGGCTTAGCTCAGTGTCAACGATGACGTCACTATTTTCTTAACATGAATAGGTCTAAATCGAATAGGAATGTGTCAGGTGTGTTATAAGTGTGGCGGTTGTGACGGCAGCACTCACCTTGCCTGGTGCTGTTGCCCAGCTTGACGGCGCTCTGGCGCGTGAGGCGGCGCCCGCTCGCCTCGCGGGGCCAGTTGCTGTGTAGTCTGCAAGTTTATGTCATATTCATCATTACGTAAACTTACCTATACAGCGTTATTTGTAAACACTGCCAACCTCTCAGGACTATGTTACTAACATCATAAACAACAACTTTTATTCTAGTACAATAGCGGAGGGGAGCGGGGATCGAGCGGTGGGGGTGTTTGATGCGCTTGCGTCGCGTTATAGAGCAGTAGGTAGGTATAGTAAAATACAGAGTTCAAATGTATAGTGTATTAGATAGAACAACGAAATCTTGAAGGTTTGTTTTTAGTAAATGATTTATGTTTTGTTAAAAGTCATAGAACAAAAGTTGTCAGTAAGTCCTGCAAAGTTGTTAGTGTTTTACAAATATGTATAATTTTTTATACGGTTCATTAGAAAATCAACGGTATACAGATACCATCCGTTAGAAAGCTATCATGTTGTAGAAGTTGAATTTTTAGGCATAGCCGTGAGGCACACATTTTTGATTTCTAAACAGACTTCACAAAAAAAAGGAAAAAAAGGTTCTCAATTCGGTTGATCTTTTTTTACCATATTATATCTAGACACGGGTGCAAGTCAAGAGAGCATCAGCGAACAGTACCCGTGTGTTTTATGCGAATTTGTATGAAATAAACATTGTAGTAACTTACTGGAGCAGCTTGTCGTGGTGCTCCGGCAGCTTCCTGATGAGAAAGTCGGCGGCGTCGTGCGCGGCCCGCACGGACTGCTCGTTGTCGCGCACCGCCATTATGGCTGCGATCTCCTCGGCGACGGCCCTCTCGTCCGCCGCGAACTCTGCAGCCGGGTTGTAGCCCTGAACAGAACAGGTACATTAGATTAACCATAAGGTGACTACTAGGTACTGCTGAGCGTGAGGCTCAAGGTCCTGTAAGGTATAGTTGAAATAAAAGAGTGGAATGGGTAGTTCATAGTTTTACATACTAAAAGCTAGGTTTTGCTGGCTGAGGAGTTTGGTGCGCCACTTCGCGTCGTGGAGTTAGTGCTAAGAAGAGATGCGTACTTGGTTGACATTGACGAGTGTGGCGAGCGGCCCCTTGACGTCCTGCAGCAGGTGCTGGCGGCTGGCGTCGGGGGCGGCGGCGCGCTCCACGGCGGCTCGCACCGCGGTGGTGGCGTCACGGACGCGTTCTTTCCTCGTGGTGGAGTCGGCGCTCAGCGACAAGATCATCTCGCGCAGCAGCGCCGACACGTTGTCAACCTAACGAACAGATGGTCTTAATCACTAAATGAGCGGAACATTGCTAACTATTTAAAGTTTAAATAGTGCTTGGTGTAGAACTGACAAACCGTGGGAAAAAATATCATATATAGATCAGAGCCAAAACCATACAGCCCTAGACGACTAATAACAGGCCACCGATGTCTGTCAACACATATGACTTATAGATCTTTAATAAAAATCGCCACACAAGAATTTCAATCAAATTCGACCACTTCTGTGAACCGTAAACGCAGAACTTCCGCGCTTCTGCGTCAGTCTACAAAAATTGGCCAACTTTTTAAATACATTTCTGTGGTAGTATTAGCAAGACTTCAAGTATCCCAAAAATAGAATGATATTTAAAAACACCGATTAATATTTTTTTTTTTTAAGAAAACGATTCTTTCGTGATTTATTAAAACCTGTTTTATTCCTTAGTGTGTATTATAATGATGAAATTCCGTAATGACCTTGATAGGGCCAAACAGAATGCTTTACCCATTTCCTCACACTTCAACTGGTTGACCAAATTGTTTTGCTGTATTAAATTTAGTATAAGGCGTTTAGAACCCATGTTCTATGGTTGTTAGATCAAAGCAACTGTCCTAAAAGAAAGATTTGTAGAATACTTGTTTAAATGGCCATTCATATTGTCAACGTAAGTGCAATGTTTTCTATGTGTCGTGAATTTGAGCTGTCCGTATGAATAAAAGTCACGAGGTTGTATAATTACGGGTTTAAAATAACTTACCCATTGTGTATCAATGTTTCCTTCAGGGTGTAGCATCTCCATGAGCGACTCTTCTATGGGCGATACTTGCAGGGAGTACTTTTGTGCGAGTGTGCACGCCTGGCGAGATAAGGTCAAGTTAATTTATTATTAATATGGGTCTAGTTATTTACGAATCAATTGAATATAACCACAACTATCTGTCTTGTTTATCAGATTTGAGGACATTAGTTTTTTATTTAAATATTTATGATTGTTTTTATTTTACGATGTAAATTTTATGTGTATTGAGTTATTTATGTACACATAAACATTTAAAAAAGAAAAGAACAAATAAGGATAAAAGAGTACAAAGGACCTGCTTATCTTTAATGAAATTTCTTCCAGCAGACCTGTAGCAGGACAGTTAGGAGACAGATACGTAGATAGAGACACAGTGTGTATAAAATAAACAAAATAAATGTAATTTGGATAATTATTCAAATTAAATTTTACAATATATAGTAATAACAGTAAATGGATATACATATGAATAGGATGTTGACAAATGTTTGTATTGATTAAAACCGGTCAGCCGGAGGATCACGTCGGGGTCACCTGTTTGGAGGTGTGCGGAACAGAGAGTAAAGTCCCGCAAACCTCCATTGAAAAGGGAAGATCCTCCGACCAGACAGGGTGTTACAGTTAATGTCGGGCTGTCGTATATGTTTAAATTGCGTGGAGAATTCTGAATGCGCCATGCAACATTTCGTTTTTTTTCATAGTTCTTATGTGGCGTCATAGATGTTTATTTTTTTTGTTTATTTAAATTTGTGTAGTACTTTTTAAAAAAATCGTTTAAGGTGTTAATTTGTATGGTTTTTATATGATGTAGGTATTTGTTTTATTTTTATTGTATAGATTTTAAATTGTTAGTTTTTTCTCAGAGTAGTTAATTAGAAAATATTGGTTTTACTTGGTTTAAATTGATGAAGAAATGGAGTTTCTTTTTATTTCATATAACCATGTTTGCAAAATAAATATTATTTATGATTTGATAAGATTGGTCAGTTGCCGATATAGCAAAGTGTAATTACAGGAGCGGAATCACACACCTTTTCCCAATGATGTAGTGCAGTATGCAGCGAGTGGTGGTGCTTGGCGCGCGTGCGGGCGGGGCGCTGCGTGCTGGCGGCGCGCGCGTGCGCGGCGAGGGCGGCGCCAGCCTCGCACAGCGCGGCGGCGCGCGCGGCGGCGGCGGCGCCGGCACGCACGAGCCCCACGCCGACGCCCGCCAGCGCCGGGTTAGCGCCGGCGCCCCACTTCACTCTGGAATTACCACAACATTCTTAAAATACTAATAATAATCATTGATAAGAAGATAGCTTCTATCGTTATACGTTGACTTGTACTGCTATTAGTTAGAATATGTTTGAAATTCAGGACCAAACCGAGGCCATGTCCCTCAAAAACCACATTATTATATCAGTCATCTGCCTTTTTTTTAATATTCCCACTGCTTAGGACTCAAGCCTCCTCTCTAGGAAAAAAAATGGACCATAATCCACCACGCGAACCCAATATGAGTTGGTGAATGTCACATGTCTTCGAATTTTTTGACCCATTTACGATATTATATCTGTGTTACACAAACCTCTGATGAGCAGCAGTTAATAAAGCATGTGCCTTGTTATTGGCGGCGGTGAGACGCTCTACGGCCGCGGTCAGCTCCCGGGAGCGGCGCGCTAGGGCTGTGCTGGTCTCTTGATTACTACCCAGGACCTGCAAGTAAATACAAAGTGTTAATCAAAGTCAAATATCTATACAATGCCATTAGCTTTTGCATTGAGCAGTAGGTAAATAAATATTCAATTTAGTTTATCAAAATTAATTTCAAAGTTTTCACTTCTTTAATCATGTTTTAAACAGCCTCTCCTGCCGCTCCTTAAATACTTACCACCTTGATTATGGCGTGTCCATTTGACCGACACCTATATTTCACTCCTAAATCTATTGAAAAAGAACGGCCTATTGTAAGACCGACTAACCAAAGACAGTCTTCGGACCGTTGGTAGTTTATCGTGCGACAGATAGTGGTTTAACACTTCGATATATATCAATCTACCGAAAAATAATGCTTAATGCATTATTTGCAAAGAGAATAAAACCACTTGAGAGCTGATAGACCGATTTTGTCTAGGCACACGATTCACCGTTGCGGGTCGGGGGACGGGGGAAAATATAGCGGCTGTGATTGGCTGATGCAACAAACCCAGTAAAAATAGTGATGAACAAGTAAATTTTGCAGCAATAATATCGATATCGATAAAATCGACGTCGATTAGTTCTGCTTTTTTTTAAGCATAGACGATTTTCCCCACCATTTTATTGAACAGGTACTCAGTTTTAGGGTTCCGTAGTCAACTAGGAACCCTTCCCACCAAATTCCTAAATTATTTTTTGGGGTTTACCTAAATTATTTTTTGATAATGTTAATATTTTCAGAAATAATCGCTTCAAAAGTTAAAAAAAAATGTATCCCTCTCTAACTTTTGAACCATAAGTTTAGAAAATATGAAAAACCAACAGGCCAGTCAAAATTGATTGTATATTCATTGGTTTTGTCAGTAAAAGTCTGGCTTTCATGGCATGTTCTTATGGTTTGGGTGGAGCCTTTTGCACCATCCAGAGCGCGAGAAACTATTCTACGATTTCTCACTCTCAAAAAAAAACTGAGGCTTGTCAAATCCATCAATATAAATGTTTTTCTACAAGTAACAACAAGAAATCTAAAATGTTAACATTAAAAGGTAGGTAACTTAATTTTTTATTAACCATTGGAAATCATCGATAAAATAATATTTATCAACTATGTTTTGAAGTTGTCACATCACTTCATCACTCAGTAGAAAGTACTTCTGGATAGAAAGGGATAGACTTATCTAATATTCTAGTGAAAGTAAAGGACTTTTTCAAAAGACATCAACGCGGTATCACTTTTTTAGTAACCAACCAATTTAGCTTGAGCTCTCTAATTACAAATCATGTAAATAAAATATAAACATATTCTACTTACTGATGAAAACTTATGCCATCTTTTTTATAATTAGATGTTCTAGATGATTTCCCGCACTATTTAATTGCACAGGAACTTAGTTTTGCTTCGGTTTTATGCAATAAATGTTTTTAAGGTACCAACATTAAAGAATGTGCACAGATCCAACAACTGGTCAGTACTAAAAAATGCACTGATGTCGGCGTCTAATATAAGTGCAAAATCACATATGTGTCGTGAGCTGGATTCACCCGTATGAGCGGTCAAGTGGTTACATAGTCATTGATTATTTGTATTAACGCATTATTATTGTAAGCAGTTTGTTAGTGTGCGTCAGAATGGCTGGTGGTCTGTGGCGTTGGTCTATGCGAGTTGATGCAAAAATTGCTACATAATTGCTTATATTTGCTACATATTGTAAATAATTGCTACATAGGATATATATGCCGAAATTAAAAAAAATTTTTGACCAGCCATTCTGACGTTTGGTTGGCTGGTCAACCCCTAGTTTAAAGTTAAGCATGCAGACTTTCCCAAAATGGATTGCGTCAATAATTGCTACATATTTACTTCATTTATCTAATTTAGTTGTAACTTCAAACATATGTTAAATAAAGGATGTAGCAACTATTTAAATTATCCGAAGGAAAAGTGCCTGATAAAATATTAAAGGCAAATACTTAGTTATGTAGGTGTCGGTTTAATCGTTTAGGCTCTGGTAACCGTATAAGTAAAATAAGCAATGTCCGTAAGGATTGAGGAGCCACATTTCGTATCTTAATGAAATTAAACACTTATTTAGTAGTAAGTTTAAAAATTTAGCAGGTTCGATAATAATATTTAAAAAGTTACATGAACATGAAGGTGGCTCCTCAATCATGCAGAAAGTCAGGATCAGGACTGAGGAGCCAAATAAAATACTAAATACTACATTTAAGTACTCAGTTTTACTACTTTCTCTGTATGCTACAAATTCATACACACTTATTATTAAATGATGACGAAATTGCGGATCAATCGAACTAATGTTTCTTTGAAAAATGACGGGTCATGTGTATGGTCTGAGGAGCCATATACAATGTATGATAACTTTTTTAATTTTAACACTGCAGTGCTGAAATTTTGTCTACTAACTACTTTAAAATGCTACTAAGTCATACCAAATTAAATTCAACCATGATGTTCGTAGTTCTTACGTGGCTCCTCAATCCAAACATTTAGATTGAGGAGCCACCTTCATGTTCATGTAACTTTTTAAATATTATTATCGAACCTGCTAAATTTTTAAACTTACTACTAAATAAGTGTTTAATTTCATTAAGATACGAAATGTGGCTCCTCAATCCTTACGGACATTGCTTATTTTACTTATACGGTTACCAGAGCCTAAACGATTAAACCGACACCTACATAACTAAGTATTTGCCTTTAATATTTTATCAGGCACTTTTCCTTCGGATAATTTAAATAGTTGTGTACGGTGTACGTACATGGGAAAATAATTTAGTTAAATTAGCCGAATGTAAGACGTGTACTTTGAACGCGACCTACATGAGAAATTGCATTGACATGACAGATCAACGATTGCATGCATTTATGTAAAATATTTTACTTTAGTGTTCAATTAGACGTGGTTTGAGTCGGACTACTTGCATTTTTATTTAGACTCTTCCCGTTAGGCACTCAGTGACATTTCTGCATTTCTTACACTTGCATTGACATCATACTTATGTTGGGATTGCACCCTACATAATTTTTTTTGGTCCTTCGTAACCTTTGCAAGTATCATACAGTCCGATACATCGGTCGTTCGTCGCGCGGGATCTGTGTCGTATCGGCTTACCGTACCACGCGTGTAGCCGTGCAGGAGCATTCGGGGAGGTAGCAGCGATCCAGGTTCCAGAGCGTCGGAAGCATACAGGGAGAGTTCCTGATTTTCAAGTAAGATCGTTCATTTTTTATCTTACGGGTTTGTAATGGAGGGGTTAATCGTGCGTCAAGCTGAGATCCTTGAGGAGGTGAAAAAGATCCATTCTAATTTCAAGAAGGACTCGGCGAGCAGGAAGACCACTGATTACATCCGTAATAGGCTTGAGCGGTTAGATTTACTAAGGAAGGAATGTGAAGAGAAGAACCGGGAGCTGAGCGCAGTAGAAGAGAAAGATCATCAGTACTTTACCAGCAATATCTATGAGGTCATGAAGAGCTGGTACAACGGAGCGCGTCAGGAAATTGCAGCGTTCGAGAAGAAGACACTTGCTGGACCCAGCAACGCCGGCCATAGTAAGTCAGATGTGGAGTTTGACAAGACCCTGTTCGAGACATTTTTAGGAGCAGCGGACAAGCTACTCGAGTTACAGCAGTTGCAACAAGCTAACTTTCGTGCATTCACTAGGTTAGTAAATCGAAGCTTAGATGAGGTTAAGGAAAAATGGGAGATTGAGGATACGCTCAAGACAGTAGAATTTCGGTGGACGGCAATTGACAAATTACACTTACAAATTGACGGCATATTAGACGGGAAACCTCATGATTATTATGATGATTTCAGTCGTTATGAGGATGCATTTATAAAAATAAAACGGGCGTTGAACACAAAATTAAACGCCTCTGTCCATCAACAACAAACATTGCCTAAAATTGACATTCCCACTTTTAACGGTAATTATGCATTATGGCCTACATTTATGGATTTATACGTAGAAGCGATTCATAATAACACAGCTATTGCAAAGACTCAGAAAATGCAGCATCTAAAGGGCAGACTTCGCGGGGAAGCGGAAAAGCTCGTACAACATTTACACATTGCACCCGAAAATTATGACACGTGTTGGGAAATTCTGAACCATAGGTACAATAATAAATTCTTGTTGTTCACCAGGAATTTCCAGGTATTCATGCGTCAACCTAATCTGCAAAAACAATCTGCATTCGACCTTAAGCGATTATATGACACTAGCAACGAAACCATAAACGCGATACACAATTTGGGAGTAGATACTAGCTCGTGGGATCCGGTCCTAGTTTACGTTCTATGCGAAAAATTAGACTCGGAAACGTACTCGGAATACATGCAGTCCAGGTCGGATCCGCGCGAGATACCAACATTCAATCATTTTATGGACTTTATCGAAAATAAGTTCATGGCTCTAGAACCGCTGCATAGGAAAAAGACAGAAAACAGTAATAAACCTACATTAAAACCTCAACCCAACACGCCATACCCGTACAACAAAAATTACAAATCAGCAAATTTCCAAACAAATAAAAGTTCAACAAACTTTTCTCGTAATTACCATGCATCAAACGCTGGGCAAGTTAGCAAGATTAGCTGTCCATTGTGCAATAATAATCACGCGTTATTCCAATGCTCTAAATTCACTGACATGCTAAGTTCGGAAAAAATGGCATTTATTGAGAACAATAAAATATGCAAAAATTGTCTGTACGTGCATACTAAGGGTTACTGTGCGTCACAGAAAAGATGCAGAGACTGCAACGAACAACATAACACACTGTTGCACAACGATATTTCGAAGTCAGCACAAACGCCCTCAGCGACACAAACTGCGCCTAAACCGTCGTCATTGGCTTCAACTAGGTCAAACAAAAACCTACAAAACAACTTCGCATCAAACAATGATGATGAAATACTATTACCAACAGCGCTGGTACAAGTAGAGACAGCTGGAGGTGACTACATGACACTAAGGGCTTTAGTTGATCAAGGGTCACAAATCACACTGATCACGGAGAATGCAGCTCAAAGACTGGGCATACAGCGCCAACAACTGAGCGCAAACATAAGCGGGATCGGCACAGTATCTAATAAGAGCAAAGGAAAGATCCATTTGTCATGCAAGTCCCTGCACAATGACTTCCGCTTTACAACGGAAGCAGTAATCATGACACGAGTGGTGAACAATCTGCCTAACGTTACATTTGCAAAGAAATCTTGGACCCATGTGACAGACATTACGCTAGCCGACCCAGAATACAATATCTCAAGACCCATAGATATACTTCTGGATGCACATGTATTTTCAGAAATACTCATGAGTGGCTTAGTCAAAGGGGGGATTAACGAACCCATGGCACAACAAACAAGATTAGGGTGGATACTGTCAGGCAATGTCACAAAAACATTTAACTGTAACGTCGTAGTAAATGAAACTGCCGACTTGACAAAATATTGGGAAGTAGAAGACATCAGTGGGGATGCATGCAATTCCATGACGTCAGAGGAGCGATACTGTGAGGAGTTCTATTCGGAAACTACAAAACGATTATGCAACGGCAGATATCAAGTTCGTTTACCAATGAAGCCTAACTTTCATCAACTGCTGGGTAAATCTAAGTCGCGCGCTGTAGCACAATTCATGCAAATAGAAAAGCGATTAAGCAGGGATGAGAAACTATCGGATAGCTACATCAAATTTATGCAAGAATATCTGGACCTGGGACACATGAAGGAGAGTAAAGCTGACCTAAATGCGGCATGTTACCTACCACACCATGGGGTCCTTAAACAGGATTCCGTGACAACCAAACTCAGAGTGGTTTTTAACGCCTCCCAGAAAACTGACACAGGTTACAGCCTGAACGACTTGATGGAATGCGGTCCCAAGCTACATCAGGACTTACTGATATTACTACTTGGATGGCGACTATACAAGTACGTCGTTACTGCAGACTGTGAGAAGATGTATCGTATGATCTTGGTACAGGAAGAAGATCAACATTTGCAGAAGATCGTGTGGAGGGAAGGCAATCAAGATCCTTTAAAAGAGTACCAGCTATGCACAGTGACGTATGGTACCAAGGCAACACCATTCCTAGCTCTTCGAACACTGAAACAGCTAGCAAACGATGACGCAGAAAAATACCCGTTAGCAGCCAAGGTCATCGCAAGCGAGATGTATGTTGATGATGTCTTAAGTGGCAGCGACTCCATCGAACAAGCACAAGAAATTCAAGATCAACTTATCAACATGCTAGGAGGAGCTGGCCTGACACTACGGAAGTGGTCAAGCAATGACCCGACCCTGATTGAAAGATTATCGTCATCAGATCGTAATCAAACAACAATGCACTTTACAAACGATGGAATTACAAAAACTTTGGGGGTCCAGTGGAATCCTACAACTGACACTTTTTCGTTTACAAACAAAATAAAATTTGACAGCAAAAAACAAGTTACAAAAAGGAAACTACTATCGGAGATATCGAAAATCTTCGACCCACTTGGCTGGCTGACACCTGTGACAGTAAAGGCAAAACTTCTGTTCCAAAGCGTCTGGGTATCAGGATGCGATTGGGACGAAATACTACCTGACAGCGTGCAAGAAGAATGGAAGCAGTTTACCGGCGACTTGCATCACATAGCCCAACACCAAATACCGAGATGGCTGGGAGATAAAACAAAACCTTTCCAAATTCATGGGTTTTGCGACGCGTCAGAAAAGGCGTACGCATGTGCTATATACTTGCTGACAAAGAATAATAAAAACGAGCCAGTGACTACACTTATCGCTGCAAAGTCAAGGCTATCACCCGTCAGCAAAAAATTGACACTTCCACGGCTCGAACTATGCGGAGCGTTATTGCTATCACGGTTGATGAAAAAGGTTCTCAAGGCCGTTAAATGGGATACCTTGCACAGACATACATACGCTTGGACGGATTCAATGATTGTACTAGGCTGGCTGCACGGTGACGTTACAAAATGGAAGTCATTCGTCAGCAACAGAGTACAACAAGTGCATGACGTAATTCCAAAACAACATTGGAGTTATGTCAAATCGGAGGAGAACGCTGCAGACTGCGCATCACGCGGCATCAGTTGTTCCCAACTATTGCAACATCCGTTATGGTGGCAAGGGCCATGCTGGATGAAAGGTTACAGTTCCGAACAAGCATATGACAAAATTGTAATTACGCCGACGACATGTGAATCAAAACAAAAAGAAACGCAAACGTGTGTTGTGAAACTTGAACCGTCGTCTATTGTAATTGAATTATTAGACCGACACAGTGATATGACTCGCATTACAAGGGTCATAGCCTGGATAAAACGCTTCATAAACAGCTGTTCGACTAAGGACACTAATCATACCACCTATTTGACGACTGCAGAATTACAGAGTGCTGGAAAACTTGTAATGAAGCAGACTCAACTGCATGCCTTCAAGGACGAGATCACGAGACTGAAGGAAAACAAAAGTTTGTACACCAACAGTAACCTACTGAGTTTGAACCCATTTCTGGATAAAGATGATACTCTGCGAGTGGGAGGAAGGTTACAGTACTCAAACTTAAATGAAGACGCTAAGCATCCAATTCTACTACCACACGACCACAAACTAACAGAACTATTGATTTGGCAAGCGCACAGAAGAACACTACACGGGGGTCCCAAATTAACCCTGACGCATTTACGACAAAGAGTTTGGATCGTCGGAGGTTATCGCGCCGTAAAAAAGGTCTTACACAAATGCGTAACATGTCGCCGATTTAATGCGAAACAAACAAACCAGATTATGGCTGACCTACCCGAGGCGAGAGTGACAGTATCTCGCCCGTTCACACATACAGGTGTCGATTTTACTGGCCACGTTGAGATCAAGGCAAGTAAAGGCCGAGGCGTCAGAACACTACTGGCGTACGTTGCGGTATTTGTTTGCTTGGCCACAAAAGCGATCCATCTAGAACTAGTATCAGAATTGTCTAGTACGGCGTTCCTAGCGGCTTTCAAGCGCTTTTGCGCACGGCGAGGCACGCCACGGGATATGTACAGCGACAATGGCACGAACTTCGTAGGCGCAAACCGGATCCTTTTGCAACAATACAAATGCATAGTACAGAACATTGACAAAGTCTTTTGGGAAAAATATCAGAGATGGGAGTTACGTGGCACTTCAATGCTCCTGTTTGGCCAAGCGCTGGCGGACTGTGGGAAGCCGCTGTGAAAAGCATGAAATATCATCTCAAACGGATCATTGGAGATCAACGCCTAACTTATGAAGAATTTACCACTCTGCTATGTCAGATTGAAGCTTGCTTGAACTCACGACCACTATGCACCGTTACAGAGAATGCCGAAGAACTAAACTGCCTAACTCCAGGACATTTCTTAACTGGCACGTCACTGATGACAATTCCAGAACCAGACATTGACAGTAGCTACCATCCAAGCAAGAGATGGCAAATTGTGCAAAAACTTGGCAAGGACTTCTGGAAGAAATGGTCGCAAGAATACCTACAACAACTACAAGCAAGACTAAAATGGAAACGACAAAATACGGACACACAAATAAATGATATTGTATGCATTAAGGATGACAAATTACCTGCAGGAAGATGGGCACTAGGTCGAGTAACGGAGCTACACCCTGGAAAGGATGGCCACACTAGAGTTGTGACACTACAAACTGCAAAAGGCGTAACTAAACGACCTGTTACAAGATTGGTACCATTAGTTGAAGCTGAGAAACCAAATCCAACTAACACTGACAACCTACCGAAAAACAAACGAAACCGATCCAAAAAGCTTACCTGGAGCAGCTTGGTATGTTACACACTGATGCTGATTACGACATTAATATCACCCACTGTCCAGCAAGATATGAAACTTACCCAACTGACGAAAAATCAAACGATTTACTTTGACAAGATTGCAGACTTACAAGAAATTAGAGACGAATGGAAACTGGTCTTCTACTATAACATGACAAATTACTGGCGCAATGTAGACACTCTACAAGGATTCGTAGCTCACATAAAGCAAGCACGTTGCGATCAGTGGTTGATGCAATTTCACGTCTTAATCAACCAACTCGAACAAAGCACAAGTGAACTCAACTATTACAACGAACTACTCAAGTCTCAGCAAATAATTCAACATAGGTTCAAAAGAGGATTGATCGACGGAGTAGGTTATGTTGCAAACTCGTTGTTTGGAGTATTGGATCAACATTTTGCAGAACAATACGAGCAAGATATCGACACCATACAACACAATGAAAACCACCTGCTACAACTGCTTAAAAACCAGACCAGTATCCTAGAAACGGAAAATAATATTGTAAAGCGCAATGAAGCAACAATGGTAAAGCAGTTTCAGTTAATAAATGACCACCTCACTTCTCTGCAAAACCAGACGATTAGAGATCAACTTGAGACGTCAAATGCGTTCTACATAGTCACATCGGCCATAGCTGCAGAAAGAATGGCTCAAAACTTAAAGGACGTCCAGGAGTCTCTTATCAACACCTTGACAAATATGTACCAAGGACATATGGACGTCCACCTACTATCGCCGACCCAAATGCAAAGTGAATTAGATAGAGTAGCTCGTCTACTACCTCGCGACTCTACACTACCGGAAGTTCGAAACGACGTAAGGGACATCTACAGGCTGTTCAGAATACATGCACGCATAACACAGAACTACTTGTTGATGGAAATAAAAGTACCGATTTTGAGTGATGCCCTATACGAGCTTAACAAACTGATTAGCATTCCTCAACGCATTGATATCAATCGGGTACTGTACGTTATTCCTAACTCTGAACTAATAGCGTTCAACGTTAACCAATACTCATTCATACCGTTAGACCAATATGACATCCATGAATGCCAAAAATTACATGACCAAATCCTAATGTGCAAATTAAATCAACCTATATACAATACCGGCGATCGACACAAATCTATTTGCGATGTACAGCTGATCCGAGACAACGAGGAACACAGCGTTTATTGCCACACGGAAATAAAAATATGCACCGACAAATGGGTTAAATTACATAAACAAAACACCTGGTTTTATTATTGTTGTGACACGTGCGAAGTGCAATTAGTGTGCGACACTCAAATGACATCGGAGACGTTACGTCACTCGGGTCTCATAACACTAAAACAAGGATGCAACTTGCAAGGCGACTCATTTACACTACACGCTTATATGGAACATAGAAGTGACATTTTAGTCAAGGAACCATACGCGATGATTATGCCCACAATCTCTCCAATTAACAACATTATCAATACCTCGATTCGTAACTCGTCATTGCACCTGGTAACCCACGAAGAGACGTTCAAGAAGATTGACTCACAACTAAAGTTAATTAAAGAACAGACCAACATAAAGACCTTATCCTCTCATGACGTCCATCACTACATTGCTATCTATGTGGCTGTTGCGATTAGCATTGCACTGCTTGTAACATCGGTGTACCTTTGGCGAAAGATGGCAACCCAAAGACAGGGGGAGGGTCCGCAAGTAGCGAGAAGCAGAAGGCAGGAAGAAGGAGACCGCAACGTCGAAGACGAATGCAGCGAGATCGACAAACGGAACTCAAAACCAAAAGTGTCAGTGAATGTGAATGCCAACCCTACCTCAAGTGAAGTGACATTTGACACTGAAAGACACAGTAATGTGTGCTAACTTAGTATTTAAGTAGTGACTAATAGATAACAATTAAGTGTACTCTTCTTTTAATTTACATTATTTATAATATAGTCGTAATCCATTTATAACCATCTACATTTTATAATTTTTACATTGTATCATTTACATGTTTACGTCCTTTTATCTTAAGGTTGTTATGGTTTATATAAATTGATATTAGTTTATTTGTTTTCTTGTTTTGTAGTGGCAATATGTACGGTGTACGTACATGGGAAAATAATTTAGTTAAATTAGCCGAATGTAAGACGTGTACTTTGAACGCGACCTACATGAGAAATTGCATTGACATGACAGATCAACGATTGCATGCATTTATGTAAAATATTTTACTTTAGTGTTCAATTAGACGTGGTTTGAGTCGGACTACTTGCATTTTTATTTAGACTCTTCCCGTTAGGCACTCAGTGACATTTCTGCATTTCTTACACTTGCATTGACATCATACTTATGTTGGGATTGCACCCTACAAGTTGCTACATCCTTTATTTAACATATGTTTGAAGTTACAACTAAATTAGATAAATGAAGTAAATATGTAGCAATTATTGACGCAATCCATTTTGGGAAAGTCTGCATGCTTAACTTTAAACTAGGGGTTGACCAGCCAACCAAACGTCAGAATGGCTGGTCAAAATTTTTTTTTAATTTCGGCATATATATCCTATGTAGTAATTATTTACAATATGTAGCAAATATAAGCAATTATGTAGCAATTTTTGAATCAACTCGCTTAAACAAACGCCACAGACCACCAGCCATTCTGACGCACACGTTTGTTACAGTTCAAAATCATTCGACAGTTTACAATCTCGCGCGATAGATTATAATCTAACGGTATTTACAACTTTACGGTGACGGAGACTTAGGTAGATATCAAGATAAATAATCTAATAAAAATCATGTAGTATGTAGAAAACGGTAGTGTTAGGACAACAAACGTATAAGATACCTCAGCGTGTAGATGTTTGTGAGCGGCGTGCGTGAGCCTGGCGCGGTGCTGCTGAGCGGCGCGGCGCGCGTGCTCGGCGTGCGCGGCCGCGGCCCGCTGCACGCGCGCGCGCGCCGCCTGCACGCCGCGCGCCAGCCCCGCGCCGCGCTCGGCCGACACGGTGCTGCTGGCCGCGCAACGACGACGCGCCTTCTCGCACAGGGACTCGAGGGGGACGCTCCACGATGCACCTATAAAAAAGAGATACGACATAGGTAAAACGGGCTGTTATCCGCAACTCCACGACTAAGGCGCGTATTTTGCGTATATAAGAGATACGATAAGCCTTTGTTTATTGCTAGTGACAATCATGTCGCTATGTTCTCCGCGTCCGTTGGTGTACTGTGTCTAACGTCACTGCTCACCATGACGTCATCGGTGGTCTCGATCCGAAGATGTCTTTTTCAAGGCAGCGGACAATAACAATTCCTTAATGAATACCTTTCCGGAGATTGTCTAAACATTGTGCCCTTTCAAGGAAAAACCACAGTTTTGTGTGGTGACCTACCACATAATTATCTTATCGGTGATGTTAGTTAACTTAATGATTATATAAAACTAACCTAACTTAATATTATATAATATCAAATAAAAGAACAAACAATAATATTATATAAAATCAATACTAACATTAAAATTACTTACATTAATATAATCATTTAACTAATATATACAAACAAACATACACGGACAAACTTTGTCATATTAGTTAAATCCTTATCGGCTCGTGACGAAGCTCGTGACGTAAGCTTTTGTTCTGGCTCTGGCGCTGAGAGCCAGCCGGCCGCGCACTGCGTGCGTGAGCGAGACAGACGATCGTCCGTCGCGCTCGCTCGCACCGCTCGCGCAGGCCCGGTTGACCAGTGAGCCCACAGCTTCTGTCGTGCGTGCTAGCTACCTTTTTATAATATACCGCCTAGCTTTCGCCGCGTTTTTTTATGTCTGATTGTGCTTTCCGCTATTGCTTTTTCTTTGCTTGTGTACTATCTTATCTGTCTGAATCTTACCCTTCTGTCTGTGAACTCTTCTATGTGTGTGTGATTCGTCTAAGTGGAAATAAACTCTCTTCTTCATTGCACCGTGAGTACTTCTTTCATTTGTGCACACCCTACCTACATTTTGTAGTCTTTGGTGGAAACTTTATGGTGGCAACGAACCATGAGAGGGTGTTACCCCGACAGCGTCTGATCCTGATCTCCTTCCGGTAGTCAGTTGAAGTTAGGAGCTAGTGTTTTGGCCTTGGGGAGCAATTAGATCTTCAACCTTAAAAGAAAAAACTTTTAAGGTTGAAGATCTAATTGCTTCCATTAACATAACAAAGCACTGACCGATCTCCTTCTGTTCCACTTCGGCATGTAGGTCGAGCCTGGCTCGTCGCAGCAGCAGACACAGCACGCTGGCGAGCGCCTTGGAGTGCACGCCCAGCACGCAGCGAGACACGTACTCCGCGGTGAACCTGCAACATGCACATTACAATTCATGTGAGGTAATCATCACTACAATAATATTCTCAGCTTCATTTTTACCAAAATGGCACCTGGCACAATGATTCCACATATTGCCCGGCTGCGTAGATACTTGAGATATAAAACCACACCAAATCTCAAGATCAGCCAGAAATCAATTTGCGAAGAGGCAATGTTATTTAATAGCAACGTTTTTCTACGAGTAATACTGGTGTCGATTAAATGAATCCAGTATATACCGATTAATGTATCGTTCGTTTAAAATTGTAAATGCTTGTGTACCTTTCGGGGCAAGTTATGATTTTTTTCACAGAGAGAAAGTTTGTGTTTCAGTAGTAGGAAGGAGGCTAAAGCCGTTTATGCGTACATTTGTGTATGTGTATATGCCAAATATGTGCAGCAGATGACTGGAATAGAGAAAGTGAAGAGTGGCAAATATACTCAAATAGTTTCTTTCTTCAAATACAGAGTTGAATGGCGTCGTATCACGAGAGAGATGGTGGCGCAGGACTGCACCGAGACATGACCACGACCTCTCAGTCAAGAGTACACGACTAAGAAGTTTCTTCCTACCGTTTGACAGGCTTGCAGAGCGCGGCATCGTCGAAGAGCGCGGGCGGGCCGCTGCCCTTGAAGGCGCAGGCGGACTGCGCGCACATGGCGAACACCTCGGCCATGACCTGCACGCGCCGCACCAGGAAGATGTCCTCCAGCACGCCGCGCAGCACGGGGCTCTGTAATGCCGCCTGGGACGACACAATAACACAGGGTAAATTGGAGTGTGTCAAGTTAGTATGGGTTGAAATGTTTGTTCTTGTGGTTGCTGAAAAATCTCCAAAACACGCTACAGTAAAGTGGAATAAGTTAAGTTCTTATTACTGCCGCAACGGGCCGATGCGCAATATACGTATGTAAATACTATACATCACTATAAAAATGTAATATGAAATTGATGTAGGATTTTCGAGTTCTGGTACTGAGTACCTAAATATGCGTCAGCCTTAGGAACCTTATGAGTATCTTGTGGACATAAAGGAACTTAATAATATAACGCATTCTCTGCCAGTCAAATATCTATCAGTATGAACACAAAACCGACTCCCAAGCACGCCCCGCTGGTGGCCTTCCATATACAACTACAGTTTGACGCGCTTTTAGTCGTGGTGAGCAGCTTGCGACGATTGGAATGACAACGTATAGCAGTCTTCAAAATAGCTCGTTGGACAATAGTACTAGATTCTTATTACACAGAACCAAGTTCCATATAAATAATGACGTTCCGATATGAAACTAAAAACCGTCTCCAGACTCAAAGATCTTCCTCCATGACGGCGCGTGGGTACGTCCGTCAGCTCTCGCGCCCTCATTTCTACGGTCGTTGAAGTAGCTGTGGCGTTTACTCACCGACATGTGCATAGACTCGCTAATGTGGTCGATCTTCCTCCACGCCGGCGGGATGGGTATGGCCAGGTGGTCGGCCAGCTCGCGGGCCCGGAGCTCCACGGCCGCGAAGAGGCCGTTGAAGCCCATGAGCAGCATGCGGCCGGCTGACTGGCCCTCGGCGTCGGTGGAGGACAGCAGGGCTTCGAAGCGGCCGCGCACTTCGGCGGCCAGGAGGGGTGCAGTGCTGGCTGGGGACTGGAAGAAAATGCGTTGATGAATAAACGTTGTTTCTTTTAGACAGCTAAATAGCATTTATATACGTGGGCGTTCGATATTTCAGTCTTTCGGATCCATAAATTATACATTAATCAGGTTACTTGTTATTAAAGTTAAAAAAAAAACACCTTTACGTTGTTGTATTTCCATTGCTTTGTGACGAGACTCAAAATAAAAATACAATGGGCGGATTTCTGGATATTATCTAGGTTTTTAAAGAAACCAGTTTCTAAATTTGTGTAAAACTAATCCAGTAAAAACCTCTGAAAATGTCCTATTTTGTATGAACTTTGACACTTCATAATTTGCCTAAAAATTAAAAAAGTAATCCTCTAGAGACCTTGCAAATTTTAATAAGATTCTAAATGATGACAACTTTTTCCAAAAACTTTTAAGGGTTAAAAAAAAACAGCTATTTCCTGGAGCAAGTTTTGTGAAATTTTCGAGTAAATCTCGGAATTACCGAATACTAACAGAGTTTCCAGGCGTTATCTCTCATTTTTTGCGTTACCTTTTCGTCAAACATCGCTTTGGATTGCATTAAATGAAGTAACAAGCTTTTAAACCATTTTCGATGTTTACGATAAGCGAGTGGAGAAGGACCCTCTTAAGAACGTATCACACACTAGTAGGGAATGCAATCTCGATCTTTAGAGAATGCAATTTAGATCTCGGCCTTTTTTAGCGAGATTGATCTCGGACGAAAAACGGGCGAGATCTCGCGAGATTAACGAGATTGTACTCGAGCATAAAAATTCGGAGCGCGGATTGACACGGACGTTAAAATATTATAGTCAGATACGTCAAACAATGTTTAATGCAAGAAAATATATTGAAAAAATTCGTGAAAATTAATGTTTATCTTATAATACTTTTTTTTTGGTGGGTAAAAATCATACAAATGACATGTCCCACCCTTGGGCGGAGCGGGAGATAGTGTCAGACTATTACTGCCTTCGTGCCTTTCATACCGGGGCTGAGTTACGTTTCGGAACTAACCCTGACCCCAGTAGGCTTCGACCCAGTGGGCGCCATTGAGTACTTAGGCTTGGTCCGGACAGTTACTGGACGGTCGGACAGCCAACTACCCATTGCTCGCCGTCCGCAAGCCCGCACCTATCGTTATCTTATATAATTATAAACGATATAATTTTTATCGTTTTTTTCCTAATTTATTCAAATATTGTGATTATTTGCAAAAAAAAAAAAAACACAAAACTGTCAATCTCGCGAGATCTCGAAATTAGCGAGATCTCGCGATATTGTATTCATAATCTCGCGAGATCTCGCTCGAGCCCCAATCTCGCGAGATTTGCATTCCCTACACACTAGTCAAATGCCAAATGACAGGTTTTCAGGTTGAAGTAGTTTTAGAAATAACCTCGAATGTTTAAATCAGAAATCTTTTAAGTACGAGTAATAATAAAAGTGGAAGGCCTTCACTTTAGACGTGTCATCTAGACAGTTATTTACGCTCAAAGAAAGGTTGGATAATGCAACATATGGTTTCCAAGTCAAAGGAAAATTAAATTGTTTTGTGTTAATGGGCTTTAAAACACCTACAATTATTATTTTTTTTTATTAAAGACTACGATTTGACAATTCGCAATGACAATGCAATGATGTCACTAGTGCATTTTCAATTATGTATTAATAATAAATGAATAATAAAACTCACCTCCATATCCATAATCAAATATCTAAGATGCAGTTCCAGTTGTGTCAGTAACTCATTGAGAGGTACCGGCGAGTTCATGATGACAGCGTTCAGTTCACTGATCATCAGCAACACCGAAGGGTCTTCAGAGTGCACCTTCTTCAAAGCTTCAGGCAGTATGATGGTGCTGAAGTTGTAGTTCAGCTGCACCAGGTCAGCCAGCAAAAGATTAGCATTCCTGACGCATTCGACAGCCACGGGCATGGCCGCATCTTCGACAGACGCTGATTGTAAGGGCAGTAGTGATAGCAGCTCAACAGCTTGCATAGATAAAGCACTCATATCGTCTAAGAACCATTCTCCTTCGCGAGATGTTAGGTCTACTAAACAGTCTCCAGCGCTTTGGGCGCCATTCTCAAGCATCAGATATCGCCTATTCAAGTTACAGAGCATGCCAATGACGACACACTCTAAAGCTGCTCCGGCTCCTTCCTCTGCCCTCACCCAGTTGCTAATGTTCGTTTTTGCTTCACGATAAGCTTCTTGAGCTAAAGCTAAGGCATCGGGGCCACCTTCCAAGTTTAACCTCTCTATTGCTTTGGTCAAGTTAGCGTTAGCTTCAGCATTCATGGTTTGTAGTCGATAGTTGTAGTTTATGATCTGTTGTGACGTGTCGCCCTTGTTGTTGTCGGCGTTGATCAGGGCGGTCAGTTGGCTAGACACATCGCGACACACTTCAGGAGACTTGCTCTCCAGTGCTGCAGCTAAGAATTTCCTGAACATTATCACGCGGTGATACTCTGTGTGGCTCTGAGGGTAGTACTGAGATACTGCTACGTATTGTGATAAGAGCTCTAGGCAGGACCTGACGAGGTGGTGCGTCTGCTTCATGCTCTGATACAGCTCAGTCTCGGCTTGCTCGCACTGCGTAAGCATGGCACCTTGTCCAGCATTGGTGAGGAACTCTTTAATATGTTCAAATATCGGTTGCTCCTCTTCGTCGTTTCCGGAGAACTCTTGCACCCATTCCATGAGTTGTGGGCCATTGATAGCTTCTGTTGTGTTGGCAAAATTTTCGATTTGAGTGTCGAAGTCATTTAGAATCTTTATTAGCGCCTTCATGGAGTCCTCCATGGCGTTCTTCGCTTGTTTATAGGACGTGTACTTCTGAGAGATGGTGAATAACGGATGATTGTTCAGATTCGGTCCGTACGCCTCTATTTCCTTGATGAGGGCCATCTGCTGGTGACAGTCTTGCAGTCTCGCCTCCACTGACTTCAACTCATCATTCTCCTTCAGCCAGTTATTCGCGCACTGTTTGATTTCGGGCAGCACGGCCAAATATTGTTCCCTGAAACAAATATTCGGACATAAATAAACAGTTCACGTTATGAATTTTTAAGCAGGCATATTGATCGCGTCACATTAATCATTCAGAGGAACCGGGAAGCGCGTTATATTGAAGCATCTTTTAGTTTAACATTAAGTTGAACACGGACACAAATTGACATGAAACATTACATTACGGACAGCTGTGATTCGTGAAATGATTGTTATTAAAGAGAAAACAGCGCCACATAGTCTTACTTAGCAGGATCGAAGCCTACTGGGGCCATGGTTTGTGCGAAAAAAAACTCCAGGGCCCTGAAACCAAGGGAAAGTAGAAACAGAAGTGGGATTTAGTCAGCAAAAGTCTGACACGCCCTCGCCCTCCACCCCAGAGTGGTGTAGTGGGAGACATTATTGAATGATTTCCCAACTCAAAAAAAAGCGCCTTAGAGCACAACTAAGACACAAATGGAGAGGGTATTTCTCTATAATGAATCCTGTGATGTAATAGATGTAATCTTGGAATGATAAATAGTCTCACAAGTATTTCTATATACACGAGGTGTTCGTCGTTCGTGTGTAAAGACTAAATCGTACAAGGTCGCGCCCATTCATCAAGGATACTAAGTAATTAAGCTACCCACAAATGGGCACATTAGGAACTACAAAGCGCTTTCGATCCTACAAATTTCTGAAACATTAACGACGAAACTTTAAATTGGTGTGATTTTGTATCTCTAGGGATCGTCTTTATACTTTCAATGAATTTGATTTATATTTATTTCGTGACCTATTTACAAAATAATAATTTATGTCGAGGTGATACAGTTGAGAAGAAGCTGGCAATTATTCTGAAATCATGAAGGGACTGGGTACCTGGCTGGAGGAAGTTGCTAGACATGTGGGATACCCACGTACCACAGTTATTGTGCTAATAGTCGTGACGGCCAAAGGTATAACAGCCAAGAGCTTCGACGAACTCCTGAGGATATTGTCATTGGATGGTTGGTGGAAAGCGGCTGTCCTGAACAGCGTGCGTAGACTACGTTCCCGATACCAGTGGGCTATACTAAGTAGCGGGGCTTTGGCTTCTAATATTTATTTAATAATACCCTACAATTGCAGACACCTATGGATCTTCTCTTCTATACCAATCGAATGTCTCACTCAAGAATCAATTTGTTAACATAATGTGTTACTGTCAATGACTTTATTGACATAGCTGTTATAGTAGACAGCCCGGTGACCTATTATAATATTATTATTTCATCATTAGCATCGCTCTGCTACACAAATATTGGACCGTACTACATCTGGCGGCCTCGATATTATTGAACGTGCTGGGCTAAAAGAAGCTTTTAATTCTCCGTTGAGTGATATACTTGAAAACTGACTTCGTAAAATTAAATAGGGATGGGAGATATCGATATTCATGTTTAATAAAGAAATTTTACCGCTGGTTTTTCCAGAGAGAAGTTTTTGTCTGTTTGTTTATGTTAGGTCCTACTATATAATACAGTGAAGCTATTGCTATCAAACACAAATTCTAACTCCGTGCTACTAAATTGCGGGTTGAAAAACCCAACATTCCTTACTCAGAACCCCATAGCGTAGCACTTGTGACCGTTAGACTAAACAAAAGTCTTGCAAATATTTTCTAGACATGGAAACAAAATAAGATAGTTTTAAAACAATTTGCACGCATTATAAAATATTTAAAAAAATATATTTTTTTATATTATGAAATATTTTATAATGCGTGCAAATTGAATTTCATAATATGAAATATTACAAATGGGACAGATAAAAACAATCCTGCTCAACTTTAGAGCCAGAGAGTAAAGTAAGCTTTTCTAAGAAAAAAAAAACAAACTTAAAGTTGAGCTTGCGCTCGGCTCATACTCCGCTTGTGCTTGGTTTCTCTAGCGCAGACCCTCCTAGTTCACCTTATACCTAGTTTCGAATATCTTGAGAACAATACTTCTAAGATACTTGTATCGGCAACGGCCATCCTTATCGCAGATATAAATAGTCGCATAGTAAGAGCATAGACGCGGCATCGCGTCAGATAATGTGCAGTATTTATTGGGCACGTAAATCTGCGCCGATGAGCGTCGGCATCGTATATCGCGGCGTAACAAAGCAACGCGGGCGGCACGGCTCGTTTTCTACACGTATATATGGACTAGTACTACATCTTTGTATTGTAGGAGAGACTTTATGATTCGATGCTCTTGTGGGAATAAATAGACTGGATGGATAGAGTGGGTTCTTTCGATGAAGAAAATCTTTTGATCGTCTTCAGGTTAATATGATGATGCAAATTTCAGATACTTGAAGTTTTGGCTGCTGAAATATTTGTTATGAAAGGAGAGTGGCTATAACTGAACATTATCATTATCACTTTAGCCGAAAGACTTCCGCTGCTGGACTTCCCTTAAATATCGCCACATCACCCGGTCTTGTGCGCCTCATATCCAGCAGACTCCCGCGACCTTCATCAGTCCTCCCTGTGGGTGGTCTTTTAACACTGCGTCTTCCGGTATGCGGTCTTTAGAGACTTTCGACTTCATCGACTATTAGTTCTGCGAGCAATGTGCCACGCCCAATGCCATTTATTAAGTTTCTTCCGTAACTTTAATTGTCTTGCTGCTAAAACTCCGCGTATAACCCTGTATTGGGACTCAGGCCTCCTCATTACAAGACCAACTATGTTACTATGCTGTGCTATGCTAACCTTCTCCACTACCCTTTGTCTGACTTTAAAGACGGTCGACGCCAATTGAGAAACCGTGGCTAGGTTATTAAAAAAACGACACGATAAAGACTAATGTCGTAAGAGATAACAAATAAGCCAGATTTCACTAGGTGAGAGTATACTTTGACCTGAGGATAACACAAGTTTTTACTAATGATAAATGGGTAGAAATCAAAGAATACTCACGTAACTTCCGTAAAGTGATGCTTGAGCTCCTGCGCCCGGACTTCCATCATGGCGAGTGCGGCGCGCACGTCGCGGGCGGTGCAGCGGCGCTTGCCCCCGGAGCCCGAGGCGCCGCCCCACTCCACCAGCGGGTCGTACACGAAAGCCTCCAGCAGGGTCAGCAGGGTCTCGCGCCCGCGCCGCATCGTGCGCAGCACGTGCTCGCACGCCAGACGGAATATGCCCTATGAAAGAAAATAATAAATTATAACAACAGTTGTTAGATTTAAAATAAAAGGATTTGGTTGAAATTTTTCTTTTTCCAATGCATTGGCCAATTACTACTCTGCTAAGACAAAAAGTGGTATCTCAAAATTATAAAAAACTCGATTTTAAAGTAAATCTGTTGATTACGTCTTCTTGCCTCTAAGGCGTTAAACCAATCTTAATAGAATTTAGCTTGGCGCTTTAATCTTAGACTATCTTAAGACATGGAAAGGGACTTGAGGTATATTTTAACAACATACAAGCCGGTGAAACCGTGGGCACAAAAGCATTGATTCAATATACGTCACAAAGATGATAGTATTTTTTCTTTACAAAATCCTTTTTTCTCGAAACTCTTTCCTTAAGTTACCGCTTTTTGGCTTAGTATGGTAGAGTAGATCTCCGGCATTTTCAACAAAGTTGGAATGTTCGTCTTTCCGAATACTAGATGACACTTAAATAAATGGCTGAATAAAGGCGCTCTGTAGGAGATCACAACGCTCAGCGCCGAGAATTGAAAATCTAACATGCATTTATTTGGACTTTTAATCAAGAGGTTTAAATGTTACAGAAAAAATAGTATAATAGTGTGATACACTTGAAACGTTTGCAATTTTTCTAAGTAAAAGTAAATTGCTCAAGACCCTAAGATGCGTACGTGTGCAAGTATATTAGATATTCCTCTTAATAACACTTTTTAGTTAACTTTAATACGTTTAACGATATTCAGTGCTAACTCCAGTATAAGTAACCGCTAACCGTCAAAGCCTTGTCGATACAATCCAGGTTATTAAAGCCGCAGTTAGTAATAATTCGCGGCGGTAACAAGCAGAAAGCGGAATGTTGGCCCGACCGCCTAGTTTGACCCAATTCACTCGGTGACTCTTAGCGGAGACCTAAATAACCAATAAACTATACTTTCCAGCCATTTCGGATCTGCTAAATAGGTTTACTGGTTTTATAGACCGGATAATTTGAAAATACATTTATGTATTTCCTAACTACATTATAAAAGAGCCATGTAGCTGAAGCAGTGGTTGTCCAGTAGTCACAATCCCTGAATTACGAGATTTAGATATCCTTTGCAAGGTCACAGAATGGTGAAAAACCGTGTTTCTAAAAAAAACTGAGACATAAATAACGATCTACCAATTTATACTGAGCCCGCGTGCTGGATTACAGCCCCGCTCACAAAAAGGAGGCATGTGCCCCGAGTCCGGTGGGAATATTGTAGGCTGATTATGCTAATTCAAGAAAAATAAAGATGTATATTCTATTTCCAGAACCAGTCTTATAAAAGCACACATAATTACGTCACACGTTAAATTAATTTCAATCTCGGCTTAGAGCGCTGATACTCGTATTGGCGGCAACTTGTACAGCCTCCGCGTAACATTGTGGACCCGTGAGCCGCCAAGCCACACAGTTACGAGTTTGCGCCGTGTTTTCATGATTATGACTTAGCTGTGTATAATGTAATGAACACAGTTCTACACGTTCAGAAGGTCGAACACGGAATTGTAAGGTTATAGCTAAGACATGGTACTATGTGCCATGGAGAATGTTGTGAAATTTGTAAGTAAATAACGAAGGACATGTCTGTTACGAAGATCTCTTCAAAACAGACATATCTATGCCTAGTTTCCCTAGTTACATGCTGCCCTACTTTATGCTAAACTTTGACATATACTCAACTTTTAATTCTTTATTCAGAAATTGGGAGGAATAGAACTTGTTTTTTCTATCTAAGTGGTGGGCAGCTTAAACTTCAGCCAATTGACATAAAATATAATTCCTTAGATAATTTCATACACGAGCTTGCTCGTAACTAAATCTAAGCTTACATAATTTCCTAAACATTTAACCTTTAAACTGCCTCACATGACGGAGTAGTGATGCATATTATACGCCGTGCACAAAGACGGCAGCAAGAAATATTCCTGGTCGAGCACAAAGGAGCTGGGCCGCTCATTTCGCTCCAAATATGTTGAGTTGAGCTCAACCTTCCCCAACCTTCACCTGCTGAATATTTAAAGGAGACCCAGTTTATTTCTTTAGAGCCTGAAGTGATCGGTTTTGTTTATCTATATGTTTGTGAGAAGGGTTCCGTTATTTTTGTAAGTTATGTCTACATCCCGTTAGGACTCTTTAGAGACTGTTTTGGAAAGTCGTGTTACGATATTCACATAGTGGTAGATGTAGGTTTATCGAACTAGTGATGGCATGAGGAAGATATTTACCGGTCCAATACCGTAATAAGAGACAAAATAGAAAGATAATGCTGCCCTCGTTAGTAAAAAAAGACGCATCTAAAATTTTTTCCAGATTTTAGTTTTAAACATTGCTGGAAACAGGAATAAAAAGCGCATCTGCCTGTATTTTTTATATTTTGCTAACACTCTCCAGTGCGGTTTTAACACAAGGAAAAAAAGGCCCGATTTCCCGTTTCATTCATTAAAACTTTTTTTTATCCGTTTTTACTTATTGTTAGATACGTCTTTTTAACTATCAGGGGCAGAATGAGAGAGCGAACGCCGGCGTTCGCTTTGGGTTTAATGAATTAATCCCTGACATATTAAAAAGTTTCTGTTTTAATAAATTTGTATAAAATTAATTTTTAATTATTACGATGATGAGATCATCGATAGAGCGTACCTACATCTGCGACAGTTAGAAGTTATAGTTATAATATCAAGTTAGACTAATCACAAGTAGATTATTCCCGTGTCGTCACAAACAATCAATACACATTATCTACAAGATAAAGATCCACCAGCAATACAAAAGAGCAGCGTGTACAGATTCTTTCCCACGCGACGCGACGTCTCGCGCCAATTGAAAAATTCCGCAGTTTGTCGCCGACAATACAACTATAGTGCACTGTGGAGGAACAAGCGGCAAAACAGATAGGTATACAGGGACACATGTTACCCTTCACTAGCTATTTCTTTCATTATTACAAATGTTTAATCAAATATTGGATAAAATCAAGTATCAACAATACAACGCGTTTCGGAAAATCAATATAAATTCGGTAGTTAAATGATTGTAAAATTGTTCCTTAGGTCAGAATTATTTGGTTTGCGGAATAGAACGAATTAAACATCACCAGCCTTTTTATTGTTCCCACTGCTGGGACTCAGGCCTCCTCTCTAAGAGAGGGAATGGGCCGTAATCCACTACGCTAGCCCAGTGCGGGTTGGTGAATGTCACATGTCTTCGAATTTTTGGTTCTAGGATATGCCGGTTTCCTCACGATGTTTTCTTTCAGCGTTTTGAGAGCAGTGGGGATGAATTAAATTACAATAAATAATGCACCTGGCTGGGACACACACAATACATCATTGCTTACGAATAAGAAATTCGGTCTCAAAGTCTTGGCTTAAATGGACAAGTTTATTAGAAACATATTTGAAGGAACTACTTGCATACGTATTTGTTTCGTCGCCTGTACATACTCGTAATGTGTGGAAGTATTGTGTCCTCTATGTAAGTATAAACCACCACAATGACAGTTTAAGTGTGTGCTCTTACAACGAGGAGATAAGTGAGAGACGAGCGCGGGTTCACATCTCCGCCTGAACAGATGGTATCACATGCTGCAGGATAATGTTTCTATCTGCAATTCTAACGTAAGTTTATATGGGAGATTACAGCAATGGCTATGTATTTTACTACTTTATTCAACACTAGCTTTTGCTCGCGGATTTTAATTATAAATTTTAAAATATATATCACTCAGGATTAAAGCAGCTTTCTATCGGTGTAAAAATTTCGAAACTGGACCAGTACTTTAAGAGATTACTTCCTACAACAAAAAAAAAAACAAAGTATAGATTTCAGAAAATTGGATGGACTATTAGACCCGTGCTCACACAGTACGCGCAGCCAAGAAAATGAAAAACGACTTGTTAAAATGTTAAACGTGCGAACTATACACTTGATATAGTTCCATCCCCTTCACAGACCAGTTTAGGTCGTCAAATGGACCGACTTAGGAACCCATCGTAGAGGTCATTGTTGGTCACGCAGTCGTCCATACATACATTTATTTCACTTCATGACCTGGCTATGCCGCTATGGCGTGAGACGCCAAAGGCACAGGCCTTTATCAAATAATTATGCTCTTGTCCTCTGGCATGGAATTTATATTGAGTTTTTATTCACGACAGTAGCAGGTGCAACCAGCGGACGAGCAAAGCGAGCAAGGTGCGTTGCGATATTACTATCTTTGTACAAAGATTAGTATTTAGATACAAACAAATACAATACAATCTAATTAAAAGTCTACCACAACAATCACAAAGATCAAAATCGCACAAACTCTTGAGCTGTATTGACGCGGTATTCATAACAGCAGCATGCACAAGAAAACTTACTTTTTTTAACAGTTTCGTTAGTTTTTAATATTGTTATGTATAAGTTATCACTTTTAAAATGAATTATAGTCCATCAGCTGAGAGCCGACCAGACATGTTTTTGTGGCAGCGCCGCAGTGGAGGTGAGCGCCTGTCGCCACCCGCGGACGAGATTACTCCCGGTCCCAGGCCGCGGGAAGATTCGAGAATATTGGCTTTATTGCCGATAACTTGACGCACGGGCTTTTGTTACTCAATAAACCAATGTTTACATACATGCACATTTATTTATTTTTGTTTTAATGTTAAAAACATGTCGTATTTCAACAAATGATTTTTTTATGTCCATATATATATCTACTAATGAGATTTAAAGGCGCATATCAAAAATTAAAAATGTTGTCAGTCAATAAGTCACTCTTTAGCACAAAAGTTATAACAAGTAACTTCTATGTTATTCAAATCATCAAGCGGTACATCATCGGTTTTTTATACTATTCTTATTTTTATACGCATAATTTTAAAAATACCTTTTAATAAAACCTTAGAGTTTTTATTGTGACGACAAGTACGCTGTTAGTGCTTCCATTGATCCATTATTAAAAATATAAATGTGAATGAGCGTCTGTCGGTTTATCTTTTAACGCCTTTACAGCTGAACAGAGAAAACTAGAGCTTGCCCTCAAGTAGGTTATGTCCTGTAATAGGACATAAGATAGTCATCCCATAATTTTCAACGCAGGAGTGTGTTCTTTAAAAAAAATTCAATGTTATATATGTTACTTCATAGTACCGAGATGTTTCCCGGAACTACTCATACTAAGACAAATAAAACAATAAATAAAAGTTCTTTTTTAACTGATACTAAAATCTTGTACATTGCAATAACTGTGTTTTGGGTTATAACGTGCACAGAGAACATCTAGAAACACAATACATCAGTAAATTGAATCCAACTAACAAACACAAAGAGCTAACGATTGCGACGTGATAACTCGTAGCCGCGTAGCAGCGCTACGAGCTACGACGTAGCAAGCCTCGTGGACTCGAAGCTAATCTTTTTGACACTAGAGATACTATATTGTTCCTTTTTCAAATACTAAACCCGCAATCTGTACATTTAGTTCGTCCAGATTAAATAAACCTACTTTGATTTGAATATAAAATGTGTTTTTATACAGTGACAGATATTTTTGTAATTAGAAATATTGTTTTCCCTATGGCTTAGGATAATTTTGATATAACAAAACTCAAAAAATTACCATATGTGAAGTGGTTAGCGGCACAGCTAGCGCTGGGTTAAACTAAGCACCCAATCAATCAACGAGATAGATAGTCAATGCAGATAAAAAAGTCGATACCTCATGGTATTCTATGTATGTTCCAGATCGGAAGAGCTTCGGTAAGCCATTTTTGAGTTCTCCCCGCATCACTTTACAACGGAGATATTTTTACAAGCTTTCACTAACATTGTTTTACTTCCGAGCGGAAGCGGTCAAGCGCGAACTCATTAACAATAAAAAAAAATCTATGCTTTTGTGCCATTAAAGATGATTTCATTCTGTATAAAGTTTCTTTGTTCAGAATAAAGAATACAATCTAAGGAAGAACTACAAACAGAAATAAACCTTTCCAAGCGACGCCACATCGACCAGTCTAGTGTTCCTCGCATCAAGTAGACTCTGATGGCTTACCAGGTCATCACATCACCTTATGGGAAGTTTATCAGCACTCTTGCGGTACGTGGTCGTCATTTTAAAGGCTCTACCACGAGCTCTTAACGCGATCCATTTGACGACCTAAACTGAAATCTTAAATGAATAGAACTATATAGAGTTTATTACTATATGACTGGCCTGTTGGTCTAGTGGTTAGTAACCCTGACTGCTATGCCGGAGGTCGTGGGTTCGATTTGTTCTGTGTCTGGGTGTAATTATCTATAATAAGTATGTATTTAGAAATATATAAGTATGTTTACCAGTTGTCTAGTACCCATAACACAAGCTCTGCTTAGCTTGGGACTAGACGGCGTTGTGTGATAGTTTTGGAATATATATTAATATTATAGCCCCCCTTCTCGCCTTTATTTTGGCCACTCAGCTTCAAAACCATACCACGCCAATATTTATAGAGCCTAATTAAATCTAAGAGTTGATATTAAATAGCAGCCTGGCAACATGATTGTTCATTAATATCGTAATATTCCCCTGACCTGAAGCACTTGTGGGATTTGCGTATAACACAATTGTAATAACGTTATAACTTATCGAGAACTGTTCGCCACTGTTACGGGTTCTTACCAAACTGAATTATTTAGTTTAGTTGCTTAGGGTTTAGTGTTTTGTTAGGCCATGGCAGTCTTGACAGGGAATGTATAGGTACGCGTCGTAACCAAATACATGATTTATGAATGAATATTACAAAAAGTAAAAATTATTTGCTCTGTAATCGTATTATATTAAATGAGATTGTTTAGCCCGATTGCCAAGTCAATATATATTTATTTAAAACATAAAAGATTTGTAATATTGATATGGTCTGTAATATGAATGTGAAATACACCGTATTTATATAATGCCTGCTTGGGTTCGATTTTTAAACACAACGAAGTAATAGGGTCGAAAATGCCAGAACTCTTTCTAGAAAAGGATGTTACGGCCGTGCCACGTTGCTCGCCTCGGTGGTGGCACTACCGTGCCCCCGAATACCAAGAGTTTGAAGCCGCGGGAAAAACTGACGTCAGTCCTTCATTACTTCAAACATGCATGTCCTATAGGCTCTATTTAAGAGAAGATTATGAGCAATATAAAATAGCTAGTTTATTATGACAGTAATATTGTAGGTTACCTGTATGTTATAGCGCTATTGATATTTACGCAGATGGCCGTAACACCTACGTGTGACCGTTACCCTATTACATATTGTATGTGCGCGATACATATATGATTTATTTAATATTCATATTTACACAGCTTCCCTCGAGGACCTGACCTGAATAAATAAATTAGTGATGAACAGACTATTACGAGCTTGTTTAAGATGAGGTGTAAACGGAGCAGTTACATTACTTAGGCCAGTATTCTAGAGAGTTGCTTACTCATGAATTCCTATTTAAGACAAACTGATTTACCCACTAAACGTAAATCTCCTAGTAACTAATCTTGAATTTTAGATTAAATTCAAGATTAGTTTTATTTGGAATGTTTGATCTTGCTTGTTAGGTACGAAACTCAATTACATCATGTTAACTATTACTATGATTATGTAACTAAAGTCTGCAGAAGTTTCATATCTGCTCCACTATTGGTTGTGTACTCCTTACTTACTACAATATTCAAATACAAGCAACAGAATACCCCTTAGCTCCCCGTACCGGGTTACCTAACGTTCGACCAGAGACATCACAGAACACAGAGACTCGGCCCGGCTCAAAAGACCAGTTTCCCCTTACATGGGCCTCGGACGCTCCTTCACCAGAAATTACACATTCATAATAAATGTGGCAGATTTAAGAGGTTTACTTTTCCGCTTTGCGCCGAGATGAAAGCCTCTTGTGTACTGAGAAATGTAAGTAATGAAGTTTACAGGGTTTCATTTATTTTATTAGACGTGATGATGGAGAGTGCCATTTTAAAAGTAAATTCTAATTTATTTTAAGCTTGTTATTATATGTGGTTTATACTGTGTTTCGGATCATCTGTAATGTCCCCTTTATAATCAGCCTCACAATATTCTCATTACTAGACTAAAGCCTCTAGTGGTAAGTCTCTAGAAGGAATTGGCTGCGGTAAATTCCCTCTAGCCCGGAGGGTTACGACCCAGTACGCGGGGTCGGTGCGGGTTCGTGGATGTCACATGTTTTAGAATTTTTGTTTCTAGGACATCTCATAGCCAGTTTCCTCACGCCTTCACCTGTTTTAGAACAGTGATGTTGAAATCATCATCATCAGCCTTTTTAATGTTCCCACTGCTGGGACTCAGGCCTCGTCTTTAGGACAGGGAATGGGCCGTAATCCACCACGCAGGCCCATTACGGGTCGACATTCACCAAGAATGTCACATGTCTTCGAATTTTTGGTTCTAGGACATGCCGGTTTCCTCACGTACAAACCCGTAAATCGAGGCTGATAGCACTGGGCCAAAGCTTTCACACGCCCTTAGTCAAATTTACGTTTCTTCAGTCTTCTCCTATTCTCATAGCCATATTGGATTTAGCTGTCTTCTCCTGTAATCGTCTTGGTAAATAGTAAGCGATCACAAAAAATAAACCTTCCATATTCTGAAGCCGACCCGTAGTGGCAAATGACATTTCGTAAGACCGAGAACATTTTAAACTTAGTCCGACATTGCAAAGACGCCAAATAATGTACTGTTGACAAGTTCACTCGCTAAAATATACTCTCGGTGGAATTTCTCTTCAGTTAAATTCTTCGAATTAACTTTCTGGGCTTGTAAGGTTAATATTTGAAATGTGGAAACGAAGCTAAATAATTAACTACGTAGGAGAAAGTGGGCGGAGACAGTCGTCGGTATGTGTGCGAGTTCATGTGTGCTAGCATTGTTTACGATATTGTTATGTCGTGTGACACATACATAAGTAAAAGGCTCATCAGTGTTGTGACTAAAGAGGTGAGAGATATGTCAACTGATTTTTTAAAGTGGTGTCTTGATATTATCACCTTAGCTTATGTTTGTATCGCTTTTATATGAATCATCATCATCATCATATCTGCTGAAAGACGTCCACTGTTGGACATAGACTTCCCCCAAGCTTCGCCACAACGACCGGTCCTGTGCGTCACGCATCCATCGGATTCCCGCAACCTTGACCAGGTCATTGATCCACTTTGTTGGAGGCCATCCAACGCTGCGTCTTCCGCTACGTGGTCCACTCCAGAACTTTCGTCTCCAGTTATTTCTATATTCATATGCGTTTACTAGTTAAAGATCACAGTCAGCATTTTTCATCCTACTGCTGGATAAGGCTTCCTTGGTCCAGAGCTAGTGTGAACTAATTTTACCTAGCTCGTCCCATCTTCTGTGTTGTGTCGTGACCCGTTAGTTTGGTCCAAATCCTAAATCCCATTATACATCTTTGTAATACTCTCAGGATTCAGTATGGTGCCCTCGTCTGTGTAGCTCCTGTGTACAATTATGGAGCTAATTACAGGTCAAAGGTACCGGCGGCCATGTTTTATTCACGCGGCGGCTTCGTGTGTAACAACTGTTTGCGCGCCTTTGACGACCGGCGCGGCGTGGCCAGATCATCTATTTGCAAGTGGTTATGATATTGTGGTTGGAATGATAGAGGAGATGTTGTAGGACGGATTAGTAGGAGTTAATGTTGCCCATGTTAAGCAAGATATCTACTGGATGAAAACTTAACCCTTCAGATACCGTCAATTAGAGACACAATAGTAAGACAATAGATGCGCGGCCACCGGTGGTCGCTTGGGGATTCATGAATTAATAAGAGCCTTGTGAAATCGTTAATTTATGGTGGGTAGCTAGGCCAAAGGTGTACCTATAGTAGTACACCTACCTTACACTCGTTAGGTACGTTTTAAGTCACACGTAAAAGTACCTGAGCCAGAGTCGTATATATTCGGGAGCAAGATGATTGTATCAGACATACATACATACAAGTTAAACTGCTGCAACAAATTACATCTAGCAGAATTGAGATTAAAATATTATAAGATTAAAATGATTAATCTTTACAAAATGCTTGACCCACATGAGTTAATCTATCATTCCTCGCACAGATGTCGCTGGTGGTTGGCAAGTTCTAGTCAAGTGTGAGTCGGTAAGCAGTTGCCGCTAGTTTTGAAGTCGGGGCTTGGGGGCACAGACACGACACTTCATTAAAAGTTGGGCGCGCGCTCAAAAATATCTCGCCCGGAGATATTGCCCCAATTCCGGCCAGCGTTGATGAATTGCGCGCTTAGATATGGAAGAATTATGTTGTGATTTGATGGGTGGGGAGAACTGTGATTTATTTGGTGGACTATAGTTCACATGTTTTTTTTTTAACCCTTCAGATACCGTCAATTAGAGACACAATAGTAAGACAATAGATGCGCGGCCAACGGTGGTCGCTTGGGGATTCATGAATTAATGCATACAATAACTTTATTTATTTTAAGCGATGGCAGGTCAGCATTTTAAAATTAATTTATATCGTATTTTGTAATTCAAACTAAATGTGTGCTTAACTTTTTACTTATCTTTTTTCTATTCTCAGATTAGAATCAGTGGAAAGTGTTCAGCGAACTTGAAATGGCAAACTTTCACGATCTCTCACGAAAACCGATCATTATCAGAGTAAGACTTGCATTTTCGCAAACGATCGCGATCTTTTTAAAATGGACCTGATAAAATCACACAGAGATTTGAGAAGCAGGTACATCATAGATTCAGAGCTTCAGAATATTCAATTCATATTCGTATATGGCAGGTTTAAAAACAATATCGAGGGAAAACAATACAGAGTTGCGTTCTGCGTTTCACAAGCAATGAAATAGTGATGAGTTTCCAGTGAAGTTATTCGAAAGGCGCGGAGAGGTCGGCGGCGACCCGATGCAATATTCATACTCTCCTAGTCCCGCTCTAATAGCCACTGACGAAATTATCTCCAATTGATGTTGGAATAAAACGTACAATTATGCAGATTAATTCCAATAAAGATATTTTTCTTCTTTATATAAAATGTGGGTCATTAGGAGTAATAAATCAAGCGTCGATTCCTTTCTTTGTGAAAAATTTTTACTCAAAAGTTTAGAGAGCTGATTGTATTAAGTAGGTACATTAAAAGGTTCATTAATTAGGCTGTGTTATTTAAGTACTCGTAGTTTGAAAGGTCATAGTGATATAACAATAATTCGTTATTTTTAGGCCACTAAGGCCTATACACAGAAAATCTTAAAATAATAAAACTAATACCTATTAAACATAACATACACATGATATATCACACTAAGTCTGTATGTATTTATTACTACTTCACGCTCGAACGGCTGAACGGGTAGGTCATGCCCTGAAATAGCACTTAAGACACCTAAATCGAACGTATAGTAGTTAGAACATATTTAAGAAGAGAGTTATAATATAGGAGGCGAGCCTATTGCCATCAATCGGATGAGTCTAGATTCCGGCCTACAAAAAAAGAAATTCTAGCAATTAGACTATGCTCGACTGGGAATTTAAATCTAAGAGCTATCAGTCGCTTGTAGTTATAGTTGAACGAGAAATTCAATTAAATGTCTTAATAAAATGTAATTAATCCCATCAAATATAACGTTGTCCCGAGAATTTTTGAAATACCACGACCCTAGAACGGAAAGGGCAACTGATAGACACAGGTGGGTTTAATTATTAAAAATCTGACACGCCCTCACGCTTCGCGCTCCACCCAAAGCAGAGCAGATGATTTCTAATCTCAAAAAACCTAATAAATCGCTGTAGTTCTTATTGTAGTACTGCGACCAATTCGTCACTAAATACCGTCTACTTACATATCAAAATACGATGTTTCCGTACACACAAACACGTGTTCCCGACCATATCCTCCAGCGTACGCTTAGTGGGTAACCATCATAAATAACCGGAATGACGTGTGATTTAAAGTCGCGTGTCTCAACACAAGGGCTTTGTCTCGGGAACTATACCCATCGGTTATATTGTCGGGCGATTAATTGTTTGACGGTATCACGGTTACTAAGACAGAAGAGCAGACATTATGTTAATAAAAAAATATAATATACGACTTAAATTTTTATTCAAGCCTGAAAAATGTACTTTAATATTATAAATTTTGTGAGTATGTGTGTGTGTACGTTTGTTACTTCTTTAAGCTCAAACGGCTGATGGGATCTCGATGAAACTTCGTACACAAGTAAAGCACGTCCTGGAATAATTTTAATCCCGGGAGTATGTTCCCTTGGAATAATTTACTACTAACACGCGGGCAAAGCCGCTGACAGCAGCTAGTTTAAATAATAAATAAGCTGACTTGCACTTGAAAGCAAAGCTTGACTTATTATCATCTTCAAAAGCCTCCAAATAAGTTGTATTATGATAAATCTTAATTTTTCTGCTTACAAAGCAAACAATTTAAAATCTTATAATTCTTCTGAAAATATTTATCTGCAATGCATTATTTTTCGTTTATCCCTCTATCAGCATAATTTGTTAGAACTGAATGCTATTTATTTTAATAAAAAGAAGAGTATTTCGTATTTATAGTACTCGTAGTTCAGCTTAAGAGAAAACTAAACGATTTCTATTCGATAGTAAATTTAATTAATTCAATGATACAGTCGTTACAATTTCAAAGTGAATGCGTCTTCGTGTGAAATTGATTTGATTAGAATTATCGATTCTGTTGAGATGCTTTAAAAATATAGTTATATAAAAAGAACTTGCTATTTGAAGATTCTATTTAATTTTGTCTCGGCAACTGCACCCATCGGTTATATTGCTCAAACGGCTGAACGGATCTCGATGGAACTTGTACACAGGTAGAGCATGTCCTGGAATAGTACATAGAATAATTTTTATCCCGGGAGTATGTTCCCTTGGGATAATTTACTACTAACACGCGAGCAAAACCGCTGACAGCAGCTAGTTTAAATAATAGTATTTGAATGTTCACCCGCGTGATAGTAGCGTCTTAAGAGGTCCTTCTGGAGAAGGAGCGAGTGGACTCGCTTATCGTAAACATCGAAAATGGTTTAGAAGCTTGTTACTTCATCTAACGCAATCCAACGTGATGTTTGACAAAAAGGTAACGCAAAAAAAGAGAGATAACGCCTGAAAACTCTGTTAGTATTCGGTAATTCCGATATTTACTCGAATATTTCAAAAACTTCCTCTAGGAAATAGCTGTTGATTTAAACTCTTAAAAGTTTTTGAAAAAAATTGTCGTCATTTAGAATCTTAATAAAATTTAGTCTTAGTTTTTTTTAATTTTTAGGCAAAATATGAAGTGTCAAAGTTCATACGAAATAGGAGATTTTCAGAGGTCTTTACTGGATTAGTTTTACACAAATTTAGAAATTGATTTCAATAGAAGCCTAGATTATATCCAAAAGATACTGAGTTTCCAAAATATCTAATGAAAAATGTGTAATAACGTCATAATCGGTTATGAGCTGTTGTATGAAAAACAGTGAAAATGTGTGTCTAAAGTTCCCCGTTTCATACCCTTAGGAGGTAATTTTGGAAAATCATCTCTTATTGCTTGCCTACGTCATAAAAGGAAACCGAGAGCTTAATTTCACCTTCCTAGTCTCAGTAGTTTCGTCTGTGTATCGATCGATATGCCAGTCAGTTAGTTTCTTCTTTTATATGTATTGGTTTTTTGCCTACATATCGTCGAAAAATACATTTAATGTGTTACCTATTATATAAGTAATTGGTTTGAAGACTTTTTGAGTACTTAAAAGCACATTTTCGCGTTACATTAAGAGCACTCACAATAAAAGTCTAGTGTCAAAAGATATTCAAATCACAAATGAATAAAATTCTTTCTTAAGATAAGTAATGGATGTCGGGCTTGTAAACAAAATTGGAGATTTTCGCTGTTGTGAAATATGTATAGATACTTGTGACACATCTAATTTGGTTGTACCCGCGATACTTCACGGTTGCTTACGCGGTTACTTAATGTAAAACGCTATGAGACTGTTGATAATGACTGTTTAATAATTATTGCATTACACTGCTGTACAAATATGAAAAGATCCTCCAGTCTCAAGTGTAATGAAGTTTTCTAGGTAATAGTCAGATATGTAATGTGTGTGTGATACATTGATACCATAGCTCTTATTACGATTAAAACTACTGGGTAAGATGGACTGAGTCTTTTACGTAAATTTAAAGGTATGCTGAACAGAGTGTAAAGTAGACACAAAACTCAGTTGAAAAGGGAGGATCCTTCGACCAGACGGGTGTTATGACTCACCAGTCATAGCACCCGTCGTCGTTGCCGGTCGTCGGGCAACTGCCCGGCGGATGATTTCGGGCTATTCTTTATGTTCAAATCGCGCGGGGAACTTCGATGCAGGATTAGTTCCATGTGACGCCATAAATGTCGCTACACAGTCTTGTGGATCTAAATGAGGAACAGGATGAAAATTCCCGCAACCTCCTTAGAGGAGGGGGAAGAGAGAAAATTTAGACCAAAGGCTACAGTAGGGTCGAAGCCTACTGACGCCAAGGATCTCTTTCTGAAAAGAAGATTTGGCCCCAGTACGAAAGGGAACGAAGGAATAGGAGTGGGTTTTTATTCAGTAAAAGTCTGACACTATCTCTCGCTCCACCCAAGAGCAGGGGATGTCATTGGATGATTTTCCCACCTAGAAAAACAGAGGCCAGGGACCTTACAGTGATATGTTAAATTTCAATCGTGCGAGCGAGAAAGAGGGATGAAGCTACACTCCCTAATTATCTCCATCCTTTTAACAATTCAGTTTAGGTCGGAAAATGGTTCTTGTTAAGAGCTCGTGGTAGAGCCTCTGGTGTCCGTGTCTGGAATTCAGTATCTGACCCTACTTACTGTAATCCAGTTATTTACTGCTTAGTTTAACGGTATTGCATTGCTGAACAAATAGAAGACTTCCCCGGTCTCAGTTGTATCTTGAAAATTGTTGATGTTTTAAGGAAATAAACGCCAAACAGGCTGCTTTTACAAAAAATCTTAATATACTGGGTTACCGATATATTTAAAAAAAACAACGATCAGACAGTTTCACATAAAACTTAACATGATATAAGCAGACATTAAAAACAGACGTAATAAATATGTATAGTGATGTGAACTCTCCCACGTAGTCAGGCTGTATATTGAGCGCGTCAGTCAGAAGTGTCAGCAGGGTTCCTGGCAGCACGTCGCCGCGTCGTCGTCGTCACGTCGCGTACATCCTCATTACAGCTGACAGCCCATGCCTTCGAAGCTGACGTCAACGATTTAACGCCAAACTCCGCACTTACTTTCGATGAATAACAATAATACAACTTGCAGCAGGGCCAAAGCCAACTGGGGGCCATGGGTTGGCTTCTGAGAGAGAAACCTGAATTCCTGGAACACAAGACAAAGAGGGTCAAACTGACTAAAACCACACCTATGCAGTAAAACTCTGACACGCTCTCCCGCTTCGCATTAGAGCGAAAGAAGTCATTAGATGAACAAAAAAACCAAAGACCTACGGCTGGTGGGTACATAGCCATTATTTGCTTTAAAATTTGGCTTTTTGTTGCATGCTTTTATCCTATCTATGACAGATTCAGCTTCCAGTCGAACCAGATGTAGCTTATGATTATTAATTTACCTCTGCAATACAGTTATTTGGTAACACGATGCCTTCTAAGACTAATTGTCCGACCTTCTGGCTTTTAACTACCTGCAGTCCTTACCATTTATTAAAATGGTCACTAATCTACTGACCGACGTTTGCAAGCATTGCTCTATTTTGAAGATCGATTTGTGCGGTTGTTATCCTTTAGCCTCGAGCTAAAACAGACAAAACCTAGTTGCACCGACGAGAAAATTCGTTTAGTCGATCGTTTGAGCGAGTCAGTGCTACGCGGTTACACGCTACGAGAGTGCTACGAGTCGGCTACGAGCGTACCGTAGCCACCGTAGACGGGTTACGAAATCATGTTACATCTCTTTTAGAACTACATTCCTATGTGAATATGAGATTAGAGGTTATTTTTGATGTTAGTTTGGAAGATGGAATGTTAAACATTCCAGGAAATGATTGTTTTAGTGAACGTTTGTTTGTAACAATATTAAGGAACGAGGCCGGGCGATATCTGTCTTCTGCTTCAGTTACAGCCACGCCAATCATCTAAATTGGTTCTAAGATGATCCTATTGTAAGGGAGGTCCATTGTCATGTGATGACATATCCTTTACAAACACACGAGCCGCTTTAGCCGATAGAATCTGGCATTAATCAGATTATGTCAAACGGTTTTCCATGCAGACGAGGCTGTGTGAAAGGGATCCGTTGACTGGGGATAACTATCTGGCTCATTATACGCATCTTTGTGCGACGGAGGCGAGCGCCGCCGACCTGATGACACGCTGATAACTGGCTTATACGTCTTAATGCCGAGGAGGTCTAGGGTAGGAGGTATTAATCCTGGTGATATGTAGATTCAGGTGGTGTCAAAACTTTGCAGGTTTATGCCTATATAGCTAATTCACCCTGTCTATTAAATCAGACATACAGGGTTTTCAAAGGGTGAAAGTTCGTAAGCGGGCAATATAAACTAGTTTCCATTTTGCGATTTCGGGATTTGGTCTCATTAGTCGGCAAATACTTTCTATTTCATATTTGAAGTTACAAATATATTAACCACTAGTTGTTAAACACGATACAAAACACAGTCTAGATATTTTACCTTCGCTCAAAACAAGAATAGTTTCTAATGCTACTGTTTCGTACTATACTTTACGTCTTCTAGACAGCACTATCGATTCGGCGAGGCCTTCAACCGAGCCCACCTCGCCGGCTACACGAGACAACACGGCCGAAATTATTTATTAAGGAACAGCCTAATCTAGCGATTTATACGACATTTACAAATTAACTTACGAGCTTCAACGACGTGGAACACGGAACACTAACCCACATAAATATACTTTCGGGACAAGAAGTATTTCATTTTAAGATTGGTTAATAAACACCTTAAATAAACCTAAAAACCTTCACGTTGACAATATGGTAGGATGATAAGGGAAGAACCACCAAGTAACAAGGAAGTAGGTTTATTCATCCAACGATTTGTGCATGAATAATCCTACCGGTCAAATTCCGATCACGGTGGCTAATTTCAACAAAGATTAGCCAAGTGTGCAGGAGATAGGATGTCTTGCACTCTCTGTTCCTGTTCTCTCATAGTCCTATGAGTCTGCAAACAGACTTGAACGGCTAGCCGAGACACCCAGGTGTCACACCACCAATTTCTAAATTCCAGGTCGCTACTGAGAAATTCCTAATAGAAAACCTTGATAGCACATTCCTTTTGCCCGCCTCTTTCGTCAATATGTCATGCGCAAATGAAGTCGACCTATAAACGTGAATATGTATGTTTGACCATTTGTGGGCTCATAAAGTGGGCTAACGTTACAGGCTTTATGTCCTTCAGTGTGTAAACTTTTAAGTTTCTGGGTCAGCGCCGCTTTTGATTCATTTTACGGCCGCCCTCGGGCTGTTTGGACGATTGTTCTGGCGGTTATCGTAAACTACTGTATGACTGGTTATGGCGTATAAAAATGGAGCTTTGTGGTGTTTAAAGGTCAGAATGCTTATAAGTGCTGAACGGAGCATCAACTGTTATTATTTTTCAGGTTGATGGGATCTTTCAGGTTGATGGGATTGACTGGCCTGTTGGTCTAGTGGTTAGTGGCCCTGACTGCTATGCCGGAGGTCGTGGGTTCGATTCCCACCCAGGACAAATGTTTATGTGATGAGCATTATCATTTGTTCTGTGTCTGGGTGTAATTTATCTATAAAATGTATGTATTTAGAAATATATAAGTATGTTTATCAGTTATCTAGTACCCGTAACACAAGCTCTGCTTAGCATGGGACTAGATGGCGTTGTGTGATAGTTGTGGAATATTATTATTATCTTCTCTTTTAGAGAATAATAATAATAATATTCAACAACTATCACATAACGCCGTCTAGGCCCAAGCTAAGCAGAGCTTGTGTTATGGGTACGAGACAACTGATAAACATACTTATATATTTATAAATACATACATATTGTAGATAAATTACACCCAGAAACGGGAGACAAACGGGAAGAAAGGGCTAATTACACACATTGCATTTACAAATCAAGGCTAAACTTTTAATCGGTAAAGTATAACGTTGTTAAAAGCCAAGAATATGTTCCTTTGAGAAAATTTACTACTTTCACCTTTACATATATTACATAATTATGTAGTAAAAATAATTCATATTATTTTAATCAACTAAGAACCAACTAAGAAATATCAAAATCAAATCTATAATTATATTATTCTAGTTACTCGACAGTCTGCTCACTCTGTCGCAGTGAGAGCGAGCTTCCAACGAAGACATACAAATCGAGCCCGGTGTTAAAATTCCAAACGCAGGCCGAGTAATATCTTACACAAATCCGCGTAATTAATTCTATTTATCGAGTTATTTGTTATTCACGTCGTCGATGACTCGCTTCCAATCGACTTGCAAATGAAAATACTCGTAATGTTCTAATTAGATTTCCATATTTTCCGATAGTGCTTCAATAGTAGAGAGCAGATTGCGAGAATGTTCTCACATGAATTTATTTCTGTTAAAATAATTGCGGGTTTAATTGCAAACGCAGGCCGATTTTAACGCTCTAGGAATCTAAACTGGTACTATAAAGAAATTGGTTTATAATAGATAATAATATTTGGAAGTAGGAACTGAAGCGATTATGAGAGTTACTTCAGTAGTAGTTCTAAGATGGGCTGCTTTTTCCCAGTTTTTACAGAAATGTAAGGAACCGGGGGAAACTAGAAACTAGTGTAAATAATATTGTTAGTGTTATATTGTAAATGACGTAGACAGAAACTTCAGCTGAATTGTACGTTATCATAAGGTCTTAAACCATTTAGGAAACGTCTTTTCCAACAGAAATATACCATAACTTTTATTCTTTTATAAAAACTTCTTTATGAACACTTTTTCGTAGCCTAATAAAAAGCCATAAAACAATATATATGGCCATAATCAATAGTTCTATAGTCGGAAAGCTCCTTACAATGCGAGACGTATCAAGGAGTATCAGTTTGCTAACCAACTATACGACGACCGAGCTTTGTTTTTCTTTCTCAGTAGTCGCTCAGTATCGACTAATATTCATAACCCGCTGCCACCACCAGTTCCACTTCTAAAGGTAGAACTACACGTACGCCGTTCTGGGTGCGTCGGTCTCCATACATTTTATATGGTAACTAGACTTGTAGAGCTTCATTACATCCACGCCACGCGACGCCACACGACGTCGTTCTACGTACAGATCAGACGTGGTTCACGTGTGCGTCGGTCTAATGTATTTCTAGCTTATTGTTTGCTCGTTTAAATTGATGTCTGCTGCTCTAACCAAACGTGGAATACAAAAGGCCGATCGCATCAGGCAACGGTGCTCACGCTCCAGCCGCCGCCGGGGTTCCGACCCCGATTTCCGGCCACCGTAGGCGCGGGCTTGCAAACAACGAGTAATGAATAGCTCGCAGTCCGACCGTACCGTCCGGTAACTGTCCGGACTGAGCCCAAGTCGTCGACGGCGCGCACTGTTCCCGCGCGCCTCAAGGTCTTGTCAGCGACAGCAGGGGCCCAGCTGGGTCAAAGCCTACTGGGGCCAAAAGTCTAGCTTAGCGAAAGCGAGGCTCGGTCCCGGTATAAAAGGTAAGAAGGAACGGGGTGAGTTTTTTAGTCAGTAAGAGTCTGACACTATCTCCCACCCAGCCCAAGGGCGGGGGATGTCATTTGGATGATTTTTACCCACCGAAAACAAAAAGTGGAATACAAACAAAGTAAACAATGATTATACCGATGGTTATAACACTCGTATCGCGCAATTCGTCACATAACTTAGCTAGGGGATGCGGCGGTGGGCACGTGTCTGTGTATCATATAACATATTGTACCGCAGTGCACGGCTGAGTTTGAATGTTACATTTTGGAATCATTCGTGCGGGAGAATTTATAGCTTCTGGTGTTACCTTTTCACACTAATATTATAAAGGCAAAAGTTTGTATGTTTGCTATTTCTTCAGACTCTGTATCTTGGCTTATGCCCTCTTTATCTTGGGAGTATGTTCTACTTTCACGCGAGCAAAGCAGACTGGCAGAAACTAGTTAGATATAAAGCAAAATACCATCAAATATACTTCACAGCCTGTATTATCTGAAGAGTTAGGCAGTAGTGTACCCGAACCCCCACATTTCACCAGGTATGTTTTTTTAAGTCCCATGTAATAGAGAACGAGCCTTTTGCCATGAACCGGGCACCTAACCAGACTGCTACTACTAAGGAATCACTCTTTCTGCTCTTGTCCCATATTATTTGGGGTCGGCGTACCGAGTTTTTATCTTCCATACTGTTCTTTTAGTCGTAACGCTATCATTAACTCCGGTTTCTTTGAAATCACTTCTTACACAATCCATTTTGAGCTGCAAGTGAGGAAGGCGTTATGGAACATTTTGAAAACAATAGCGCGCGGGCTACTAGATAAGCATCAAGTCAATATTAAATAAAAGTATATAAGATTTAAGGCACCTATTTTATTTCCAAGTCTAAAAAGACTAACACAAAAGAAAACACCATGAGTCTTTGGCTAATTTGTCGGACTACTCGTATAATATTAATGAAATTATAAGAATAACAGGCAACAAGTTCAGCGCTCGCATTAGATGCAGTTAGCGGCGCCACAGACGCTGCCGGTGAAGCACATGGCAGGCGAATTACTGTTAACTCACAGTTTATGTGTCGCGTCATTGTACGATCTAGTTCATTGGAGTTTATATTAGGAAAAGTGTAAGATATCATCAGTTTAACGTTTTAGAGGAAGCAAGGCAGATGTAGTCAAAGATATTAAATGCTAAAAAGGAAATACTTTGTGAACGTCCCACAAGTAACCGCACCGCAATGGTTAAAGTTTTGTTAACAACTCGTTCGCTCGCAAATTCTACTTTTAATAAAACTAAGAAACGTGCGTATTGGAGAATTAGTAGTAATTCCTTAATACGCACGTTTCTTAGTTTCATACGTAGGTATGGCAGAAGGCCGTGGCCGAAAAATTAAAATGTTGATTATCTTCAAATGGCTAATACTCGTAATAAAAAATAGTAAGTAACTCTGCTTACCTAACAAAGGCTTTTATTAAGCAAAATGAAACAATTATTTGTTTATCCCAGTCCATACCACCACGGTATTTCCTCTGTCTAGTGGTCGAGGCGTACCTGTCAGACAGGTACATTGTCTACCCCGGTCACCAGGGAGACTGGAATCGTCGAGAGATGTCGTGCGGTGTTCCGCAGGGGTCGGTTCTAGGCCCACCCTTGTGGAACATCGGCTACGATTACGTGCTGCGCGGCGACTTCCCTGACGGGGTCAGCGTGGTTTGCTACGCAGACGACACGCTGATCCTAGCGCAGGGAGAGTCGCACCAGGCGGCGGTCGCTCTAGCGACACGCGGGGTTGCGATAGCCGTTGGTAGGATCCAGGAGTTGGGACTCGAGGTGGCGCTGCATAAATCCGAGGCAATGTGCTTCCACGGCCCTCGGAACGCGCCACCATCGGACTCCCAGCTTACGGTAGGAGGAGTTCGCATCGGCGTCGGGTCGACGATGAAGTATCTGGGACTCGTCCTCGACAGCCGGTGGAATTTCGTAGAACATTTCCGACGTCTGGCTCCCAAGCTTCTCCGGGCTGGGGCTGCTCTCAAGCGGCTCCTGCCCAACCTTGGGGGTCCAGACGCCTCCTGCCGGAGGCTCTACGCGGGGATCGTTCGGTCCATGGCCCTCTACGGGGCGCCGGTGTGGGCGCCGTCGCTGGCAAAGCGACCGGCGTCCATACTGAACGCCTGCCAGAGGGTCATGGCAATACGGATGGTGCGGGGTTACCGCACGATCTCCCGCGAAGCGGCGAGCCTTCTGGCTGGCCTACCACCGTGGGATCTGGAGGCAACAGTCCTTGCACACATGCACGACATGCGCGTGGAGATGCAACGCCGGGGTGAAAGTCCACTGCCGCAACATGTCAAGGCATGGCGGACAGAGCTCCGGCGGGATCTCATGGTGAAATGGCGTCAACGGCTATCGCAACCCAGTGCTGGGCACGCCACGATTATGGCGGTAAGTCCCCTCTTTGAGGCGTGGCTGGAAAGACCTCACGGCGTCCTTACCTTCCGCATGACGCAGGTCCTCACCGGACATGGCAAGTTCGGGAGGTTCCTGCATCGGATTCAAGCGGAAGAGACGCCCGGGTGTCGCCACTGTGCGCAACGCCCGGAGGACACGGTGGAGCACACCGTCGAGGTGTGCCCTGCCTGGGCGGAGCATCGCCGTGCCCTCGTGGGGGCGATCGGCGGCGGAGACCTCTCGCGCCGGGCCCTGGTCGAGGCCATGGTCCGGAGCGAGGAGGAATGGCAGGCGGTCGCCTCCTTCTGCGAAGCAGTAATGCTTGCAAAGGAGGAGGCCGACCGCATCAGGCAACGGCGCCCTCGCCGCCGTCGCCGGGATTCCGATCCCGATTTCCGGCCACCGTAGACGCAGGCTCGCGGACGGCGAGCTATGGGTAGCTCGCTGTCCGATCGTCCGATAATGGACCGAGTCTAAGACGTCGACGGCGCGCACTGTTCCCGCGCGCCTCAAGGAGTTGTCAGCAGCAGGAGGGGCCCAGCTGGGTCGAAGCCTACTGGGGACAGGGTTGTCCGAAAGGGAGCTCGTGCCCCGGTATGAAGGCTAGAAGGAACGGCGCGGGGTTTTTAGTCAGTAAGAGTCTGACACTGTCTCCCGCTCCACCCAAGAGCGGGTTTCGTCAAAGATGATTTTCCCCGTCGAGAAAAAAAAAAAAAAAAACCACCACGGTATTTCTAGTAATGTCATCTGCAAATATCTGGCACAAACCACAAGCTGGACCAAACATTAAAATAATATCAGGAAATTATTATTGTCTAATGTAGTTCGAGTAATTATTTTGACATTTCGAAATTCGATTTCATGAATTTGTAACCTGACATTTGAAGGAGTTTCTATTTCTAGGTGTTTGTGTAAATGTATGATTATCTCATTCAACATTTGATTAACATTAAAATATTAAGCAAATCAGAAACAAACACTCAAGAACCCTTGCGTTCTTGATTTATAAAACGGAATTAATATCTGAAGCACATTTATTACATACAAAGCTTAAGTGCTTCTTGCATTTCTAAAATAAATCAGCAATATTGCAGCACGTCCAGCACATCTCTGGTTCAAGTTTCTTCAAGACAAAGCTACAATTGCTTATAGTTTCCCTCGCGAATAGCTATTCTGAACATCTGCACGGCGCTCGGTTGCCGGAAAACTGCCAAACTTAAATACTTCCACACATTTCGCTTATATTTATAACTTAAAAAGAAGGTAAAACTGGTAATATAAGCTGTTTATTAATTGCTTAGTACTTAATGAAGATAAATCAAAATTTAATATGGGATCGCATTTAATGATAATACAATATAATATAAATCAGCACGCCAACGAGACACCCCAGTTTCGTATTGTTTCCGTAGGTTTATTTATAATAACCAGAGCTTAGAAGGCGTATCACACAATTGTTGTTAATTCATGCAAACGGGGACAATTCGCATCGCTTCTCCTGCTTCTAAAGAAAATATCAGGCAATGAAATCTTGAAGATATTAGCAATTACTCATATGAAAAGACGTCTCGGTACAATCGGAATTGATCAAAGACGGCAATTACACGACAAAGGGCCGGCACAACAATGTGCAATAGATCGAGGCGGCCAGGTGTGCCGCTCAATAGTCGTGTACTCGCGGATGCTTCACAACATTATATTAAATACGGCCTTTCAGAGGCAGCACGTTGAGGAGTCAAAGGCAAGGATGTTGTGTACGTGCCGGCGTAATGATAACGAACATCAAGAGAAAACAACAAAAATACGCTTCTTCTTTTGGTGCCACTTCTATTACTGAAGATTGGCTCAAGTCTGAATATTTCTCCTTAGACACACAATAGTTTTAGGTAAACTATGTTTATTTGTAATGATGTGAAAAGATCCGAGTTCAAACTATATCGATAACGCACGTACACAAGAACCAACAAGTCCGCACTAGTACAATTTTGTACAAGATTAAATAATGTTCCTAGTAGTGTGCATACTCTGGCGACCCCTTCCAATCATACGAACACGTAGCATATTGAATATCGACTCCCGTCGGAATACGATTCTGGCATGTACCTTACAAGTGTACATAGAAACTGCTTTTATTTGCGTTATCTTGTTTATTTCGTCAAGGGCTCTGAGGATTCTGAATAGCAAGAAAATAGAGACTGACAATCGACTTACATTTTTAAAAGGTATTTTTCAAGACTCGGTTCAGTTGAACAGAATATTTTGTAATCTTGTTTTTTACGACTAGGAATAAAAGGTTCGACAGATAATATTCTTTGGTTTTTAATTAATTCTGACAGCAAGCATGAGCCTAATTCTTTGGTATTAATTTAACGAACATTATTCTGAAAATAAACCGACCTTTTTAATAAAATATGTTTTAAGTATTTTCAGGAAAATATTAGGGTTAGATTTCACTACAGTATATTTACGAAGCTACGCAATCCAATTACGGAAAAATATAGGTAAACCGAGGTTTAGTCTCCCAAAGTAATCTCTGAAGGGTCCTTTTGTACCTGGGGTGAAGCAGATAAAAAATTCCTTGACCACCGCAAATGAGAGAGCAAGGAAACTTTTTATTTAAGTTAATGACATATATTCTACAGCGACTCGGTAAATAGAGAGCGGACTTAGTTAATTGGACACCATTAGGGACACTTGACCTGTGGCCAGGGCTGCCACGTGTATACACGTGTCAGCTTGTATACACGTGGCAGCTAAAGTTTTGAAACACACAAATAATGTAATCATATAAACAGAAAAGAACTATAATCTATATATATAAAAGGAGAAATTGACTGACTGACATATGCCTAAACTACTGTGATGAAGAGTGTGAAATTTTGCACAAAGTTTCTTGTTAAGGTGTAGGCGAGCAATAGGATGATTTTCCAAAATTCACCCCTTAATAGGTAGGATGAAACGGGGGCTAAAGTTTGTATTGAAACCCATTTTCACGCGGGTTAAGGCGCTGGCAGAAGCTAATACTTTAATAGAGTAGAACTACATATTTAGGTCACAGCAGACTGATGGGTACGCCTAAATCTCAAGGTATCAAAACGTTTATTTATTTATTACTCGTAGCACACCACCAGCGAAATAATATTAAAATCAAGGCATTGGTATGCATGCTTATTAAAGGTTTAAAATGACTAAATTAAGTCAGGTCATCTATTCGTGTGATATACACAGATCTGAGTGATCAGAGATGCTGGTGAAGCGTCAATGCCTCTTATAATTACCGATATATTTTTTAAAAGGATTTATATAATATCTTAGTTACTTTCCCGCATTCCAAAAACATTATTTCGTTTAAAGGTAAGACAATTGAGTCTCTGTTGAATTCCGCAAACCAAATATTCACTACCGCAGGAGCCCATTGGTCGGAATCGAACGTTTCCTTGAGATGCTTGCGAACGACCGACAGAGGGCGCTTCTCTTCTTTTCCGCCCCGCGCCATCTTCAATACGTATGTTCACCCGCTCCGCAATAAAAATCCCATATCTGTTGAAAACCGGACAATTTTCGTGAAATAAGTGCATCTGCTACCGTGAGACATTATAAACTTCGAGTGCAGTGTGTTTTTCACGAGTTCTGACCAGTCCACCGGTGGATGAACGCTGATATTTCGCCGGCCGGCATCACACGCAACGACGACAAGCCCGTGAATAAGGTGATTTCCCGTCTCTCTGGATTCGCAAGGTACGTGGGCTCTCTTGTTGCAATAGATGTAGAGGATATTGGTTTCAGAAGGATCTTCAACAGAGATTTGATTTTTATAATTCTAAATCTACATACACCCGCATATTTTCGGGAGGTCTTAAAACCCCCACAGCATTCAGATGAGGCTATTTACACGCCTCATCATAATTATTTTGGTCCTTCGAGCCGGATAAGCAACCGCTCCCTAGTTAGATTTTCACGTAATATTTGGTGAAAATCATAAATTCAATACCGCATAATAGGTATAGGTTATAGATGTTTACGTAAACTTTTGGTAAACTAATCTTACCTACTTACTTACAAACCGCTCCGCTAATAACATAAACATAATTGACAATAGATTCTACGTAGGTTTTGGTAAATCTGTCAATATTGTTTCATAGAATTGAATGTATTACGTAATAATTGGTAAAGTTCATTCTATGTAGGTATACATAATTTAATATTTCACTTTGGTAGCACGTTCAATAAGGAGGTAGTTACCCATCACTTCGGCTTTGTGCGTATTAGTCATTTTTATTCAGATACCTCCACATAGTTGGTAGGTGCATTATTATTGTAAACCGCCTGATAAGTTTACCGCATATTTTTAAATATTGTTCTAGATATTAACTTAACAAAATGACTGATAAACAATTAGGGCCGGAAGATTTACTGACGATCCTTCATGAAAAGAAAGGATTGTTATTCAAACGCCTTAATCGATTATATGATTTATCGAAAAATATTTCGTCGTTCGATTCGAGAAATAATGAGAGTTTTATGACTGAATCGGAAACTATTGACGACATTCGTGTCAAATTTGAATCTTATGTCGATCAAATTAACCACATAAACATTAATCTGAAGCCTGGTTCGAGTCCCGACTATGCTTGTTTAGAATCCTTTGAAGATTTGTTTATTCATGTTAAGCGTATTAGGAATAAAATCAGTAGTAGTCAATCTCTGTTATCACAAAGTTGTAATTCGAAGACGCTGTTTGAACCGCTCAAAATAAAGTTGCCGCCTATCGCACTGCCATCTTTCGACGGGAAACCCGAGAATTGGCCTGTTTTCTACGAGTCATTTAAGTCGAATATTCATAACAACGATCAGCTGACTGACTCGCAGCGCGTGCAGTACTTAGTAGGTAGGCTTACACATAACGCATTAAAGATTACAGCCGGTATTGTGCCGACGGCTGATACCTACTATTTTCTATGGGACAGCTTAGTTAATAAATACCAGGATAAACGCACATTAGGTATACACTATTTAAATAATATATTAGATTTAAAAAGTTGTTTATGTAACGCAAATGGTCTCGATTCTTTCATTGAAACATTTAGTGCGAGTATTTCTGCCTTGAAACAGCTTGGGATTCCCGATCTGGCGGATTTTATTCTTTTACATTGTGCTATGAGAAAAATAGATTCACAGACTGGTCAATCGTTTGAACTTTCCGTTCGCGATGTTGAAATTCCTACAACTAAGTTGTTGATTAGTTTTGTTCAAGATCAGGCTAAGATATTGGCACGCTCGAATTTATCTCATTCGAACGCGAAATATAATTATAACAAACCTCATGGTTCCGCACCGCGTGACCCTCGCACGCAGACGAGAGCGTTTGTTGTGAGTGAGTCCCCTAACTTATCCGCTTCTACCGCGACTTCGGTCAGGAGCTGCGCGTATTGTAATGATGGCGCTCATGTTCAGTTGTATAACTGCGCTAAGTTTCAATCCGCGTTGACTCCTAGAACTAGGTTTGAGTTTATTAGATCCAAGCATGGTTGCGTAAATTGTCTGAGCACTTCGCACGGTTTGAGTAATTGTAGGTCGACCTCAGTTTGTAACGTGTGTAAAAAACGCCATCATACCTTATTACATTTTAATAACTATAATAAACAACCACATACAACTGATGTTAAACCGACGAATTGCAATGTCGCCGTCGCGGCTAGCCTGGCGGTGACACCGTCCGCTGCGCCTCTCGCTCATCCCCCGCCCCGCGTGGCGTCTTCGCTTGTGCCGCGCTCTTATTCTCATGGCCATAAGGTCGATATTCCCGCACCGGTGACCGTGTGTTGTTCGGATAATGTTTCTCAAACGTTTCCGACACATAACACGGCCGTGTTATTAGCTGCAGATACGAAGACTAAGTCGGCAATTCTGTTATCAACCGCTCAGGTCTATGCGCGCGCTAATAATAATAGTTCGGGCCATAAAACAATAGTCAGGTGTTTAATTGATAATGGTTCGCAAAATAATTTAATAACTACAGCTTGTTGTCGAAAACTCAACTTAGTAATAATTCCTTTGAGTAATTCTTTTGTCAAAGGAGTTGGTTCTGTCTCGCGACCGATAATAGGTTATGTAAACTTAGATATCGAGTCTCGCGTATACTCGCATCAGAAATATACTATTCACGCGTTAGTAGTTGAGTGCATTACGGATCAGCTACCTTCGCACCATATTAAGTGGGATTGTCATGTAGACTTCCACTCGCTTCCGCTCGCTGATTTAAGCTGGAATATTCCAGGTGATATTGACTTAGTGTTAGGCGCTCAACTGTTTCCGTATATTTATTTGGGAAATAGGGTAGACTTAGGTTCACATGCGCCACCCGCATTATTAACCACATTCGGGTATGTCCTTATGGGTGATTTTCCGCATAGTGAAGATAATTTGAATTTATCTAGCTCTTCTTTCACAGCACTCGCCCTTAATGATTTATTACAAAGGTTCTGGGAATTGGAAGAAGTTGAAAATAAACGTTTTTTATCTCCCGAGGAGACCGAATGTGAGAATATTTTTTCCTCGACCGTGTCACGCGACGATGCGGGACGTTATACTGTCGCGTTACCTTTCAATAAGAATCCCGCCGAGTTAGGTAATTCCCGCACCGCCGCGTACCGTCGACTGGTTGCGCTGGAGAGAAAACTCCGCCAATCGCTGACGTTGCGTGAGAACTATAACGCAGTGATTCGGGAGTACATAGATAATGGTTACTTAAGTCAAGTCGACGAATCCGCCATTTCGGATGACGGGTACTACATCCCTCATCACGCTGTCGTTCGACCGGACAAACCGATGCCGCGCATTGTATTGGATGCGAGTGCTAGGACTCATACCGGTTTATCTTTAAATGATGTACTCCATAGTGGTCCAAATTTACAAACAGATTTGCTTCTTCTTTTAATCAATTTTAGATTATTTCCTATCGCTATAAATTCTGATATTAAGCAGATGTACTTACGAATTTGCATACCTGTTGAGCAGCGTAAGTATCTACGCATTTTGTTTCGATTCAGTGAGAACGATCCTGTGTTGACATTCGCTTTTAACCGCTTACCTTTCGGACTGAAGTCGAGTCCTTACTTAGCTATGCGCACTGTGCGACAGCTGGCCTCGGACAGTCCGCATTATCCCGAAGCTGCTAAAGTAGCAGAGACCAGCTTGTATATGGATGATCTGGTCTATTCGGTGAATAACGAAGAGAACGCTATACAGTTGTCGCATGATCTCATAAAAATGTTTAAGTCGGGCGATTTTGACCTTATAAAATGGTGTAGTAATTCACCCGCGCTTTTAAACAGCCTACCTGATTCACATCGTAAGTCACTCGATTTCCACGAGGGCAATGATGTGTCCAGGGTTCTAGGTCTTTCATGGGAGCCTTCTCAGGATAAGTTCTTCTTCACTTCCACTCAAGTAGCCGAGAAATGTACTAAAAGAAATATAATCTCGATAGTTGCCCGCTTATTTGATGTTCTCGGTCTCGTCGCTCCAGTGATCTTTTATGCCAAGTTGCTCATCAAAGAGTTATGGCTGAGCAATATCGGATGGGATGATGTCGCTCCTGACGAAATCGTCAAAAGTTTTTCGCTTCTCATGCAAGAGTTTCCTTTGCTGGATTCCTTACGAATACCACGTCATGTGGGTGTTACCGATGACGGTAGTGTTCGCATAGTCGCATTCGCCGATGCCAGTATGGGTGGGTACGGTTGTGTCATTTATATACACTCGACGAGTCTGTCCGGCGTCGTAGTTCGTTTACTTTGTGCGAAGTCAAAGGTTTCACCTACCAAGGTCACAACTCTCGCACGTCTGGAGCTGTGCGCAGCTGTGCTCATGTCAAAGTTGGTGAAGACTGTTCGCGATACTTACTCTTCACGTGTTCCTATTGCAGGGATTTACGCCTTTTCAGACTCTACGATAGCTTTATCGTGGATTCATTCTTCTCCGCACCGCTGGTCAGTCTTCGTCAGCAATAGAGTAGCTCAATGTCAGGAGAACTTGGGCTCTCAACATTTTTACCATGTAGCAGGTGTTGAGAATCCAAGCGACTGCCTATCTCGTGGCATACTTCCTTCACAGTTGGTGTCACATGAGCTTTGGTGGAGCGACCCTTCTTGGCTTCGTTGTCTTCCGGAAGATTGGCCTGTCAAACCGTTCTGTCCCACCGACTGTGGGGAACTCCCCGAGCACAAGGCAAATGTCTTAACTGTGACCACGCAAGTAGAATTTCCTCTTCTTTGTCAACTTGCGCAACGCACCTCATCATGGGATAAGCTGTTGCGCATCGTTTCATATATACTTAAATTCGTTAGACCGAAGGTTCATTGTGAACCCCGGTCTCCGCAGGGATTGTCAGCGGCGGAACGAGTTATGATCCGTGCTGTGCAATCTGTCCATTTCGCAGATGACATTAAGCTCATCAAATGTGGTAAATTGTTACCAAAGAAACTTAGAAGCCTGTCTGTCTTTCTAGATGAAGAGGGCATATTACGCATTGGGGGAAGACTTTCAAAGTCATACCTTCCTTTTGATGCTAAGCATCCCCTTTTACTTCCCAAACATGATCCTGTCGTGGATCTGATAATTCGTCATTACCATGTGATGAATTGTCACACTGGACCAGGGCTACTTATGTCTATTTTACGACAGCGATTTTGGATACTAGATGCCAGGACTGTCATTAGGTCCAAGTTGCGACAATGCAACACATGCTTTAGAGTTAATCCGACGCATCCCACTCCAATGATGGCGGACCTCCCTGAATACCGTGTGTCGGAATCAAAGGCATTTGTCCATACTGGAGTGGATTATGCTGGTCCCATACGCATAACTCTCACTCGTCGCAGAGGTCAACACGCTCAGAAAGCTTACATCTGCCTCTTTGTATGCTTGGTAACCAAGGCTGTCCATGTAGAATTAGTCTCTGAACTTACTACCGACGCCTTTTTAGCCGCGTTTAAACGTTTTATCTCGCGTCGAGGGCCAGTATCCTGTCTTTATTCGGATAACGCTACTAATTTCGTTGGAGCTAAAGCTCAACTAGATGAACTTTATAATTTCTTAATGAGGTCAAACCTCAATTCTTCTCTTATAAATGAGTTATCAACTCGCCGCATTAAGTGGAAAATGATTCCACCTCGCTCCCCACATTTTGGCGCCATGTGGGAAGCTAATATAAAAACATTAAAAACGCATCTTTATCGCGTGATTGGAAATCAACTTCTCACTTATGAAGAGTTCCAAACTGTACTCATTCAAATAGAGTGCATTATGAACTCACGCCCTCTGAGTGTGTTGTCTTCTGATCCGCATCCTGAAGTTATCACTCCCGCTCATTTTTTGATGTCGACTCCATTACAGTACTTGCCGGCAGCCGGTTTGTCTGGTCAGCGCTTAAATCTGTCCCAACGTAAACAGTTGTTAGATAGTATGGTGCAATCCTTCTGGAAGAAATGGCACTTAGAGTACCTGCATACGCTGCAAGTTAGGCAAAAATGGGCAACTCCGGACAAGCCTGTAGAAGTTGGAACTGTCGTACTCGTGGGACAGGACAACTCGCCTCCTCTATGTTGGCCATTAGGAGTTATAACTGAGGTTTATAAAGGGACCGACAATGTAGCTCGCGTTGCTATGGTGAGGACAAAGTTCGGTAATTTTAAACGCTCTGTCACAAAACTATATCCTATCCCAACGCAATAAAATTTAATTTTTAACTATACTCGTAGTTTTTTAAGGTTTAGGATTAGTTTATTAAATAATTTTATTTTCCGCATTCAGTCATAAAGTTTAGACTTTTCTGATCATGATTTAGGTCAGTGAATCTTCATAATTTTCACCTTTCCCTTTGAAAGCACTTGCGTCCTTCCAAGGGGGGGAGCATGGTGAAGCGTCAATGCCTCTTATAATTACCGATATATTTTTTAAAAGGATTTATATAATATCTTAGTTACTTTCCCGCATTCCAAAAACATTATTTCGTTTAAAGGTAAGACAATTGAGTCTCTGTTGAATTCCGCAAACCAAATATTCACTACCGCAGGAGCCCATTGGTCGGAATCGAACGTTTCCTTGAGATGCTTGCGAACGACCGACAGAGGGCGCTTCTCTTCTTTTCCGCCCCGCGCCATCTTCAATACGTATGTTCACCCGCTCCGCAATAAAAATCCCATATCTGTTGAAAACCGGACAATTTTCGTGAAATAAGTGCATCTGCTACCGTGAGACATTATAAACTTCGAGTGCAGTGTGTTTTTCACGAGTTCTGACCAGTCCACCGGTGGATGAACGCTGATATTTCGCCGGCCGGCATCACACGCAACGACGACAAGCCCGTGAATAAGGTGATTTCCCGTCTCTCTGGATTCGCAAGGTACGTGGGCTCTCTTGTTGCAATAGATGTAGAGGATATTGGTTTCAGAAGGATCTTCAACAGAGATTTGATTTTTATAATTCTAAATCTACATACACCCGCATATTTTCGGGAGGTCTTAAAACCCCCACAGCATTCAGATGAGGCTATTTACACGCCTCATCAGATGCTTTGATTTTTTTTGAGAATTTGACATATTTGTGTATAACAGCAAAGAAATATTAAGTGTTTGTATATTTTTTTTTTAGTTCTTAGATTGTTGGCTTGCTATACGCTTTGGTGCATACTATAAGTATAGCAAGCAACTGAAATAAATAAATAAATAAATTACTATTCTCCGATCTCCTTTTAAAGAAAGTACGAGAAAGAGATAGTAACGGAGAAAAGTGACAGCCCTACTCGTAGGCAATTCCAAGGTAACTTAATGACGGACGAGGTAATTAAAAGTTTGTAAAGTACATATACTTTAAGGGTTTGTCGTGTCTTTTGTGCCATTCGGAGACGAGACGATCGTTAACTTTATTTACATATTTTTTAATTATACACAGCCGTTGAAGAGATAGGTCTTATTTTAAATGAGAAAACATCCAAAAACATTTCCCACCCCTGGGCGGTGCGAGAGGATGTGTCATACTATTACTGACTAAAACGCACTCCTGTTCCTTCTTTGTCTTCGTTCCAATGCCCCGGGATTTTCTTTCCCTAGTAGTGGTCGACCATGTTGGGCCTCTACGGTTTTGCTGACTTCTTCTTGAGGCGCGCGTGGAACATTAAGCGCCGTCGACGACTTGCCGGACGGCTGGACGGCGAGCTACCCATTGCTTGTTGTCCGCAAGCATACAAACGGCGGCCGGGGACCATCCTGCGACTTCCGACGTCCCAGGCATCTCTTATCACGGCGGCTGGAGCGTAAGGATGCATGTTCCCTCACAGCTGTAGCCATCTCTTTCGCGAGCATTACTGCTTCGCCGGAAGAGGCGACCGTATCCTATTCCCTTTCACTCCGCTGCCGATCGCTTCCACGAGGATACGGCAATGGTATGCACCACCGTGTCCTTCTGGCGGTTCCCGCTTTGGGTGGAGCGAGAGAGAGCGTTACACTTTTATTTACTAAAACCCGTTCCAGGGCCGAGTGGCTTCTTCTAACGATCCCACAGCGCTGACACTCGTCCTTCCTTGGCCCTCAAGTCTGTATACTTAATCACTGATCAGTTTAGTGGGATACTGATCCATTTTTTTTTTAATGACCTACTGTATGTAACCTACTGTTTGAGCATTCCCATAAAACCATGAATGAAAATCAGCTCCTTAGATACAGACACATAACATTTCAATAAGCCATCTGACCTTTTCGTTCCGATCATTGCACAAGGCCACGCACTGCATATCTTTACAGCAGTTTTTGATGTTCTTGGGACATTTCGCTGCGTAAAGGTACTTCACTAATAGTGCCATAAAATAGTTCGATAGCGGCCATTTTACGGTTATATTCTTCTTTCAATCGCTTTTGAATAGCTTTCATGGAGATACCACCTGTTCGGGTAGTATTAAACCACTGATACTGCTGCCATAACTGCGTGACACTTTTTCTAAAAATAAAGCGCTGTTTTCCTATGAACTGTAGCAGAGAAATGTCAGTGGATGAAGTATAAATAACAACACAACTAATTTGAAAAGTTATTCGCAGTCAAGAAGCTGTAAATCTTACTAATTTTATAATGGCGAAAGCTATTGTTGTTACTTTTACACGCTTAAACGGCTAGACAGGTTTCACTAAAACTTGGCACAAGTGTATACTATGTCTTGGAATAGTACATATGATATTTTTCGCTTGGATCATTTCCTACTATGACGCGGGCGAAGCCGCTAGTAATTAATAAATCTGCCAAACCTTATCACAACTTGTGGGGTCGGCTTACAGTCTAACTGGGAGATGCTGAATGCCAATATTTGACAAGGCATGACGGTCTACCTAACCTCCACAACCCATTAACTTGCAAGACTGGTCTCAGATTTCCCGACTTCTGACGACCTATAACTACTGTCAGAGGTCGATGTTTGAAGGAAACTCGGTCCGTTGAGATTATTTGGCAACTAGAGTCATATAATATTTTGTGTAGTTGTAAATGGAACTATTATTGAGGTACCCACCTAGTTTTGCACCATTTTTTACCGTATGTGCAGCTGATAATTCATTATATTACATTAAAATAATATAAAATCGAAACGGCTATTAGATTCATTCTGCAGATAGATAGCATCGTTCGGAAATGATGGCCCGTCTCAATATCCTGGCGTTCGTACGTATCGTCACAATATAGGTAAACACAAAAGGTGAGCACTGTATGTTCTTACGACTGGGAACCAATAGACGAATTTTTTATATCCAGAAACTGACGATGTCTTCGAAATGCTTTCCTTCTCTGTATTCATCCAACGACCGAAATTCAGCGCATGCACAAATACACTTAGGTACAGTATGTCCGGCGATTTCAAACCAATGACAGTTGCGCCTGCGCTTACACTCGCCGTACGTGAAGCGTGACAATGTGCGCGTGCGGTTTTGCTTGTTCAGAGTTGTCCTTCTATTCAGACCTATTCTTTGGTATCGCTTATTTAGCTCAGTGCGCTCAACTATACGGCAGCACGTTGTTATAAATAAGCTGATTAATCAACACGGTGGCTGGAGTTATTTATGACTTCGTTACGTGAATTTGTTGTTCATGCTCGTCACGTTTGCTGGGTGACACCATTTTGTTTGATCCTATAAGTTTATTATTGAATGTAAATTTAGTTGCAACTGTGTTTAATAATGGGCACATTTATATGTTTGCTATCTGAAAAATATGGGAATTTAATAACATAGTAATAATATTTCTCTTCTAACCCACAGCAGAGGCCTTGTTCTGGAACAGGATCAATATCTATCCAGATAAACGAGTTGTCGACATAAAAAATCACCCATTTCTCTAACAGACTAAACACAAGATTAATCCAAATTGGACCATAAATCATTCACGTCAAATCAATCAAATATTCAAATAGATATTAATATTGTATCAATCAATAACACTTACAGTGATCAAGCAACACTTGTCACGAGAGGGGCGCGACTCGTAATTGATTTTTAACTCGATTATTATTTGTACAAAGCGTGGACACTTGAATATCGAATGAAAATTGTTCGATTATTGGATAGAGCATCAAATAATCGAACAATTTTAACAAACGTTTTGACTAAAGTTTCTAGATGTTCTCATTATAACAATTGTTTGTCGTGCTAACGACAGATAGTCGCAATAACGACACAGGATTTACCGTCACGGATTAGTTGTGACAATTTTTTAACGCTTTACGACTGTCGTGTTGGCCGTTCTGCTGTCTACTGTCCTGGCAATTTATTGTCACAGCAATAAAAGCATAAATGTAGACGACAGTTAATCGTGTCGTCCGCACACCACCATTTAAATAATTATATAAGTCACGACACGATTATCTGTCGTCACGACCAAATTGGAACTGAGATAATGATAAATGATATTTATTTTACAAAAGGTTTAAAAAAAAAACTTTTTCCAAAAAAAAATTAAACCGACTTCAAAAAGTACAAAATAACTTTAGTTTCGGAAGTCGGTGTTTCTATAATAGATACCTAATCTTGTCTCTTCGTTATTTAACACCGACTTCCGAAATTAAAGTTATTTTGTACTTTTTGAAGTCGGTTTAATTTTTTTTTGGAAAAAGTTTTTTATTTTTCACTTTTTGGTTATGACAGCACCACTAAAAAGTACCTATCCTTCATTTAAACATAAATTACCTTATAGCCAGAGTGCATCTCATAACGATTCTAATAATCCCAAATACGATTATATTACATGAATTTACGTTCCGGCTTTATCACCAGATCAGTTCGATACATCCCCTCCCCCTTTTCTTTCAGTCAGTCATCGACTACACGTATGAACAAAGCAATTTTATTTGTTACGACAATTCTGCTATGATTCTATGAGTAGTTCTGTTCCATATCTTCGAAGTTCATGATCAGATCATAACAATATTTCTATGGGACCAACTTGGAAGCATAACCTTTCAATCAAAAAAAATTTTTTTAATCGGTCCATAATTGACCGAAATATCGGTGAACATACATACAAAAAAAAAAACACATTCAGCCGAACAGAACCTCCTCCTTTTCGAAGTCGGTTAAAAAATACTTTTATACGTAAATGTTTTCATCAGTTAAAACTAGATGAAGCTGGTGTTTCCTATCTGACTAACCCAAGGAGAAACACCGAAACAAACTCAGGGAAAAAAGAGGGACAAAGTACATTTCATGTTATCTTAAGCGCGGGGTAAGAAAATAATGACCACCAATAAACAATGCTTACGGCGAATGGCTAGTTTCAAGTTGATTGTTCCACTTTTATCACTGAGCGGTGATCGTCACAGTTTGACTCTAAACTTGTGACTTGTCCTACATTCACACACGTGTTGGACGGTGTCGTCCTGTAACGAAGTTAATTAAACTCCCTAGCTATACGAGAATGCTAAGTTTGAACCAGAACGATTAAGACACGCGTAATTAGTCGATGTGGAACGACGCGAGAGAGTCAATTAAACGCTGTTTATATTTAATATTTGGTGGATTTTGCTATTTGCGTAAAATAATTCAGAAGAGCTTTTTTTTCTGTCGACGGGGAAAATCATCATTGACGAAACCCGCTCTTGGGTGGAGCGGGAGACAGAGTCAGAGTCTTACTGACTAAAAACCCCGCGCCGTTCCTTCTAGCCTTCATACCGGGGCTCTAGTTTCCTTTCCTTTCGGATAACCTTGACCCCGGTAGGCTTCGACCCAGAAGGGCCCCTCCTGTTGCTGACAACTCCTTGAGGCGCGCGGGAACAGTGCGCGCCGTTGACGCCTTGGCTCGGTCCGGACAGTTACCGGACGATCGGACAGCGAGCTCCCCATAGTTCGCTGTCCACGAGCCCCCGTCTACGGTGGCTGGAAATCGGGGCTGGAACCCCGGCAGCGGCGGCGGTGAGGGCGCCGTTGCCTGATGCGGTCGGCCTCCTCCTTTGCTAGCATTACTGCTTCGCAGAAGGAGGCGACCGCCTGCCACTCCTCCCCGCTCCGGACCATGGCCTGAACCAAGGCCCGGCGCGAAAGGTCTCCGCCGCCGATCGCCCCCACGAGGGCACGGCGTTGCTCCGCCCAAGCAGGGCACACCTCAACTGTGTGCTCCACCGTGTCCTCCGGGCGTTCCGCACAGTGGCGGCACCCGGGCGTCTCTTCCGCTCGAATCCGATGCAGGAACCTCCCGAACTTGCCATGTCCGGTGAGGACCTGCGTCATGCGAAAGGTAAGGACGCCGTGAGGTCTTTCCAGCCACGCCTCAAAGAGGGGACTTACCGCCATAATTGTGGCGTGCCCAGCACTGGGTTGCGATAGTCGCTGACGCCATTTCACCGTGAGATCCCGCCGGAGCTCTGTCCGCCATACATCAACCTGTCGCGGTTGTGGACTTTCACCCCGGCGTTGCATCTCCACGCGCTTATCGTGCATGTGTGCAAGGACTGTTGCCTCCAGATCCCACGGTGGTAGGCCAGCCAGAAGGCTCGCTGCTTCACGGGAGATCGTGCGGTAACCCCGCACCATCCGTATTGCCATGACCTTCTGGCAGGCGTTCAGTGTGGCCGCCGGTTGCCTCTTCAGCGACGGCGCCCACACCGGCGCCCCGTAGAGGGCCATGGACCGAACGATCCCCGCGTAGAGCCTCCGGCAGGAGGCGTCTGGACCCCCAAGGTTGGGCAGGAGCCAATTCAGAAGAGCTGAGTTTTAGGAACGATGATTTATTTCAGAACTGGGTGTGGCAGGATTTATTTTTTTATAGGTCTTACCGGATTGTACCGGAATGCAGAGAAACTAAAGGGCCTATTACACCATTCGATATTCAGACAGCCTTAGTCGATGACACGTCGTGTCGCGTAGATTTCGTGACACTTGATGAAATAAGGGGTAGACTGTCTTACGGAATGAAAAATAAGACGAGTCTGAATATCGTGTGCTAAATAACGCGTTGTTTAATATGCCGTTAAGGCCCACTGTCCACGGACACGTAGCTTCATAGACGCGTATTCGTCACTATACGCTTGGTGTACGCCTGCTTACAGCTTACATACAAAACTATGAAACTCGTCGAAGCTGCAACGATAAGACGAACACGCGTCGATGAAGCTACGCGTCCGTGTACAGTAGGTCTTATTCTTTACTACCGAGCTACGTTTTACGAGATTGACAGATTAAAACAGGCAGAAAATCATTTATTCATTTATATCTGCTGAATATTTATGAATGTTTACAAACCCATAAATCTTTTCGGTTGTGAGACGTTGGCAACAAAATACTTTATTGAAAATTTGCCAGTCTATGTTTACAAAAACGAGTTAGTAGAAACATGGAACAGCCAGACGAACCATACAACAGCCAGCCGGCCATTACAGTTGATGAAATAAATAGGTAGGTAGCAATTGTCGAAAGGCCACATAGTATACGTATACAACAATTTCAACGACTCGTGACAAATTGAAGTGGTCCGCGACATATCAAGGACTAATTGAAGTTACTGCTATAAATTGGTTAACGACCTTTGAAAACATTATTGCTATTAATACGTAACCTAGTGTTAGACAGGTGAATGTAAAAAAAACGCATTTAAGCTTTGGATTTGATAGTTTAAAAAACATTTTAATCTTCTTGAGATTTTAAGCTTAATTGAAGTGTCTAGTTTTTAAAGTGTTAATGTAATTTTAATTTCTATTTTGGATTTAGATTTATTCTTGTTATATTCTTAAAATAGTATACATTTTCGGTTGGATCTCTTTCTGAAAAGCACGATTCTATTCACAGTCTCGCGTAAATAAACATTAAAACACTACGCAATAATGTTCAAAACGACAACTACCCGCCAAAGTGCAGTGAGCGACAAACAGATGAAGAGTTCCACGTCGGGAATCACTGTCGCGCACACGTCCTATGTTCCGCTAAAAACTCAGTACAGTAAATAAATACAACAATACTCATAAAACGACAACTACCTGCCAAAGCGCAGTGAGCGGCAAAAAGGTCAAGAGTCCCGTGTTGGGCGCCACTAGCGCACACGCTTCACCTAACGACGACTCCTAAGCTCCGCAACACAGCGCGCAACACTTTTATTTGCTAAATAAAACTTTATTATCCTTACTGCTGGGGAAATTGGGAGACGTTTTAATGTAGAATAACGTCCTCGCGTCGTTCTCTACACAGGCGTAATTCTAAGATTGAAACTAATGGTTTACACTTAAGACTCTATTTTTTAATCATTGTTGCTCTAACAATAACAGCACTGTTAACATATGTAATGAAACTGAAGACTACAATCTTATTTCGTTAATCTTTTTGAGACTTACAAAATGTAGCTCAAACGTGTTCAACCTAAAGCTACATGCAAGTTTTATATTACTGAACACTGAACAGCACTGAAATTTACATAAGGTACTAAAACGAAAAGTGAAACTTTTTCACGTAACCTAATATTCTTTTCTATACAGGCTTTCACCCATAATTTAAGTTAAGCGTTCGAATCTTTTCATCTACCGTCAAAATTACTTTGAAATTATTTACGTCTACCCACATTCGCTTGCAACGTTTGACCTTGGTTTGCAAGCACATGTGTTATGGTTATGGAGCGCACATTAGTAATGGCTGAGCTGAGCGGAGCGACGGAGAACGTAAAGTCACGACTACATTATTCAGCCTGTTATGCACTATGCATTCTGGTTTAAAAGTTGGAACTAAGTGACAGCGCTGTTACAGACTGTTTCGAATATGTTGCGCGGTTGGTGAGAGTAGCTGACTTAAAAGAGATTACTGACAAAGAGCTTTTGCAGTAACTTGTGGTCAAAAATGGCGCTGCAAAGATTATGATAGACATTAGATACACGGATATAAAATTTTAATTAAAAGACTGTTTTCTGGAATCTTTTACACTATATTTTAGCAAGCCTTGTGTTCCGTGTGGGTGGAGAACCAACGACACGGCGGACAGAGTTCCGGTGGGATCCTCGCGCCATGGTGTCTACACTTTCCGCCTGACACAGGACTTCAATGGACATGGCTAGTTCTATTTATTTTTTATCTGATACAAATATATAAAGCTCGGAAGGTTCTTGTTTCGGATTAAGGCGGAAGAAACGCCCGAATACCAACATTATACGGATCTCCCGAAGGACACGTTGGGGCATTCGGTGGAAATCTGATCCGCTTGGGCGGAGCACTGTCGTGTCCTCGTGGACATGATCGATGTTGGTGATCTCTTACGCCGTGCCCTGGTTCAGGTCGTGGTTTGTACCGAGAGAGAGTGGGTGGCAGTCGCCTCCCTCTGCTATAATTTCTAGTAAATGGGTAACCAGCTGTCCGACAGTCCGTTAAGAACTGAACCCGAACCGTTGTATTCCACGCGCACCTCAAGCAAAGGTTATCTGAAGGACATATAGTCCGTAAAAGTCTGACAAACCCTCTCGCTTCACCCTACAGCACCACTTTACAAAAAAACAGGTAGAAAACCAAATATATTACATGTATTTGTTGTAGGTAAATTCAGGCATCAAATCGCTGAGTGCTGGTTTTATTCGTTATTTGTGAATCATAAATGTAGCTTGATTAAAATCAACACGGAGAGATTTTCGGGTAAGCCGGTCTATGATGAATTACATCAAATAATATAGGGCTTAGCTTCATGTTAATGATACGTTTTGCGAATATGTTTATCTTGGTCTTGATTATGTATGTTAATCTCTTGTCGTCTATTATTAACACGTACTTAATAACTCGAGACTCTAGCGTTAACAAATAAATTCAAAATGTTAAAGTTCTTTTAATTTCTGAAGTAAAATCCATTTAAAAATACGATTTAGTTTAAATAATATTTATGTTGCAAAAAGAAGAGCAAGAAGAAAAACCCTTTTATAAGTTTTTTTTTGTCAATTGTAACTAGATGAGGCCAGTGTCTCCTAGCTCACTACCCTGAAAAGAAACACCAAAACAAACTCAGGGGTCAAAGAATCTTTTAAAATCCAATTTTACAAGTTAGCTAGCTATTATTTGTGTAAGACCTAAGAACGATGTTGCGTCCCGGTTTCATATATTTTCTTCATGATCGTTAAGCTCATCAACTGACTATGATATTTTCCATGAAATGCTAAGCTAGCTTCACCGACACAGCAATGAGTCTCTGTCAGTTCGGCTGCAAGCCTGCACCGCGCCAGCGATCGATCATACGCAATAACTGAAACGAACACACACACGAGCTCATAGCGGAGCTGTAGCCTCAACTAATGGAATATCAGCCAGTCACACAGCATATTTGATGAAATGAGTTTTTGAGCTAAACTCTATTTATCATGCAAAAATAATCTGTTCCGCTGTAGGAAGGTCGCGAACCAATATTTTTCTTTTTTTTTGCTCCACCCTGCAGCCAGTGCCAAGTCTAAAAAGTATTTAGTTTTCTTTTTTGTTTTTCTTTTTTATTAGATTGCGGATATAATACATTGTAATATTTAAGCATTCATCATCATCATCACCATCATCGTATCAGCCGATAGACATCCGCTATTGGACATAGGGCTCCCCCAAGTGTCACCACAATCAACGATCCTCCCCAGAAACTTTCGAAGCTACTCCAGAACCTTTTGGCCCCAACGGCCCTGTCCATTGTCACTTAAGTTTGGCGATTCTTCGTGCTATGTCGGCAACCTTGGTTATCCTGCGGATATTTTGATTCGATCACGCAATGAAACTCCGAGCAAAGCCCTTTCCGTTGCCCTTTGGGTAACTTTAAGCCTTCTGATGAGGCCCATTGTGAGCGACCACGTTTTGGAACTACGAGTATATATCATCACTGGCAACACGCACTGGTCATAGACTTTCGTCTTGAGACACTGCGGTATGTTGGATGAGAAGATACCGCGCAGCTTCCCAAACGCTGCCCAGCCGAGTCGGATTCGACGTTTGACCTTTTTCTCGAAATTTACTTCAATGATTCTACATAAAGCACAGTGATGTAGAGACACTTGAGACAAAAAACTATAAAAACAGGAAATCAATTTGCGAATAAGTAAAACAGTAACAAAACATTATTCGAAAGACCCAAAAACGGCTGATAAAATAATGGTGACACAAAAATATTCTACTTGGTTCTTAGATGGTTATTATTTGATAAAATTATGCGAAATTAAAACGTGCCAATGTCACCTGCACGATATGTTAAAAAGATGGAATAAAATATTCTTTTCAAAGAAGTAATCTATTTAAGAGTTTCACCACAATAGCAGAGCGAAGTTGTGATGATTGTGTAAAAGCACCGAGGGACGGCCGTGGTTGCTATTGTCCACTTAATTCAGACATTAAAGAAAGTTAGGTCTTACTAAATTTTTTTTTTTTTGGATTCGTAAAGGTTCGTATATTCTTTTGTGATTCATTATATTTGATATTTAGGTACGAGGCCAAAAAAACCTGTGTTTAGAGTTACAATGGCAGACAAAGGCAATGTGTGTAAATACTCTGTAAGGCGGAGTTTAAACATTAAATGCAGAGAAGAAAAGTCTTTAGGACCCGAGCATCCTCGTGCACAATGAAGATAATTGCATATTCTTGCTGCACATATGTGCACAAAGCTGAAAACAAAATGTCGTCAGTTCCCCATCGCTGTTTCTTTGCCGCGCCGAGCAGCGACTGAATAATGCATGCGGCTTGCTAGCCCACGTGTTCGACAATTGCCGCGCCGCTGTCGGCTGCACGCATGCGAACATACTGCACGATGTAACAAGTAATCGTACTTGCCTTTGACATGGGTTAACTCGTTTTGAACAGTTATAGGAAATTAGAACCCAGGACTAATTAAATATATGTATGTTCGGAAGACAGAAATTATCGATTTTATGGAGCAGGTCAGTAGATCCAGGATTAGTATGTTAACCGTTCTGGCTATCATTTGACTTCTATTCTTGAAGTAATGTTAAGTCCTTATTGCCACAACACAAGCCTTTTCCCAAGTCGGTCTTAAGAGCCCATCTGCCTAAAGCACTACCTGCCTAAGGGTGCCCCGATGGGATCTAGTGATTGAGTTAGGAGTGCAGATTGACCGTACAGCACTATAACATGATTGCATGTCCAACTGGGCATGAGAGCTTCTCTGATTAATTACGCGACATCTCACATGAGACACTCAATCAATCAACTCTGCCTCTAACTGAACACTCGATTACAAGACATATGCTGTACCCAAATAAGGTGACTATCATCGAACTCATTAGTAACTCAACATACATTCGCAATGTGAACGTTTTCATAAACACATTATTAGATATCTGTGTATTTGGCACGAGATTTCATAATATTATCAGTTTCCAAATCGCTCTAAGTGATCATTGTCGGATTGGCAACTAGTCAACGCGTAAATATTTGTTTTGGCTGGCTCGCCCCAACGAGCTGTCACTATGGTGTCGTTGTAGTCTTTAGGTACTAAACCAGTTTTATAGTGTAGAAAAATAGAATGCCTGTACGACTTATTTTCGGATGACGTAGTAAGGCGACGAGTATGGGTCTCGTGGGTGCCGTTGTACAGCACCATATTAAAATATAGTTCAGTACTTTTAGCTCTTAGTTTTTTTTACGAGGACTACAGAAGATAATCTGCGAGTTTATAATGCGCATAAGTATATACTGCACAAAAAGTGTGTTCAAAACAATGAATTTAGTACGATAGAATAAATCACGAATATGCCTTTAAAATATACTTTTATCGATTAAGAACAGGTCACAGACAATCATTCTAGTTGTTTGTCAGATTATTCTACAAGCAACGTTTGCCGCTGTAGTGTAGACAGAGTGATTCATGAGGAAAGTTTACGTTAATACATGTGTGTGTTATAGGTTCAAGGTTTCGTGCGAAGCTGGGGCGGGTCGCTGGTGCTTATAATATAATATTATATTGTTTCTGTGCTTAGTTTTTTTTTTCTAGATTAAATAGACCTAAATGATCCACCACACACGCCGTCATCAGCAAGACAATTACAGTAAGCTTGTTATTTTAGAGAATAGCACTGGGGGATGTTGTAAATGGATTGATATTGGACTGAACTGATAGCCCTTAACTGCAGAATAAAAATAAACTAGATGTCTGTTGCCCTTCCCTATATTAAAATTTCGTACACCATGATACTATAAAAGCAACTGAAATAGATTAGCCTCTTGCAGTGTTAACATCCTTAAAATGGCGAATTTTCTAACAGTATACATAGCCGTCCTGCAAGAGATGATAAATGAGGACCCTATTGTAGTCAAGCGGTAGCCCCAAGAAAACCGTTTAATCGACAAATTCGCTGCCTTTGATATTTATTAAGGAAAATTTTATGCACTTAATTTATCCTATTCTCTAGTCTTCTATAGTCTATAATTTATTTGTGTCCGGGGCATGGAGCCCCGGATTTAATAAGTGGTATCACCTTACTATATATTAGAACCAGCAAAGCTACTTATTCCACAAACAAATTAAATAAATATTAAAGCTAAGTCTCAATAATTGAGGGCCTTTGATATACAATCCCCATAGATCATCGGTTAATTTAATTTGAATTGGCTTAAAAGTTGATATAACACTGAAATCGGGTTTATATACCGAAAGATAAGCGACGGTGAGGCTTTTGACTATCATCATGGTCTTGATCCTTCTTGATCCAGAATGGTATGCAGACATATTGCATGGAAACGTAAAATATATACTTTAAAAGAAACAATCTTGTTTCTTTGCATATCGTATTGAATAGCAAATAAAATCGCATGTAAATGTCTGTATACTGTCTGGTAGAAATCGTTGACACTGATATAACCTCCAATATAGCCATAGAATCAACAATATTGAAAAGAGCTGCGATTTTAGTGTACAATACTGGTAATCTTTGTATGTCTACAATTCTTACACTAATAAAGAGGTAAAGTTATTTTTTTTACTAGCTTTTACTCGCGGCTTCATCCGCGTACCTAAAATATAGCCTATGCCACTCAGGAACAAAGCAGCTTTCTATCGGTGAAAATTTTTAGCAATCGGACCAGTACTTTCTTTACCTCCTACAAACAAAAAAAAAACATAAAAACAAACTGTACGAGGTAATCTCTGAAAGTATTGGTCCGATTGCTAAGATTTTGGCCGATAGATAGCTTCTTTATTCCTGAGTAACATAGGCTATGTTATAGGTGCGCGGGCGAAGCCGCGACAACGGACAATAGTTTATTTAAGGAATGCGTAATAAATATATATCGCCTTTGCGCGTCAACTACCCTTTTGTTTTTTTGTATCTTATGTTTTGTATGCAATAATGGATAAAAACACATAGTTTGTTTGAGGTTGTCATACAGCCAGGCCACTGTGGGAGCTCAAGAACAAACAAGCAAACGTTAGCGACTTGCGTGTAACCTAGTTTTATTTACTCTATAAATAGTATGAACACTTGAATAAGCCGATTACAGTCCCATATTAAAATATAATTAGTTTCAATGAAAAGAAAATTGCTTATTTGAAAAATAAAGCTCAATGTTGCTTTACTGCTATGTTTAAGAAAATCAAGTTCCAACTTAATAGAAAGTAAAAGATCTAGACAAAGCTTTTCACCTGGAAAAGTGTCTAGGCTAAAATTAGCCTATTGCTTTGTTTACTTATACATTGTAGAACGAAACTCGGACAGTGATGATCTGGAACTTTAGACTTTACACTTTTGAGCTGTCATACTCGTTCAGGTCAAACGTCAGCGCGTTTGATATAATCTGACGTTACGTCTAAACTAGTTTAAAAGTTTTAGTTTAATCTAATTTGATAGTTCTTTCTTGTTCCATCTATTTCGGTTTATTTGCAAATATCAGTAACATTCTAAATGTATCGGTATATAATCAGATTTACCATCTCATCTACATATGTAATTACCTGTATAATCTTAAGACTTCCATAATATAACTCCCGTTCATACAAGACCTCATATCCCTATGTAATCCCGAACAAATCGCTGTCGAACGTGCCCTCTTGTTGGCTTCCTCCCATGTATTATTCCAGGTTGGCTCAACAAAGTCTCCGCACTCTTGCCGTTCCCAAAACGTTTTAATTCACTTAATTACACGAAACATCGAAGGGGGAATTGTTACAACAAAGCTATGGCCAAAAGGACCACTATTACCTGGACGTACGGAAGCAAGGTCATACGAGCTCATACCTAAAGCAAAATTAGACGACAAAGTCTGGTAGTAATCTGCAACCTCTGTTTTTTGACAGCTCCATGTTACCTCCTTTATTGACTTGCTGGTGTAATCTCGTCCAGCTATGAATTGTGATAGGCCGTGTTGATTAATCCATGTATATAGTGAAGATACCCTACCTTTTCTTGCTTAGTGGCACTTCTGTATCTGTCTTCGGTGTAGCAGATATTATGCAATCGTCGGCAGTTAAAGCCTGGAAGCAGTTACTGTTTCGGGGGTTTGCCCTCCCGTAATCGTGGATAAAAAATGTACTGAACCCAATGGAAATCTAGTAAATTATAGTAAATGGTATGTGATCCTTTGTCGAGGGAATTGTAATCAGCACTTTTAAGGTCGATAAAAGTGATTTGTTATACAGAGACCCGTTTTAGCAGTACGGTACTATTAACATTATAATATCGTATCATAAAATACAAAACAAAAAGCTGATTTTATTTTAAATAAGAGGGACCGTTGCTCCTAACTAGAAATTACTCTTGCTCTGTAAGTAAGTTCAGAAACATGTAAATTCACATACACAAGACTATAGATTATAGGCCATTGAAATATTTGTTCCGTGCGGGAATCAATCCCGTGATAAGAATCCGCGCAGACCCGTGCCGTCAACCGTGTGTGTAGCATACACCGATTTATGAACACTGTACTTTTAATTTAATAAAAACTTTGCTTGTAAGCAGCATATAAAGCAAAAACATTTACAATCTTTATAATCAAAATGGCAAATCTAATCGCTGACAACGACTATAGGATTGCGTGATTACGAAAGCAGTGGAACCTGCAATTTGTCAGTCCAAGTGCAATGCTGGAGCTCATGCTGGTCAAGGTCACAACTCGGCACGTGCCGCGATGCATTGTACAAGTAGATCTGTGTAGATACAAAAATAGAAGGATAATTTTAGCAAAAGCAAATGAGAGAATGTAGAGCAAGATGTTTAAAAATGAAAAAGGTGCATACAGAACAGTTGCAAGGAACAAAATGAATCCCGCAAATAGCACAAAAAAGTGTTCTGTTTTCATCGTTGCGAAGTTCGTAATGAGGGACAAGGAATTCTAAAACGAGGTGCTGCATAATGTATTGCAAAGCAGCACAAAAATAAAATGACAAGTTACAGCAGCCTTAAAGCTTCAGGTTCAAATTGAAAAAAATATTTAATGTTATATGTGCCGATTTATCGAGTGAAACCGCGGAGGACAGCTAATGCAAAACTTAAACTGTTGTTTATTTTATTTCATTTCAAAGTTCACTCTTAATGAAAATCTAAAAATTGAAGACGAAAGTACCGCTAAAGAGATACTAGAAGAATTAGAGCAGAAGACGGTTATGAACAGTGAAATGTTTAATGTATTAGAAAACGCTAAAACTTTTCAGTTTAAGACCGATTTGTGCATCGTTCAAGGTCATATAAGGCACGTGTACGACTGCGCTAGATGCTGCATCCGCACCCGAGTGCAAAGGAAATGGGTAATACGGGAAGAAGCGAACGTACTTAACATAATATCACCGTTTGTCATGAGCACACGTACATTTAAGGAATAATAAGAAGAATGCGTTATAGCAGTTCCAGGATTTAGTTGTTTCTTTAATTTATGATCGGGAAATGTTGGAAAAGCCACATTTTATAACAACATCTGGTAACGATTGGTCCTTTAGAATAAAAACCTGGTCGTCTCGTCACTTTGCTTTTTTTACAAAATTAAAACCCCGTTTGCAGTTGTGTTGTGTACACTTGTTCATTCCACAAATAACACATGAACGAAGAGATACTCCGTGACACAACATAACGCCCGAGGGTAAGCAGACGACGCGCTTATCACGGAGCGTTGAACTTAGCAGAGTGCAAAGTTTTACAAAGAAACTTGAGCCTTTGGTAAGAATTGCGTTTTAAGTTGATGGTTTCGAAAACACAACATAAGTACTGGCCAAAACGAGCTTTACCCAGCATAGGACCAATACCGATGAAACATAATTTATACAAAACATAGCCTCCATTCTGAACCAAGAAATAATACGAACTCGAACAAAACAAGTGAAAAGCCGTACTTGGATATCAGCTGCCGAATAAAACCAGATAATTAAATTGAGCGTCAAAACTCTGCCAGACAGCACTTAAAGGCCTCCGTATATCCGGCCGAGCGTCTGCCGAATATTAGAGGATTAAAAGCCGGATATTCAGCCTCGCTGGGAAACTCGTCTGATTTATTCATGGAGAAAATTGTCGAAACTACACATTGATATATTGCCTGTCCATTAGTAATCGCTCACTCGAGCTATTTATTTTGAACGACGAATTAATATTAATAGGCTTTGTTCAGTTGATGCTAAATAAATATACATTTTGTTATTGTTGGCGGATGGAAACGAATATTTCATGTGCGGATAAAACAAACAGCGAGGGAGAGATGAAATAATGATGTCTTATCAAATCAAAAATCTAAAAGCCTTTTCACAATACATAATACATTCTGTTCAACCACGACACAACGTTTACAAAAGTTCCATACCTCAGTTAATAATAATTTCATTATTAAAACAGATTTATGTATTTTGCCAGCAATTTGAAAAACGGTACTAGATCAATATTTGCTTCAATTTATAGGTAGCCTCCTTGGCTACCTATAAATCGACAATAACAGTCGTGCTCTATGAACAAAATGGCTCTTTGGAGTGCGCCCCCAGGGGCCCGCGGCATGCATATCGGGGCAAATTCCAATTTGCTATCGATATTTTACCGGGAACTCCTGCAATTGTTCCACCCCAATAATTTTTGTATTAAAATACGCAATCACTGACCGCGGAAATCTGTTCCAATAACCGGCTATAATAATAACGTAGGATACTGCGTGTATTTATATATTAACCGGAATGCCGGTCAATGTGACGGAAAAAAAAACGATTATAACAGTCGAATGACGGATAAATAAGACGTAGTATATCGGGAAATGTTCCGGGGAGTCTGGACGAGACATATTGACACAAAAGTAGATTCAGAAGAAGGTCCACTTGTGCGGTCCAATATGACATGAGCACGAAACGGACGTTGTCGCAAGAAATTAGTTAACGATATTACAAATGGTAAGGTAAGGGTAGCGTACTGAGCTGCACTCGGTAAGAAAATAAAACCTAGAGATAGTTGGCGAAAGGGTATGCAAATGAAGGCAACCTCGAAAATGAGTTGTGCTGATCAAGTACGTGGTGAACGTACTGCTAGAGTTGTAGTACTACACTACCCAGAGATGGACGGGTGCATCCACATTCTGTTAGACTTGCCGTCTGCTAGGACTAACCTCCTAAAGTTTGCCCCTTTGTCTCGAGCCACACGTATTATCTACACTAATATGATAAAGAAGTAAAGTTTGCTTGTTTTTGTTTTTATGTTTGTAGGAGGTAATCTCTGAAAATACTTTCTTCTAGCGAATCCTGTGGCGACATAAGTCAAAGTTTTTGCAACTTTCCCTTCTCTAATTTTCTAGATCATGAAACAGATGTGAAAACAATCGGATGTGACGTTATTATGATTGATTTGACGATACATTAGCCGGTAATGTGCTCGTCTCACGACGTGACAAGACTTGTCGCGGCGAGAGACAGCTCGACGATGTGGCGCCACGCTTACACCTATATCTACGTACATTGTTAACTGTGTAATATAAAAATATTGCTTGAATTAAACGGCATTTTTAGGAATTTTTGATAGGTCATAATAGTCTTATTATTAAAAAACAACTTGCAGCTAAGTCTCTTGATAAGTATACGAAGTTTCTAAGGCGCTACTACACCAACTAAGACCATAAAGTATGAAAAGCCTTGTGTTTGTTACGGAACAATAATAAATTGTAACCTGGCGAAATGCGCTCATACATCCTAACATTTCCGGTGCGTTTTCAGCGTTTGCTGCCCAATTTATTTGTCAAAGTGGCCGCAGATGGCCAACGCGACGACCGTACTGCATGGTGAAAGGATCAGCGTACCATACGAAAAAACAATTAAGCAATATTGGTTCCTAAGCAGCATTTAGATCTATGCGAGTTTATTTTGCGAGTATGATGAGATGACCCAGTGTTACAATAACATTTGTTGTATCAAAATAAATCATTGATATAAAATGCATTGTTAGTTGCGGCTGAACTATGATTACAACGTCAAAGGCTTTACAAATGTCAAACAAACAGTACTCAGTGAACCACAAATTCAGCCAACACGAAACTATTAATAGTAATCAGAACACACTCACAGTAATAAAACAAGCCAGTTAACTGAGTACACTTAATACTAAGACATCACAGAATGAAGTAACAATTAAAACGAATGTTTGTGATGTAAACGCCGAGGGAGCAAACACCAAGTTCCATTTAAGTTAACAATAGTTTTCATTTTAGTTCAAATCTAAACGGGGCACGGTTACCGGCGAACTTCTAACTTTCGTCTGGAGAAGAGCTCAGACGGAAAATTTACGTTTTCACAACTTAATAGAGTTTTATAAGAGTAAACTATAGTCCTATAAAACTCTTTCTCAAAGGGGAGGGCGGCACCTTTCCGCCCCATTGGTTATTCGTTCTGTGAGAAATGTGCCTTGTTCACTGCCACTTAAATTTGGCAAAATTTTCAGGGAAAATTACGCCACCAATAAGCGCCACTTGGGAGAGAAGTCTTCTATTATGTAAAGGTAACTTACAACATAAACATGACATTGATGTCAATTTAACTAATGTCAAAAACACGACGCGACGTGGCGCCCCAGTGCTGCCACGTCTTGTCAGAAAACCCCTATTCCTTGGGCTATGTCAGTTACCTTAGTTCTCTGAGGAATTTCTTCATCTCTGATTCTCTCTTTTGGATCCCAAAAGTAAAATTCTGACAGCCCATCTCTACCCACTTTGACTATCAGCCTTTTGAAGGAACATACGAGTACATTATACTTAATATGCTCAATAGAATAGAGCTTTAGGATTTACCATTACGTACAAATTATCTAAGAACCTTCAGTATAACCGTTCTATGTAAACTAGGAAATCGTTCAATATTCCGTTGGTTCCCGCAGATTTGAATAATGTGGGCTGATTGTTCCTCGCCGGCTACCAGTATGCAGTTAATTTCGCTGCCGAAGCGCTGTGGGCTCGGAAACGAACGGGTTTCATAGTCAGCACACGTGGTGTTTTGCGGTTACGTTAGTTTAGATTCATGTTGGAGGTCGAATACGTATTGGACGAAAGGTTACACTAGATAATCATTGTTTGTGTGTTTTGTGGTCCAAATGTATGGACTAAAAACAGGCTTTCAAACTAGGTAACATTACTAGACCACGTAAAAGCTCAAGTTGAGTGCGAAAAGAGCGCTTAAAGTTGTGGAAAAACATTAAAAGGTATTAAAAAGAAAATTCAAAAACAAAGATTCAAGTACCACAATTTGTATTACTAGCTGACCCTACAGACGTAGTTCTGTTAAAGGCTATCAAGAAAGTAACGCACTAACTATCAAAATCAAACGTTATATCGTAAATTCAAAATAAAAATAATAATAAGGATGGATTGACAGCAAACTCTGATATTACAACTAAGAACAGTTTGAATGCAATAAAGTGTATTTTTAGTTTGCCATGAAAGATTTCTCATCATCAGAACCTTCCTGAGACTTGACACAACAAACAAGCTCAGACATTCTCGAGTTTTACGCTAATGCATTTAGTTAGCCATTCATTTTTATTTATATAGATAGACTAAAATCATTTAAATATTATTAGTCATAACATCGCCTTGAACATGTCGCACGCTGAGAACGAAAGTGACTCAACTCAAAATTGCTAATTTTTGGGAAAGAGCGAAAATGTGTCCGTCGTATTAAGCATTTTCTGTTCATTTTACAATAACACTAAAACATGGTAACAAAAGTTATGAATTTCTGTTGAAATTTATTGTTTCAAATAGCTTTAGAAACATTATATAGTTTTTGCAAAAAAATATGATTTTCTCGTATAAAATAAAGTTTAAAAAAAATCGAAAAAATAGGTCACTTTAGTATTAGAAGTTTTTAGATAATATAATATGATAATAATTATGATAGAATATACTTTTTTAAGTCATTCTGTATACTTAACTCATTTAACCAAAATTTTGAAATCGGTCACTTTCGTTCTCAGCGTGCGATGTCTGTAAAGGTGTTATAATTTATTAAATAAATAAATAAATTTATATTGAAACAGGCGATAAATGAGAAGATCACCAATTTTCGCACTGTACGCATGGTGGTGGTGGTCACCATGCATACAGTGCGAAAATTAAGCGCAAAAGTAACATACATAACAGACGAATACGAGTATGTACAGAGTTAAGACTAACAAACGCTAGACTGACACAACCAAATCATCACATATCCGAACAACCCATCTAATACTAGGCTCGCATTCAGTATTCGGTGTCATTAGCGGGCCCGCGACCCCCGCGCACTCGACCCGCTTGCGGCCGCCACTTGCAGCCGATCGATTGTCTTCAGCTACTCAGTCATTATACATACGTTCCTAACATGCCTGTCAACTTCAGGGGCACTAGGACAACTGACGGAATACATGTATTGATCCGCAGTTATGTCTACTCTAACTGCGCCCTAATTGTGCTGTAACTGAATTTGATGGGCCATTTTTTTATATGTTGCCCGAAATTAAGAATTACTCCTGTATCGTGAGTGTGTTTATAAACATGTACACTCACATACACAAGACGCAGTTTAATGTGGGAATTGAACCCGCAATAAGTAGCTCAGCAGATAATCTCTCAACCATTTTAAGAACCAGAGGTTAAGAATTAGTTCAGCAAGTACTGAAACGTATTCTCACAGCTTTCTTTTAGCAGTGTAATGAGTGGGAGTTATATGATTGATTACTTATTGGTCTTATAAACAAACTGTTTGGTTATGTGGTCTTAGGAATCTATGAATAGATAAACAGAGCCTAGAAATATTGAAATATGTCTAGTCGATATTTTTTCTTAGAAATCTACTATTAATCATCACCGTATCTATTTTACTTATAATAAACTTATGTCTTCAACGAATGCCGTTGAATGTTGATACATTATGAGCAGCAATAATAGAAAGTTACTTTGAAACTTATTCCCATTCGAATGGCAGTGTAATGTTACTTGCAATGTATATCAACTTTTCTTTACAAGTATACAATAAAAGCGAGTTGTACAAACAAAATATTATCTGTTCGGACAATCCTTTAGTTCTAAACTTGGTAAAGCCCTTATTTTCGTCTTCTTTTATCCCCGAACAACGAGTTCTGAGCACTCTCGAACTAAAGATTTTGTTGAAAATTATTTGAAGGTTGGATGAAGACTGAGTTTTTGGAGATTGATTTATTATCACTCAACTTTAGAGATGAAAAGAAAAAATTATTGTGACTGTGACATTAAATTTTTTACTTTGTATGATAATAAATTAAAGTCATAACATTATTATAAAGAGAAAAGATTTGTCTTTTTATTTATAATGAATAAACTGACAAACTACTGGAACTATTTTAAACATTTTTTCCCGATCCGGAAAATAAACGAAAGTAATGTAGTGTAGTGTTTCTATATGTAATATTTTTATTTATGTCTAAGATAAAACATAATGAAATATTATTTTTACACAATAATCGGTTTAATTCATGAATCCCCAAGCGACCACCGGTGGCCGCGCATCTATTGTCTTACTATTGTGTCTCTAATTGACGGTATCTGAAGGGTTAAACGATAAATAAAACAATAACGCCTAAAATCGGTTTAAAAAAAAACATGTTCATTTTGCCAAAACTAAAAACATCAATTTCTATTGGGTCCTTGCTTGCCCGCTACCTCAGCTTATACGAGTAATAAGCGATGCTGTGGTCGGCGATGGAGCACACTTGCCTTGAAGTAACCTATTCACTCTTCGACTTAAAGACCGCTAGGTTGTAGCTATCAGGAAACCCGGAGGGGGTTTCCTGATAGCTACATATAGGGAATAGGGAATTAATATATTAATAATAAATTAATACAATAGGGAATAGAATAGGGAATTCCACTCCTCAGCAGCACAATGGATGTCTCCCCAAAACGCTAACGTTAATTGAAAAGGACAGCATCCTAAAGGCTGTGCATAAGCCTGCCACATAAAATTAAACAATAACATTAATACAATTTACTGGAGCATCATGTGTGAGCTTGTAACAGAGGGCGGGCCGCCAGGGAGCAAGGTTATTACCGCTGACATGACCAGTGACGGTGCAGTACGGGTAATAGCATAGATAGCATTAAGGCGCTCGGCTACTTGAAATATATAAAGTTTGTTGAAGTTTGAATTCTTACATAGCATAAAACAAAGCGTGAGAGTGGTGGCCCCGTGGTAACGACTCCGACCTACGAGTTGTAGGTCGAGGGTTCAAACCCAGCCAGGTCCATTACTTTGTGTAGAAAATTTATTTCATTGCCACTACTCTCAAAAATGGTAAAGGAAAACATTGTGAGGAAACTAGCATGTCCTAGCTCAACAATTTGAAGACATGTGACTTTCACCAACACGCAATAGGCCCGCGTCGTGTATTATACCGCCCATTCCCACTTCTAGAGAGAAGTCCTTTTTTTACGGATTCTAATGCAGCTTTTATTTATATAAAGATCAATAAACAAGGAAGGTTTATTTATACAATTTGCACCCGAACGAAGCCGGGGCGGGTAAGGGTATTATCAGTAACCTTACGAAAACTCCTTGTTGATGATGATAACTCCTGAATTGCCAGTATTATTCGACTTACAGCTAAATAATTAAATAAACTGCCGCAGCCTGTTTCCTGATAGTTACGACCAGGAGTCTTTAAATTAAGAGTTACTTCTGAGTAAGCATACTACTTAACATTAGGAGAGATATCTTGTGGCCATACACGAGCCTATCTTTAAAAAACTACCTCTAAAGTTGAAATACTTTCGATAAGTGACAACATTGACACTTAAAGATTGAATTAAATTAGTTTATTAATAATCAAGTACATTATACATGGCTGTTAGAACGGTTATCCCCAAACTAGACGTTAATCTGTATCTTGGGGATCAAAGATATTAGGTATCTACTGATCCTACAATTCCACACCGACAGCTATCTTCAGTACATCATCAACCGATGCTATCATAGCAGCGGTTAACGAATACAGATTACTCACATATAATAGCTTCTGACACTAGGGACCCTGACTCTGTCTTAATAATACACGCCTAATTTACACGTAGACCTTCAGGCTTAAGAGGTCAGGTCCCCAGGGCACGGGAAGTGACCGATGTACCGGCAAGTGTACTCTTGAGTCGTCCGTTACAGGATTTATTTGTTAGCATTATTTGTCCTTGTACCTACGTCGAATAAATCCGACAAACACTAGCGTTTGTTCCGCCGAGGTCGCACATCCACGACTAAATATTCCATCTCGTCAACTCTTCCGTCACATATGGGGATTGAAGTGCTAAACGAGGTGGAGTACTTTTAAAACACACGACCCTGGTGAAAACACTTTTCGGACCAATCCGACGCAAGCGAATAAGGAACAATACCCAATTTTTGAGAAATTGATAATGAGAACATTAGGTGTGGACAAAATGTCCCATAAATGTCGACCAACATCCAAAGACTGTGCGATTTATGGGCCCACCTTACCCTATCATGGAAAGACCTCACGGCATCCTTACCTTCCGCATGACGCAGGTCCTCACCGGACATGGCAAGTTCGGGAGGTTCCTGCATCGGATTCGAGCGGAAGAGACGCCCGGGTGCCGCCACTGTGCGGAACGCCCGGAGGACACGGTGGAGCACACAGTTGAGGTGTGCCCTGCTTGGGCGGAGCCAACGCCGTGCCTTCGTGGGGGCGATCGGCGGCGGAGACCTCTCGCGCCGGGCCTTGGTTCAGGCCATGGTCCGGAGCGAGGAGGAGTGGTAGGCGGTCGCCTCCTTCTGCGAAGCAGTAATGCTAGCAAAGGAGGAGGCCGACCGCATCAGGCAACGGCGCCCTCACCGCCGCCGCCTCCGGGGTTCCAGCCCCGATTTCCAGCCACCGTAGACGAGGGCTCGTGGACAGCGAGCTATGGGTGGCTCGCTGTCAGATCGTCCGGTAACTGTCCGGACCGAGCCAAGGCGTCAACGGCGCGCACTGTTCCCGCGCGCCTCAAGGAGTTGTCAGCAACAGGAGGGGCCCATCTGGGTCGAAGCCTACCGGGGTCGGGGTTATCCGAAAGGAAACTAGAGCCCCGGTATGAAGGCTAGAAGGAACGGCGCGGGGTTTTTAGTCAGTAAGACTCTGACACTGTCTCCCGCTCCACCCAAGAGCGGGTTTCGTCAATGATGATTTTCCTCGTCGAGAGAAAAAAAAAACACAAAACCGACGTCATTAAACATTAGCGTCGGTGCTTAAGACTTTAAAGCTCTGAAAATTTTACAGCACTTACATTCCGCAAACCACATACAAGAGCCATAGATAGAAACAGAGCCTAACACAATTATCTAATCCAAGCAGCCCGACACACGTAAATACTTAGTTAACAATAACAAATTAGGTAGTTGCCCTTGTAGCGTAAACACAACGACTCATGCATTATTCAGAGCCTGTACAAGAGTGATTCGCAGCGCTTATCAGCAAACGCCTTTATTTATGTATGGCTGGTGTATGTTTATGATATGTTTAGCGCCTATTATGTTCGATTGAGCGCTGATGGATAGGCTTATGTATTTGAGACTAATTTGCCGTTATAATCTTGTGTTACCCTCAATTTTGCCTAAAATTGTAAGTGTAACTTTACTTCAAATTAGGGATGAAATTTAAAGATGTTTCTATAAAAGACTTTTTCTTATTTAACGTCTTAATTTATTACATTTCGCCGAAAGTGAAAATTTATTATTAAAATTGTATTTCTCATAAGAGCCTATAAGCATCATAATTGCAAATGTCCATTTGATACAAGTATTTATTGTAATGCATGAAATACGCACGTGGGATGTGGGGCATGATCCCGGACAGCAGTGTCCCACCCACGCTGCGTGAAATTTTCTGCATGCGGGGCAATCCCGTATGCGTGATGAATTCCGCACAATATTAAAAACACCCTAATACTATCACACTTCTTTAAATCTTCCGGTAGACCATTTCAATTATCTCAAATTAATTTTTGAAACAGTTTTAAAAAAACAAATCTAAAACTGTCATCAAAGAAGTCCATTCTTAGAGTAGTTCCAACTTAAAACTGCAATAAGGTCCCGAAGTAAATACTGGTGTAATATAGGTCCGTGCACAAAAGCCCGAGTATCTGGTGTTTGCAGCCTGCCAGCCAATTCAGAGGTATCATCGTTTCCACATCAATGGAGCCTTCTTCCACTCCCAATAGACCCAAGACTTAGTGGATCTCGTTTAACTTTCTATTGGATTCCATTGTTGGCTTTTATCATGTTATTGTAAGCTTAAAATGAGTTGAATGAAATGGTTTTGGAGCGTGTTTATCAAACGAGTGATGTTTCAGTGGTCAAATACTTTACTTATAGAAATCAGAATATTAAGTCAAGATGTTTTGTATATCCCATATTCCCAGTTATTGACATAGCATTGCAAAATATCCACAATGTCATTGGACGAGTTATTAAGCATATCCGCAATCCAAAAAAAAAAGAACATGAAAACATTTGAAAACATTTTTTATGAGAACCCTGTTTAATATGAAAACGTCTTAAAGGATTCTAGATGATGGTAATAAAGATGTTTAGGTGAAGAATAATGTTTTCAATGTACACCCGTACCGCTATTGCGGGGCGTGGCGTTAAAATACACGTGAATGTTGTTTAAACTAAATTACGCAATCCGACTTTGTTTTATGAGATTTTCCATATTGTGACGTTTAAAACAGAATAACCTATGATCATATATTTTTTAACCATCTTTCAAAAAAGGAGAAGTTTCTCAAATCGTCTGAATGTATTTTTCTTATTCCTTGTTCAGCGATATCTTCGGCAAATGTTGACCCATTTTAATGTTTTTTGTTTTTAAGAGTGTATCTGCACTTATTATATTCTTGGCCTCATCAGAGATAGACCATAGAACAGTGACAACAAACTTTCCGGAATTGCTGCAATAGCTACCTGTTTATTGATATCAACATATCACGCCAGTAAACTCTGACGGAGTACGACAGATGTGTAGAGTTCACATTGATATTCCCTCATTTCACCAGTTACGTACAAATTCCATGTTATGAATTCGCTCATAACTTTTCGGTTTAGGGTCCGATCTTGATTATTCTTTTTGTGTTGGGTTAATTTATAACTCCGTCGTATCATTCTTCACCCTACATTTTATTTTATTTATTTTTAATACTTATACCTTACCGTAAAATTAGCTCGTTGTTTAGTTTTAGCTGTGGGATACCACAACTACAAAGTGAATAATAACAAAAAAAAACGACTACAACCGATAAAAAAAAATTCTTAAGACATTTTAAACTTTTCAGTGTTTGTTTTTTCGATTTGTATTTTTGTGTAAAAAAGTTTTTGTTATTCTATCACCCTTTAATCTTTCACATTACCCTTCGTGATGATAAACCGATGCGAACGTCTCTAAGTCATCACGCCTGCGTTTCTCAAGCCTTAAGTGGTCACTTACCTGAAACAAAATTATTTACATTAATATTACGTGAATACATAAATGAAAGAAACGAATAATCTTAAACAATAATCATGCCTACCATCTCAGCAGAACATTGTCTCAAAACAACAAACAATCGTGGCTTACAAACAAACCTTACTTATAATTACCATACAAAACAGGGAAAACAATCTACCCGCATAAACAGACGAAACTACCCACATGTAATATTCACACGCGTACACAAAAATAGTACCTACGTTTATGTATACGAAAATACTCGTTTGGTTAAACAAATAAACTGGTTGCATCATTGTTATTCACAGTCGCGGGTGCCGGCGGGGCTACTATTAAAAACAAGTTAGGTTACCGCTACACAACCCGGCAACCCGCTGCAAGACCGACGAAAAACTGTGACGACCTTTTGAATACAGTTTAATAACCCTCTGTACAAAATTCAATATTTTCTAGAGTGTCGAACTCTAGAAAATATTCAATTTTCAATATTTTCTAGACTACAAAATGTGCTTTTGTTACATTAAAAAAACTTTCACACAGATTGCAGAGCAATTGCAGTTTATTTTCTAATCCAATAAAGTGTTGTTCAAAATGACAAAAATGATAAATATTGCATTCAATGATTTATGAACCAAAAAGACAAAATAATGGAAAATACACAAAAAGCTGCTGTCGTAAAATAGACGTAGTAAAGCCCATCAATAACTGTAAAAACTGAATACAAAAAAATACTTGGTTATATTTCACTTTTTATGTGTGTAAAGCATCGAATGTGCACATATAAACCCGCGTATATGTACCGTCACGGCCGCTTCCCCGAGCGTTACAGGCTTAAAATTTTAAGCGAGCCCCAGTCCCGACATGTATGAGTCTACAGTTTAGTTCGAGACAGCAGAAATTCATTTTCAACAATAAGACGTAACTTTATAGCTAAAATAACAATGACAATGTCGTCTATGCGACAACATATACGATTCTAAACGACATTACAAACTTGAGTGAATGGAAGGAATGAGACGCGAGCCTACGTCATAACTCTATCAGCATCCCGTCGGAGTTGAACGCGTGCTTAAAATTTCAAATGGGACGACATTGACACTCAGACATTCGCATCACGTAAGTTTTACTGTCCACCGGCGCTTCAGGGACTTGTAATTCAAATCAACCTAAGTGCTGGGGACCATGTAGGACAAAATAGGAAATTTTCGAACCTCCTGGGCCCCCTTTGCTGAACGAGACCGGAGAACTGAACGAGATATTGCAATGAAATGCAAAGCAATAATAAAAGACGAGTTCGAAAGTAATATATTTGATGGCGCCCGACGTGGGACTCACAACAACATGTCTCCGGCCGCCATCGCTGATGAAAATTTAAATTGGACGCAATATTTGTCTGAAATTTACCTTTAGTAAACGCGAAATGTAAATAACATTCCTTTTAAACCGAAAATAGTTTTTATTTTTGTTGCTTAAAAAAGCACTCTTCACTTACTTTTAATAATCACTACATATAAGTCAAACACGATTCAGTGGTCCTTGAAATATAATTAGTTGGTAAGTCAACTTTAAGTCTGTCATCAAAGCGTCCACTTTCAAATAAAGTATATTGCAGTAATTTGGCTTGTCATCTGTGACATTGAAATATTTCAAACAGTTCGTTCATTCAAAACAAGTCGAAACATGGAAAGCAATAACCATTTATTTTGGCACCCAACGTGGGCCCGGCGCAATTGAAACTGCTACATACAGACGTACATATACCTGTGTAGAGATAACGCGCGCCCCTGAATATGTAAATGCGTGTATTGTGCCTACTTCGAGCTCCTACTTGAAATGATTACTCGCATAATATCTGTTATTGCTGCGCGTATTTCATCTCATTATGTTGAATGGAGTTAATTGGAGCCTGCGACGACGGTGATACTAAATTAAATGCGGGATTGTTACAGTTCAAACTATTGATGTGTAAGTTTAAAGCTTATTTGCTATTTTGAGGTGGGACATTATCAAATAACTCCTTTTCATCTAGGTGGAACAAGAAAGAGTGTTAGACTTATGTTAACCAAAACCCATTTCTGCTGCTTCAGTCACCCTTTGCTTTCCAGGGCCGCGGTAAAAATGTCAAACAATCCCGCTGCTAACTCATCGCTTTTTATACAAAATTATAGGCTCAGAGAAAAAATTTAATCAATGAAAAAGTTTTTAAATAACGCCCAAAACGTTTCAACCAACTCGTCACTCCACAATTTAATCGCCTTTCAAGCTTAACTCAAATATTCCGTTCACTAAAAGCACGATTATAGCATTCGCCGCGAGTTAAGAGGGAAAATTAAAGAGCTTTCTATTTAAATAATGAGAACATAAACTAACACGTTTATGAGAAACAAAATACTTGGCTTCAAGCGCGTCTGAGGAGTATAATGAGCATTCAAACACGGGTTAACCATTTGTTTGAAGAATTTAATAAGTAAATTATAAAGCAAAATTAATACGCCCACTTACGGGTGTGTGTTGTTGTGTAGGTACACTAGCAGATTCGAGATACGGTTTCTTAACTTCTGCGCTCTGGGTGGAGCGAATTTTACTGACTAGACCCCTTCTTCTTTTTTGACTTTTCTTTGTATTCCAGGATAACGGTACCTATATCGAATAATCCCGCAGCCTACCAGGCGTCGGCTCCAGTGGGCTTAGGCAACATTTTGCTGTCATTTCTTTGGAACACGTGGTATACGTGGAACTCAACACGTCAGCTCGGCTTAAAGGACGCCGAGCTACCTATTACTGGCTGACTGCAAGTGAAATCCACCTTGCAACTGCCAACGCCTGGGATGTCTGTTGCGGCGGCGGCTAAGGCGTATCGCTCACGATCGCCTCCACGAGGACCCAGCGTTAAAAGACTAAAGTACTTTCAAACAAATATTCTTGGACTCTGTATCTCACTTTCGAAGTAAACGCAAAAAAACAAATCGAATAAAGAAAAAATGTTATGTTTAAGTCACTAAATAATGCAACTTGTCAATTTCTTACTCACCAACTTTAATATTTGAGTTTCACAACTATTTGGTCAAGTATGTATTAAATTGTCAAGTCGCAATATTGAGTGACGTAGAACGCATTTTCTTTTAAAGCAACGGACAAACTTTTTGCATGACAGGAGTTAAGATTTAAAAAACTTCATGAGAAATTGATCTACGATAATATATCAATACTTTTATCATGAATCTGTTATAAAGAATTAAGCTATTTTTCAATGATGAGATAGAACTTTCTGAGCCGTTGAAATTTAACCACTAGAAAAAAAATAACGACTGTACTTTTTAAACACTTCGCCTAAATCTAAACTAAATATTTTGCTACAATTTGGTACACTAAGCTAGTAAACATAGCACACAAAATCTTGATAAACGCATGACGTAAAGTTAAATTGTATTGCGGCCGTAAAGCTCAAATGTACCAAAGAAAGATAAATATGTGCTGAAATGATTTGCGTAGGCCTGTGTCTGTTTAGGACGAGGAACACAGAGGGGATAGTACTGACTACTAGCTACTGCAAATAACTATCCTTCACAAAATTATAAGCTAGCTAAGCTAGCTTTACATTCTAACTAATAACGCGAAACTAACTCTGTCTATCTTCTTTTTTACGCCTATATTGAATAATGGTATACAGATAGATTGAATCTTGAAGAAAGACAGAAAACGAGGACATTATTATCCCAGGAGAAGTTACTCTTGGGATAATTTCCGACTTTCACGCAGGCAAAACCGTTTGCAGAAACTAGTAGCTTAGTATATTTACTCATACTCCCAAAGTGCTTTTATACAGTCCTGATAGATGTTCATTAAACTATTTCGCTTTACGAAACGGGAGACCTAAATTCGTGATCCGAGTATCAATATGCATAAGGTAAGTACCTACTCGGTTGGATCGACGCAAGTCGCATAGCAATGACGTAGGTACCTGCAGGCCGACGTGTAAAACAAGAATTAGTCATTTCGGAAAATTTGTTGCAATCCAACCAATTGCAATTTTGTGGCAATCTGTCGAAAGACAGCTGAAGATATAAGGTTTGTGACATTTAAACAACTTTTTAGCCATACCTACCTACATATGTTACAGATCACGAGTAATCCTAAAGAAAGGTTATACCATTCCTTGTAAGTTCAACTAAACTTTCTGCACTTGTGGGAGCAATTTGCTACAAGAAATATGGTGTTTGTGAGGCGGGTCTCCACAATACTGACAAAGTTTGGCGATACGATATGAATCGAAACACTTACCGTGATTGACTTGGACGGTTTATTTTTTAATTTGAGTAAGAACTAACCTTTTTCGGATATAAAACTTTGGAATTCGGGGCAAAACCATTCAATGTTAATTGACCTTAAGGTCATGTTTAACTATTTTTATGCCCAAAAGTTTCATCGTCTAACCAATGTTATAGAAACTTTACACGACTTCTCTATTCGTGTTTCTCTGTGAAAACTAAAGCCGACGTACTAAACCGCTTTCATACATTTCTCACTGTTTGAGGACCACAGTTTGCATATAAATCTCATGCGGGAGGACGCGGCAGAACAACGACGCGCAGTAAACGTGTCCCCGAAGAGGTACACTCTGACCTGAGTTCTGGAATTGTCTGACCAGTCGTTTCAGAAGTAGGACTGTCCTGAATTACAGACATTTCACATTCAAATCTACTTCTGTCCATGCTACGATATAATGGGATTGGTAAAAGAAACCTTATCCGTTGCTGCAAAACAAAGAGTGTATAGCGAAAACTCGTAAAAACTGCATCGTCAATTTTGCTAAATAGCCCATTATTTTCGCCTGGGCCATTTCGTTCGTTCTTATGTCACGAAGAATATGTGAACATCAATATAAAATGTGACACAGAATTTTAAAACGCTTTACTGTTCGGTGGGAGCTTAGTACTGGGAGTGAATGCATTTGGGTCGTAACTCATGTCCGACATGACGGGTGTCGGCAGCTATCGACGCTTCCACGTCATTACACACGTTAGGTACTTGTTACTGACCTATAGACTCAGTTACCTGCTCATTTGAAGCTGAATTCAATTCAGGGACCCAACTGACTAGGATGTAAGCCAAGCTTTCCAAAGGACCAAAAATAAGTATTGTGATCTAAAATATAAATGATGGCCAGTCCATCTACTCCTTCGGAATCGCGAACATGAGTTACATCTGTGATACTTTTACATCCCAAAGAGTACGTCCTATCATTTTATATGTCCGTTCATATTTTAGAAACGTATTTATTACCGGCGGCTCTTGTAATAAATACCCGTGATTTGCAATTGAAATAAATTCGCTGTTGTAGCGAGTGTGCAATTTATTAGTGCAGCACCGCACTGCTGCGCCGCACCGTGCCGTCCGACCGCTGTACTGATTAGTAACTTTAAAGGTAATATACTATTAAAAGTGTAAAGAGCAACATCAATAACACACGGTTTCTAATAAAAGAGCCATTCGCAACAAGGTCTGCCTATTTGCTCACACTCTGGACGTTTACCCAGATACTTTTGACAGACCTGATTAAAGTCCTGAGGAATTCTCACAATGATGTCTTGAAGTTTCCTTTTTTTAATCCGAAACTTTTTATGCACGTTTAGCATCACAGCAGTCGCAGTGTTTAAGTAAAGCTAACCTTCTGAACTTGCCTACTCCACCAACGTGCCACTGAGCTGTAATGTTGCCGCATTAGCTTCATATGGCGTTAGTGGGTGATATATCTGCACTATATTGTTCATTAGGAAGCCGTACTCGCTGCATAGTGCATACTACTCGTACACCCACCCTCCCCGACTCTAGGTACGATCAATTGTGTGTCAAACCATTTAATATGCTCTAGATACTATTATTTCTTCACAACAAAACCGGCATTACTAAGCTACGGGAAACAAGTACAATTCTTGGAATTAGTATTAAAGCAAGCTTGTATAGTAAACTTAATTATAACTCCTCAGTCAATATTAAAACAAGAAAGTCAGAAGGGTCTTGCTTATAAATATTTATGAGTAAATCTGTAATCCTGAAATATCCATTACCGTCGGCATTAGCACAATATTTCTCCAGCTGTGTGATTTGCGCGTCATAATTGGTATTACTGGTTTATTTCGACGGCGGGAATTTAGCTTTTCGACTATGTCTATTTCGAAAAATATTCGTAGGCATAACAATACACAAACGAATTACGATACGTCTGATTGTGAGGCGTAAATTAGAAAAGTAAATATGAGAAGCTGTGTTGTTAGTTGTTACATCGTTCTTATTCTTTTTCTATTAGGTAATTATAGCCGAGATTGGCAAGCTGATAAGTTTCAGTAGTCAATTTAGTTTCAAGGAATATTTTATAGATCATATTTATCGTCGCAACTTCGACAGATTTTTTTTTTCTCTTGGTAACCATTTCGTTACAGAGAAAAGGAAATATTACATATTTATTAGTAATTAAGTTTACTGGTTGTATTCGTGTATGATACTGTGAGCTTAAACGTGAGCTTAAAGTTATTATCAGCTGTGATCTTTTTGAAATACAATTTTGTGATTATTTTTAGTTCGTGATGGTTTCTGAAATGCATTCATGGCTAGTTCAAATTTTTTTGGACTTCTAAAATAAGAAAATGAAACATAATTAGAACTAGCCATGAATGCATTTCAAAGATGATAATGTTGCGCTAATTTTCCATTCCAAAGATTTGTAAATTCATTAAATTATTGCCATTAACGAAGCTCACAAACATAAGTCGAAATGATGTTGGCACGAAAGAGCTATGTTTAACGCTTGATTTACCAAACATAATACACCCAAATTGACTTAAAAAAAATAACTGGCTACTACTCATACTATGGTTAAATATGTGCTATAATAAAATTTCAAGTTGTTTCATTGTTTTGTTCAAAAAAAGCATACAAAGATGCGCTAATAATTTGCCGCGGGTGAATTTTTACAAGACTGTAGCCTTAAACTAATCAAAATCATTAAAATGACATTAAAAATATTATTTGACCCTATTTTGTGTATTAATTTGGTAAGTTTAAAAATCCAATAATGCTTAATAACATCGTATTCAACTCAATGTAAAAAAAAATGTTGACCAAGTTTTTCATTCAAACTCCCCATAGTGCTCCCAGTACCCCAGCATTCTCAGTGCAACTAATTTCACCAGCAATGTGTACCAAGGATTTCACAAACAAGTGCACAATTTTTCCCTTCTACCGCTAAGCGCCGATGTTGAGTCAGCGGTGTGGCTCGACTAATTAGTGTGCCCACAGTTCGACCCGCTCTTTGTGTGCGACACTATTTTCAGTACCAATGTTAGGTATAGCCAATTATCTACACTATAATATAATACAGAGGTAGTCTGTTTTTTTTTTTTGTTTGTAGGAGGTAATCTCTGAAAGTACTGGTCCGATTGGCTGTTTTGTTGCTGAGTGATATAGGCTATAACTTTATTTACGCGGGCGAAGTTGCGGGCAAAAGCTTATGACTTATATTTTTAGCAAGCATGTTCTGATCATTAGTGATAGTATGGATTAGTAGCCTGCAGCAAGTTACGTGTAGGGTCACACAATAAATCTCTTACATAATCAAGTTCATCTTCTATCACTCATAATATTGATCATGATATTGAAAATCGTCTGGGTATTCTTTTACTAATTGTATAATTTCATCTACGTAGCTATTACCTACTAACCAACATTATTCTGCTCATCATATGAATTCTGCACCAGACGAATGTCAAACCAGGCACATTTCCTGCAACACATTTCACATTCATCCAATACATTCACTACAGGCATTAATGAGCGCGCGTTTTAATTAATCGTTTGTACTCTGACGGCGATCGATGAACATGCAGACCAACAACAACGACTGAGTTACGAATGCAATCATACAAGCAATTACTGGACGATTGACTAGTTTACCACGTTTGTTTTTGGTGTAAACTGCAGATTAAAAAATAGAACCATTGTATATTTTAGATTCTAATTAAAAATGGAAAGCTGACACTATTTGTTAACCTATTAACCGCCTACGTCGGATATATCCGACCAATACTCTCGCGTTTATTCCGCCAGGGTCGCACATCCATGACTAAATATTTCATCTCGTCAGCTCTTCTATCACTTATTATGATTGAAGAGCTAAACGAGATAGCGTACCCACACAGCAGTCGCAAACACACAACCCTAACGAATAGGTAATAATTCTCGTCGGATAAATCCAACGGGAGCTGTTTAATAATTAAATGTATTGCGTTAAAATATACGTAGACCAGAAATGCGATAAGTCCAAAGATTTCTAGAAAATGTTGTTGACAAGAAGTTTTCAGCTCATACCTACATACAAGTACATTATGTTCTACAGCGTTCTACCACGAAATATATAGGTACAGAAGTCAATCTTCATACAAAGCGCGCTCGAGCAACGCACTCTTAGACACCGCCCGCTCACGGATACGATATCTCGGTAGCGTCTCGGCGCACTCGTCGACCAGTTCCGGCTCAAACGCTCATTAGTGTGCGTCCACCAAGCGTAGGTATAAAAAGTGAAGTACATACACACACAAGAGATTGTCTTCTGTACCTATCTATTTTGTGGTTCTACACTCATATTAGAACTTGGAAACTTTCTCGAAATTAAACCCAACCCGGTGCATAGCCGTCCCTATACTTAGAAGTCATGTTTACCACTTATGACGTCAGTTGTCAACAACGTAATACGTAGGACCTGCCCATTAGACGGAGCCCCAAGGGTACTGTCCCTCCGCAACTCATAAGATCCCGTCACAATATTCCCAAACGATAACTACATAACATACAAACCATTAGAACTAAAGTCACGTCTGGCTAAAAACAGACCGGATTAAAGCCTTCGTGATTACACCGACTAGTAATCGTGCCTCAGTTTTATGGTACTAAAAAACCCGAAAATAGACACGACTTTTGTGAACTCGTAAAAGTAATAATAATTGTGTTGCTATGTCGGTTTCATGGAAGGTCGGACTCCTTAAAATGTAATACTGTGCCCCAGTGTTATTTCTGCTATTTACCAGCTAAGTTTTAATAGTGAATTAATTATCTTTCGAGTAGGTAGCTTGGGTGCTTCGTATCTAGACTGCGGCAGTCATAAGTCTGCGAGGGACCCATAAGCACCAAGTTTATCGAAGACATATTGTATGGTGTAATGTAATGTGTCTACACCACACGTGGTTTTATTGTACCTACATATCTGTTTACAGCCACTGTAAATCTAGTCTACAGACATAAATAACAACATTTTATGAAACTTAGTTTATTGCATCAAATAAACCTTTATTCCCGACATAAAACCTATATTTGTTAATCCTTGGTCAACACTCGTTAATCCTCTCTATCGCAGTGTCCACAGCAGCCATTTTTCCTGCCATTTGCATAATGGTTAACCTGACAATGATCGTGGTGACAGCGTCGCATAAATACGAATACGTTATTAGGCACGCATCGTCCGGATCGGCCGGACAGTCCGGGTCCCGGACACCGGACACAGCGACACAGGCGCCTCTTAATTTGCATTTTAATTTACTAGTTCATCGTTAATATAGCGATGTGTAAAAACAGCTGCGTTGCTTATTGCTGGGAACTTTTTATTTGCATGGCTCTTCTGGGTCAGATTAGGCTGGCACGCTGTTATCTCGAGTGAGCCTACATTTACACGAGTTACCAATTTCAACAACTTCCACCCTAAACCACTCGAGTGCTCTCTGCGACTTGGTCTGATGCACTTAGCGGTGACCTACTTGAAATCTCGCTTACTCGCATTGTAAGCTCAACTAACTAAAGTTAACTCCTATGCGGTTGGCGTAAACTACAGAGCAGCACGTGCTGTTAACAAACATTTAAAGACAAAACTACAAAAAAAACGCTTTTATCCTCACCCAAATTTCAAATAAGGATAGGTATCCAAGTCAATCCGATGCAGTTTCACATGGACCTTTGCTTTTATCCAGATTACACCAAAACCTCAGCAAACATCGTCATAGAAACCCACCACAAATACGTCTTCAAACTGCATTTAACCCTGAAATTTATCGCAATCTGCACCACAAGCTCGAAGACTCTCGAAGCCCGCTTGCATTACAGTTGAATTCCTCACGCTTGCGACCTCCGCAGCGCTGTGCTGACGAGAATTTGCGCCCAAATGTAATGGTGCTTCACACATGATCGCACTCGCGCACTGAGTGGCGGCTGTTGGATCACTGCGTCCCAATTTAAATGCGGTTTCATAACCAGATGCATTATTAGAGGGCTGTTTGACATTTATGGAGAAATTGGGGATATAATGATCGGTAAAATTGTTTTACTCAAGCTATTGTGTTTATACCCAGTTGCTGTATCACACAAGCTTCAGTGCTATTGTTCCACGAAGCAACTAAATTAAACTGTCCCGGCTATCACTTCAAACAGCCGCATTCGATCGAGCACAGCTCTTTAGCACTGCCATTATCCAGCCATATTTTACCCTGAATACACATTTGTTTCGGCGCAGCGTTCATTTGAGCTTTAAAACGCTACAATTTGGTGGCCAACAAATGTATGGAAACTAGGTTTGTATTGTTACATGTACGAGTAACCTTGGCGCTATATTTGGCTCAAAATATCGGGCGTGGAATACGTGGCCAGACCGCAGGGCCACCGAATGCGCGACTTATGTAACTAGATTAAAGTTTATGAGTCTGGGACTGTATGTGACCTGTGCCGTTTTTTTTTACGTAAATGGGGCTGATAGGGTTTTAAAATTAAGGTGGAATTCAGTCATCAGTAGGTACAATATTGATTTAAAATCTGATTTATAGACTAATTAATTCAAATTTATCCATTTTTGACTTGGTACGTAACAGCGTACCACATGTTTATTCAAGGGGTACATTCTTTACAGTTACCAAGAACATCACTACAACTGTCAGTATGTTTTTCCTTACTGCAATTTAGAAATCCAGACGCACTGAGTACTTCCAAATATCCATAATATGAGCTCATCAATAGCAGTGGAGCATCCTCAGCGGACCTTGGTCGGAGTTGGCGCGCTGCCAAAGGTCGTCCTTGCCCACTTTCACCCGCTATCGATTTTGGAAGATGCCCCACATCGAGGCTTGTTGCCCCGGCTAACGCAAGTGCAAGTTCACAAGTGTTGTATTGGGGATGTTGCCAGTGATGCCGGCTGTTGGGGGTGGTGCTTTGGCTATATGGCTTTACTTGGTATAAAAAGTATACTGTTTGTGCACCCAGCAAATTTAAAATAGTTTCGAGGAGGGTCAGAAATTCTCCTTGAATTTAAAAAGTACATATGGTAGCAATAAGCAACACCCGATGAGAGAAATACATTGTAACTTTTTTCAAGTTCAAACTCTTTAACGAATTAATTTTGTAACTAGAGAGAGTTGGTCTCTCCAAATCCCAGAGGCACGTAAATCACTAGAACTTCCACTTCCTACGCGAGTTAGAAAATCCCGCAGAATAGATAGATAACACACATTTTCTACACGCCAACATTTTTCAATCGTTAGACACTTATCTATGAATCTAAATTCTGCTCACATTTTCCCTCCAAGGCAATCGAGTGATTGAACAAAATTTTATTCTAAAAATATCAGTTTGTCCTAAACTATTTTCAATAACAAAGATTACACGACCTTTTATAAGAAACTGAGCGGAAAACTAACAGAGAACTGAAATGTTTTATTTTCTGCTCTCAAGACTGAACGAAAACATCGTTTTCTACAATGCGATAAAGGCATGACCTAGAACCAAAAGTTCGAAGACGTGTGACATCCACCAATACTCACTGGGCCTATTTGGTAGATTACGGAACATTACCTCTCCTTCAGAGACCTGAGTCTCAGCAGTGGGAACATTATAAGGTTGATTATATTATCCTATGTTATGATGCGAAGCGAAGCAATTTACATAGCTAATATTATTAGACAGAAGTGTTGGATGAAGAGCAGTGCGGACAGTCGCGGCTGCAGGGCGAGGCCTGAGCCGCCGCCGACAAGCTGCGTCACGGAGTCACCCAGCAGCGACACGAGATAATATATAATTCTAGAAATTTGCATTTTAATCACTGTGTCGTCACCCGTAATGGACACAGAAAAAAATGTATGAATTTAAATATACATTTTGCATAATTTACATGTGTCGATGAAATGCTAAATCAGACACTGAATAATCCCGGAGATAGTCATTTCAAAAATAATATCGTTTACCGACATTTTCGTTCTATGAAACTTCGTTCGAATGAGTCATTGTTTATGCCAGGAGTGGCGAACATTTCAATTGAACAACTTTGTCTCGGTATACCTTACATTTAATAAGAATTCGGTAAAGTAAGTCGACTCAAAACGGTCGCATTCATTTTGATTTATACGCTCCACTAAATTCTCGTGAAAATGTACGAGTAATAGAATTTAGAAAAAGTAGTGCTGGGAGAAATGTAACGAACGTAATTTACGGTATAACCTGTCATCGCATAGGAACTTTACATTTATAAACTTATTTTGAATATATTATAACGTCCGTTTAGAAAATGGCTTGATATTTTAATAAATAAAATGTTTAGTCCGCAGCCCATTCCTTCCAGATTCGGCTTTATTTTACTATCCCGTGTCCTATTGCTGAGCAATAGTCTGAGTCTGGACGCGTGCCGTGGATAATAAGCGCAGTCACAAGTTTACAATACCTGGAAGCGGGGTGTTTGAAAAAGTACATAAAACGAAGTAAGTGCTGTAAAAATAAGTATGACTTTTGTGCCTGTTTTTTTTTTTAATTTCTTGTTTTTATTTTAAGGATTAAATATATAATAATTGTTAAATAAATAAACTAAGGGAAAATATTACCCGTAGGTATTCCCTGCGTCATGTTGCTTACTTTATTAGGTCTAATTTTAATCTTTGTTATATTAATGCAATAATGTGTTTGTTGAATTGATTATTATTCATCATCATCAGGTTTTTTAATGTTCCCACTGTTTGGACTCGAGCCTTCTCTCTAGGAGAGGGAACGGACGTAATCCACCACGTGGGCCCAGTGCTGGGTGGTGAACTAAGCATTATCAAGCCGAAATGTTGGCAGAAAATCTGTGCCGGAGTGAAACACTCGTGTAATTACATGGCCCTCTCAATATGACGTAATTCTCTCTAAGACCTCCACTCTGACGCCTCACTAATCTCCCGGGAATGTGTTTTTACGCAACTGTATCAAAGTTTTAAGTACTTACGACAGGTATTAAGAAAATTTCAAGGAGCTTTTATTTAAAACATTTTAGAAGAGCGCCTTAATTCATAAAGTGAGAGTGACGAAGTAACCAGAAAGGTAACCACAGTTCTGCCTAAACAAAAGATACCAGTAGTAGTAGTTCTTCTAAGCTTTGTTTTCTTGAAACGCTGAGGTAAGCGGTGTGAGGCGCTGGACACATGGCGTATGTGTACTCTCTGCAGACGCGACGCTCTGCACTGCTGACGTTTTTATACGAATACTAGCTTTTGCCCGCACGGCTTCGCTCCCGCTCTTCCCTACTCTACCCTACTCTACCCTATTCTACACTACTATACCCTACTCTACCCTACACTATTCTTCACTACTCTACACTTATCTACACTACTCTACCCTACTCTACCCTATTCTACCCTACTCTACCCTACTCTACCCTAGTCTACCCTACTCTACCCTACCCTACCCTACCCTACCCGACTCTACCCGACTCTACCCTACTCTACCCTACTCTACCCTACTCTACCCTACTCTACCCTACTCTACCCTACTCTACCCTACAAAACTTCACATAAACCATCTACTAAATAGTCCGAACAAAGCCTAAAAATTTGGTTTGGATAGGTGAGCCTGTTCTTGAGTTATAAAATAACAACGAAAAGTGGCATTGATTTTTATATATATATAGATAATATAGATATATATAGATATATAGATGTTCCTGGTAACGCAAACCGCAGCGTTGTGCGTTCCGATCAAGAGAACAAAGCTTTAGTTCAGAAAACTTCAAAACATAAAAAAAAAAATCGATAAATATTGACAAAGTTACATAATACTCATCTCGCAAGACATTTATCTGAAAATATGTCGCACAAACTTTCAAACGGATCACAGCTGGGTCATCGATCATCCACGACGCGGTGAGGAAACACTCTTAACGAAACATTTCCGATTGCTCTAATGACCGGTGCTACAATATATCAACTGTTATTTTTGTTATTCGTGAAAATAAACTATCAAATTAGTTACTTGACGTGAAAACAGTAGCCAGGGATTATAGATAGGAACTAATAGTTATAAGAGATTTCATTTAAGAGCTCAGCTATTTCAACAGATCTTGATAGCCCTTGCCTGATCTGACTCGGTAGCACATAAAGCATTCTTATTCCTCGAATTTACAATGAGTAAGGAGGCCGTACATATCACGGTATCGGGCCCGCAGCCTACATCAGTAGGTATCGGTGTCACGACAGCCTCCGGCATATCTGGTCGCATCTCGCCAAATGTTCGAATTGGGTCACTGTTCTAACACTACTATTGACTTGTGCATACTGGATTCTACACATTTCATGCGGATTGCGATTCTATTTTTGGCTTGAACTGCGGTATCGATTGATCTCAAAGTCTTGGCTTTATGTAATAATATTTTGGTGTCAGTCTAAACTGATCATCATTTACATATACACGCACAGCCGAAACTACTGGGACTAAGAACGTGAAATTTTAAAGTTTTCTTATTATGACGAAGGTGAACTCAAGAGAGCATTTTTCAAAACTCATTCCCTAAGGGAGATGAAAGATGAGATGAAACTGAGGTACAAGATTTGTTTGAAAAGGCCTTCATGCGGGCGAAGCCGCAGGCAGAAACTAGTATTATTATAATAATAAAGATCAGAATCCGTCAGGTTCCGATTTCAGTCACAGAACGACAGAGCTTGATCTATATTCAGTTCTATAAATAGTTTTATATTTGAGATCCTCTTCCCTCTAGAAATTCCAAACTCCAGAGAACAAAGCTTTCAAGAGCAAAATGTATTAAGGATTACCTCGGAACAACATTTTATTAAAATTTACGAAGATGCTGCCTTACCTTCTCATTTCCTTGACTAAAATAAAATCCAAATACGTAATGGGAATGATCTCCGCCTACTGGGGTGTTGTATTGACACCTGACCTGTGACCTTCAGACCTCCCTGTATTTCCCAGTGTTCCGTTGAATTATGAACACGTCGTTAGCATAGGGGTGCGGGCAGACGGGCAGCTCGTCACTCAGTCTCTGTTAATTAACGGACACCTCGCTCGGGATTGGAACCGACGACCCGTTGGCTAGATTGCCTATTAGCGCTGCGTCGGGATTGTGAAACACGTGACTCGAGTAATTGTGAACTACTTTGATCGTAAATTCCGAGTCACGTGTTGCTTATCAAAGCTTATCTATGAAGAAGTCACGTCATTCATACTCTCTTCTTAGAAATAGGTTGCAAAACATGTTACCTTCCCATGAGATGAACATATCACTTTGATCACGACTACTTTCTTCACCTTTGAACTTATTATTTACAGAAAGACGAAATAGCCCACACACACAAAACACACGTTCACGCACATTTCACGCACATTCAAATGGCCGTTGGGGCCGGCGTACCGGAAGACGCAGCGTTGGAAGGCCTCCCACAAGGTGAACCGATGACCTAGTCAGGGTCCACCATCGGATAGATATGAGACGCACAGAACCGGCCGTTACGGCGACGCTTGAGGGAGGCCTATGTCCAGCAGTGGACGTCTTTCGGCTCATATGATGACCAATATCTAAAGCATATTAAAATCTCCAACGAAACAATTCCAGTAATACATTCAATTTGTTAGTAATTTATTATGTTAACAATTGTAATTATTTAAATTTTTCCTGCTTTTTTATGTAGCCTCTTTGTGGAATGTGAATGTGAGAACACTGTATAATCCACAAACATTTAGATAACTTTCTGTTACGACTTACTTTTTTTATTTTATTATGATTAATTTTGTGCTTTTGTGTACAGTGTTGACTGGTCTACACTGTTCTTACATAAATCAATGAATATTGTAATAAACACATTTTTTAAAAGAGTAACCATGGAGTTTCTTGCCGGTTCTTCTCCATAGGAAACGACCAATTTGGAACCGTGCACTAACTTCTGACGTTTTAGAAGTGCCCATGTAGGCCTATGTGAAATAAAATATTTTGACTTTGACTTTGAATAAACGAATCGCTTCTTAAAATATTTTTTAAGCTGAAATGATAATGATGATAATGAAAATAAACCGGATTTGAAAAGCCAGATGGATACACACAAATCTATAATCAAACTTCAATAGGCGACCATTTATTTGCTGGGTTTTGTCTGAACCCATTTGTAGTATAATATCGTAGCAAGACAACGCAGTAATAACATTTATATGAACAGAACAGTGTTGATTTAGTCATAAACTCAAACGGCTCTGTCCAATCGCGTCCGGTTTTCGACTACCCGGGATTGGAACCGGCGACCCGTTACTCCGACGCCCTATTAACGTCGACTGGCTAACTGATTTGTAACGGCAGTTTAATCGTGTGAAATCGACCAGAGACGCTGCTGCTAACATTATTACAAGTTGGTGATAGATATGGTTTCTGGTCTAGTGATCGCAAGATAGACTAAGAAAAAGAAAATGTTTATTTTTTGAGGTGGGATATCATCTAATGAGTTCTCCCGCTCTAGGGTGAAGCGAAGGGAGTTACAGTCTTTTACTGACTAAAACCACGCTTACGTCCCTTAAGTTGCCTTTTGCGATCTAGGACGAGAACCCCTTTGATACGTTTTCCCATGAGCCTAGACCTCGCATTGTAGCGCATGTGGAACACAGCGCACCGACGACGACTCGAGCTCGGCATTTATAGGACGGCGAGCTACCCTTTGCTTGTCGTTCGCAAGCTGCGCCTACGTTGGAAATGCTTACACTAGCTATTGTCAGCGGCTTCGCCCGCGTAGGTTTAACACTTCTCACATTATAAATTCTATTTATTAATCCAAGCAAGCCGTATGACTTACATACAAACTTTCACAATTAATATTACTAGTTACAGGTGCAAATTATATACTTAAACTGTCCTCGTTTATTGTTCTTTTTATTGACTTTCAATAACCTGAAGCAGTTGGATACCAGTATTTTACATGGTGTGTGTGCCTATCGGAATTTTTGACTACCCAAAATGTCTGACAGGGATCGACAAATGTGAGCCGAAGGCTTAACATGCTTTCCGAAGGAATTTGATATGAAACGGACGGTCACTCACGGACCTTGGTAACTGTCGCTTAGCCTACGAGCTTCGACCGAGATATTTAACCGCGACCCCACTTTGAATAAGTGCCCTGAATACATATACAACATTACTTTTAGTTTATGCGAAATCTGAATATAGTTTGTACAGAATCAGTAACTGAATGGATTCCAATAGATTTTACACCATGTTATATGTTTTCCCCAAAACTATTTAAAAGGGTCACAAGTTGGACATCATAGACACTAAGTACAACACAGGTCACAACGAGCATTAGGTGCCAACGAACAGCTGGGTGCAAGTGCAAAATAACCCCTAAGTCGTCTGGATAACCCAGTGAATATTTTTGCTAACATAACAAGCTATATATAACTTTGTGATTTTTCATGATAAGAGATATGAAATTTTGTACATAGATTCTTTACATAAAAATACAAAACACGTGTTTCGGGTTTCGCATATAGTAAAACTAATGTTGTACAAGAACCAAATAATCTTTCTGGTAATCCCGTGCTCATGGAGACCACTTAGTACTTTTATAGTTTTCAGAAGTGACGTAACATCCTTGTAGCAGAATGTAATCAGCGCTTAAATTCGCAAACTCGTAATGTGTGGTCAAAACTAATATCTGGCGGTTACGTGCAGACAGGTCGAGTTTGCGAGTAATTTCTTAATTGCCATAGTTGTGGACCTCCATCAGTCAGTCACAGGCCATTTGTGTTTAATGTTGGTAAGAAGCTTTGATGTTACGAGCGCGGCAAGTAAGCCCGGCTGGTTTATGTACTTACTAAAAACTGTTGGTTATGAACGCGGTTGATCCATTTCGAGTTTCATTCTGCCTGAGATTAAGCCTACGCTCGCCAGTGATTATTTAAGTTAAAAGGTTACATTTTAAGGGTGGTTACGTAGTGTAACGGGATTTGTGATTAAGGTCCCTCAGGGTAAAATTTAAATAGACTACATTTTTTTAAGTTGACGCAAACTGTAGGACCATGGCTCCTTAACTCGAATAGATTTCATTATTTATTTTTTCAGTTCAAGAATTGGCAACGCAAGATTTTTATTCAGATTATAAAATACTCAAAACGGTTCAACAACCGCAAGTCACGAAATTCTTATCTTGCAAATTAGTTTTCAAAGCGAAGGCGTTTTTTAAAAGATAATCTAGTAATGTAATGGAAAGCATATTTTAAGTATTGGAAAGATAAATATAAGCTCAGATATAAACGAGGCCAAGATAAAACGGAACCGCCGGAAAATGAACACAATAATTTGTCGAGAGAGGCGCCATTTCAAAATAAGTGACTATTACGAAATCCTGATTTTTCGGTTTGTTCTAACTTTCTAAGCTGGAAAGTAAATTTGAATGAGGCCCAGGCTTGAGATTACTTTCGCAGCATTGCCCGGAATAAGTGTAATAAACGAAATTAAATGCTTAAATAAGCTTAGACGTTGTTTCTACAAATTACTAGATCAGTCGCATAATATTTAGAGTTCTTATTAGTTATCTATTTTTTCGAGTATACTATAAACCAAGTTTATAATATATCCATGTGATTTTTGTATATGTTCCACGGTTATTTATTAAAGGAGGATAAAGAATAAGGAGCGATAGCTCATAACTGTAAAAGGTAGAATATCTTTGTTGACTTATACGGCGCCCTAAGTTCATAGTAGGACGTGGGCGAACAGTACTGATAGCATCTATTAATATTAACTTATTTATTGCCGTCATACTAAAATCGTAACTAATTTACAAAATAATTACGTAAAGTAAGTTGCGAAAAAATCACATGCCCTCATAACAGGAGCAGCCCTACAACTTCTTAAAAACAAAAGCAAATATTCACCCTCATAAAACACAAACTTTTCCTCTGAAACAAAATTGAAAAAATAAACAGCATCAGAACTAACAGGGTGTACATGAATCTATTTGTGTAAGAGCAGAACAATGCCGGCGCGGACCGGCTACGTAGCGACTACGTAACGACTACGCAGCGGGTACGCTCGAGTGTCGAACAAACAAGTACCATTGTGAGTGTAAAAAAATGTGACAGTTAGTGCGGTATTGAAAAGGGAAAAAGCAAATTTGTGAAACCTAGGCTTTGTATGACTTTTAGATTGTCGCTTCTCCCAGAGCGGGAAAAGTTATTTGATGGTTTCCCGCCTCAAAAAAAAGCTTTATATCAAACCTCGCAATTTTAAAACAAACTCTAAGCTATGAATTATAGGGATAACGGTATGCACAGTCGAACTTGTTCAATTATTCGAATTCAATTCAATTGTGCTTTTTTTTTTTTTTTTTTCTCGACGGGGAAAATCATCATTGACGAAACCCGCTCTTGGGTGGAGCGGGAGACAGTGTCAGAGTCTTACTGACTAAAAACCCCGCGCCGTTCCTTCTAGCCTTCATACCGGGGCTCTAGTTTCCTTTCGGATAACCCCGACCCCGGTAGGCTTCGACCCAGATGGGCCCCTCCTGTTGCTGACAACTCCTTGAGGCGCGCGGGAACAGTGCGCGCCGTCGACGCCTTGGCTCGGTCCGGACAGTTACCGGACGATCGGACAGCGAGCTACCCATGGCTCGCCGTCCGCGAGCCCGCGTCTACGGTGGCCGGAAATCGGGATCGGAATCCCGGCGGCGGCGGCGGGGGCGCTGTTGCCTGATGCGGTCTGCCTCAATTCAATTGTGCTGTATTAAGTGGAAAACGAAGAATAAAAACGTGTTGCCATGACCGAGTAAGACGGGAGAATGGATAAAATGGGAAAGATGTTCTACAACCGGCGCTTACATCCAGATGCCAGTGAACGATCGACCATGAACTTCAACAATGGGAAAATAAAGGTTGTTCACAGCCTATACACGTGGCTCTCTCTCTAATAGTTCGTAAACGTTTACAACCTTCAAACGGGCCACTATAATTACCGGTCGTAAAATTTCTTTACTAGCTTGAGTTGACTAACTGATTAGTGATCGCGATGTTGTTATTTTCGCCCATAATCCCTTATCGGTTTCAATAAACGAGGTGCTTTATTCCCCACACAAAGCAACAGCTATTTGTTTGAAAAGGTAATTAAAAGTTTCGAATAGTCCTTCGCTTAACACTACAATAGATACTAACAGCATAAAAGATAGGCGTTTTGTACAAAAACTTGTCTACAAAATGTTTACCGAATGATTTCAAGAATGAAGTCCCAAATAATGATCTCGACGGAATTAGGTTAACTACTACAGCACTAGAGCAGATACCTAGCACTATCTTAGCATAATGAGTACAATCTTAACTACAAATCTTTAATTATTTAAGCTTCTAAGATACCACGGCAATCCTTACTTTAAAGATAAAGTCAAGTTTCATTTCAACTGTGTTTGCAGACTACTATTGATCTAGCCGACCAACACGGCTTTAATAAAAACCTAAACAAATTGTTTTGCTAAATATTACTACCGAGAGCACTTTATTAATAATAGGCGTGACCATTTAATTAAATTTTCAGTCAATTAAACGTGAATCTGAATTATTTCGACATTCATATTTGTCCCTATTGTTTAATTACAGGAAACGCAACCGCGAACCAAAACGAACCAATAAATCTAGCTAATAATTTGCCTATTAATCAGACATAATTGGCTGTCTGCTGCAAGCCTAGGAATAGACACAACCCACTATATAGAGACACAATTAATCTACGTTTCAGTCTGTCACCCTTCCGGCTTGCTGGAGCACGTGACTGTCAAGTTCAATTAAATGCAGATTCCAGAGCAATTGACCAGGTTCATTTGTAACGCATATCTTAATAATTTCAGTAACTGCGATATAAACCGTCAGTGTAGTCACCCTCACGTACCTTAGAACATCAATAAAAATAAGATTAAAACAAACTTTTAAGTGTAAACGTGATCAAGCCATTAGTACACAGTTCGTTAAAAGTTATTAAAGAACTTTATAATATTTACATTTTATCTAACTTAAAGCTAAAACTATCATCTCTATCTCATACTCCATCACGTTAACAGCTTTCGTTAACTCGAAACCTTGTATAACATCGTTTGCCAAAACTTTTCAAACATTATTTGTGCAGGATAATGTGAAAATCAGCAAGACAGGCACTTCAAAAGATTTAGCAGCACTTGAAGTTCAAACATCTGTACTGGACCCGTATAACAATTGATTAAACAGCGTCTGCAGTGTTGATTAAACAAAGTTCAATGCCCAAGAAACCCAATATTTCGGGACTTATTTCATCTGAAATAATAACATAACACAGTATCAGAGTTCAAAGGCAAGTTGCTTCGTGAGAAACATTGCTTCGTCAAGTTTTCACGCTCGTTCGGCAGTTCCTTTACGTGTAATTTGTTGTTTTGTGTTGTATATAGTATTTGTTGCTATAAGACGGGCGAGCGTCCCCGACCCGCTGCCGAATATTTCATGGTAACTTAGCATTATAATCTCTCTTTGTTCCGGCTTTTGAAAGGTTCTTCATTGTGGAAAATTATTCAACGGTTCTTTCCCATTTGAACACAATTGGCAACGATCTCTTTTGGATCTTTTTAAATATTTTTATTTTATTTCAATTGAAATATAATTTTATTGCGGTTTAAAGCATTGGTTAGTGATTTTGACACTGTTCTGCGAATGACTGAAATTCAAACGATTCATTTCATTAGGAATGAATCTATAATTAAGAACAATAGTTATTTGAGAGGCTTTAAACGTAAAACAATGGTCAACAAATTACACAAACAAATAACTATACAAAATCTCAGTTTCAGTATCAATCGCCATTCTCATATTCGGGTAACACAGCACAATACCCGCCACAGCCACGCCGCCATTACATAACCCTTGAATAGTTAACGTTCTAATACAGCTCAATACAGACGACAGCACTCCAATTGAATATTGCATCAAAATAGAAAGCTCCGTGCCCCCGCGGGCCCCGCGAGCCCCCGGGGGTCGCTTCCGCACCGATGCAAATAAACTATTGTAATTGTGCTGCAAATGTAAATGAATGATGAATAGTAATGTAGTGCAGCTCGCTCTTCTGTTGCAGACAAATGTGATTGAATCTAAATATACGCTGCTGATTAGAGAGTACTCATTCACTTTATTTTAGCTAGCTTAAACATAAAACAACAAAGCTACAACCTAGGGATCTTTAAGTCAAGAGCGAATAATAATATAATAATCCACAACTATCACACAACGCCGTCTAGTTCCAAGCTAAGCAGAGCTTGTGTTATGGGTACTAGACAACTGGTAAACATACTTATATATTTCTAAATACATACATATATAGATAAATTACCCCTAAACATAGAACAAATGATTATGCTCATCACACAAACATTTGTTCTGGGTGGGAATCGAACCCGGCATAGCAGTCAGGGTCACTAACCACTAGACCAACAGGCCAGTCAATAGATTTCTTCTATGCAAGTGAGCTCGGTCATCGACCATCGTCGCTTTTCATCAAACGAGATAGTAGTCCAGCGTGAGCTTCATTATGGTAGTCAGAAGGTAGAAAATTATGTATGTGACAGCCAGTCTAGAGTCTATACAAAGCGAGCCTATCTCGAGGTAATGGTGTAAAATATAGTAAAGGAATGTCGTATAAACGTAAGGAAAGTAAACGGCTGTCAATTGATGCAGATCACTAAAGAGAATTCTTGGACCTCTATAATGGCATAAAATTCAAAACTACAACATAATCTATCTACATATTATGAACAAAGCTTGAAGCTTTGTTCTAACTTCTGCTTGCTAAACCGCCTTTAATACTAGGCCTAATTTCTGTACCATAACAAATGATATGACATTGTATAATCGCTTTTCGCTGGAATTGCATCGAAAAATATCACACGGCCTAATCCCCAAAATGTGGTGGGCGATAACCTTGGGGCCGATATCGGGAGATTATTTGCGCTTTTAATTTTCACTCATACGCGAGTGACAAACCGAAATGGGTTTAGTAAATATTAAAACGGAATATAGAAGCCGGTATTAAATACCATTAGATTTATTTATTTTTAATTTTCATAAGCTAGCACGCTTGCCTAGAAGTAACCTATTCACTCTTGGCTTAGAGATCCTCTATAGAGATAGAGAGAGGTTGCAGCTATCAGGAAACACAGACTCAGGCAGAGAATTCCACTCCTTAGCTGTACGCACAATGAATGTGTTCCCAAAACGTGCTGAATTTAGAAATTCATGTGATAGGTACTCGTATTGAATCATAACTTTTACAAAGTAAAAGATTTTAAACGATGTATTTATGTGCTAAAGAAGACGGTCAGTCCATAAAAAGAATCTATTATTATCTAATAGCACCACACTGCTCTTATCAGCAATTTGTTAGGGATATAACGGAAATTATCCCCCTAGGAACTAACGGCCCGTTGTAGATATCCATTAGGACATTAATTTACAGGTTGATAATATGTTCTGGTAATGGATTAACTACAATAATAGCCTGTCTATTCCATATCAGTATTATTGTCGTTTCATGAATTTCCGTCAAGGTCATGACGTAATTATTGCTTTACTACTAATAGAGTAAATATTACTACAAATATTTGGCCCAATATTAGATCATTTTTAACTGTTAATTCATGAATCCCCAAGCGACACCCGGTGGCCGCGCATCTATTGTCTTACTATTGTGTCTCTAATTGACGGTATCTGAAGGGTTAACTAATAAAATAAAACTACAATACAAAGACTGCAATACCTCTGCATTGTATAACCTACATAAGCATTAAATCTATAATAAAACAAAACAAATCCAACCAATCGTATTATTTCAAAGAAATGTAATTATGAATGCATCGGTAACCCTTTGTTTGAACACAATTGTCTCCCGCACAAAGTGTGCATCTGACGGGTTATGATTTGCTTACCCTTACTCCAGAAACTTATAGATAAATCCGATTGTTTTACTGTTTATTTCTTCAACATCTCTCAGCGTTATAGGTACGGGAACGAAGGCTACGCTCGAGCTTTTTGGTAAATTATGAAAAATTACCTCATAAAAAGAGGCTTTCCACTTTTGAAAGCTTCGTGGTTACGCAATCGTGATTAATTTAGAGATTGCGTAACTACGAAGCCTTGACCAAAGAAGACGACACGTCGCCAATGTTAAATGACCCCATGATAATGTCACATTACAATACATACCGCTTTCGGCTTTAGCAATATTATAAGGTGTAGGCACACCCCAGCAATACCATGCAAAAGGATTTCTTCACAGTAATATTTTTCTAGTAGACCAACACAGATTTTGCAAAAGGCTTATTAATAATATTTCACAACTTTTACATAACACCATATAATCCCAAACTAAGCAGAGCTCGTGCTATGAGTACTAGAATCCATACATATTTCATATACAAATTACGTCCAAACACAGAACAAATGATCGAGGTCATCACAAAAACATTTGTCTTAGGTGGGAATCGAAGCCGCGACCTCCAGCATAGCAATCAGGGAAGCTAACCATTAAACCAACAGGCCAGAAATTGTTTTACAAAAAAGAGCCTTGTATTTATTTGTAAAAAAAATCTTAGAAAAAATAAGCCTTTGGTGCCAATTGCACGATGAACGAAGACAAGTTAACAAGTTATATAAATATCATAACCACCGCCTCACTAAGTATAATTTGAATACATTTAATTAATGAACAAGCAGTAGAAACAATAACGCTGCGAATAGTACCGATGCTCGTGCGGATTACTCGTCTGCTAAGTATTCATTACATTCTAATTCATTCCGATTGTCAGGTCTTACTGGGAGATGAACGGAAAGTGGATACTATGATCAGAAGCAGTTACCTAGACACTTATGATTATCAGGTAGATTTCAGGCAATCAAATAAGTCCCTATGAAGTCCGATAACAATATTTTCGATAGCAAATAATGAGGAGAGATGAAACACATGGCGATGAAAATAAATGTTTATAAATGGAGAGCGCTTCACTCTCTATTCATCAACATTTATATTCATCGCGAAGGTCAACGAGAGATATTGTGAGGACTTATAAGAAATGAGAAAAGTGTAAAGGGAGTGAATGATAGAGTGACGGTCATCAATAGAAGGAAAAAGATTTTGTACGGACCTCAAGTAACACCAGCGCAGGCATATTCTTGTCTTTAGTTTACACGATGACGTTATAAAAAAATCTCTTCACTATCATTTCCATTTAATTTATTATCCCACTAATATTATAAATGCGAAAGTTTGTATGTATAGATGGATGTATGGATGTTTGTTAGTCTTTGACGCAAAAACTACTGAACGGATCTCGATGAAACTTGGTACACGAGTAGACCATCTCCCAGAACAACACAGGATACTTTTTATCCTGGGATTATGTACGCGGGTGAAACCGCGGGCAAAAGCAAAATAAATCGGACAAAATATTAACTACAAAAATGAACCAAAAATTATTGCAGGGGAAAATTAAATTCGAACCTTGTCCTACTAAATAGTACTTACCTGAGGGTCAAAGTCCCTGCGAAGTTTCAGTAAGTAGAAACGAAGTATATTCAAATAGGGGCTCCTAACTTGAGACACTTTAACTTTCAGTAAGCTTGCCTGTGACAGGATTACGTTTATTTTCTCATCAGAAATAAAGTACACATGACAGGCTAAATAATCTTGACTGACTATGAGAACATTGTGAGATTAGATATTAAATATAGCACGTCAATACTAAAGATAGGTTATAGTGCCACATAATTCGTAAATACAAGTTGGACCTACGAAAGATTCAAAGCAACCAACTAAAAGTATTTGAAAATAATAAAAAGCTTCATCGCAGTTAAAGATTCAACTAGGAGGCTCTCGTTTGGCGGCTGGATCAGGAACTTGATTCAAAAAGCTGTACGTTTGGACACGATTCGCATTCGATTCGTTTTTGAGCCCTGAGCACCGGTAGCTTGGATCATGTTCCCGATAGCGGTGGGTTACTGTTTTTTTTTCTATTTGTTATTGAGTACAGAAACAACAATAATAACATTTTATTACTGAAAACTAATAAAAAGATGAGGAATCAATTTTGCTATCGTATCTTTCCATGCCCCGTTGTGTGATCGAGTCTTATGGCTGGGCATAGGCTTCGCTACTGTTCTTACACTTACGTCTACTCTTTCCCGTTGTGTGACTAGTCTAAACGTAAATGAATGCCGTTACAAGCCGACCAGTAATCAAAACCACACCTCTCTAACCCCTATTTTTCCAATAAATAAAGCAAAACACCTGATAGTCTCCGAGCCCCCCAGCTCGTGCCCCTGGCGCCCCGCCAACACACGAACCCCACATTTCATATTCGCAGCGACCGCTGTAGAACACTCCAGCACTCGCGGATAATTCAGCTCCCAGTGAATAAGTAAACAAATCTATAGGAGTTTGTTTACAAGCATGGACACGGGTATTGATTTTATAAGGCTTAAGGGCGCGAGCAGTAAACACACATGATGAATAGTTGAGAACACACCAACTTGAGGGTTTGACTTACGACCTCTACTAACACTGTTAGGGCGAACCGTAAACTTAAATTCTTGTATGCTCGTTATGGCTCGGGTAAGTAAACTTTTCTACACGGTCGTTGTAACTGCCACATATCGTAAAGTCGCGTCTGCCTTACGTTTAAATTCCTCAGAATTGCAAAAAACAGGTTTATTTACAAGCTTTTATTTAACTTGCAATGTTTGTTGGCCGAATGTTTGTTTGGGGCAAATCTTGCAAATGGATTTTGAAACCGCTCCTTCTAACCCATTGAGCTGAAATTTGGTATACTTGTGTAACTTGGATGACAATGTATTAATAGGGTACCATGGAACTGGTTTGATGATGAGTCGCCTGGTGACCATAGGAATTACTGAGCGCAACACGATAACCCAATCGTTTGTTTAAGCTCTCTGGATGATCTTGATGATGTACCACGCGATAAAAGCCTTTCATGAAAAAATGTTTTTGTTTAAATACTTTTTTTTTTCATTGTGGCGATGGTACGATTATATTTTACTTTCCAACGCACCGTCAACGACAACGAGTAAGTCAGTTCGACTGCAGTTTTTTAATATGGTTGGTCTCGGCGAACTGTCAGAATAAGCTGTTGATTGGACAATTAATTGAACCTTTCTCTAATAACAACCTTTATGTCTAAAATGAAGAATAGATTACTTCTATACAAGCGTGCTCCATCGTCGGCCACATCATCGCTTACCATCAAGTGAGATGGTGGTCAAACGCGAGCCTATTAAAATAGAAAATTACATTACATTCCTATTCCTCTACCCAAAGGTGGCATTGACTGAAAGTTTCGTTATTATTTTTAGAATCTATCGAACACTCTCCATTCATAGTTTACTCAAGTTATTGCAAAAAAATTCATTCACTACTATGACTCACCTTGCTCATAAAAGTCGTATACTGCCCACCACAACGCTGTAAACTCGACGTAAAGCTCATAAATATCTCATAACACTAATAACGCATCGGTTTGACCGGCGAGCGCGCGTCGCACGCGTGCGCTCGCACGTCAGCGCAGCATCTACATCATGCTCCGATCTCAAGTGTGCGCGTCATGGCGGACCACGATGCATCCACGTGCGGATTTATTACAATGAACAACACGATTGCAGTTTATTTTACTTCTCACATAATTATTGAGAAAATAACCAGTCAACACTTGTATGAAATATGCACACGGATAGGCCACGTCTTAGATTAGGATATAAGGTACTTTTTCTCAGTTTCCTTGGGATAATTTCATTCGGGCGAACTGCGAATATTATTTGTTTGTGAAACACCTGGAAGATACTGATCCGATTACGATAATTATTCCATCGATGTTAACCACACTAAAGCTCTTTATCATAGGTTCTCATAGTAGACAAAATGCTTTTCAAAAAGTCTAATAAACGTTGACCTCGTTAAGTAGTAATAAAACCCAAACAAAGCGTTCAAATATATTAAGTAAAGTTATGGTAAACTAATCATAATCAATATTCGATAAGCCCTCAATGTATTTATATTACAATTACAGCGAGTGCCTACATAAATAAACTTGAACGTTTGCTCAGATTAGATAACGGCCACATTATCGCTCGGTTATCGTTTACAAGTGCAATTACTACAAGAAAAACACTTAGGAATATTTAGTACTGACCATATCATCACATAATAGATATCAAAAGGACGAACAAACCAACACAAACATGTTTCAAATGCGTTTAGAAACAGAGTTTGTACGGACTATGCTACGCCACGTAGCAAGCTGCGTAGCATCCGCGTGGTAGTTCGTAGACGCGCTACGAATCTCGTAGCGACATGCTACGTGTTTGTCTACGTGAGTAAATAAATGTGGGCTACGCAATTCCATTACAGAATTCTGTGTATGTGTACATCACGTTTAATTTCAGGAAACTAGTGAATTAATAGCTCTTGTTTTGAATTTGTAGGCTTGCTTTTGATTTAAAGACAAAAATAAAGTATTGTTTTTTTGTTCTCTATCGCTCAATGGTTTGCTGGAAGAAAACTCAACTTTACATTAACTTTGTTATCCAAATATTTTATAAGTTGTTATAGTGTACAATAAAGAATTAAAGAGACACAGACTCCGGCCGGAATTCCACTCCTTACGCTCCTACGCAAAATATGTTCCCTAAACGTTTAGTGTATATTGGTGAGAATGGTGGGATGTCCACCATCACCGTACGTCTAGTGGTCCGATGATGAACGGACTTGGTGGAATTAAATTGTCAATTCTGACGCACATTCTCCGAAATGCTATTAGTAGAAAACCAACAGGCTAGCAAATTGGCATCTATGCCCAAGACTGATTCGTATAGAATAAAAATTTCCAATAGTCGTCTAGGCTCGTTTCTCAATTGACTCAAGCGCATCAAGCTGATGTCTGGCAGATCCGTCCCAAAGACGAGAGCAGCACTCCACGATTGGACTTGTTCGTGATAAAGTTTCAGCAGCTGTGCAAGCGTAAAGTACTGTGTCAGGATTCCTAACTTTTTGGCAGCCGGCTGAGCCTTCGCCTCGAAGTACGGCCTAAACTTGAGGGTAAATTTTAACGTAATACCAAGAAGATCTTAATAAACTAGTGCGCCTCACCATCAACGATTGCATCACTGCTTACATCAGGTAGTATCGCAGTCAAGCACTGGTTTATATAATTGAAAAAAAGAAGATCAAGATGGTTGGTTACCGCCACAGTTTCACTTCGGCAAGTTCAAAATCATTTGGCTAGTGGAAAAAACGCAAGCCTGCGTTTTAGCAGCATTGAACCTGACTAAATTGGCATCGCCCCATTCAGAGTCCGGATGCAAGGACAAGTTCAAGTGCTCGACCACAGCCTTTCAAACTCAATCTGTGACCTGTGCACTTGAGCCAGCATGTTGCTTCTGTAAAGCCTTACTTACGTAAAGCTTCTGTACTTCTTCGTACTTATTGATGTAGGTACTTTATAGGCTGTGAGGAAAGATGAGACATAAGGGTGTTTTTGACCCTTTCATTCCTCCTAATCTCACGTGATATTGATCACAATGCACATTTTTGTGTAAATGTATTAATTTAAGCTTTAGTTTTTTGGACATATTATTAAAACAACATCAAATGTTTATTTGTGTGATTTAGCACTTGTTACTCATAACCCAGTTAGGATTATGTACTATTTTTAGCAAAAACACATATATGTAGATAATCCTCTTCGAGACATCCCCTCTCCCCCACGTGAGATCAGATCAGATTCGATTCAATCCCCCTTCCCCCTAAACGGCTCACGTTATTAATGGAAACCCCTTAATATCATTACTGTAGCATGATTTGACCGCTTACTAGTGACCCTAAGGGGAAAACGATCATATAATAATAACAAGGGTAGTATACTAGAGACGTCGGGTTACTGAAGTAGGTATAGTTATAACAGGACCAATTCTGTTTCTGATGAATTGTGGTATTTATATTGCTGGATGATGCACAAGTATTGATACAATTCACTTCACATTATAAATAGGAGTCACTTATTCATTTTAGGATTATCAACCTATATATTAATCAAGTATTAGATAATTAACCCATGATTACACACGTAGCTAGAATGTGTTAAAAAAAATAGAATTTCCTAGAACTCGTCAAGTTAAAACTACAAGCTGGCTGGCACGAACTAAGGGCGAGTTTCTAAATTAAGTACATACTTTGGTTAAGAACATGTCAATCCCTAATTCAATGCCAAATCTTGACAGGTCTTCAAGCTTAAGTAGAGTTTGAGAAATATTCAACATCAAATGCTTCATTTACAAATCAGGGGTAAGAGTAAATCATTACCAAAAGTATTTTATCGAAAGCAAGTCAACTGAAAACAAATATTGCAAAATTCGTTGATAATAATTCAATATTCAATGAAAATAATCTGTTGGTTTTCGATACATTGGACCTATTGTCTGTTCAAAAAAGCGGTCAAGCGTATTAATTGTTCACAGAATAAATAACAAACTGCGCAGTTACTGACTCTTCTATTCAGCCAAAATATCGACTGTATTTGCTTTTAATCAAAATCTCTTTTATTCGAGCTAAATTCCAAAATTAGTCAACAATACATATGGCGACCTGCCCTCCCCCTTCTCCACCTCTCCCCCACACGTAAAAAACCTTTTAAGAAAACTTTTATTGTACCTACAGCTAATTAGTAGAATTCCATGCTAAAATCTGTTTCCTGATTCCTGTCTATATAGAGCAACAGGTTCAAAAGCACTGAAATCAAAAATCCTTTATCATAGTCCATAAACTTCACATTCTGTTTCCGCACGAAAGGAGCTTCACTCACGATCTAACACACCCAGAGGAACCGGTGTACAGTCAGTGTCAAATAATTATAGTAAAAATTTACAATTCAAAATGAACAACAAGGCCGACTTCTATATTTACTTTTGTCTGAGGAATAAATAAGTCAGTTTTACAGCTTTCCACAGAGAATATGTCGATGGAAAAACATACATCATCTTCGTGCTTCCTTATTGCTTGCGATCGGCACAACAGGTTTTTTTTTAATAACCGACCAAGACGATCAATTCCCTAACAATGTTTCGCTATTTTCAATATACTCACTTCTCTCTTTATCTTTTCTCATCACTTTAAAAAACCATCTCAACATTCTCATCGTCGTTACATGATCGCTTTAAAATATTCGACATTACAAAAATCAGCAATTTTGAGTTCTCAACTTTGACAGACCTGTCGTAAACTTACCCTTATACTTTTACAATAAAATCATTTCTATAAGTAGTTACTAGTTTATATGATTGATGAGTGTCTCGTGTTTGATCAAATTGAAAATATTTATTTTAAATAAATTTACAGGCATTTTTGATTTTTCAGCTACCTCACCCAATAGTGTGGTACAATGTAGACGATGATGGAACTTCGGTATTTAATTTTTATAAAAGTGTTAAGGTTTGGTCTATTCAGTATTACGTTGTCGACTGTACGTGAGAGTGTCAGAAACAAGTGAGCCCGCTCCACGTCGGCCGCGGACTCGACAGATCTCATTGTTGTACTGAGCAAAGATTACTTCACAGTTACTGTTCTGTTTCTAGTTGAAAGGACGAGACTGAGTGGCATAACTTCATGATAAAAAACAATAGTGACGAGACCGCGAATGACAAAGGTGTATTTTGTCCACTTTGTCACACAAAAAGAAAGTAAAATAATATCACCTAATTTAAAGATCTTAAAAATATGATTTTTACTAAAAAACTTAAATATTTACAATTTTTTTTTGTTGTCTGGCTTGCACTTGACCTCTATCTCACCTGACAGTGAGCATTAGTGTGGTCTACGATTGAGCACGCTTGTCTAAAAGTAACCTATTCACTCTTGGCTTAAAGGCACCAAGTCGTAGCGATCAGTAAACGCAGATTCCGGCAGGGAATTTCAGTCCTTAACTAAACGTACAGTGAAAGTATTCACGTAACGTTTTGTGCGTATGGGTGAGATATCCTCGATGTACCATGTGAGCGTGCCGCGTCGCGGACAAGCGAGCGTGGTAAAAAATAAGACCTATAGTAGTTACATATATGCAATCCCATCAGCGTTGTTTTATATTTCTAATCTACTATCACTATTAACAACTAGTAAAGGCAAGTGAAACAGAGTCCCACCCGTGAGCATCGACAAACAAAACGATTAGAAACCTGAGATGGACAGGATGGTCCCGTGCATCGAACGAAATAGAAAAAAATCAATACCTAATTGTTCGCCTTCGTAACTCTTTATCAGGAAAATTCTAATCGCCATCACGTTGTCAGGTGTAACAAAAGGAACTTAAGTATCTTACATCTAGAAAAAACTACTTTTTCAGAGAAATCTTACATATAAATCGAGTCAAGCCTAAAGCAAAAGCTAAGCCAAAACAATAATAGTCTTATCCTCTATCTCCATCAAACTACTATCATTTTAACCGGTTAAAAATACATGCTAGGTCAAATTACAAGCCCATGCAATTACAGTTGTGTGCCACAGTCAAAGCAAGATTTCCAACCACCCCGGCCATTTTAAATTTCAGCCTTGTGAGCTTGCACCAGTACGAACGCGCTGCCGTGCACTTTTAATTGACGGCTGAATTCATGGGACTGGCTGACATTAGGCTCAGAATGTCAAAACGGAAAGAATTTTAACAAGGGAAGGAAAATTACAAACTTGTCAAGTTATTATCAAAGGGTTTAAAAGGGTCCGCATAAAGTATCCTCATGAAACGTAAGGGATTTAAAATTTCTTACTCCGTGGGTACCTTTGTAAAACTTGGGATATACATACTTGGCTACCTGTTAAACAATTTAAGATTCATGGATTCCTTGTTCCACAAATTCTAAGTATGGGAACACTGGCCAACTACTACTGAACCAGTACGTAGAAAATAACAAACTCTTGTAACTGTAACGTTATTTCGGTAGGTCCCTAAAGGCCTTCTCACAATTATAGCTGTCCAATAAGTTACGCTTCTATGGTCGTAGTCCACACAGTGCCGAAATTCGGCTAGTCCGGTTACGTAAAGTTTTAGCCGAAGTTAGGCTGCACCCGTCCCATATCCGACGTGAAGCTTGTGTATCTCGACTATAATACGAGGCTAGTAGGTACGCCAGTGATGAAAGCCAGTTAATGAGCACCACTTGCTTCTCGCACTGCTCTAGTTTAACGCAGTTCGCACCGGCGCGGCATGAATGAAATAATGACTCAGATTAATTTTTTTGCATGAAGACGTGATGCGATACAGAGTATTTTTTGTACTCGAGACAATGTGGAAAAACAAGAGTATTCTACCGTAGAGACCATTTGCACTATAATACAATTCAACTGATGACATGGATGGTAAAGTGGGTGAGCAATTGGCTGGTACCCTGAGTGTTGCTGGTTAGATTCCAGGCTATGGGTAATGCACCTAGACTCGGGTATGTGAGTTAACATGTTTATATCCACGATCCAGTAGTAATTCCTAGCGTGAAACAACAATTTTGATCAATTGAGAGTTATAATTGTTTTTATAATAAAGTTCTGCTTTCGCGTAATAATTTCCAAGCTAAATCAAACTAGGCAAATTCGAGGTGACGTAAGTACGTTAAACGTGAATAATTGAGTATCAAACATAGGTTTAATTGCGTGATGCGGACTTGCAAACGACATTACAGCAGTTATCACGAGAGGCGCACACAGCTCCCGCCTACCACCTGCAATACAGTAAATTAGTCGCTACATTAAACGACACATTACTGCCACTTAGTGCGCACATTAGCTTTAGTGACACTATGTTATTGTCAAATTATTCAGGCTTTATTTTCAGGTTTTAGCAGATTATGTACTATGATATTAGACTTCAGTGGCCGTACACATCGAAAAACTATGAACATAAAACTATTACTACTAAGAGCTAACCTTTAACCCAGAAAAAAAATAAAAGTTGCTCACACTTTTATGATTTCGTTTATTCTAGACTTCAACACGAATAAAGTAGTCGCAATTGATGAGAACCAAAAAATAAACATTATTTTGTCAGAGAACTTTCTACTTTTAGTGTAAACTCACAAAACAACAAAAACTCTGATTCCAAAAAACAGGCTGTTAGGGAACTTGAAGCTTGAAATATAATATTAAAAGGTAAATGATTGTTAAATAAAAAGCAGACAGGAAACTATTCGGTCCTCAGGAGATAATTAAAGAACTTTTATTGTTATAGGACTGGAAACCAGAACGAATAGTGGGCCAAGAGATTTATTACTAAACTACAACAGTTCGTTTCAACGAGAAACTTTAGGAATTGTTTATTATATTTATCTTTGTTTCTTCCGAAGGGAAAAACGATAAAATAAAATGTTACATGTTTAAAACAGCTCGTGTTACGGATGAGAACATATTATTTATGCCATAATAACAAACGGAATATAACAAACAGATCTTAATTTCAAGACACCTGGTCAAAACAAATGGCGGAATAATAACAAAGTCTGCGACAGTACCCCATGTCAGAACTTGTCTTAAAGCTACGATTTATGTGCGAGAGGCAATAAACGGCGTACGGACTTAGTACAAATTCTTAGATCAATTACTTACAAAATTTCTGTGCGAATGAAATACAAACGCGTACAAAAGGACCACGACGGCGGTTCGGCGTAGAACTTGATAGTATTGTACACAGTTTTGTTTAGGAAGCTGTGATCCGATTAACAAAGTTATTTCACTAACAGAAACTTTATTATACGCTATATCATGACACAATCAGCTTTATAATGTTCCCGCTACTGGGAGTCAGGCCCGCTCTCTAGACGAGGGAAATAGGCTGTAATCCACCAAGCAGGCCTGATGCAGGGTAGTAAATCACATGTCGTGGCATTCTTTTGTTTAGGACAAGATTCCTTCACTGTTTTGAGAGTTGTGGTAATGAAATAAATTACTTACACAAAATAATGCGCCTAGCTGGGTTTGAACATATGACCTGCAAACTCAGTAATTCGGGGCCGTTTCCCCTGGGCTAGCAGCGCTCAAACCTAATCAACGAATGTCAAACTTTTCATCAGGAAAATGGACAGCGTCTCTACGATAGGCCACGGGAGGTAAAGCTGCGATAAAAAGCTAGTTGTGAATATACACGTAGAAAAATACAAAATACTATCGCTAAAGCTCGCTGAGGTCACGTTTAAAACTCTGTTATTTATACTCTTGCGATTCTGTAATCGCGTTATGTCACGTGGTTTTTTATTCTACGGACCCGACACGTTGTGTACCTTACTTATTGCAAGGTACAAGAAACTCCAAACGCCTCTTGTTATAGAATAAATTTGCAATATCTTCAGAGGACTGTTTTATTAAAAACCTATTTCCATACACATTGCGTCACATCAGCATTATTAAACTCTTGTGAAAACAATTATTGGAATGATATATTGAATGGCTTTACAGTTATGAGAACATAACCTGAGTATTGGGGTTCACAGAAGCAATTTTTTTTTTTAATTTTTCTTCTTTTTCTACTCGTTAGAACTAATTTAAGAAAATCAGCTCATCTACAGATCTCGAAAGTAAAACAAAACGCAGACAAGACAAACCTCCCCGGCGTTGTTTTGAAGGAAACTCGTTATCTTTATTAGGGGTTATATTGAGCGCCCTAAAGGGGTGAGGAGCCAGGCAGAAATAGCGCTAGGTGTGCCTCAGCACCGTATGGGAGGAATGGACGGAGGTCAATGACTTGTTTAAGGCTAGTCAGGTAAAGGTCAACTTTTTCGGTGAATAAAGAACCTTAGACTTAGTAATAAAGACATTTTATGAGATGTAGTTGCCACAAAAAATGGCTGGGCTTGGTTTTACGTAAGGAAAAACGAGAGGCTTGGTGTAAAATCTCCCAAAATATGAGACAGAAAAAAATCAGTTAATGATCGAACAAACAATTTACATAATACCTTCCAGCATAATGCACACCTAAGTACATCGGGATGATGATGACATGTATTCAAGCATTTGCTCGAAGATACTTGGGTGCCAAATATTTGGTCTGTCAAAACGATATCAAAAGAGTGAATCATTAAACTCAAATAGCAGTTTGCACCGCAAAGGCAGAGTCGTCAATGAGACAGACAATGTTGGAGCAGATTGTAGCCACCTCCACCTCCAGCCGTGCAGGCTCACAGCCTCGGCAATGTTACGAATTCATAGCTGCGGAGGAATGTCGGACGACGACGATCGAAACTTGCCGAATACTTGCACATTGATTTTAAGTTTAAAAGGAACGTCACAGATTTGTGACATGAAATAACACTTAGGTTGTGAACTGAAGGAGACGGAACTTTTGTTTGGACTACCGCAGCACTTACTTATATTAAAAAAGCAGTTTTAGTACAAGTAATGAACGCACCGGGCTCAAACTAGTAAGCAAAGGTATTTGTGCCTATATACCATCGCGGTCATTTCTGCCTGATCATTAAAAAAAATCGCTTGAATCCTCCGGTTCGGCGCCAAACCAAACCCTATAAAGTTCTTGTTTCGGTAAAACAGAGTTCCCAACCAGATAATCTAAATATCAGAAAACGTAAACAAATAAAGAAAGCCTTTATTCACCTGAATACCTATTCTACTAGCATTGTTCTGTTTTCCCTGAACAATGAATAATGTTGAAAAAAGGTTATAAATAACCTTTCCAATAATACCTTTGTTACTTCATTTTGTGGCCTAAGTAATCACTACGAAGTATAATGAAAACATACATAGAGGGCTGGAAAAAATGCTAGGATAAAAGCGGCATCGAGCCGGACAAAAAGGCCGCAGGCGCTGTTTCAGCTGCGGTGGCGAGGGATGGACGGGGATCGTGGAAATAACAGAGACATGCCAATGGTACAATATGCTAACTTATCCTTTGCGATGTCTTTAAATTGTGCCTAGAGCGATAGACACGTGCAAATGGTATCGGTGAGAAAAATCCACACTTCGCCAGTAATGTTTAAGCCCCATAGGCACCAATCCAGAAACACGTTTTCCAAATGGAAATACCCAATAACACCGTCCGTGAATCGAACCCAATACTTCTTCTGTAAACTATCGATCACTAGACCGTCGACCGTTTCATGTACAAGATGACGTTTAATATCGTTTACAGACACGAAAAATGTGTCAAATGATAATAAAATCGAAATATCGAGAATTTGCAACGTGCCAGAAAAGTATTGACTTAATATTTTGCTCATTGCTGAAAATGAAGACAAACCTGTCAGAACCCTTTTACCACATTTCTTCAAACATGCATGTTTCAGTGAAGCGACGAGCAGATCATCCGCCACTAACGAGAGCACGCCCGATGAATACCAATGTATTACATAAACGTCGGTCATTCCAGAGATATTACCGCACGATAGTTTATCTTTGAAAGAAGAAAAATCTGAAAAAACCATTTCTAGTCAGATCGTAATCTGACGGACAATCCTTCTAGGGCCGGCCTCTAGGTCAAGTATTTTTATTGCTTTGGAAAATAATTTACATATAATCTTTTTAAGGCTTAACTGCATCTCATGATGTGGTTAATGCGACACACCAAGTACCAATACTAGTTTTTTGTATAATCAGTCAGTAGGTAAATAAAAATATTATGAATGGAAATCGCGCTACCTTTACACTCATCTCAGTAACATGATGAGTTGTATTGCAGTGAGATAGTGGTCGATAATCCTACCATCACGTTTAAAAAAAAATCAGCCGAACATAGAACAGCCACCTTTTGAAAGTCGGTTAAAAATGTCAGTTGTGCGAGCGAGAAAGAGGATGGACCTATAGATTTTATATTATAGCTCTATCTCTCTAATAATTCAGTTTAAGTCGGTCGCGTTAGGAGCTCGTGGTAGGGCCTTTGGTACGAAATTAGGACGGAATATATGACACTTTTTAGCGTAACACCAGTCTAACTTAAAATTATGTTTTTGTGTGGAGCAAAAGAAACCACAGAGTCGACATAGTAAATTTAATTTTGGACAAAATATTTTTCGCAAAGCATTTTGTAGGCTGTTCCAGAGTTTGGGCATGCAAACTTAGTGACAACGTAATGTAAAATAAACCACTAACTGGCACACGTTGAACTTGCCAGATTCTGGCGGTTTGCACTTGTAGGGAACCGCTAATTTTTACTGCAAGAAATTAATTTGAAGGCTTACAACATGCGATGGAGTGTGAGTGAAAGTCAATTTGTATTTTAAACTCGACGCATAATTTGTGATAGGCAATTAATAAATAACGAAGGATTCTCTAAATTTTTATCTATCGAAATAAAATACAAATGAGCACAAGAACATGCTCGTCCTTAAGTAGAGCACGCCGCGTGAAGGCTACATTCAGTTTAACAAATGAGACGTTATTCAATTCGTCTGATCCGTTTAAGTTACACGCGCGGTACATACAGCATCTCGTAAACCGTATCATTCTATTCATCCCTAAATAGCCAGTTATGTTCAATCCAATATTTCATAAACAGGATGATTTAATAATTTGACAAATTCCACCTAACCTTACTGATTTCGCATTTCATTTAATATGGAAACAATAAATACTAAGATCAAAACAGCAACCTTAACAACCAAAAGGGATTTTGTTGAGAGCCGTACTGGGTGGCTGGGCGGACCGTAAACCGCCGTTTGATGGCAATTAGGCCGGGCGGCGGCTTCCGGTGAGACAATATTGTGTAAAAACACCCCCATCCGGTTTTATGATAGAAAAATTAAATGGCCACCAAATTAGATTTGTTTCACGACAATCTGTAAAAAAAAGTTAGAAGAAAATAACTTTCACCGAGTCTGGTTAATAAAGTACAGTAATAACGAGCGACGACAGGAGTTTTATTTCTTATTTAGCTGTTAATACGGTTATAAAACATAGAATGTATGCGCTCCAAGCTAACGCACGCAAGTCTCGAGGCAGGCGGCGAAATGGGTCACAGACTCTCATGCAACCGCGCAATACTTACTTCACTACGGACGCACGATTACAACTCTGTACCCGACATGTATTTCTTATTCATACCGAACTGCTGAGAAATTACAGGAAACAAAAGAAAACGGGTTTGTTGACCTGCAATTTTTCGAAAATAAACAAACGAGGTTCCCTCATGACACCGCACAGACAGCCGCTCGCTGCGGGCGGCATAACAAACAAATCTCATACACAAACCACTGAGCTTGGAACAAATATCTATAAAGTAGGAAAAAAATGGCTGTGCAAATATTTGAAGTATGCCCTAAAGATATTGGTACCGATATAGCAATCGAACTCACATCAATAAGTTTGCCAAGCGAACATCGCACGTAGGCCGATACGCCTACATAATTTACTGGTGAAAAAGTGCGGAAATTTTTCCAAAAACTCAATAAACAGATTCGAACCCATAACGTTTTTATGATACGCACACAGAAATACTGTGCAGCTACATAAACAGTTGTTATCGCGTCTTTTACGACGGTTTGCCGATCTACAATAAAGATATGGTCGTAATAAAATTCGTTGGCTCGTGCCGGCTCCCGTGACAAATACCGGGGGAATGTCAGCGGCATCCTGACCTTCTGTGGACGACCTCCAGTTATCAATCAATGCTGATAAAATTATTATTGGCTATCGATTTCACGAAGCCCTGTTGATGTTCAGTACACGTATAAGTTGTCCTTCAAGTTCTTCCGGTAAGTAAAAGCTTACGAATTAGCTATAAATATTGCAATGTTAAGCCGAATAGTTTCGATTGGTGGAGCATACATGGGAAGGTACATTCCATTCTTCACATTTTCTCTACACAGACTAGAAAGTCCGTACTAAAAAAAAATCTGAAGTCCTACAAAAAGTCTAAAGTTCGACCTAAAAAAAAGTCTGAAGTCCGACCTAAAACAGGCCTAAAAAAAGGTCTGAAGTCCGACCTAAAAAAGTCTGAAGTCCAACCTAAAAAAATTCTGAAAGTTTGAAAATCCGACCTAACATAGAAAAGTACAAGATTTTTTTTCTTACAATTTATTTTTCTTTTTTCTACTTGTAACTAACTCTACACACTTTCGCCAGCGATACATCCATGTCTCTAACCCGTTCAAATAGTAGATGGCATTTTTCTCTGCAAAATAATAATTATTCACGAAGTTTGCCTCCGCATTTGACGAAAATCTCATGCTTCGAGAGCAATTATTAGATGAAGGACCAAAAAGAAGTTGCTTGGGGTTAGATCTGGAGAGTTAACTGCATGATCATGCAGTTCAAACCGTAATTCGTAGATTTCCGCCGTAGTAACGACTGAAGGGAGGGGATAGGGGATTTTCTTTTTCTGCATTTCACATCAAATCACTCAAATGGCTGTCAAATAACAACTACGCGTCCAAAATAGCTGAAACTTTAGTGAGTAACAGTAAAAAATGTACAACAACTATTTTTTACATTTTTTAAGTAGCTTTTATTGACGAGTAGGTACTGCAATCTTCACAATAAAGTCGGAAACTTTTCAGACCACCCATGTAAGCTACTTGTGGGTATGTTCCACCACAACATTTGGAACTGAGCTCCACGAAACCATTAAAAGATTTTCTGCTACTGTTTTACAATAGAAAACCATGTCAAATAAATTTCCGTACTCGTGTGAAATCGAACGGAAACGGAACATGTACGTACGTAATAGAGCCTCGGATGTGCTGAATATTTCAAGCACGTGCATCCTACTATAGGTCAATTTGCAATGAGAATTTGCCTTAACATTTGTCTGCGAGGACACATTCACCTACCGGGCTTAGTAAAGTTTGAGAAAAGAGACATTAGTATTACGAACATTGTGTAAATACATGTACTCGTACCAGTTTGATCGTTCATATTTCCAGCAGAATTCAACTGTAAAAAAAAAATGCATGCATTCACATTTTCAAAGTTACATTACCAATCGAACGTAACCGGCTAACTGAACACTTTGCAACAAGGAAGGAATGCCGCCGCCAGCCCAGCCGGCCGCGAAAACCGCCGAAAGTGAGCATGGCATTTGGCTATGCCATTGACATTGGCTGTAACGGCTGGCACGGTGCCAAGGGCGAACACCATGCCCCGTGGAGGTCGCTGTCTTGCCATTTCCACATATACCTTCACCCTGCCATGGAATTTTGGACCTTACTGGTCAAATCAGAAGGGTTGTTGGTAGTGAAATATTACAGCAGCAAAACGTGTCGCGCCTTACCAAGCAAGTTTTTAATAGTGTCCGGTAGACATGTGGTCTTTACGGTTCAGTTTATTCGGGATAGTAGCCGGATGACCTCCACCGGGAGTTCGCGCCACGTGCTGCTTATGAAGTGTGTTTACTTGTTCTATTAAATGCTCAGCTCTTTGGACACTCGTTCATCTTAATTATGAACTTACCACTTTGTTTACGAGTAGATAACATTGTTTGTGGTCTTTATTTTAATTAAGTTTATCTAAAGAGTTTAATCTCTTCATCTATAACTTTGAAAGCTCACTTAGATTAACAGCGGGCCGAGAAGATTGCATATTATCAGTGCTAGTGTAAAATGGCACGCAGCCAGCTCTAATTTCAGCTTAACATGATCTATCGTGCCTGTGAGAACAGCCCCGGAAATAATGTGCATTGTGCAATCAAACCTGGCTTGTGTTCCAACGGAAGCGTGTCGCCTGCCTGGTGCAGACGTGCTGATTAATTGATGAACGTACCTGGGAAAAAAATACAGACAGTTAATTTATGTCAAGGTAATAAATAAAATAGATAAAAAGAAAATAGGTATTCTCACGACCTTCTCATTACAATAGGTGACATAGTAAGTTTATGAGCCATTAAAGACGTCGTGAACACCCGTTATTTGTGAAGAATCACAACATTTGTGATCCTCGTGACCTTATAGCCCCTTAAACACACAGTATACCAACAATCACACAAAAAACATTCCAATTCCGCGGCTCACTACAACAAACATAATTTCAGACGAGACGCACTTTCCTTTCATTTCTTTAGTACAGCGCCGGCTCGGTAAATATTCATAAGGTATCTTTCAGGTATTCTTTTATTTTACCAATTTATTATCTTCTTAGAACAATGAACTACTGAATATGTACCATGTTATTATATGCTTATATACTATTTTGTTTATCATAGATCAATTGTATCGGATCTGTACTCCGTCCAGATTTCTTACTCAATCTTATTTCTTGCTCGCAGAATAAATGAGCCTGAATAAGTAAATACCTACCTTATCATTTCGAAATTTTTGAAACTCTTGACAAAAGTGATGAACAGGAATTAACGATAAACGATCCCATTCTCACATATATTTGAGAGAATTTCTTAGTCCCAAAGTTTTAGTTAATGTTGAAACATTAGTAGTTAGAATGTTCGTAGTGTCAGTCCTCATGCCCGCAGTGTTTCGGCGCCATTCTCCGGCGGGACTAACTCCAGTATGCTCTTGACCTATTATGGTGACACTTGGCAACACATGCGGACCACGCTTGCCGGAGAATGAGACAAAGCCAAACGATAAAAAAGCTAGTTATTATGGCATAATATTTACTGTTTTTATACATAAATATTCTATGTCCTTGAAGCTCAAGTTTAAGTGTAAGCAAAGGTTGCCTATTTGTTATTGTCTTTTTTCTCTCCATTTATTGTACAAAAACTATAAAGACATTTTAGACAATTCGCAAATGGCAAAAATATTTTGCCAAAACACGCATGTAGACTTAAATATTAATCATTTTCGGGCAAACTTTATCCGCTTTTGACAAATGAAATATTATCTGGCTCATCTAGGTCACGAAAGAAACACAAGAAACAAGACTAAAAAATATCAAGGCATGAAAGCCTTCGCATCGTGAGCTTCGCACTTTTTGTGTCTCACTGCTAAACTGCTACTACATATGCATCTCTGTCAAGATGACTTCTGGCGGTAGACTACAACAAAAAATCTTGATATTTTCAATGATGACCACATTAACCGTACTATACCTTTCGTCCTACAAACATAGTATAGGTAATGTATCCATGTGTATGTTATCATTACCCCCAAACACGAGGGTGTAATCAGGCAAGTGTCAGTGTTCTTGACATTAACATCGTAGGTCCCTGGACGGCCGCCAGGGAGCGACCGCCGAGCGCCGCAGATGCTCTCACTACACTATACATCAACGTAAATTGATAAAACATAGTAACGCTAGGTTGAATGAAAGCGTATTGTGGACGTAAATAAAAATAAGTGTCGTTTTGAACACCTGCCGCAAGTGCCTTGCCAAACATTTGTGAAGAAGGCTGGGCGTAGGGTTCGAGACGACGCCGCGACGTTCGGCACGAAGGTACGACAACAATGAAGGTAAAGGTACAAACTTTTGCCAGCTAACAAGCCTTTGTTTGATATATATAATCCTGAATAAATTAGCGGTCAGCCGAGCTAGCTCGTTAGAGAAAATAAGAAGAGGATCTCACTCCACTGCGCCATACATCTAATCCGATTTAACAGAAAATCCATACGACCTTACTGTGGGAGCCGGGAAGCATCGCTTTACTTCTCTTAATAGCCTATTCGTCTACATCATTAATCTCCTTTAACAATGTCAATCTATTATACAGAAAACAGGAAAAGTAAATAAATAGCTACCATCTGCTTAGAAGTTCTCGAAAACTAACAAGATTTATTAACTTTAGAGAAAATAGTTTGAACTTAATTAAAGCTCCATTAGTCATACACCACCGACTTCATAAGTCTTCTACTACGAGCCTTGAGTTACAAGCTTAGGTTGGCAACAAGCGACTGCCTTGCCATAACAAAGTACTCACGAGGCAATTAATACAACTTGTTCTCTCTGGGGTAATAAATTCTACAGGGCTGTATATTATTCACAAGTCATTGACTCCTAATCGCTATCAAATACGGGCCGTTTTCTGCGCACAAATATAGCACCCCCAACCTCTATGCTCTCATAGAAACCACTGCCCGGTGGATCTTTAACGAGCAGTAAAAAACGAGGTCTAAAACAATAAAATTCAAAGTAACAAAACTTGCGCTCTTAATTCATGAATCCCCAAGCGACCACCGGTGGCCGCGCATCTATTGTCTTACTATTGTGTCTCTAATTGACGGTATCTGAAGGGTTAAACCAGACTTATTGAAGAACAATTTGAGGTATCTGCACATCCAAAACAAATATTCGAAGGTACGAGGATACTAAATGTACTATGAATACCAAAATACCCAGGAACGTCAAGTTTCGAATGTAGGACTAACCGTGATATGTCTGCGTTTAGTTCACGAGGACAAAAATGTGTAGCTAGGAGTGTCGGTATACCAATAAGTGTAGTCTGAAAGTTTTTATGTTCAATATTCCTGCTTGCTACGAGAAACACGTAAACCTTAAACAGTGTTTGTATTTTACATGTGCTCACGCACTTCTGAATATAAAATTCACAAACCTGTTTTCTTTCTATTTCTTGGAAACTTACACGCCAAATAGAAACCACAATTTTGTCTTAGTGGAAGTGAATATTGTAAGCACTCAGACAGTTTATCGTCCAACCAATCAAAACTCCAATCATCTAAATCCCGCCGAAACTACCTCCGCAACGATCAGTTAATAAAGCACAGTTTCAGTGGCATTATTTTCTGTATTTATACAAACAAATGTTACTGCAATAATGTTTATATATTCCCAAGGTTGCTTTCAGGGATTCCTCTCGGGAGAAAAGAACTTGATAACATCAAACACAAGTAATCGGGCCACTAGCAGCCTTGAGCTGAAGAGCCAAAAGACCTTGATCCGAGACTCTATAATCAACAGGCTGAAGGAACAAATGAAAACAAGTTATCATAAGGAAGTCTAAATGTATTCTTAGACTTCTTTAGTTCTGTTTAGAACTAAAGAAAATTATAAACCCGAAATTCATCAAGTTAAACAGACATTTGAAGACAGCAATATTACTGCTAAAAATATGGAATTTAAAGAATGATGTCGTTTCAATTTTCACGTGTATAGTAAAAAAAATAGTTGAGGCAAATAGCGCAGTTTCCCAAGACAAGCTCGAAGGTACACATTCATTTAAATTCACGGTGCAGGCACCATCATATCGTCAAAGTAAGATATTCTGAACGTCAAAATTCCGCTTTGTTTCGCCGCGCCGGCCTCCTTTGTGGGCTGTTTATTCAGGACTGCCAGTTTTTGCGGTTCATATTCTTTATATTTTAGTTTTTCCTTTCAACTCCCAACCCTCGCGTTTGGTGTCATTTCAGTACAGGCGGTATGTATATAATTTGTGGTCTGCGAACGGCTACTGAATTGACCTATTTGAATACATTCTGTTTGGCTCCTGAATTTCGACTGAAAAAAACAAAATTCTGCTTAGTAATTTTGCTAAGATTCTAAGTAGGAAAAGTATTTAAACTCTTAGCAAAAGACATCAAGTCTAAAAAGTATAATAAATTACGATTACGTAGGTAATAAAACTATCAAGCGATATTACTCTCGTCCTTATACCTTCCAATCAATCCTTGCAAAAAACAGTTCCGAAAGCGGAATATTTACGTGTGAAGCTGTGGGATGAACATCGCAGCATTCGGAGCACGTACATGAGATTGATGAGTGCACAAATAGCGCAGGTGTTGCAGCACGACCCGAACAACGATTAACACGAGATTTTTTAACGTGGCCTTTATTTATTTAGTACGTGGGTTTGATTGGAATAGAGGAAAATATTCATCTAGTCTTTTATGTTTGATCACCTAGAAAATATTGGAATTCGGAACTAATCTCCAGAAGGGTTAAATTACTCTGACTACTGCTCATTACTTTTCGGTACATGTGCAATTTTATCAGGATTCAACCAACCACATTATGCCAAACATATTCCCAAGAGTAGTGCTTGGCAAAAAGTACGTTTTATAATTGCTTTGCCCGCCGGAGCGTTACAAGCGTACATATTAATGTACTTGCGAATTACCCACACCCAAGTTTATTTTCTGTTTCAAAAAAGCCTGCCGACTACTCGCTTGCGTGAATAATGAGTGTGTAGATAATTATTGCGCAGAGGACAAAAGCTAACCGAAGTTAACTCTACTAATGAACAAAGAGCTAGCTGAAAATTTCTGGTATTAAAAAATTTAAGATTCAGTTCACAAAACTGAATCTGAGCTATTTGTTGGCGACCTTTTCGATAGATGAGGCTTAACACTACTTAAAGGTCACTAGATCATATATGTATACTATTAGAAGATAGAAGGCTATTTTCGGGACTAGGTAGAGGCCATTTAACCGTAGAAGGTCTATTCTACGAAAACTCTGTGATGGTACAATTCTGAGGTAGCATATTTTGGTGGCGGTTTGAGTTCGTTCGAGCACTGTCGAAGCGGTCGCAAGTCTGTGATGATACAAGATAATTAAGTATTATCATATGAAGAGCAAATGAGATACACAAAAACTGTGGACGAGAAATTCCTAACGAACTGAGTAATTAACTAAAAATAAACCATCGCACTGTTATCGTGGGCGTTATCACTCGTCTCATAGTAATTATCCAGATGGATGCAGCTGGGATTTTTGTACAAACTAAACTGCTATATCGGTTTTTAGCAACAGTTAACTTTGGAAACGTCAAGCCAAGGTTTGACAACATGTAAATGTTACATGACACGAAAATTCATTGCTGTTAGTAAAACTAACAAAGGTAAATCAGTATGAGACAGCTTTTAACCCATCAGCTCATCACACACGGTATTCATTTTACACTCAACATTAAAACAACAGAACACAGCACACCTCGTGGTTTACTCAACTAATGAAACTCGGGAGTCGAGAAAAATCTGAGGTGACAGCGTCGACGGAATTCACTTAGAACAAGTAACTGGCACTGTGTGGTAACTTGGGATTAAAGCTGGAATATTATACTCTTGAGGTAGTTAGCAACTTTGCACAGAATAAGAAAAAAAAGCGTTAACGATTTTTATTCCTAACGAAACACGTATTTTTCTACAGAAATGAAAAATTTATCAGTTACCTGCAAGGTTTTAAATTAAATTATTTTTTCTAGTCTTTTTGTCTAGCTTGATAATCTAAAGCAATATATATTATAGCTTTGGATAATCAAGCTGAAAAGGCACACAAACTTTTTTTATGGTGAGGAAAATCACCCAATGTCAACCCCCGCTCTTGGGCGGAGCGGGAGATGGTGACAGACTCTCAGTGACTGAAAACCCACCCCGTTCCTTCTAGCCTTCATACCGGAGCTCTCTTTCGGATAACCCTGGCCCCAATAGCCAGTAGGCTTGCTTGTACACAAACTTGTCTGTCATGAAATAATTCAATGACCCAATCACGATAATGAAAACGAATGAGCAAAAGCTAGAAAATATCTGCCTAAAACTAAACTGATACTAGCAATAAATATGCAAAAGAAGTCTCCAACGATCCCAATTTATTCAATTTGAACGAGATAAAAATAAAGCAATCGTGAATTATCGATATTGACGATTACACCAGATTTAACCAGACGCACGTCTTGTGCTTTGAGCTTTTACCGATTTCATCCGATCAAATGGAGTGCGGCCACAAACTGTGACGTCATCGAAGGTGGCCATCATACTACAGTAGCCCTCTGACTATCGCTGAATGATAATAAAAATCCCAACCGCGACTATCAATTTTTATGTGCGGAAATATCGAAAATTCTTGGCCGCTTTTTATACCAAAACTATTTCAGGGATTTAGATGAAAATTTTAATCAAACTGAAGACTGCAAAGTATGATACAAAGCTAAACAAACAACACAACACAAACAAAGGGCCTAGAACAATATTTCAAGCGAAAACACCAGTTATTAAAGGCTGAAAACACAAAGCGGAACATTTGTACGATATTCTTTCATTATTCCGCGGAATTCTCTTAAAAATGCACCCGACGTTCCTGAACTGCATTTTGAGGTGGGTAAATACTGCAAATATGCGTTTACATACTAAAAAAAACTCTTGTATAATTAACCTATTTTCATATATATTTTTAAACTGCACATTTAGGTGCACCGTCAACTCAGCCAACTGTTACAACTTAGAAATCTATATATTAATATAAATATTAATATGTTTGTTATCGAACTTCTCCGAATATAGATGTCTTCGTGTGCTTTACTATCAACGATTGCATCACTGCTTACCATTGGGTGGCATCGCAGTCAGGTCAGATCAGTCGATTTTTATGAAATTTTTGAATATCTGTGTAAGTCTGCGAATAGGACGTTGGCTATTTTTTACCCTCCTACCCCTACTCCCAATTTTTTCATTGATAATTTATATGGCAGTACAATATTTGCTGAGTGAGCTAGTATTAATAAAACATTTTTTAAGATGTCCAAACAGCCAAAGTTATGGAGGAGCGGACTCTTCTAACACAGACTTAAACCCCGACTATTCCCTGACTAACCCTAACCAGCTTATAAAACCATGAAAAAATAAAAAATTCGTTGGTGCCTTCTTCCGACTTTAATTTCAAACCCTTTTTTGTCATGAAAATCACAAGAAACCGTAAAAATTTGAAAATATTCAAAATCATCTTGGATTTTGATTAAGTTCCTAGCCGGTTTTCGGTGTTTTTGCGATCTATCCTTGAATTTGCAGTAGTAACATGTAGTTTTAATTTAAAAAATAATATATTTTTAAGATTTGCGAAGTTATAAAGCAGTAAGTAATTTTATATGAAATACAAGTATATTTTATAAGCTAACTATTATTTAGCTAGGATTGTTTTAATTTATACTTCGCTGTATCTAATATAGTGAATACATACCTACTGTAAAAAAACAAAAATTTAGTCGGGAGGGGGACATGACTAACAATAATTACCACTTTTAACATTTATTTTATAATTTTGACATGTATTTAGTAACTATGACATTTATATTGTAATTTTGACATTGTCTTATAATTTTGACATTTATATTGTAATTTTCACATTATCCTATAATTTTGATACATATATGGTAATTTTGACACGAGAAACGCGCGAGAGGTTAATATTGAAAATGTTTTTGTAGCTTTGACATTGTTTTTGTATTTGTTTGACATAATTGATTGTTTTTTATTATTTATTTTGAATGTTGACATGATAAGATAAAAATAATTTCGAATTAAATGGCCTAAATTATTTTGTAATTGATTTCAGCTAGCTAAGTTTTATGTGTTAGAATTTATTATCAATTTTATTATTTTTAGTTTTCAATTTTATAAATATTTGTACGCCGATACTTCGGCATAAACATGACTGGACACAAATAATAAATTTATATCTTGCATGCTACTGTATGTATACAATGTTTAGACAAATAAAGAATATCTTATCTTATCTTATCTTAAGTTTACATTTCGCAAATGGGTCCCTAAATCAAAATATGATCGCAAAAAGGAGGGACAAACCAATGGACTTAACGAAACTATTGTTTTTCTATGGAACTCTAAAAGGGCGTAATCTAATTTACCAAAAACAATGTCGTAATGTTGTTCACTCCAAGTCTGGGAAAAGTAGTCAATCGTCTGGATCTAGATTAGTAACACTGGACTCTGAATTAAATTAGTCCCTCATTTTACTAGCACTAGGAAATTTTAGGACGCAAACAGTGTAAAGTCTCCATTTTTCTCCTGACTTTCTAAGTGTCCCCCCGATTTCACTTCTTTCCTAACCACCCTGAGCTTCCCAGACTGGTGTATTTTGTATAATATAATCTATATTAGAAGCAATAGTTGTGGGCATAATAACATAGGTGCAATATAAAAAAATCTTGGTGGTAAAACCATCTTCCAGCTCTCCAACAAGAGCGGCTCCTCTGACTAAAGTATCAAGACCAAGCAAGCGAGGAAGATGTGCAAAAGAATCTAAACTCGACGACTACTTATCTCTTAGGCATAGAAAGTAAAAAGTTACCTTGTGGGAGGAAAACAAAAGCAATTACCTCCCACATGTTTATTCTTCTACTTAATCTTGACTTAAGCTTAATGAGACTCCTAATTTTCCACAAACTATTCGCCATTCATATCACGCACTCACCAAAAAGAAGCGTCCAATTATTCCCGAGTCAAAGTGTATTGTCCAAAATACATTGGTTGGGTGGCACAATAGGATAACGTTAGTTAGCGTAATCTGCCGGCGCGCACCTAGCGACAATTTATGTGCCGGCTCGGACGCTCGGGATTAAACTCTCCACCGGGAGCAGCGAGCAAAAGGAAGCTGCGTGATTTGCGTCAGTAATGGTAGCTTTAGATAGAAGTAAAAATTAACACCTCATAGAAACTATACACTGATTGAACTCTTAAGAAGCAGTGGCGGCCCAGTGGCAACGGCCCCGATTTGCGAGTTGTATGTTGTGATAATTATTTATGTAATTTAATTTATCACCACTGCTCTCAAAATAGTGAAGGAAAAATTTATGAGGAAACGGCATGTCCTAGAACTACCTCGACATTCACCAACCTGCACTGGGACCGCGTGCTGGATTACGGCCCATTACTTCTCCTAGTGACGAGGGCGGAGTTCCAGCAGTGAGAACCTAGAAAGGCTGAGAAGAAAAAGGTTGAACTATGTACCAGACTACCAGCTTCTATGCTTCACAAATAACCTCCAGGGAACAGACATATTCTAGGCAGAATCGTTCCATCGAGGTCTTCATTCATCTTTTCTAATTAAAAATAAATTAAATACGTGATTGTACCAAACACAAAAACAGACGCTAGTTGATAATTAACAGATGCATAGATTTTGTTGCAACAATCACGACGCTGTAAAAAGAACATTGTCATGCCTGTTTCAGAATGTACCGAGGCAGCAACAAGCCGTAAGAATTAGGGAGAGGGGAAACAGGTGTTACATGCGAGCAGGTTGCGACAAACAAGCGTGGCGTGAAGTGTGAGCTCGTCAGCTTGGCAGCTCTTCTGCTTGGCAAACGCCGCTAAATAAACTGAGTGATGCAGACTGCGAACTAATGTTTTATCTAGTTTTCCTTCAAATGTGCCATTTTGAAGTAATAGATGTTCAAATTACCTTCACAATGCGTCAAATGATTTTTTTGTTAGTCATCTCATCATGCATAACAAGTTTTTGCGCTATTGAAATGGTACTTCAAATAATTATTGATCAAAAAGGGCACTTTCAATCAAAATTATTAGAATTGGCAGAAGAGTTGCAGTTGCCACCTTGACCCTTAGGGCAAGGTCGTGAATCTCTATCTTCTAGATTCTTTCATCAAACAGGATTTAGGTACACTTCTCGTGACACTAGTATGAGACTGTCGCAATTTGTGCCGTAGTCTAAATATAAATGAATATTCGACCGAGTGAAATAACTTACAATAGCGCCTGCAATTAAAGCCATTACTGTATTTTTGCATCCCCTGAAATTCAGTAAACAATGAACGTCCAAACTGCGAAAATGAAAATAGTTAGCTTGATTTTAAACTTCTCTTTTTAAGTCAACACAGCAATTTGAGGCGGCGAACACTGGATATTAAACTTCTGAAGTATTCATAGATACTGCCTGAGGACTCGCTTATTTTAGAAAATCGAAACACTTCTGAAATGATTTCTGAATCTTAAGAAAATCAAGTTTTTCTTGTGAGTAAGAAAAGCAACTAAGAATACCATAACAACCGAGAACATGCTAGAGCTCGCCAAAACTTTTTCCATTTCGGTAATAACAATATTAACTTTAAGAACCATAGCTATAATCGCGAAAAACAATTTACGAACTACGGCCGACAAACCTCGGGAGTAGCGCTCCTATATCATCATTACACAATAATATGCTACTGGAAAAGCTGCGTATATCATGTCTGTAATCCGCTTTTGTAATACATATTTGTAGCATCGAGTAACCACGAAAAAACCATGACCTTTGCCACTGGTGTTTGTCCACTAATGCCTTCAAAGACCTCGAATTTCGTGTTTGGAAGCCGGCGACGGCGTCCGCGGCCGTTAGTTGCGTGCCGAGCGCCGCCGCGAGCGTACGTCACCACCAACACTCCACACCCTCGGACAGAACCCTACAATACGAAAAAGTTGGTTCCAGTGAACAAACATAGTTGCGAGTGCCAGTGATTGTTGTAATATGTAGGAACGTGATGTTTTCTCATATCAGACCACTTTGGTAGTCTGTTCGCGCCAATGGCAATATCGTCGTGAAGGTAAATATTGTCGCTCGCCGCTCGCCGGCACTGGTGAGTCCTCGCGACCACCGTCCGGTGCCAGATAAGTATTTGCTGAACGTTCGAACGGCGTCCATTCCATTTCCCCGCGATTTCATTTGCATATTTGCATGTTCATTGAAAGAGAATACGGTTCGGACGCGTACTTTCATATGTGTAATCCGCAGCAAAGCAAACACTAAAAGATACTAGCTCGTTTCGCGGGCACACGTTATATTCTCGTAGTTTGTCGCAATAAACGTAACTTCAAGATAATTCCGAACGTTTAGAATTTAGCTCGCCGTTTAAAAGCCTTTGCTGGTTTTGTCGCGTCCGATATGTAAATGCAGGATCGTACGCTAGCCCAGTCGGAAGCACGCACGGCGTGTGGACATCGCCACCACAAGATACGAATTAAAGTGCTCTTTATATTCCTCTGTTAAAGTTCCAGACGAGCTTACGTAAGCTTCCGACGGACTCCCCACCCCCACTTATGTAACTACCCGATTTGGTTGGAATTTTATCTTTTTGGGATTCAATTTTAGGGAATATTGAAATTGCTATCTAAAAGAATATCTCAAAGTTGATTGTATCTGCCGCCGGATGCTGAGTTTGGTTTCAAAAACACAGCTCAGTAAACTGTCAAGTGTGGCGTTGCTCTGTTTCTGCGGACCGAAATCTTTTCATTTAAAAGCTTTTGTTTCTTTAAAACAGTAGAGAATTGAGTCGGGCGTGAATAGGCTTCGGAAGAGTTATTTCGGTAAATAGGTCAGTGCAACCTTGTTGCTTGGTGTTACTGTGGCAGACGAGGTTCACAGTCGGCGTGTGCCGAGCAGACATTCGGTGCACGCGACCTAATGGGGCTAATGCAATCGTATTGCGCCCTTGATCGATTATCTCTGCAGCATTATCAATGAAGATTGTAACAGATTCCAACTGTCTGTCTTGTCTGTGTGCTCCGGCGCCTGCCAAACATATCTGTTGAATCAGCCGAACAATTGAGATGAATGATGATTTCGCTACGACAGCCAAAGTTTGGGTTTGATTCATCTATTCTTGCGTAGGAAATATCTAAGATCGTGTTTTGAGGAAAGCGGGTGTACAAAGACAGTGCACACAGAGTTTAACCCGCTCCCAGCAGAAGTTTTAGATAAGCAATCGGATTAACATTCAAGGATAGTGGAAGTGATAACTCCGGCTTCCAGTGTTCGTAATCTAGGCGCTTTGGAAGGGTTACATTTGATGGAGCCATTAACCGGTAAATCTCGCTAGATTTGAGACTTATTATCAGCTGCGCTCTGTTTACGAGCCCCCTGCCTGGTCCCAACCTTGTGTTTTAAACGGCAAATAAAATTATCGTTTATGTAGGCTATTCCAGGATAATTGTATTAAAGCTCAAGAATAGACAGGTAATACTATACATAGATAGATAGGTACATAGATAAATTTACGAATTAAAGAAAAGAAAAATGTCCCGTAAAAATTGCCTGAAGCTCAACGGTCGATAAGAAGCTTCGAATTATCTATTCCATTACACCGGATGGCCTATATCAATATTTCCTCAGGGGAAGCTTTCTGTATGACCTCGTATAATTTCTGATACACTCTAGCGTCACGCGGCCAAACCGCGGTGCGTTGACCGCACTCACTTTACATACGCACCACCTCGTAAACTTGCTTCGTTACTACACCACGTTATTAGGTAAAAATACAAGCAAATATCGATCACATCTTATTTGCGGCCAGTGCTAAGTTTCGCCGTGTATTTTCAACATTAGACTCTTTTTTTCTGTTGACGGGTTGGAAATTCATCAAATAGCTCGTCCCACTTTAAGTAGAATGGCAGTGTCAGATTAATACTGCCTAAAACCCACCTGTGCTCTGTCGGGAACACTTAGCATTCCAGGGCCGCGATGACTCTTTCGAACTACCCCGCAGCCCAACAGTGGACAGCAATAAACAATTTTTCTGACAATACACATAAATCTTTACTGTAACCATTTGAGGCGAGATAATCACTGCCTAGAAAGCCGGCAATTTTGATCACACAGTACATTCATTATAATTTCACGGAGTTATGAAGTCAAATAAATGTATGAGAAGGGTCTGCCCCCAGAGGCCAGTCATGACGCAACATTTCTCTAGATTTTGCTTTACGTGATCCGAGTGACAAACATACACTCACGGTGGATATATTTCATATATTTCACACTAAATAATATCTTATCCATTCTAATACTGATATGGATGGAAAAACAACATAACATGACTAAGCTGTTTTTATCGCACACCCAATAAATATTAGGAATCAATTAGAAGATTTATTACATGGACAAAGAGCGGTCTGTTTTATGAGTCAGTTATAAAGGAAAATACTTAAATAGCACGAAGTACAATGTGAAACCATAGGAAGGAAACCCTGCATACCGATCTATGCGATATACTCATAGATGGCAAATGCATTCACTATCAATTTGATGAGAGAAATAGCCAATATCTGTGGAATGGGGTTGAAAACCCATTATCCAGTAGGTCAACAGTGAACACTAACGCTTCTGGATTGGACGCTTACGACCGGTCTATGATTGAATTCTGTGCCGACTCTTCCGATAGATAGAAAAAAAGAACTACAGATACAAAATTGACACTAGAATTGAAAATTCAGACGACAATTTAGGAGAGAAAGCATCCGCAACTTGTAACCACAAGTTATGTGAGTTTTTTTACAACATTTTGCAAATTAAAATCTAGAACCAGAATAAAATAATAAATTTTCCTTTTATCGTGGATCAAAACTCCAACCATTTGTCGCATCAAGCAGCTCGCGCCGTACAAGCTTATCTGCAGCTAACTTTATGAATAACAACTTATAATGTACGGCTACGCGTGTACTCTCCATAATTCATGATAAAAAATAGCTAAAGAAATACTATTGAATAGATAATAACGTCGATAGCAACAGATTAATATCGACAGCATCATAACGATAACGTTTGAAGTAGCAGCACATGTACTTATTTAGTATTCATATTTGTAGAGAGGGGAAAGCTATGTTTCACTAAACACTGTTTGTACAAGACACAAAGCAAATTAAAATCTGATTAAGCAAATGAAGTGAGAAAAACTGTGTGTACCTAACCTAGGTGACTTAGTGCGAAAAAAGATCTTCTTTAGGACCCAACTATAAAGAAATGAAAGTGATTAATGTACTACATAACGTTCCTTTTACCTTAAAAATCTTCCTCCTGATATATGCGAGGGGTAATAAAAGTTCAATTTGTGAAGCTCGATCGTTAATTTCGATCTCGGCTAGACATATTGCCTACAGTTAGGCAAATTCATATCGCCTGGAACTTGACCTAGAAAAACTGAAAAATGTTCGCGACTATCTATCATAGTAGCGTCTCGAGGCTTAGAAAATGGTTTGAGAAACATTACGAAACAAAACAATAAAATGGTGGGCTATCATCCTTTCAGTTTTACGTAAGGCTAGCTTAACGAATAGATACGATTATTCAGTACGCTTATCTCATGATGAAACCCCTTAGAGTACTACAAGCCCAGCTCGTAATCCTGCACAAAACATCCACAATTTGTTAAGGGAGGAATTGGCGCTGTTTCATGATAAAATAAAAGTTAATGTTAGAGCAATAAACGCAGCCGGTCATTTCGGGTAATTTGGGCAACGTGGGCGGGTAATGTCGTAACGCACGGCACGATGATACAGATTGATAAAATAGTTAAATCATTAGTTGGATGTGTATAGTAACGTTTTTATCATTATATTATGGGTGGAGATTTATCATCAGTAGACATGAAATAAAATAATAGAAGATGGAAAGGATAAAACACAAGTAAATGGACAGTAAAGTTGGGCAAACAGTAAAGTTTTAATGAAACGTAAGAGCTATCAGATCGGCCGCCTCCTCCACAATACGACCACATTCACAATAGCGTTCAACTGATCTTTTGTGCTGACTGGGACCATGTGGAGAAGAGTCTTACACCCTCTTTTATGATCGTACCTACCTTTTTATATGGAAAAGCTCTGGGCATTGTACAAAAACAAACTCTGACTAAACGCACTAATCCACTAATACCTGGATATTACTAATTTCAAATGCAACCATAAATCCACATGACTATGTACACGTACGTTTACTACATCTGCACCAACTCGACACAGTTAGATAATTAGATAATACTCCGGAACAATTTCACAAATGTGTGCAATCTGCAGCTAGAATATAGCTGCGCTATGACGAAGAATGTACAAATATCTAACACAAAAGCTTGTCAAATCTGCATAGACTCCTCCTTCCCAGTAAACTATAAGATTACTTCACTACTACTATAAGTACGTAAAATAGTGTAACCTATTACCACTAATTAAGCACCCAAAAATCCATGTTTTCGACTAGTCGTTTTAAAGTAAAAGAACGTTTGCGAATCGAACCCTGAAAAAAAAATCCTTAGCAAATAGGTGACACTATCACGTCCGGCCGAGAATACGTCGAGTTACCTATAACGTTGTATAATATGTAGAGGTATCTATAAATACTTGATGACTATTAGCCGTAGTTTTCTAACAAATGATACGTAATATTTAATTACGAAAATTGAACCGGAAACTTCATTGCACGAACTACCATGTGAAGCAAACAGTCAAGGCAGTTTGTTGAGTTCAAGGATACAACAGTGGCGTGTAATTTAATACAAGAGCAAACCGCCATTATAAAATATTTAGCTGTAGGTTGTGTTAGCTCCCGTACAACCACCGAACAACTCTCAACAAAGCGAACTTCAGTCAAGAAACAATGAAACTTATGAATAAAATATCGCAGCACCTTTGAGTTACACGGTGCCTTGCTTAGTTATTTAGTACAAGTCGGAAAAGTTCTAAATCTATAAACAAAACAAAATCTGGATAAACTTCCAGTCGAGGAACTTTCTCTTGACAAAGGGAACCTTTTAAATCCATCAGCGCCATATGACGCGTGTGGCAGGCTTCAATAAAAAGGGGCTCGATAAAAAAGGGTCTGTACAACGTACCTACGTTGTACAGACCCGCTCCAGAACCATATATTCATCGCAGGCATTCATGTAAGATCTGGCACCCAAGTGAAATCTTTTAATTTAGAAGAATCCAATAATCGCGTAACAATGTTAATAGCCAAACTGTTGTCCGTCTCTAGGATTAGAAGCTTCTATTATTAGAGTTAATACAATAAAGAGGTTTCTTAAAACGCTGTCCATCACAAGGTTATTTGCTTTCAGGGTAATGTCAACATTGACCGGCGCACCCTTAACACACAATGTAACTTTTATCACTATAATAAAGATGGCGGTGGATTTGAAAGGGTTCCACAGTCAGCCGCGGCCACGGACCACTATTATTGTCAAGAACATAAAATGTTTTAGGAGATTAGTAATGAGAAAAAAGTAGACGACGACCACGAAACACTATCTTCAGCCATAATTGCAAATGAAATTCTAGTTGGAAATTATTTTATGCACTGTATTCAGACACCAAGACTCTGTACAAACTACAACTTTATAAACAAGCAGAAAATATAAAAATGTTTGCGCTTTCATGTGGCGGATGACCTAATAAAATTGAGATAAACACATTATCGGTACTTCAATCAGTTATCTTGTCCATTAGGTAGTATGCAGAATATGAGCTGCCGTGTCAATTACTTCCGACCTACTGACGTCTGACGGTGAAATAGATCTGCACATCAAAGGAGACAACCGGACCCTCTTTGATGTTTGTCAATTTGTTTCGGCATTAACGAAGTATACTATACCTATACAAATGAAAGATTCGCGTTGCTGTCTCCGGGGTGTTAACGCAATTTCCTATAAGCTCCCGAGAGCAGAGACTTGTGCCAAACATATCTCGTCTAAATTGCTTTATGTACGATCGTAGAAATAAAACTCGTGATTATATTTGACACCAGAAGGATTCGTTATCTAACGATCAAACAAAATAGGTATATTTCATATCATACTTTGTTTAATCTATTTTTTTTAGCTCGAGCTTCCATCTTCTTATGTTAAAACTATACAAGTATACATTGAATTGGACGGAAGGTAAAGCTATACTTATTAATAAACGCAATATTTTTTCCCTAAAAATTACCGTAGTTCGCCTTCAATAAAATATTTATCTCAATAAATATCCGAAAATGGTAATGGGTTCAAAATTTTCCGCTACAATAACTGTATCACACCAAACACAGACACCGAATGGATTGTGTTTAAGTAAATTAACGGGAATTAGCGGCTCTCATCTAATCAATTAAGTGGTCATAATGAAAAGCGCCGCTTTACCCTTGCGGGGCACCGTGCGACATGTCGCCTGCCACTCCATGGCAGAAAGTTCACCGGCCAATTACGACACGCTCTGCCGAAATGTGCCGATGTGAACCGTCTTTAAACTCTCAAGACTTTGTGCTTCCCGATCAGACGCGTTTGTAAATTGATTTATTACGAGACGCCCGTTAGAAGGTTAATATAAGCTTTGACAGGTGTATCTATCTCATGATACGAAAACGTCATAATAAGATATTAGTAACAAGATACCGATTAATAACGGTCTAAAAATTGTGAAAAATATTTTCGAACATTACTAAAATTGAACTCGGCTAAACTTTTCTACAACTTTGAGTTCATCACTTTCGCTTCAACCTCAATTCTGCAGCGAAACTGCAAACAGAGTTCGTTGTTCAATAAACATTGACAATCAAAGAAGACTGACGTCGACAGAATCACTCAAGACGCCTTTCTATTGTACTCTTTGAATTGGGTGTATCTAGTACATGTTTAGGGGAACCACGTTGCACGAAGAACTCTTCAACTTTACTAGTATGCTGCTAGTGATACTCAACGTCCCCGGAATGTCCCTCAAATAGTTTCTTGTTTCTTAAGTGGCTTGTTGATTCGATTGTGGTTTGTTTTTGTTTTCTAAAACAGTAAAAATGCTTCAGAAGCTTTTTTTATGTAAGCGGCAATTCGTTTAAACACAATTTCATGCTTCTAAATAATACCGAAGGCCCTTTCAGGTTATCTTAATTAAAATTTTAAATGCAAACAGAATTTTGCAGAGGTGACATCAAATGTACCGTAAAACAAACCGCAGCAGAACGAAAATTAACTTTCAGTTACCAATTTAGATATTACGTTATGATATCTTAAAAATACAAAATTTAATAACTACTGAAGCTGGGTTTATGAAAGGGAAAAGGTTTATTCACCGGTCGATGACCTCTCGTTCACCCTGCCCCATGCCTGACATGAGCGATGGCCGCCTTCACCCCATGCAAAACAGTCCATCAAATGTATGGGAAACGCCACATTCAACTGCCGTGCTATCATCGAGATAACGATATCGCTCAAATATGACTAACTCCATGAACGTATTAGGACACTAGCCATTAACTTGAATAATCAATTTGGATATTTTGTTATTCAAATTCCAACGACCCGAACTAGGCTTTCGTCAAAGGACTTTTAATTGAGTTTTAGTTAAAAAAAGCTCCTTTATTTGACTTTTGTTTCACTGATGAGGAAGATCAGGACTTTTGGTAGACAACTAATAACTAGCAGAAGTCAGTTAATTAGAGAGTCTACAAAATATTGCATTAACGACAGTGTTTGTCCTGTTCATTCGGCGAGTAGGTATTACTTTTTGATGCCGTAACGCCAACCTTCTGTCAAACCATTTAAAGAACATACGGTGACGTCACTAACTGGCAGATTTCGCTATATTTGCACGCATTACGCAAGTGCCCGATGCCTATTTAAAAGTTTTTTGCAATTCAAAAGCGCTCACCGAGTCGATAGTTTCGTAATTTTTGTGTTTATTCCGTCTTTCGACCTCGGTTGGACATCCGGCTATGGTTACATATAAGTAATATATTGTACTATACACAAGTTAGGCCACTATCTGTTAATTCGCGATAGACGTGCGACGGAAAATGTTATGAGTAGTTGTAATGTCTCATATCTATTAAATCTGGGAGACACTGCTCGGCGGCAGCAGTTTCCTCTCTCATTGATAACTCCCAGCACTTTGGAGGTGCAGCTACAGCTCCACACGTTCAGGGGATAATATCCTATATTTTTATCGAGGCCAGGCATATTTCGGCTATTGCTTTTATTTTCAAGTCTATTCCATTACACCATTCACTTCTATCATACTAAATCGTAATCTTAATTCGGCGGAAGCATTCATGGAAATTGGATAGACATTTTCCTCACTTGAAGACGTTCGCATCGGCTTCAGAGAACGCCAGTGTTGCGGTCGTCCACAACTTCGTAACATTATATCTGAAATACTAACAAAGTAAGGAGTTCATACTTTCGAAGGCTCCCGTCCTATAAAACATTTTATGTAATTTAGAAGGATTATGTGTTAAAGTTTTTAGGCGTTCAAATGAAGCTGGAACCGACAAGTACGAGTATAAATCAAAGTTATTTGACAGGCGAGATTCTTCAATAAAATGGACATTTTCGTTTCTGCGTGTTCTTCGGAACGCGAACAATGTCGTCACGAAACTTTCTTAGACTCATATTATACGTTACACAACACAATTCTTAAAGAATATTTGAGCTCGTCTGAGACAATATTGTGCGATGTAATATGTAGGTACGTAGACGCGACTAGAAGAAATGATTTTACATGCGACTGTTACTACCAATAACAGCTACTCAATGAGTCACAGAAGTCATCGTTATCGCGGACCCTTAACCACGTCATTTGATAACGCGGAGTAAACCGAAGATCACTAAACGTGCCCACACCTAGTGTGCAACGTCTGAATGTTCACTTCCAAACGTACCGGGACGACGATACGATAGTACTACTGTATGTATCTTGATTGAATTCTGGCCAGTAATAGTCTGACTATTTGTCTTCATTTTTGACCTTTGCTGTATCAAATGGGAGTTTACCCAAGATAGCATGTTTGTGGTCTTTTCTATCTTAGACGTTGTTTGGACGTACAATCTCTACTTGACGGGAGTGATTGAGATGGCACATATTAATAGTAGTCGATATCGCCGGGGCTAGTGACGTAACCGGTAAGTGACAGACGTTAGTTTATTTGTTTAAAACGTTGTTACATTATTTAGTAGATATTTTGTTGATCCAACCAACCATCAGAACCATGCAATTGAACAGTGACAAGCGTGTTATGTTGCAGCTCTTAGCCCGACACCTACTTAGATAAACGTACGTTTGCACCAAGTAAAGCAATTATAATTACTTCAAAACCAAGTTTGAATCATTGTTAAAACTTGATTTCGTTATACATACATGAAATCGTGACATTAGAAAGAAAAAATAAACATTCATTCAAATCGAAATGTAACGAAAAATTGAGCAATTAAAATAGTTACAATAGTAGTTAGATCGAACTGCAGAGGTCGCACGCGGGACCACGCGACCAGCGCACGCCACCTTACGTAAAGGACGATCGTAGATATCAACACTAAAATATTTATAAATCGATATCCAGTAACGAAACAATAATTTTTTGCTGTTTTCTCGATTAAATTTTCACAATGTCACAGGGTTATTTTCCTATATTCAATTACGTGCAGTCGAGTACGTTTATCGAATGCGAGGGACTCATTTAATAACATTTGAGCCGTTCTTGTATTTACATTTTTAAATTACAAGAATAAACGCGTACCTTCTTTCAATGGTAACATGATAGTGATCTCATTTCCCGGGTGTTACAATTATTTCAATTTAATTTACCTTCCCCTAATTCGGTACTCGAGGTAGCAGCTCGAGTGCGAGCTAATAAATGTGTACCTAACGTAGAAGTTGTCCCGCGAGTGAAGTGAGTTGTAACGTGTGATCAATATGGCGGTTGGCGCCAAATAGCTAATATTCGCGAGCACGCCTGTAAAACAGCTCAATCAGCGCGTCAGCTCACTTTAGCACACGTCACGGCACATTCATTATTCTTCGACTGTTACCCGCTCATCCAACACTTACAGAACAACTTATTTCGTTTTAGGATTATCTCAATTTAGTTGAGTGACTTAAGATATAGACCCAAGGGTTTTATGTCAAAAACTCGATAGCTATTGAAATGAACAGTGGTACTTAGGTCCGCGTAACTTCCAATAAACTTACATTGGGGAAAACTGTTATAGCTTTGGTTATTGCCACTTTTGAACATTTTATATAGGTCCGACACTTTCGTGGACCTAATGCTCTTATGTAGATAAGCACACAAGTTTCAGCATCGATACTTTAGCCGATATTTACTGACTAAATCTACTGAAGCTGTTATGTGGTGACGTGTGGCTACCATTAGCAGCGTTCAGAGCAAAGTGATCATAACCAAGAGCCCGCAAACCGGCGCATGAGCGACCCATAGTCAAACGACATTAGTCACGGCGGCCGCAGCGCATGCTAATGCACTAGCATTGGCAAAGGGCATTCTAGTAGCCCTGTGCGCCTGTGACCAGAATATCATCTCGATCACGATCCATATGGACTATTGCTGCTAACATATTTCGACTTTGAAAACCGATATTTTGCAACACCTAAAGGTTTTCCAGTTTATGGCTTCGTTAGAACTTTAGCGTTTGCGTACCGAGGTTGCGTAAGTAAACGTTGTTGTTTAATGAATCAATATTTCATTACAGTTTTTCCTTTCCGAATTCTAAGACAACGGGACTTTAATTAACAAGAGCCTGGCTTAATTACGGGTTTATTGAAGCCGAATAATAATATGGATTTTCCTGGTAAATATTTTCTTTACACAGATGAACACGCCTTAAGGTTCAGATTTAGATTCAATTATTCATACTCATGAAGAACAACAAAACGAGAGCATCGCATCAAAACACTAGAGCTAAAAGCATTAACGTATTCTGGGAGATATCCATAAATAATTTAACGGTACAAACTAATCCAATACGTGGGCTACACCACCGCCACGCGTGTGCGAGCCCGCGCCAAAATCACACGCGAATAAATCCATCCACCCAATCTAGCCGTATGACCGTCGACATCGACATCACCGCGTTACAAATTGCTATCTGGTATCCGTCATCGTCGCCACACAAAGGCATGCAACCAAATTGTAAAGCCACTTTTGACAATTCATTCATCAAACTTGGTTTGGATTTGCTGAGCAATTACGACAACAATCGTTCTGCCTCATCGCAATCTGATTTCGATGAGGCTCGCAGACTCACTGCTCTCTTATTTTATTAAAACGTCCATCAATGTTACCGACGGAGATACGATATCCAATATCGTTTTCAAATTGATCGTTTTATTAATAAATGCCAATGAATTGTCGTAATAAGGCTGTCGAACTCTGAAATCTGCGTAAGGAAGGACCAATTCCGAGCAAAAAATCTAAAGCCGTTTCCGCGTCTCAGGAAATTTACGTTTACTACCGCGTAGCTACTTCGTTATTTGTCCGAACATAAATTACCATCAAATCGACGGCGGCACCGATTCCACTTAAACAAAATCGAAATAAATGGACCCGCTATAATTTTATTACTCATAAATACTCAAAGGCATTAAAAAAGATATTTCAGAAGCTGATAGCACGTTTGGTGCTCCATTATTTAATAATGTACAATTTTAAATGTTGATTTAAGTATTTTCATAAACTAATTACATAATAATAATATGTAAAACTGTTATGAAATGATTAAGGCATTTTATATAAATCAGCATCGGTCGATTGCATTTTATAAAAGTAGATTAACGACAGAGGATCAGCGAAATGTCGTTGATGGATTAAAATGAATTTAGTCTGCAGTGTTGTGATCCGTGCTTATTTGTAATTCAGATGGCCGTGTCGCCGCCCGGTCCAGATGAGTTGAATATAATTGACGTTGTCACTTCCAGCCGAATTAAATATATCATCGACAAAAGTACGCCTTCTGGATTAATTTGTTTAATAAAAAAGTATTTTGATATAAGAATCTTGATTTTAGTTTAGGACTTGACACTTGTACTGTATTTAACTATGAAACGTAAACGTTACTGATCACAACTACGAGCGTCTACATTTCTAATACATCGCTGAACTATGCACGGCTGGAAGCTCTCGCTACATATCCAACGATCAATCGCACTCGCGGCTCGGAATCATTTATTTAGTTTCCAACCTGATGGCGCTGTACGTGAATAAGTCAGCTGTCCCTGAAGGACGCCACCTTCAAACATTACCCATTGTAATTGTTACAAAACAGTCGCGAGTTTATGAACAATGTGGCCTTCGACGTCTGGAAATAATTCATTTATACCGGCACGGCAATCGATTAGGGCGCCGACAGGCAAGCTCGTCTCACACTGTGCAACATAAAAAATTCAGCGGCGGCAGCGGGAGCGGCAACTTTCGACGCTCTCGCCAGCGGCGCACGGAGATCCCTTAAAAAAGTTGATAAATTTTATGTGATTTAGAGAGGCTGCGAAGTGGCTCATTTGTGTAGCGACGCGCGACGCGCCCCTGCATACTGAGCGAGCTCGCACACCACCGCTGTGCATTACTAGCGCACGCCGCTATGCATTTACAAGGACCCTCGCACGTGCACCCGCTCCGCGCACGCCCTAAATACTAACTCAAGTAATATCTACACTTTGTTCCAGGTGTTCGGAATTTTCAATATAGTGCAAATAAAATGTGCGACAAGTGTAAACGGGAAAAGACCTCTGTGAAAATATCTAGTATATCGCGAGTGACGGGTGAGGGGAACAGTTAAGAGTATGTGCGCGTGAGTGTGCCACGACGTCGGACTACTCGCAGGGGGGGGCGCTGGCGTCCGCGGCCAGCGATGGTATGGACGTTGTATTCGGGAATGATAGCGACTGGGGGTGGAACGCGACCGAGGAGAGGGAGAGTACGAACCTCTACAACCATTGGGGATGGAGCATTGTGGACGGCTCGCTAATGCTGCTGATCGTGAGCGGCAACACACTGACGATCCTGGCGGTCACCATGAGCCGGCGCCTGTCGTCGCTCGTGTCCAACCAGTTCGTGCTCAACCTCGCCATATCCGACCTGATGGTGGGGCTGACGCTGCCCTACCACCTGGTCTTCTACCTGAACGATGACTTCGGCACGATCAAGTGGTCGTGCCTGATGCGCTTTATCCTGATAATCCTCGCGTGTCTGGCGTCCATTTACAACATCATAGCGATTGCTGTAGACAGGTAAGTGGAATGCCCTCCGTTTCGCTTTTATTTCAAAGAAAATTGTCACTATAAATAGAAACTTCAAGTCTTCAATGTCGTGGTTTGTCACGCCATGTGAACTTGAATATGGTATTAAATCTGTTTTCTGTGTAACTGTATTTTAAAAATCACTGACAACTTTGGTGCAGTATTATTTTCCGAGTCAATTGCTATGTTAACTTGAATGCTTTACATTTGCAGGTACATAGCGATCGTGCACCCGCTGCACTACAGCCGGTACATGACGAAGCTGGTGACGCGCCTGATGATGAGTTTCACGTGGTCGGTGGCCGTCTGCATCAGCTGTATTCCCGTGTTCTGGAACGACTGGCACGAAGGCATCTCGTGCGAGATGAACATGGTATGTGACCCACTGATATTTTGAAAGGTTAGGGAAGGCAGCGTGGGTGGGATGTGGTCAGAATGTGGATTTTCCATCTAAATTTATATGCTTAAATTTTTCATTTTCATATGGAGCTTTTATCTGCTTCGGATAGCTTACGGTACGTTGCGGGCTTACCATATGGATGTCAAGATTTATGGCAGTTTCACGACTTTCAACGACCTCTAGACATCTAAAAGCCTCATAAAACATGATATCGCTTGTTATAGAATCTAAACACGCTAACCTTTATGTTGCTACGAGTACACAGCATATAAATATCCCCAGAGATGAACGCTCTGTCAAGACATCCAGTAATAAGACAACATTATCCGAAATTCATAGTGGAAAGAAATTGTAGCCTTGAGGTACGCTCGGCATACCCACTACAACATAAATAGTTAACACACTTGTTTCTACGAAGACTATCTTGTTACCGCGGACGCACTTGTACGTCTAAAGAGCTATCTCATACATTAGTGTATAATATAAACGTAACCATAGCAGACACTAAATATATTGCTTTTGATAGTATGCACGAAATAAGAGAAAGTTACGACAGCACATGAAAATTGTAATAGTATATTTTGGCGCTAGAATGATTTCTGTTACGGTAAGTTTTTGGCATGGTGCCATTATTTGTAAACATTATGGTATAGACATGTTGCTCTTCCATAATATATCAGGTCCTAAAATAAAGTTAATCACCAAAGTCGTTTAGAATCGGAATGGACTATTGAATCTTTAGAGTAAATAAAGACATTGAACATTAATCTTTGAACTGTGTAACTGCTAAACTTACACGTGACAATTAACGTACGACCTTTGTCTACCAAATAGTTTTTTTACCCGGCATGATGGATCTCAAATATTTGCTCGTACAGCTTCGTTTGTTAATCAAATGAAATAAGATAAAGCGAATATTCAAACACATTTGCATACATGGGCAAATATTGGAAACGTATTATTAGCTAATACCTAAATATAGATTGACTAAACTATCTTCAATCTATAAGAATAGATATGTTTATATTTTGAATGATTAAGGCAAACCTAACATTTGTTATGTTATGGCAGGATATGCTGAAACAGATTTACTATAACACCTTATGTACCATATTTTAGCAAATAAATCTTTTGATTGATAGATTGATTCATATTAAAAAGTTAGTTTTTAAGAAGTATGTTTTTCCGTTCCGATAAGGTAACTTTTTTCTTGTAGCACATTTCTCAGAAGCTCAGAGAAGTGCAGACGTGGGCAAAAAGCTGTTAAGGTTTGCCTCGGATCAAATGACCTTTTTAGTTAAGTCGTAACGTTCTTGCTATGAATGTCGCAGGTGGTGCCGACGCAGTACACGACGAGCATCCTGGCGCCCATGTTCTCCCTCATCTGGATGGTGATGTTCATCCTGTACTGGCGGATATGGCGCGAGGCCACGTGTCACGCGCGCCGCATGAGAGCCAACACCTGCTGCCCCACCGGAGCCAACGATTGGAAGAGCATACAGGTACTGGCTAACTTAAGTAACGCTCTTTTAAAAGATACGATAGAAAACTATGACATTAGATGAAGAAATTAAGTGTTTTTTATTTAGAATAGCCATAGAATTTCTTTCCGGTTTTTCTCCATAGCAAACGACCTGTTGGAACCGTTTACTAGTTTTATAAGAGTCTATATATGCCTATATGAAATAAAATATTTCGAATTGTATTGAATTAATTAAATTAGGTTAAGAAAAACAATCTTGCGTAGTTGATAGATTACGCAAATATGCCAAAATGCATAAAAGATGTTAGAGAATAAACACATGATCTAGTTTGAACAGCTGTAACGATATTATCGGTTTCTCATGTTGCCTTTTAACAAAAGATTTATATTTATTTTTAATTTACTCTATATCTTGTTAAACACTATAATGTTAATTATATTTTTCTACTTCTTTGCCATTCTTAATCACTCGCGATCGCATTTCTAATTAGCTTCCAAGTTCATGAGTAGTTTCTACAAGATATCAGACCAATTACTTATCTAGTAATTAGCATTACTTCGTGATTAATTCGCAATGTTTTCTATCGCGATTTTCTGAGAGTGTCTAATATCAATTTATTAATTACTAGCTTCTGCCCGCGACTTCGTCCACGGAAAATTTCTTGTTTTAAAATAAGATTACACTCGATTAGACGATGCGCACGTTCAGCGCTAGATTCCTGAGCACGGGCCTGCGATGTTATGACATTTTGCCTACTAAGCGGCTGCGAGCGCTCAGCGCTAGTCTCCCTATCCCTTGGCTCAGAGAGATGCTGCCTTAAATGAGATAGACGCTGCGCACGTTCAGCGCTGGATTCCCGAGCACGGGCCTGCGATGTTATGACATTTTGCCTACCAAGACGCTGCGAGCGCTCAGCGCTAGTCACCCTATCCCTTGTCTCAGAGACATGCTGCCTTAAATGAGATAGACGGTGCGCACGTTGAGCGCTGGATTCCCGAGCACAGGCCTGCGATGTTGTGACATTTGACCTACCCAGCCGCTGCGAGCGCTCAGCGCTAGTCTCCCTATCCCTTGTCTCAGAGACATGCTGCCTTAAATGAGATAGACGCTGCGCACGTTCAGCGCTAGATTCCCGAGCACGGGCCTGCGATGTTATGACATTTTGCCTACCAAGCCGCTGCGAGCGCTCAGCGCTAGTCTCCCTATCCCTTGTCTCAGAGACATGCTGCCTTAACTCAGATAGACGGTGCGCACGTTCAGCGCTAGTTTCTCGAGCACGGGCCCGCGACGTCCTCACATTTTGGCTAGCGAGGCGCTGTGAGCGCTCGGAGCTAGATTCTCTAGCGCATGCTTGCGAAATATATTCTCTATTTCTCGAGAGGCGCTGCTCATTTTCAGGGGCAGATTCTTCCGTACGGCGTACTCGAGCGGCTCTTGTCTGTGATGTCTGCCGGGACAGTTGAGATTTCCTTTTAGACATGCTCTCAACAAACTACGCACAGACTTGAAAACAATTATGAACAAAGGGAGAGCGACTCGAACACCGTCCGCCTTTACAAAACAAAACAATCGTAATATCGAATAACTCGTATCGATTATTACGATAGAACGAAGTACGAAACTACGAACATACAAAACAAACGTACAACGAAATTACGATATTTTCGATTATGAGGTATCTATCAACAACAACAACCATACGAACGAAACAACCGAAACCAATAAGCAACTGACAGAAGAACTCCAACTAACGACAACGTGGGCCTAATAATTCGAGAGGTTCATCAATCCACTGAAAGTCTTAACACCGCGATTCAGAAAAATTACGTAATTGCAGAACGCCATCTATGGGCAAATAGGTAAAACGTTGGGCACGCCACAATTATGGCGCTAAGTCCCCTCTTTGAGGCGTGGCTGGAAAGGCCTCACGGCGTCCTTACCTTCCGCATGACACAGGTCCTCACCGGACATGGCAAGTTCGGGAGGTTCCTGCACCGAATTAAAGCGGAAGAGACGCCCGGGTGTCGTCACTGTGCGGAACGCCCGGAGGACACGGTGGAGCACACAGTCGAGGTGTGCCCTGCCTGGGCAGAGCATCACCGTGCCCTCGTGGGGGCGATCTGCGGCGGAGACCTCTCGCGCCGGGCCCTGGTTGAGGCCATGGTCTGGAGCGAGGAGGAATGGCAGGCGGTCGCCTCCTTCTGCGAAGCAGTAATGCTAGCAAAGGAGGAGGCAGACCGCATCAGGCAACGGCGCCCCCGCCGCCGCCGCCGGGATTCCGATCCCGATTTCCGGCCACCGTAGACGCGGGCTCGCGGACGGCGAGCCATGGGTAGCTCGATGTCCGATCGTCCGGTAATGGACCGAGCCCAAGACGTCGACGGCGCGCACTGTTCCCGCGCGCCTCAAGGAGTTGTCAGCTACAGCAGAGGCCCAGCTGGGTCGAAGCCTACCGGGTCCAGGGTTATCCGAAAGGGAAATCGTGCCCTGGTTTGAAGGCTAGAAGGAACGGGGTGGGTTTTTAGTCAGTAAGAGTCTGACACTATCTCCCGCTCCACCCAACGGCGGGGGTTGTCATAAGATGATTTTTGCCCATCATATAAAAAAAAAAAATAGCTGAAACGTCTGCACGTCTGCACATTGAAAGTTATGCTAGGGGCATTTTGCGTTTTAGTAATTTTATATTATCTCCGAAACTGTATGACCAATTGATATACTGTAAATGGCAAATCTTATCTGTATGATGTTCTTGTGGTACTGAAATAATTTATTGTCATAAGAATTAATATTTTGTTGCTCAAATAATCAACCAAACGTAAGTATGCCGAAAAAAAATATTTTTAATGCAATAAAAGAAGTATAAAAGATAAAATATAAAAGATAGAGATATGGTATCGCGGACTTTTTTGTAGAAATAATTAATACGAACCAGGTAGTCATACAATGTTTTTAATTTTAAGCAACTGTTTAGGCAGCGCACGCCAATAATTCTGTTTTATGAAGTATTTTTTTCCGACTTGCTAGACAAAAGTTGTGATAGCTCGGTTAATATACATGCTATAGAAACAATTTATAGCCTATAGCACTCAGGAATAATGTAGCTTTCTGCCAGTAAAAAAAAAATTAGAATTGGATTATGAGTTCCAGAGATTACCCCCTACATACAAACTTACAAACTTACAAACTTACAAATTTTACCTCTTTATAATATTATAGTATAGAAGTGGTTTTTATTTCGACGACTGTATTATTTCATCTACTATTAAGACAACTTCCCCTAAACTTTGAAATTAATCCGTAATGTCGTTTTTCAGGTGGTGCTGCTAGTGCTAGGATCATTCTCAATATGCTGGATGCCGTTCGTGGTAGTGGCGTGCGCGCAGACGCTGCCCGTGATGACGCTGCACAACCACATCGCCTACCGGGTGACGTCGTCGTTGGCCATGTCCAACTCGGGCATCAACCCGCTCATCTACGCGTGGAAGAACGCCGGCTTTCGCGCAGCCTTCGCCAAGTTACTGCGATGCAAACGACCTGACACGTCGGAGTATAGAGGATCGCCAGCCCCAGAGAGGAAACGGGGCTCAGTGGCGCTTCGGGAAGGTTCCATAACGCGGTCCAGCGCACCGAGCGCGCTGTCTACGCTGGGCGGGCGGCCGGCGCGCTTGCTGTACATGGAGCACGAGGCGGACACGGCGCGCTGCCGCATCATCGAGAACGCGGGCTACGTGGAGGCGGAGCGCGGCGACCACAACCCGTCGTACGCGCCCGACGCGCCCACGCCCGTGCACCGCCCCGCGCCGCCCGCACGCGCCGACATAGTGTAGTGGTACAAACGATCTTAGACGTTACGTGGGAAACGTGAAACGCTTCTAGTATTTAAAGTTGTTAGTGACTGTAGGTACCCCTTTCGCATTTAGGTACCTGTTCGAATCTACGCTCAAGTTTTTAAAAGCTTTATTGTTGATTTTTTATTGAGAGATTATAATAAGTTCCCTGCCATAATGATGTTTTAATAAGAGGTTCTCTGTCAAATAAAGATGTTTAAAAGATATAAATATTAATTAAAAGATGTTCTATGTAATATTAAAGCATGTACATAATGTGTATTATTTATCTCATACCTATAAATAAAAAGTACAAAAACTATTATTTTTGTCTAGAGTAAGACTCATAACGCCATCTATGACAAAACCACGAAATGCATAAAGTATGTGACCCAACTGAAAAGAGTAAGAAGCTGGCGCCACAGATGGCGCTAAATGAACATAATTAAAGATGGTCCCTTATCAAACTAAAGTGGCATGTTGAGCGAGTCACTAAATATATCTTGCTTAGGTAATTGCTTAATTCATGAATCCCCAAGCGACACCCGGTGGCCGCGCATCTATTGTCTTACTATTGTGTCTCTAATTGACGGTATCTGAAGGGTTAATAAGTGATTACTTCATTTGTTTTGTCGAGGCAAACATGGAAAACATGAAAGTACTATTGCAATAAAAGTATATTTGAAGATTTGCTTTAAATAGTATTACATATAATAAGAAGTTAGTGACCCAACCAATTAACGAAACATTTGGCTGATAACGCTCACAGCTGACATAATCCAGTTTGTCCGTATTGTGCAATCTAAAGAGGTCAACAACAGACGAGAGTCACGTTAGTTCGCCACTTATTGCAATATATTTAGAGATGTTGATGAACTTCCTAGCTGAGAACATTGTATTGATAGTGGTATATTCATTTGTAGGTATAATCTGAGCACAATCAGACCAAACTATTAGAATAATGGCCCTCTTTTCTTTTAATTACTTCATATTGAATACACGAGTAAGACTTAAAGAAGATTCTATAAAAGGAACTATAAGCAATCCTACGTAACGTGATGGTTACTACACGAAGTAGGTAGCTATATGCAAAAGGTGTATAAAATGATTGATTAAAGAATGAGGTCACCATATTTAAACAAGATGTTGATGGTGACCAGGAAGCCGATAAGCTTAAACTTATTTATTTATTTAATACTTCATGCACACAAAAGTACAGAGGCCCCTCCGCCTTAAGCATTAAGTCCGCCTTAGGTATTAAATGTGATCAAGCAAGGTGTAGCGGTCCCATTAAAAAGTAGAAATGTTCTAAAATAATCATCGAATTGGTCAAAATAAACTCCAGATAACCTCTGCGGCAAATTTGGGCGTAGATAGCGGAAGAAGTTTGACTCCTACCAAACGAATTGACATGCACTAGCAGTCAACTGAGTTATGTGAAAAGGGAGACGGAGGCCTCTGGGCTGCAGTAGTACAATGTATAGGCTAGATAAAATGGGGATATGTCAAGACTCATAAAGAAGTCTTAGCATAGCATATGCAGTAAACGTGTTCCCTATAATCATGTAGAATCAGTCCGATGATAAACTGACATAATTTAGAATTATATGAAGTTTAATGTCTACCAGTTTCACAATTTACTATCTGCAGAAGATCTCAGGATAACATCGGCAAACAGAAAAAGTTGAGTAATGCACATACTATCAATGAAAGAGATCACTGTCAAAGTGGCCATATCGAGCAAGATGTCATGACAGAACATCCGCTACATTGCTTTTACGAAATAAAAATGACACTCACCTCAACGCCAGTCACGCCAAGCGCTGTCACCATGTTGGGCGTCATCCGGAAAGGCACCTTCTCCGGGACGCGCAGCGTTTTACCCTTCTCGAAACACACGTTGTAGTCTATATGCACCACCTCGCCCGACGTGAGGTCCACCAACACATTGTCCATATGCCTATCACCGAGCCCGATTATGTAGCCTATTGTACTCATCACGGCCACCGAGTAACTGTACCGACGTGTTATCTGCCACCACTGCTCAGGACTAATACTGCTGCACCAAAACTCCCTCCACAGTAAATCCCGAGGAGTATCTGCGCCCAATTCTTGCAAAACTTGCTTTAGAATCGTCACAGGCCAGTCTTTTCTATTATCCGATGTAATACCCGCTTCTTTCAAAAGAGGATTTAGCTTGTTGTAAAATAATTCTGAAGGACGCAAAATATTGACTGGCTTATTGGTTTTAGCTGAAAGAATAGCAGCTTCCCGATTTTGCCACCGTTTGTACACCGCGAATAATGGTGTAACGTTGTCTACCCAGCTAATCAGTCCCGATCGAGGACCTAGAGGTATCACCGAGTAATGGCGGGCTCTATACGTTTGATTATCATTATTTTCAGAATCCCTAGCCATCATCGTATTAGTAATCGATAGCAGCTGCATGATCCTCTCGTCTAAATGCAAGTCTTCTAATCCTTTGAACAAGTACGTGTAAGCTTTGCCGTCTGATCCGTTAAAGACCAATTTCTTTGGTCTTGTCTTTGTTGGGAGAATAGCTACATTATTTTCAACCGCTTTAATTGTGACTCTTACGGCTCTCTGATTTGTATGTACTCCTGGCATAGTTATTACAGTATTTTTAAGTTCTGCTAATACGGGGCTGATATCCGACATCTTTAAAATGTATGAAGTTCTTTTATTTACTTTCTGTTGAAGCCTTATTTGAAGTTGTTTAAATGGCGCCCAAGACTCCTGTGGTTTGTCAGGATGCTCAGGGTTTTTTAACTTCTCTATCACGTCGGTGATGAGAGATTGGAATTTATTTTGGAATGACACTTCATGCGGGGTCTCAGGCTTCGCCGAAATCACTTGACAAAGTTGCTCCAACACATAAACTACTGGCTCAAATATAATGCGATGCTTCTCTTTGATGAGATTTTCTTTATCTTCAGCTGACAAGTGTGCGTTGTTCTTCACTTTGCCAACTTCGCATTCTAACTGTGAAAGTCGCTTCGTAAAATCTGAGTGATGTTGGACTAATGTACCTAGGCATAATTCATCCCATAGCAAATTGATTCTTTGCAACTCTTTGACTAACAGTTTCACTTGTTGAATCGTTTTTGGTGCTTGTTTTGAAAGTGTTTCCACCATATCCAGGAAACAAGAATTAAGTTCATTATTGACAACTTTATCGTTAGCAGCATCTTCAATGTCAAGATTCTCTTCCTCACTTCCAGCGTCATTAGACATGAAAGATCTTGCAACGTTTAACTCCATTAAATCATTCTGTTCATTTTCTACCGCACCAACTACTGCTGGGAATGTGATCAGATGCGGTGTGTCTTCTGCCAATCTGCACAAGAGATCAGATACACATTTCCTTACGTAAGTTTCCGGGTGGTTAAGCCGCGAGAATAACTGCGGAATGATAACTTTCCAAGGTTGAGTAGGCGTATTTGCTAAACCGGATTCCAATACTGTCTGCAACTCCATAGCGTGTTTTACAATCAAACGTAGAAGTCTCAATGTCGCATTAACTACCGCGTTTTCTCCGCTGTGATTAATGAAGTCAGATGCACAAATAAGTTGCAAAAATTTGAAGTAAGCATCAGCTGAAAGTTCAAAATAAGAAAATACTCGTTTTTGTGCCTGACGCCAAATATCCACTAATAGTGCAAGGTGTTCAGGAAAAGCGTTACTCAAGGATGGAACGGTCCGAAGTTGACTTTCAATCATTTCGGATGTGTTAATTTCGTTCCAGTCAATATCTTCGTCATCACAAGTAGCTTTTGTTTTCGACAATATTTCACAAACCGCCTCAAAATCTTGAGGTGAGCATCCAATCATAACGCTCTCTATCTGAAGCTTATCATTTTCAGTTAATTGTTCTCGAGTTTTTGAACTAAATTCAACCATTTTACGACCCCATCTGAAGCACCAAGCAGCAAAGCTAGCCCAAGCTTTAGCTAGTCCTGGACATTGATTAACGCCAAATTGAAGTAATTTACCAACAGCAGAGTCTGATACTGGTATGACGTTCTCCGATATATTATTGTCGACCAAACCTATTTCTGGTAGAGCCGACACTAACTTTAGTAAAGGTGAATCTATGTCCAATATATTTTCCGTTTCGCTCTGCACCCATTTAGAAAGGGTTAGTAGTAATCTAGTTCCTTTTTCCCGAAGTTCATAACTTTGTTCACTCATTGCCAATCTTTGAGAAAATCCGAAAGAAATGCTTGCACAAAGGTTGACAGCGCGTATTTTAGTTTCTTCTTTCGCGTAGGTTAATTTGCAAAGTTCAGCCAAAGCTGTGGCATTGTTAAGAGTCCAAATTTCGAGATCATAAGTGTTGGAAGACATAAGAAGCGCTTCACTTAAGTCATCCAAGTTGTTTAAGCTGCCTAAACACATTTGGAAAGCAGAATTTTGTTTGAAATGATTTAAGAGTTCTCTTTTAGCCATTCCCAAATTAGCGTTTTTCCTAGCACTTTTTATTACGTCTAGACGAAGGCATTCTGTATAGAAAACGTTTTCTTCTGTCACATTCAATTTGGTAAAATATTGATTCCACCATAATATTCTGCTTAGGTTTTTAAAATTAGTTCCGTACTTATACTCCTTCACTGTTGATGGTTTAAAAGGATTAGGAATAACCTTCCCGCTCTTCACAATGTTCCTCAACCCATGATTTGCTAATTGCAAAACTGCGACTTCTTTTAAGAAGTGTACGGCATTCGTTCTGGAAAATTCATCTGCTTGTGCTTTAAGTAAATTGTCGCATAGTGTTAATAAATCGTCATATTTGTCATTGTAATCACTGTTATACATTTTCACTGCAGTGCACACCAGAGTCGATTCGATTTTGTTCAATAAACCTTGAGAGGAACATGCATTCTTAGATATCTCACTGGCTTCATGATCAAGTATGTCCCAATTAGTAAGTTCTTGTGGGATTTCTGTGGAATCTTCTAAAAACTTTAACGTTGAAAAACAGCTCCATTGCGAAGCATTCGAATTGAATTGATCACTTTCTTTCCATTTTTGCATGTCTTCCCAGTTTTGTATGTGTTTGTAACTTTCCATTACTTGTTCGTCAATGAACCTAGTAGTTTTAGTATCTACTTGGGTTGAAGTTTCACCCTCTTTCGAAACCTCATGTGGTTTAAAATTCTTAATTTTTTTATAGAACTCTATAGCCACTTCGTGTTTAGAATTTGCCTGTTCAGCGGCTCCCTTTAGCCACAGTAACTTCTTATCAAAAGTCTTTTTCATCCAGACATATAAACCATGCAACACTTCAGGCTCTTCAATTTTTATGAGTGCCCTGGCAAGGGAAATCAAAATCGCTTCGACGTCAATACTTGTCTTCAGATTATATGCTGTTTCCAATATCAACGATGCATGGTAGATGGCAGCACCATAATGTCCAGCATACAGACTGACGACAAGTGCCGCGGGGCGTCCTCTAGTGAACCACTCGCGGCAAGTCGGCCTGTTCGTATGAAAGAATGTTCTTACAGGTTTGGCGACAGCCGGCAATACTGTAGCAGTACCTTCGGCAGCATTATAAATGTACTTCTCTAAGAACATCATGAACTCTGTCATCCAGCGTGTCCTCGTTTGTTCTGATGTTACTACCTCCACTAGTTGTTGTTGGTCACTGCCAATGTATTTAGTATCATGCAGGGATATTTCTCTTGCTATTCTTTTCAAAGCTTCTTCTATCTTCATAAAAGTCTCTTGTGGTTTGCCAAGAGTAGTTCTTAATTTCAGTGACACACAAGTTTGTGCCAGTTCTGAGAGAGCCCAACCAACACAGATAGATGAAAAGCTTGTTGCACATTGCCGGAAGAACAAAAGATTGTTTTCATCAATATCAGCAGTTTGTAATGGCCATGATGTTAAAAATACATCTATTAAAGCTTTTTTATCGTCCATTGTGTTCTGAAGGATACAATTTATTATTATCTTGAAATGCTGGTTTGATAGGTTACAAAAGGATCCTCGCATAAGATATTCTTTAAAGGAATTAGCCTTCGTATCACTGTTAAGCACATTCAAGGTCATCTTCCTTGTGGTAAACACTTTGACCACTTGTTTGTCCAACTCCAGCTGAACAATATCCCAGGGTAGATCAAATAGAACATCTTTGCAAACATCCGATAATGTTTTATTTTGATTATCAATGTGTAATATACAAAGCACAGCCATTGTTTTCAGCAACATAACATTCCAAGTGAGAGTTTTATTTTTCAGTAAATGTTGCGAATTCTTCATTACAGGCAAAACAATATCTTCATCAAATTGATATGCCAGGGATAACATGTTAGTAGTTAATACAAGAAAACCCTTTGACATACTTACTATAGGTAAATATTTGTCTAACTGGCAAAATATATCAGATATCCAATTAAGAACTAGAATTAAAGTTTCTCTTGGGGCTTCCTCATCTAATACCATGCTTAAAGTATTGAGGATCACAGCTAGATGTCCTGAGGTAGGGCTAGAGCTAGAGACATCACCAAGGCTCAAGTTTGACAGGCCAAATATATCATTCGCTCTTTGCTGGGTATTGGTAACCAAGTCGCTAGAAGCAATAAAGTGATTATTCTTTTTGCAATGTGAATAAAGCAAGTAAAGTACAGAGTACTGAAGAGCTGGCTTCTCTTTAATCAGTTTTTCATGATGGGGAGACATTTTTATGGCCAACAGTTCTAGTATGCTAGGTTGCAATGCCCACATACCAATGATCGAATTACTAGCATTGGCCAGTTCTGACAAACATTGTAAATAAAATATTACATTTTTTTCTGCATCATCTTTATCAACGTCTTCTTGGTACTCTGGGTTTATTATTTGTATGTCGGGTATTATGACTGAATATGAATTCTGAATATCTGTCAAAACATATTTGTATGTTTCTTGTAAAAGTGGTATATTCTTCAAGTTCAACAAGTTACTGTATACAGACATCACACTATTCAATATGTGAGAACTGTCAGAATATCGCAGTCGGCGCAAAAGTGATTCTGGTCCAATAGTTTGTGCAATAAATTCAATGGGGAGGTTTGAAGCAATCTCTTTTATGGCAGTGGACACTAAGTCAATGACACTGAGGCTGACACTTTCCTCTCCTTGCAGAAAGTTATTCATCTGTTTTGTTATTAATGCAAACAGTGCTGGAGAACAAGATGACGATTTTGATTGCAAATATTTCAAAAGCAAAGCAATACATTCATTACCTGCCAGTATCAAGTCTTCTTCGGCATCATCTGTGAGAGTCTTAGATAATACTTGCAGAATCTTAGCAAATGCTTCTGTAAGAAATGACCAGGACACAATTTGTGAGACTGTGGGACTCAGCAGTGTCCCTAAACTCTTCACAACAGTATTGAAAACATTCAGGAATGATGTGATCTTCTGCTTGCAATCCTCGGGTGTAGCGGCATCACTTTGTTTGTCAGTTCGATTTGAATCCATCTCTGTAGAATAAACCACCATGTCTTCAACAAACTGATTGAGTAGGTTCACTGAAAATCCAACATCTGCCTGCCAGTGACGACTGAGCTTAAACAATGACTGTAGTGCAAACTCTTTGATCTTCTTAGGCTGAGCATTATCTACATGCCAACCAACCAGAATGTCTACTGTGTCCACAAAATGATTTGCAAAGTGTTCTGGATATGAATTTGACATAATAATCATTGCATTTATAGCAGACATGAACACATCAGCCGAGTCTGTGCCTTCAATGATAGTCTGAAGCCGTTCTAGAGTCAATTCAGCAAAATCTGCTAAGTTGGGAGTTTGATAATCAAGCTGAAATGTCTCTGAAAATGAGAGAGTCAAAAAATGTTTTATAGTTGAGTTATGTACTGCAAAACTAGCAGCAATCCAATCGAGATGTTTCCTGAAGTCAGGCCCCATGACGTAGCCGATCCTCCCGAGCACTATAGATGCACCTTCCTTTGTCTCAGGGCCAGGAGCATCATAGAGCACATCCAGCAGCGATTCCACTAGTATATCGTAAGAACGACGTATGTAGCGTGAATTTTCCGGTAACATGACGGCATCTTGTAACTTGCTGCAAATTACAAGCGATTTTTCCATATCCACCTCGGCACATAGTCGACGCAGCAATTTGGAGATGCGCGGGTCCTCAGGGAGATTAACAACCAATTCTGAACGCTCATAGAACTTATTGCTGCTGCTGCCTTGAGCCCAGTTGTCGTTGGATGGCTGGTTTAACGATTCGTGATACTTATAGGAATTATCAAGAGGTTCACGATCGCTGCGGGGCGGGAATCCGCCGCGGCCCCTGCCTCCGCGCCCACCGCCTCGAGACGGCCTGAACTCAGTGACACGACCGCGGGACCGATACCTGCCATCTCTGGATGGACCCCCAAATGACGAGGATGCATCATACGCACCAACATAACCTCTGACCTTATCGTCTGTGTTTTCTTGCCCAATTTCGTCCCTTTCCGGAGTGTCGGTACCCTCCGTTCCCCTCGGGTTTTTCACTTTACTGTTTGCAGTGGTGGATATCATCACTAGAAATTTTGACAAACACGTAACTGTAAACACACATGGCCTTAAATTTACGACAAAATACGGGCAAAACAGACACTATTCGCCAACAGTCACTGTTTATCATAGACAAAATCGTAATTCTGTCACGACTGTCACTGTTATTTTGGAAAACTGTCAAGGTCCGTCAATTCATGCGCATAGAGATTGTAGAGTAATAATGAATCCATTTCGGAACGAAAAATTTGTTCACATAAATGGTTCATGTGAAGATTTTTTAAAGTGGAGATAAATTTTTTACATTAATAATTAACTGTCTTGCGGAACATTATACAGTAAAAATTATTTGAAGTAGCCAAATACTACTTAGTATGAAATAAATAATCGAACTACAATACAACTGGAAATGTTGAATCTTCTTCAATGATCTTTTTGCTAACAAAAGTAGAATGACTGAGAGAAAGAGACACCACCATGAAAGTTTTTAAACAAGATTTTTTCGAGTGACTGTTTTAATTATTCAAATTCCTAGAGAATGTTATCCTTACTAATATTATAAAAGCGAAAGTGAATTTGATTACGTCTTCACGCCTAAATGGCAGAACCGATTTTGATGAAACTTTGTATACGGATAGACCACTTCCTGGAATAGAACATAGGATACTTTTTATCCCGGAAGTATGTTCCCTTGGCATAATTTTCTGCTATCACGCGGGCGAAGCCGCTGGGAGCAGCTAGTCGTAAAATAAATATAATTTGTTTTTCAAATTCTCTAGGACTACGCAACTGGGCAATATTTGGTCGATTTCGGTAAAATGGTGTTGAACCTAAGCGAAGTTCACTGAGAAGGTAATTACGTGGTTTTCTAGTAAATTCTTATATTCATTTAAAGACATGGCTTAAAGAACTTAGTATCCTAGTGTAATCATTGAAAAATAAAGTATTTTAGTAATCTAATCTGCGCTGTCAACTGTCATCAGCATCACATCGGTCAAACCAAACATAACCTCACTTTCATAAAGTGATAAACATGTTGATTAGTGTTTTTTTATTTCAAAAGACGTGATAAACTTAAACTTGTAAATGGTTTAATTAAAGGTATACTTAATATTTGATCTTCGAATGACCTAGATATCGAAACTATAAACATGAAAGCTGCGAAACGAACTCAAGATTTTAAAGGTAAGAAACCATTTGTTTTAGGTTATACTATCATATTGTTTATTAGTTTTAGTTCTATTAATACAGTTTTTTTTAACAGCTTTAGAGCTCCGGTTAACAGAGGATTCAGTAGCACCACACACTGTGTATCTCAAAGAGCATATAGTAAGAGAACACACAAAAGACAAGCCACAGGGTCGCACATTACTGGTAGTTAATGTTCCACCTTACGCTGACGAAAAAGGATTGATTAACGCTTTCAGGGAAGCTGGCACTGTAGAGTCAGTTCAATTGTGTTTAAAACCATCTACTGCTGACATAAAGCATATTATTAGGTTCATTCCTCAAGAAAATAACACCACATTCAGAGCAGCATACATTGTTTTTAAAAAAGTTGTAGAGTTAGATAAAGCTTTGAAATTATCCGAACTGCAACCACTGAACTCAAATGCTCACCAAATGCAAGTTGGAATCAAAAAGTGGATTTATGAATATAATAGCACAATACTATTGCCCAAAACACTTAAACAAAATGTAGAAACATTTATGAAACAGTTTGATGAAAATGTACAGAAAGCAGACAAGAAGGAAAAGGAACTGGAACAAGAGGATGATGAGGGATGGGTGACTGTCACTAAAAGAGGAAAGGTTCAGAGCTTTGCACGATCTGAGAAGGTAGAAAATAAAATAATGCAAAAAGAAGAGAAGAATAAAAAGCGAAAAGAGTTGAAAAACTTTTACACTTTCCAAATTAGAGAATCAAAAATGAAGCATATTGTGTCACTGAGACAGAAGTTCGAAGAAGACAAAAAGAAAATAGCTCAGATCAAACAGAGCCGGCGATTTAAACCATTTTGAAATAAATAAAAATAAGTTTATCAAACTATCACAGTATTTTATTTACATTATCTACACATACACTCTTTCATTTCAAATTGTTTTAAAAGAATTTCGAAACATATTGAGGACAATTGGGATATTTCAATTATTATTCTGGTGCGTTTTTCATATATTATATACCATTGAAATCACTATGTGCACTCTTGGGGTAGGAAAGTACTTGAAAAACCACCAGTGGGTTACAAGTGAACAATACTGTTCACCAATGTTCATTGTTTATTTTTTTGGTCAAAGCATTTGTCAGATGATCTGCTGATGGGTTTTGATGATGATGCGCAGCAATCGGTTCTCCGGACATGTGTTTAATGCAGCAAGGAGGTTGTTGATGTTGCCATAGACACAGCCATTTGCAAGAGCCACTTGGACTGCTTGTCCTATTCTGTCCAGGCAATTCTGTAAAAACAAATTACTTAAGAAACTCGAATAAATACTATACCTTTATTATGTCGGTCTTGTTATTGAGTAACAAACTACTATCTGCATAAATAGTTATAAAATGGCATGTAATGCATACCTGCAACTTGTAATCATTTTGAAGCTTGCGACCTCTTTTGATAACAGAGTTTGCATACCCTTGTACAATGGGTGCTAGCACAGCCAGGTGCTGTGCATTCACAGCAGTGGGGGGGCCGTGTGTGCGCCTCCCAGCCCTCAGGCTCTGCAACACCCCCAAGTGAAGCTTAATGTACAGTTCTGATTCTGTCAAAGGCATGTTTGTCACAGTTTTTATAACTGATCGGTCTTCTAGTTTAATTTTTTTGATTGGTACTTGTACTTCTACCATTTCAGAATCTGGAAGAAAAGAAACAAGTGTTTCATTAAATCTCTATAACCAATTGTTTTATAATTGTAACCAAAACTGCATAAAATGATTACCTTCATCAATATAAAGTGGAGCAAGTGCACACCAGTGTATGAGGCCTGCCAGTGGTGTAACAGCTGCCATAGGTATGGATCCACTTGGCAAGGCTGCAGGATTCAACTGTGCTGACATGCATAGAGTGGGGTTTGAGTATACCTGCAAAAGAAACATAATTATTATATTAAATTCCTCAGTCATTTTCAAGATTTTCTTAGAAAGTCTTAGCTGATCTCACTAATTAACAAGCAAGAAGGTAAAATACTAAGGTCATTGGTGGTATGAAGTAGACATAGTTTTTAGCCCAGAATACTAACCCAAGCTGTGATCACTTCTAAAAGGTTCTTAGGTGGCAATTGAGTGGTTCCTTGAGCGTCTCGCATGTACAACTCAGTCACAGCGGTAATGAAGTTTGACACAAACTGTGGAGCCGTGTTAGCCAGAGACTTTAGAGCTAACTGGTTTGAAGTGTTTAGGTAGAAATGGTCACGGATGACATTCTCAACTAGCTGCAGGGACTGTGCTGATGAGCAGCCCATCTGTTGCAGCCAAACACCAACTGCTAGTAACACCTGAAATCCAGAGTGAGGTGAAGTATACAATTAGCAGTGAAGCAAGGTAAAGTGATGTGTTTCTCTAATGAAAAATATATCTTTATTACTCACTGGAGTACTAGAAGCAGACACTGCCATACTAGCAAGTATACTCAGTATTTTCAGTCTTCTCTGGCTCTCCATACCACCAAATAGTGATAAGAATACAGTATTCTTAGTAATTTCATTAGTACAAGCCGACAAATAGTCACAAATGATTTCTATGAGCTGCAAGTCCTGGAGCGGCGTCAGGCCTACGCCCCGCCGGCCGCCACGACGATCTGTCTCGCAGAACACGAATTCCGATATAATATCCATTGCTATATCCAACTGCTTATTTGATGGAGCAGCTCGGCCCACCAAGATTTGTTCTAAAAGTGAATGTAAGTCATAAGTTTAAAGATACAAGTCTATATAGGAAGTTCTCAAACTAAGATACTAGGACAGAGTTAAACTTGTATTTGTATGTCTCCTATCAGTATTTTGTAGGTGTTATGGATGGTTATTTACCAATTTTGTTTAGAGCTTCTTTAGCACTTATTGGGAAATCAAACTTCCTGAGTGAATGTTTTAAGTCGGATATAGACATTTTGAAACAAGTATTTCTCGAAATTAGCTAAACAATTATTGAATTATAATAAAATTGTCGTCGAAAAGAACTTAGACATTCAATATCTCAGAATTTTTGTTTGACACAGCAATGTCAGCAATACTTTTATTTCTGTTCATGATCGTATATAAAACAAAGACAGTGGCATTCTAATGCTAAAAAATGTATTTTTTCTGTAATTGGAACGTGATGCTCCTGTCATCAACAACATTTTGTTCAACGTTTCGACATATTATCTGTTAAAAACGAGATAAAATATTTTCTATTTTATTAGACTAGAATTTCAATTTTTGATAATGGCAAATAAAGTCGATGTCGACTATTCTGCCAATGTCCAAGTAAATTAGATAAAGCAAGTGGAGATAAAATATTTTATAACTAAACGTAATCACCAAAAGTACTTCATTCAACTGTCATGTTACACACATTTTTTATTGTTTATCTGTGCCGCGTTGGATTTTGTCGCCGTTGTATTTCCTTGCGTTTGGTTGGCTTCAAGAATTAGTTTTTATTTTGACAAGAAAGTAAAAATAATTTAAGAAAACATGGAAGTTATCGTCGCTAACGTCGACCACATAAAATTTGACATAGATTACGCTTTAGAAGAGCAATATGGAGCGCTACCATTGCCATTTCCAGGAATGGATAGTGAGTTGTTTTCATTTCAATTAAATCCAATGATTTGAGATTATATCAAGAACTACTATCCAGCAGTCATCATCATCATCATCATCTTCCTGCCCTTGTCCCGTTTTATTTGGGGTCGGCGCAACACGTTTTTTTCTTCCATTCTGTACTATCCAGCAGTACTAATGAAAATATAACTCAAAAAAATCTCATTGTTTCCAGAGTCAACCGCGGCAGTGTGTGAATTTTTCAGCCAGGCTGGAGGTTGTGGGAATGGTCCTCAATGTCCTTATAGGCACGTTCGAGGAGACCGCACGGTGGTCTGCAAGCACTGGCTGAGAGGTCTTTGCAAAAAAGGAGACCAGTGCGAGTTCCTTCATGAATATGACATGTCCAAGATGCCTGAATGCTACTTTTACGCTAGATTTAACGCCTGTCACAACAAAGAATGTCCTTTCCTTCACATAGACCCTGAGAGTAAGATTAAGGATTGTCCATGGTATGTATTCACTGAAAATACGTTTAGTTTTCTCTCTTATTACAATAAGAAATACAATATTCAGGCTAAATTAGTTTTACGACTCCATCATAAATATATGTGGAATTGTGGACCAACCACGACTCCACATCTAAAGCAACAAGTATCTGTCATTTGAACCATCCCAGCCTGTCAAGAAAAGCCAGTAGCACCCTGGCTTTACTCACTATTTTGCACAGACTATCTAGTTTTGGACTTCCCTTATTAATGTATACACAATCATATACATGCATGACAAAACTACTTGATTTGCCATGTATTCAACTACCGCTGGCTAGCTTACATGCAGATGAGCTGAAATCCAACTGTATGAGGATCAACGCTGTTAAGGACTGTCCCTGTATCGCAGAGCTGTGGATCATCATTAATAATCTAAAATGGGTACTAGAACCTTTTGAGAGGATGTTCACATAACCACATCATTGGAAAACCATAAAATGGCATTACAAACCAAGTATTTGGGCACTTCCCTGGCAACTTTAAGTGAAGTGCCAACATTTGGGTAAGTTAAAGTCCAAATGTTAAGGACTACTTAGCATGCAAATACTGAACAGTCAGGCATAGTTAACATTGGGTTGATATAAAACTGTCAACAATGCCTGAACCAGTTTGTTTAACACAGTAAATAAATCATTCATAGATTAACAGCATTAAGTCCGTCTTTGTACTTTTATGTACATAGTGTACATGGTGGACATCCCGTCCATACGTACAAAGCGTTTTGGGAATACATTCATTATGCGTACAGCTAAGGAGTGGAATTCCCTGCCGGAGTCTGTGTTTCCTGATAGCTATAACCTTGGGTTCTGTAAGTCAAGAGTGAATAGATTGCTTCTAGGCAAGCGTGTTCCATCGTCGGCCACATCATCGCTTACCATCAGGTGAGATAGTGGTCTAACGTGAGCCTGTACATAATAAAAAAAAAATATGTTGCATGAAGTTTTAATAAATAAATAAAGGACAGGGATTCCACTGATGCCGCAGACACTCACCAGAAGAAGTTTGGCAGTGATAGCCTGAATCCATTGCACCTCTCTTTCATATAACTCACAGACAAAGGACTAAGTAGAACTTACATAGAGGAGGAGACTGTATATTCCTTCTTTATCAGTCTAGCACTAAAAAAGTACCAATAGGTTAAAATTTAAGTTGAAGAATAAAGCCTAGTGAGCCCGAGGAGTCTTCAGTCCTAAGGTACAGTCAGTCTAGCTCAGGGCCACATGTTCATGTTGTTTTATTGGAAGATCCTCAACTCTACTTTGTTCCACTCACTGCTTCCAAGTTCTTTCAAAGATAATAATAAGAAATAATAATAATAATATTTTATTCAAATAACGTTTACAAAAAATGAACGTAAAGCCAACAATAATAAGGTTTTTCATACAGTTCAATGCCTAAAAATATACTAAAACTAAAATATTATTAAAGGTGCAAATAATCGTGGTTCGGATAAGCAATGTTTGTAGTGGACCACCCGAACTAGGTTAATTTAAACCTGTGTTTCAGGCCATCACTTTACAGTTCAGTTTCAATGCGACAGTAAAATTTAAAATTAGAGTAATACTATTACAAAAATACATTCTATTTATATCTACGAAAATAAGCTTATGGTACGATAATACCTAAAAACTATGTCGATAAATGTATACAAAAATAAACATTAACGAGTATAAGGTATATATTATATTAGAGAACATTATGCCAAAATTGAAACATATATTAATTTGCGCACTTTCGTACACAAGAGTTCGATATGTTTACGGAAATTTAGATTTGAGTCAATCGTGACACCTAGATATTTTAAATCGTCAGCTCTGGCTAAAGTGGGGCAAGAGCATGCAGTGTCAGCATACGTGTAGTTTATATGTGCGTGAATGTTTAGGTTATTAAGCGGTATGTTAGCATTTCTCATAGTAAATGAAATGTGATTTGTTTTATCTGCGTTTAATGTTAAGAGTTTAAGAGATTATTCTGGAGCCATTTGGATACAATATTAAAACCATTTTGAGCATATTTAGAAACTAGTTCATTTGTAATGACAATTTAAAAAGTAAAAGAAAATATAAATAAGCTACTTTTTTATCTGCTAAATAACTTAACTATTAGATGACGCTCTCAGGCGTCTTCATAGTCAATTGAGTTTATATAGTTCATTTCTGCGTGTTTGTGGGCCGGGCAATTTACATCACCAGTTGGATGGTCACATTTCCTTTTGAAGCGTTTGCACGTTGCGCATAGAGGGGGTGAAGATTTGCTGCTGCATTCCTTGAATGAGTGTCCGCTCTCTCCACAGTGGTTGCAGGTGGGACTGGTTTCCCGGCAGAACTTGGCTGCTTGTCCGAACTGCTGGCAATTGAAGCATCTGGTGACTATGGTGAAATCTCTCACCAGGCATGAAGTCCAATTGATGAAAACTCGGCTTTGGTTAATGAGAACCTTTCTTATGCTAGCAGGAAGTTCTAGGATGTAGTTACAAGTTTGAAGGTCTCTCTTGCCCGATTTATGGCTTAATTTGATGCACTCTAGGAAGGACTCGCGCGTTATATTCGGCAGCTTGTCTGATAGGTTCTGCTCGTAAATACATTCAAATACCTCCTTTTCAGTAAGAGCGACGGGGACACCAATGACAACAATCCTAGGTCGGCGTTTGGAAGGTTCTTCTATTTTAAGGCCAGATGATACTAGATTTACCGATTTTTTAAGTTTATCAATATCGCCTTTGTTTTCAGTGCTAATCAAAACTCCTCCATTTTTCACCTTTTTTAGGCCACGAACATGAAGCTTAAGTTGTTCTGGGGAGATGATCTTTTGGACCAGAGACTTGGTGTCGTCACTTGTTTGGGTTTTATCGCTGGGATAGATGGCGACTGATCTCAAATTTGCAGGACGGACGATGTCGGTACCTTTTTTAACCATGTTGGCATAAGACGTATCTTCTGGTAGCTTCAATTTTGTTTCGACGACCTCTCTGAACTGCTGGAGAGAGTCCACAACATTCTGCTGAGCCTGAAGGTGCTGGATTGTGGTATAGGCCTGGATAGTTTTTGTCTTCAAAGATGTACATATAATGTGGTTTATCAAGTCACGGTTGGCTCTTCTTCACTCCATCCAACTCCAAATCAATGGAAAGGCATCCTTTTACTGGAGAAGTATGTCAAAAGCACCTGTGATGTCTATGTATACGCCCAAGCTAGGTACCTTTTTGATGAATGACTTCGTCTATCTGGCTTTAATGGCTGACCACTAAGTGAAGAGCAGACCCTGTTGACTTACCCAACTGTACGTGTTTAAGTTACTATATATTGGTACTGTTTTTAAAGTGCCACCGTGTTGCTTCAATTCATATAGTCTTTCCACTGTCTTTGGTAAGAAGGTTAGACCTATGGGTATTTTAAAATGTATATTATATAATCTATAAGTTTGCCTAGTAGTGGGGCAGTATACTAGGTGGCACAAAAGGCTGCCTAACTTGTGCAAACACTACATGTAGTGCACTGTGCTGCAGTCAAGCTTACGGCTAAGGAATTGAATCATGCATCAAAATCATTATCTCTCATGTCTGTGGAATTGAAGTCTGCAATCATTGTCAGCAAAAAATAATAATAATAAAGACAAGTTAATTTCAATAGTACATTGTTACACTAGGGGTGAAAGTTACTTATTTCGTCCCGAGAAGAAGTTGGCGGCCGAGCGCAGCGAGGTCGCTAATTCGAGGGACTAAATAAGTAACTTTAACCCCGAGGTAAGCATTATGCTTTTCATTACGAATACAAGAAAATAGACCTAGTTTTTTTTTAAATAATTTGACAGCTGTTAGGTGAAAGTAAAACTCCCTCGGGATGAAAAGTGTGATACTTTTCAGCCCGCTCCTCACGCAACTTCAGACCTACTTTCAGAGTATGAGTAATGAAATAGTACATTGTTACACTAGGGGTGAAAGTTACTTATTTCGTCCCGAGAAGAAGTTCGCGAAGAGGTCGCTAATTCGAGGGACTAAATAAGTAACTTTAACCCCGAGGTAAGCATTGTGCTTTTCATTACGAATACAAGAAGATAGACCTAGTTATTTTTTTTAAATAATTTGTCAGCTGTTAGTTGAAAGTAAAACTCCCTAGGGATGAAAAGTGTGATACTTTTCAGCCCGCTCCTCACGCAACTTCAGACCTAGTCGCTAATTCGAGGGACTAAATAAGTAACTTTGACCCCTAGTGTAACAATGTACTATTGTATTATTAATTAAAGTTATTACTCATTATTAATATACAGGGTTATTTGTAAAACACTACTACATTTACCAAAAAAAAACCTCCAAAATTTCTTTGTTCAGTCTAACACATATTTTCATCTCTGTATTTTGCTATACCTACCTACGTCTGTATGACGCGACTCAAGCACCCCCGCTGATCCCTGCTCCTCTACCCTATTGTACTATCGCTTGCTTTACATAGACTTCGTAATATTTAAAACTTTCAATTTAAATATTTTTGTATGAAATTCTGATGAACAAATATATAACAAATTTTTAAAAGTCCTAGAACAAAAGTTCCTTCTCTAGTCTAGTCCTCAGAGGTTGCCAGTGTTTTACAAATAACCCTCTTTTTTTATGGTGTGGAAAATCATCCAATGACAACCCCCGCTCTTGGGCGGAGCAAGAGATAGTTCGATTAGACTCTTACTGACTAAAAACCCACCCCATTCCTTCTAGCCTTCATACCGGGACTCGAGCTCCCTTCCGGATCACCCTGGCCTCAGTAAGCTTCGACCCGGCTGGGCCCCTGCTTTTGCTGACAACTCGAAGTGCGCGGGAACAGTGCGCACCGTCGACGTCCTAGGCTCGCCGTCCACCCTGTATAATGATGTGTTAAAGAAAAAATATTTAATGTATAAATCTTTCAGATTTTGCAAGTTAGAATACTTAATTCATTAAACCGGAATACCGGCGGAGGCGTGATTACGGCATTCGAAAGGTTAACTGACATTAACGTAGATACCGTTCCACTTCTGATTTAATTCATGAATCCCCAAGCGACCAACGGTGGCCGCGCATCTATTGTCTTACTATTGTGTCTCTAATTGACGGTATCTGAAGGGTTAAGACTCGCACAGTACAAAATATAAATTCAAAATTTATTAACTGTAAGATAAAAAAAAAAATGAAAACAATACCTATTATTATATTCCATAGGTACAAATTCTACAAAAAAAGTTACGAGTTCCATGGAAAGTTGTTAAATTAGTTGTTAATGAGACTGTGATAGGTCAACCAAAAAGTAATCAGAACGGCGCGTCGTCTAAACGATTATTTCGTAGAGTATTAGTAATCGTGCATTTCTGATTCCGCAAAAATAAATGTAGGTACGTGATCCCCGCTTGCGGGATTGGATTCCCTACTCTCAGCTGTTGTAACAACCGTGTGGTCAATTGCAATGTCTGTGCAGGTACGACCGAGGTTTCTGTCGCCACGGTCCCCACTGCCGGCATCGACACGTTCGCCGCGTCTTCTGTATGAACTACCTCACCGGCTTCTGCCCGGACGGCGCCACCTGCAAGTTCATGCATCCGCGGTTCGAGCTGCCCGCCCCTCCGGAACAAACTAAGGATGTAAAGAGACTGCCAGTATGCCACTACTGCTCTGAAGCCGGCCACAAAGCTTCTTCTTGCAACAAGATTCCAGCAGAGGTTAGTCCCTAAAGTATTAAACATTTCTTTGTTTCAGGAACAGCAATGCTGCCATGTCCAATTTACAGTTTTATCTGTAATCAACATTTCCATGGGAATACAAGTGTATAATTATCTGGTGACAATTAAAGATTAAATAATTGCTTTTGTTTGAAATAACCATTTAAATTATAATTACAGCAAAGGGAAGCAGCTCAAAGACAAGAAGAGGCGAGATATCGCGCCCTCGGCTACGTCAAACCAGCCAATGATAATGAAGAAGTCAGCACCCAAAGACTGCAGAGAATTGTTCATAAGCCTCTGGAAGAAGTTACATGCTTCAAGTGTGGTACCAAAGGACATTATGCCAACAAGTGCCCTAAGGGCCACCTGGCCTTCCTGTCCAGCCAGAATCAGAACCACCAAAACAATATGAACCATCAGAACAATCCCAATCATCCTAACCATCAGCATCAGAATAACCAGCATATGTTCAAAAAACCCAACTAGTATAAATTTGTGAAGCCTCGTTGAGAAGCTTCAGCTACAAACTATAAAACTTAAAAATAAGTGATGTGAAAATTTTAATTTACTATGTAATAAAGTGACTCCTGCGAATATCCGCAATAAGTGTAAATATCGGACATACAAATTGTGCACTGTGCAGTGTTGAACACAAATGGCGCTATTTCTGGTTGTAGATATTAAATTGAAATTAAATGGTTTGCAAGTGTTCCCTTTGCTTAGTTTTCCAAGCTTTCATTCAATATTGAAGCTGAATATCACAAGAAGTTGAGGTAGATGATAGACTCATCACTCAATTTTTAAGGCTCGGCTAAAAAATTAATTTTATTTATTTATTTATTACATCTTGGAGGACTTACAGCTTAAACAAGCAAAAAATAAAAACTAACATAGACGATAGCAAGCCAATTACAAGTCCTCACGTATAGTGTCAGAATTACAATTGAGAAGTGACCATAGCACTCTTTGCACAATGATTGGTGAATTTCCATGGTACATTCCATAATGGAATGATAAATAAGACACACGCGGAGGCAGTTATCGCTCTGTTGGCAGAGGACACTGCAATTGACCAGTGGCTTATTTAAAGATTTGTCGCCCCTTAATTAACAAAAATAAAACTGATAGGGTCACGCTTACGACTGACGTGATGCGAGGTATAAAAAAACTTCAGGTAAGCTCGAAAAAGAATCTAATAAAGCTGTTAAGAAATGGTACGATTATCTTTCACAATAATTAAACAAACATAGATGTTTCAGATGTTTGTGACTTAAAAAATTGACCGTGTTTGTTTAGATAAGGATTTATGCCAATTTTCTAGTTTATCAACTCAAGAAATAAGCATCCTCTATATTATAATTTTTATAATTCTTTTATTGGGTGCAATTCTGAAAACTAATTATTACTAATTGTTTTATCATGTTATCATATTTTCAAGAATATTGGTACTTATACGAAATAACATTTTACATACAAACAATTTCCAAACACCTTATGTTAGCGCGAGGCCACAACAATTGCAATGCGTTGCAACGTCACCTCGTTGCGTCGTAAGAATTTGGGACGTCGTACGAGGAACGAGACATCGTGGAAATGGCTAAGCCGCAATATCGCTAGTCGTGCGGTAGACCACAAGCACAATTATGTATGCAATATTAATTTCTATGCGCACTACGATGCGGCTAACCGCAGACCGCTCCGGTCGCTCGGAAAGCTGCGGCCCAAATGACGGCCAGCCGAAAAGAGCATGTAAACTTTAGCCAGTCGGACTGTTGCTACACTTGGCTGCGGCTGCCCACCATTGAGTGATATAGGCTCGATATAACCCCAAATCGCAACGGTTCTTGAACTGCACGTTGCGGTTGCGAATACGGCTGGCCGCACTCGTAACTGTGTCCTGCAGGCAGCCGCACAGCTAGCCGAATAGTGCGTATGAACCATTAGACTAGCCTTTTGCCAGTGATGTCGTTCGAGAGAACGTTTGACCCCACATTTGGCGTGCGCGATCCTCGGGCGTGCGAGCTGCACGGACGCAGCGCGCGCGCTGCGCGAGCGTCGGGTGTTACCGCCGTGTGACGTGTGTAAGGCGTGCGCGCGGCGCTCGCCTTGGCGTTTAACCCCCTTCAGACAAGTCAGTCACAATTTGGCCAGTGCCGTGTTAGCACACGTTGTTGCGTTACTGTTCTACAATCACTAACAAAATGGGCCCAGACGAGGAAACACTACTGTTAGCTTTGCTACTAAAAAGAAATAAGACACGTAACAAAAAGACTAAACGCCTCTGGCAAGATACATTATGGTCTTCTTGTTCACAAGAAAGTGATTACTATATTTCGATTATTTATTAGTGACTCGAGCGTCGCGAGCGCGCTTACAATCTGACTTATTCGAAATTCAATGCAATAGCCCCTGCAATCAAAATTATCGACAAAAGTTCACTTCGTCTCCTTGGGTCCCCAATCTTTGAGGATTCCTTTCCCGGTTTTGTAGAGGAAAAAATTCAAAATTTCAATGATGTTTCAGAAAGATTGCTCAAAATTAATATGCATTCGGCTATTACCCTAACTCGTTATTGTTGTTTCGGTCCTAAATTAATTTATTTCCTTCGTGCTTCCCACTTATGGAAGCACCCTCACCTTTTGGAAAAAATGGACCAAATTATCCGGCATACTCTTACTTTAATTTTAAACATGACTTTGGACGATCGAGCTTGGGCTCAAGTTACCCTTCCCATCCGTATGGGAGGCCTCGGCGTCCGCAAAATTACCAGTATTAGTTTACCGGCATTCATATCTTCGGTTCACGGCACTGATAAATTAATCAGGAACATTCTAACTTCCACACTGATTCCTTTAGAAGTGCCGTGTTTCACCGAGGCTATGGATGCGTGGAGACTCGCTTGCCCGAATACAAATCCACCTAACAACCCAACTTCCCAGAGACGGTGGGATGAGCCGCTCTGCAAAGTAATTCAGGAAAACCTAATCCTAACATCTGCTACTACTGCGGAGCGTGCGCGCCTGCTGGCTGTGGGAAATTGGGAGTCAGGTCTTTGGCTTCACGCACTGCCGTCGTCGAATATTGGCACCTTGTTCGACGATACCACTTTCCGCTTAGCTGTTGCCCTACGTCTAGGTGCGCCTTGCTGTTCTCCTCATCGCTGCCACTGTGGCGAAGTTGTCAACAGCCTCGGTCACCACGGCCTGTCATGCAGTCGAAGTGCGGGACGCATAGCGCGGCACGCGAACCTTAACGACATCATCCGACGAGCCCTTGTCACCGTCGGCGTTCCGGCTGTTTTGGAACCTCATGGCCTGGCACGCGACGATGTTAAGAGACCAGACGGTATGTCTTTATTTCCTTGGAAGGTGGGTAGGCCTTTAGTGTGGGACGCTACCTGTGTCGATACTCTTGCACCATCCCATCGTGCTGTGCTGGTGCTGCCGCGGCGGCTGCGGAGAACCTCAAGCGGCGGAAATATAACAGCCTCGTTGGCAGTTATATTTTTGAGCCGTTTGGGGTTGAAACTCTTGGGCCGTGGGGTCCGAGTGCTCATATGCTTTTTAAAGATTTATCCAAACGCTTAGTTGACTCTTCGCGTGACCCAAGGGCTGGCTTCTACCTCGGTCAGAGATTAAGCATTGCCATACAACATGGCAATGCCGCCAGCCTTTTGGGCACACTTCCAGTCGACAGCGATGCGGAGGAGTTTTTTGACGTCATATTTAGTTAGGCCTTTAGTGTAGGTATATATTATTTTTAATTATTTAAGTTTATTTTATAATTTAATTCATGAATCCCCAAGCGACCACCGGTGGCCGCGCATCTATTGTCTTACTATTGTGTCTCTAATTGACGGTATCTGAAGGGTTAATTAGTTCCAAATGTAAAATTTACCAAAATAAAAATACACCACTACCCTCGAAATACGGTTTAAGAAGTATTTCGTATTTTGGGGGTAGTTATAGAAAAACTAATAATGACTATCTTTATTATACTTATTTTGACTAGAAATGGTGCCTTTTAAGTTTATTAACCTAAGGAACTAAGATTCTCCCATACAATCTATAACATCCCCTAAATTATATTAAAGGGGTAATTTTGGAAAACGAATTGCGAAGTTTCATGTATATGTACCCAAGAAATATTATTTTACATCCATCCTTTCTTCCTTTTCACCTCCTTAAAAGTCGGACTTTGAAAAACCCCTTCTTATTCTAGTGCTCACCTACGTAAAATAAAGGCCTGTTTGTCTGTGTTCAGGTTTTCTACAGTTGCTATAATAATAGACTGAGCCGGAAATAGATCAGCTATATAAATTATCACAGAAATAAATGTGGAGGCACAAAAAAAACTTAAAAGGGTAAAAAAAAATAGCCTACAGCCTATTTCCAGACTTACCAAAGTCCAAATATAAAATATTTTCGGATGGAAAAGAATACTTTAAAAAACAATAGAATGTAGATTCGTGATGCAAAACACAGTTTCTGCATAAAAAAATAATTTAGATAATAACTGCTTACCGTCATCAGGTAGGATCACAGTCAAGCACTACTTTATATATAATTTAAAAAAAACTTAACTCAAAAGCCTCAGTGGCCAAACCAATAAGCTAAAAAAAAAACTAAAGTGTCAATGTTAAAATTGTCTTTGTCAAAACGTCAAAATGCGTTTGTAGTGCCAGACGGTGCCAGACCCAGTGCGTGCTTTTGCTATAATTCTGTAAATTACACTGCTTTTGGTTTACTTCAGTGAACTCAATAAACAGAGTACATTTAACAATCAGTCTCCACGCCTTCTCCGTGATTCTATTCCTCAGTGAAGCGAGAAATCGCCGAGAGGTTGATTTATAAATCAACGCTCGGTATCAATAAACTATCAACATGGTAAGCACGTGTTCCTATTTACTGACTTAAAAAGAACAGAAGCTTGTTAATTTGATCATTATTCTATTGTTATGAAAAATGTAGAAGTTCGGTTCGCACTAAATTAGTTAACTAATGATGTTCATGTGGTACTTTTTTAGGTTATGTTAATATTACCGCCTCTCTAACCGTTTATTTCATTTTCACTTTTAGGGTGACGAGGCTGCAGTTAACCCCAAGGCGTACCCCTTAGCGGATGCCTCCCTCACGGCCAAGATCTTGAACTTGGTGCAACAAGCTTCCAACTACAAGCAGCTCCGCAAGGGTGCCAACGAAGCTACAAAGACACTGAACCGAGGACTCTCGGAATTTATCATAATGGCGGCTGATGCCGAGCCATTGGAAATTGTGCTACACATTCCTATCCTCTGTGAGGACAAAAATGTACCTTATGTATTTGTTAGATCAAAGCAAGCGCTGGGCAGGGCGTGCGGCGTGTCCCGCCCGATCATTTCCTGCTCCATCACGATTAATGAAGGCTCACAGCTGAAGCCACAGATTCAGAGCATTCAACAAGAAATTGAAAGACTCTTAGTATAAGTTATGTGTGACACTAAAGTGCTATTTTTTATTAATTCAATTTGTATTTCAATTGATTGATTCTAAAAAATCTGTTTGAATTACAAAATCTACTAACAACAAAGACTGTGTTTAAATTTTATGTCTGATTCCTGTAGTAGCCACCATGTTTAAAACCGAGTCATTATACTACTAATCCTTCGAATACCATAGCTAAAGACACAATAGAACGAAACAGTAAACGCTGGCGTTCGCTTGAGGTTTAATGAATTAACCTTGAATGTTCTGCACTAAAATAAAGAAGACTATAATCATATATCATTAACAAATTTATTAAAATAAAAGCATCATTTATATTACAATTGGCCCTTAAAACTAAAAACAACACTTGATCAGGAGGTAAAGAATTTTTTGACTCTGAGGTTCCAGTTGTCTTCCCAGCTGGTTTCCCTGAAGGTAGCAATTTCCCTGCGCATTCTTTCAACTATCTGGTTCTGTCTGCTGTTATCAGGAAAGTTCAAGAACCAGCTCACTAGCAATTTTGAAAGTTCATCACTAGATCTGAAAGTGTACCCATTGACTCCATCTTCAACAAGCTCATCTAGACTGTGGGCAAAAAATTTTACGACTTGAAAAAACTCTCACTCTGGCAATTAGTTTTTGAGGAAAGTATACCACGGGATTTAAAACAATTGTGACGACTTAAGTTTACTATATATGATGTAGACTATAATATCATTGAGAGATTACAGAGCATATTTATTTCTTTCTCATAAACATACACTAAATTACTGCCTGAGATTTTTCTTATTAAATAGTTAAGAAACAGTTTATAGAAGATTTGTGTAATCTTTAACATACCAGAGGAAATCAAAAGCACAAACAGGTAATCCAGCCCCGAACATATCAACGACTTTCATAGGTAGGTCAAGGCCTGATGAGCTGGTGTGAAGACACACCCCCAGGTCCGCGCTGGCCACCATCTTGGGGTAGTCAGCAGCTTCAAGCCAAGGTGTGTATACTTGGATGTTCTTCCATTTCCGTCGCTCTATTTCATCTAGATAGCGCTGCTTCTCAGGGCCTTTCCCAGTTATCACACAGACTAACTTAGGCAGAGTTTGAGATAGGTCATAACTTGTTTCATAGACTGTTGACAACAACATAACATTGTATTAGAAGAATAGTTAACATGTTAATAAATTAATCATTTTATAAACCTGGTATTTTTTTTTCTTACGCTGCAAAGCTTCCATTAATAATCCAAAGTCTTCATCAGGTGTCCAACTCGTACTGCTTATTAAGAGGCCTGGTCTGTCAGGCAGAGGTTTCACAACACCATTGCTCTCCTGAGTAAACAATGTTTTCACAACAGCCTCCCCACTTCCTTCATTCAATTGCTCACGCCTGGAGTCCGCAAACCCAGGATATGTCTTGCTTAGCTCTACAAACCAATCATGCTTTTCTTCTAAAGTAAGGGGCTTAAATATTTTTGGTGGTCTATCATAAAGAACTGTTGCATTGCTAAAAAAAAAAGGCTTGTTTTAATATCAAAAGCAACTTTTTTTACAGATTTGGTCATGAAATAAATCAAAAATGAATCTTTTGATGAGAAATTGTTAAATTAGTAGGTGGTGAGGGTAGCAGTATTTTTTTATTACACTTAACCCTTCAGATACCGTCAATTAGAGACACAATAGTAAGACAATAGATGCGCGGCCACCGGTGGTCACTTGGGGATTCATGAATTAACCCTTCAGATACCGTCAATTAGAGACACAATAGTAAGACAATAGATGCGCGGCCACCGGTGGTCGCTTGGGGATTCATGAATTAACCATGGAACTTAACATACTGTTCATTTATTTAAATGCTAATGAAAATCTTGATAAACAATATCACATGAATCATGAATGACACAAGACACACAAATAGAAATATACTTACTGAACATTCCAATTAATTATTAAATCCTCTTTCATTGAATATGTAACACAAATGCTGTGGTCTGCCGACTGACCAAAGAACTTCTCTATAAACTTAGCTGCTCTTACAAATATGTTATCAGGAGACAGAGACATAGCCATTATGGAATATGCATAGTTGTGCCAGTCTATTATAAATTTAGCTTTACTAAACAAACAATATATCCTACATACTGGCAATGTGGGAATAGCTGGAGGGTTCTGGCAGAGTACATAATGACATTTTCCAGTAACGAATAAGGTAAAAAGTAAGCTTATTGTCTGCCATATCGTTTTGGCGACGTATCGCACGAGTCTAGGGCCAATATTTATAGGCTGAAGTTCCGTTATCGTGATGTGAGGGTGTTCCAAGATTTCTCTCAGAGGTTTAGATTCCAAATATCCAATAATATTAACTTCCAATCCATTATTTGCAAGAGATAAGGCATGATATTGCATACGTGGACTTCTGCCGATATCGCCCAAAACCACAACTTTTACAACTTTTTTTTCCGCTTCCGATGCCATAGTACTTTACACTATCATAAGATTTTTTTTAAACTCATCACTTGACGAATTGGTTTAACTATCTCACTTTTACCGGCGAACAAAGCTTGGGCTGTTTTCAAACAGTTGCTTTCAAGTCATTTCAAGTTTTGTTTCGAGATTTCGACTTCTTCAAATCCTCGCGTACACACACTGACAGAGTGACAGTCTGACAGAGCACACAGATAGATAATAAAAATGACATAATAAACTGACTGACATTTGTACATGCTCTTTGTGACTGACTCACTTGTGGTGTTGTCGTTTTGTCAACAAATAAAAATTGTTGTACCCTCCGGCCTCGGTAGGGTTATAAGATCCTTGCGTATGATAAAATAAGAAATTCCAATGGTCATTCCACCTTATGAAGGTTCCAAGAAGAATTCACCAACAGGATAGTCAACAGTAGGGCCCTATTGCCACAAAAAATAAGATTTGACGGCCACGCAAATAGAGATGGGCGGTGGGTAAAAACCCATCGGGTATTTACCGGGTAAATACCCAATTTGGGTATAAACAGGGTTTTTACCCGGTAAATACCCAAAACCATGGGTATAAACCTTTAACACTTTTTGGGACAATTTATTAAATAAAGTTTAATTGAATTTTGGATCGTTTGCATGTTTGGAACACCTCCATGTTATAAAGTCGGCTCCTTTCGTATATTTTTACGTTTCAACGCCAGATTATTATTTTTGTTAAATGAAGTTTGACTGTAACTTTTGCATAAATGTAAAATTTTAACTGATTTTCAAGTTTGTAACAATAAATAACTTGTACAATGTTTTTTTACTTTTTTTATTCTTTTTTTGTTTTTTATTTTATCTTAAGTGTTCTATATGTTGTTTCTTAATTTTGTATATCTGTGTAAGTGTTCCAAATAAATACAGAGGTAAAATATTTTAAAAAAATCGGACGTGCAATTTTTACATGATTTGTAGAGTAGAAAACTATTCTTTACCGGCCCATGTACATTTCATTCATAAAACATATTTGATGAACATTTTTTTTATTGCTAAAACTATATTTATAACAAAAAAAAAACCAAAAGTAAATACCCACCATTTGGGTATTTACCCGGGTAAAAACCCTGCATTTGGGTATTTACCCGGTATTTACCGGGTAGAAACCCATCTCTACACGCAACCCGACTCGTCAGTCAGTCAAGCAAGGTGAGCAAGAGTCGTGATCGGGATTAGCGTTGTTTTGATTGCTAGAAATGGTAAAAAAACTAATCATTTGTAGACATTGCTTAACCCTTAAATGCATGAATTAATAAATTGTATTGAAAAAAATGGTTTCAATTCTTTAGAAGCTGTCAAAAACGGGAAAAATAATTAAAAAAAAAACTATTAACATTTTATAGGTTTTTAATCAAAAAATCAAGGAGATGCATTTTTGGGACATTATGCAAAATAGACTTAAAAAATGCTTTTATTAATTAACTGTGGAATAAATTGAAACAATCGTTTCCTTTCTTTGCACACAGGAATACCATGCACTTTGAGCATTTGACAAAGCTCTGTAGCTTACAGCCAGGTCTCTTGCACCTCATACGTTGGTCGGTTTTAATTTGGTTATGACCAAGATTGTCCAACCGAACGTCAGACGGTGGAAAAACCTGGCATCCTTTCTTTCTTTTTGCCTCTATGGTATCAGTGCTGTTGCTAGGACGTCCTCTTGTTGGCTGGGTCGTAGTTCCATAGGTACATAAGACATCAGCCAGCTCTGATCTGAATTCTGCAAGATTTTTCAGCTTTTTTGGATCAGCTCCTTTTCTTGTCTCTACAGTTTTGTACAGAACCCAAGAGTTTATAATAGTCAAATCTAAAAGGTGGTAAAAAATCCTCATGTACCATTTCCTGGTCTTGACTTTTATTCTATATCTGCCCAAAAACGAATCCATGAGATCAACGCCCCCCATATGGGCGTTGTATTGTATTATTATTCTTTGACTATTTTTGGGCAGTCTATAATTATTTTTTTCTTTTCTGTTTTGTCATACCGTTCGATGGACTGTATTGGTTCAGCTCCTACGTAGGTCGAGAGCAGAACCACTTGTTTGTTGTCTTTCCAGCTAACTGAAGACATATCGACCCCATCAATATGTGTAATATATTCCACATACGACCCTCTTGGCACTTGTTTTTTCATTACATCCTGCTTTGAGGGTAATTTACATTTCTTACCTAGGCGGTTTCTTTGAACAGTTCCTACACATTGTATTCCTTCTTTAGCTAAATAATACATCAAGGGCAATGTGGTATAAAAATTATCATGGTATATAATGTGATTAGCATGTCTGGGAATTATTCTTGAAAGTTTTATCACTGTTTGTGATACAACTCCTATATCAGGCTCGTTAGGCAAACGATCATCTTTTTCTTTGCCAGCGTAAATTATAAAGCGATAAGCAAAACCTGTCAGAGAACACAATACAAATAATTTAAAACCCCATTTATGGGGTTTATTAGGCAAATATTGTTTTAAAAAATGGCCCATCTTGGTGGCACACATCTGCTCATCGATGGATAAGCGCTGACTGATTGGAATGCTGGAGAACTTGGTATTGAGATGTTCAATTACAGGGCGTAGCTTGTGAAGTCGGTCATGCTGGGGATGATCTATTGGTAAGTGTTTATTGTTATCGTTGAAGTGAAGTACTCTTCTTATTTTTTCAAATTTATTAACTGGCATCGCTTTTATAATTGCCTCAAACCCGTGCTTGTTAGCCCAGTAACCACGTACACTTGGATAGTGGTAGACACTCATATAAATCAAGATTCCCAGATATTTTCGCAGTTCTCCTAATGTTATGACGTCAGGTCTATCAGGTTTCTTTTGAACAGCATAATTATTTGTTTCGGTAACAATTTGTGAAAGAAATTCTTCTGTAAAAAAGTAGGAAAAAAATTGGAAAGGTGTCTGAAGGTTCATCAAACTTTCAGGGTATTCTTCAGTTCCATTAAATTTTATGGCGTTTTCGTTGAATGGCAGAGGTTGGTTTTTCCATATCAACCTCTGAATGTCTAAAGAATGTACCGGTGTATCATTATTATTTGAAGGAACAGCATCCGCTATTACAATAGGAGGATCGGATATAATTTCTTCGTTATTATCATTAGAACTAGTTTCACCGTCATCATCATCATTTTCTAAAACATCTAATAAATCTTGTTGGGTAGGATGAAAATCAAGTTCGTCACCGTCCGACTCGAAATCGTCTTCAGAAATGGCGCCATCTTCTAGCTGGCGCAACCAAAACTCGATGTCACCATCTCTCCTATTATTTTCTGCCATTTCTAAAACAAAATAACCAACCGCATGCATACCTCACCAAAGCAAAATAAATAAAATCACAAAATGTATAACTTCAAATAACAGAAGTAATTTGTACCAATAGTGCATGCTGTCCCATTTTTGCATCAAAACAAAAAAGCTTCTTGTTCATATAACAATTATGGTAAATTGAAAAAAGCGTAAAATATTGCATAAATAATAGTCATTACCTTTAGAAAACAATTTTTGTTCTCCAAAATCAGCAAATAACTTCGTGATATATGTCGCCAAAGTGCACGCAACTCAAACCTCCTTGAGAAATGCGCGCCAAAAAGTGAAATGTCAATCGGCCACAGATAACAAGACAAAATGTCACTAGTTGAGTTATTCTATGGTTAGAGAAGGAGCAAAAGAAACATTTCATACAGCCTAATGTATCAAACACAAATATTATGGACGGATATTGGTGGTTTAATTTGATGATTCAATTTTGGGACACTATGCATTTAAGGGTTAAAGAACTTAGTATCCAAGCCAAAAACGTGACCAAAAAACTTGATTGATTATTGTTGAATGTTGACATTTGGTTCATGTAATCTGTGATTTGGTTGACTTGTTTGTTGTCAATAATAATTTGTTGTGTTCGTGTTGATAAAATTCTTTTATTTTGTACTCTCAATAAAAAGAAAGTTAATTTTTTACTGTTAATTCAAGCTAAATATTCTCTAATGTTTGATGATTTATTAACAGTTCGCACGTTTTATTGGCAAATTGTGGTGTCTCTTCCACAAAGGCCATTAATTATTAAGGGTTGAAATTGAATATTCTGATTTACGATAAAACAATTAACAATATATTGTAGTTTATATAAAGTACAACATGTCTAAAGTGTTAATGATAAGGCATTTACCAGCTACGCTATCGTTAGGAGACAAGGAACGCTTGTTGAAGCATTTTGGAGCTGAAAAAGTATGGGAGACGCGGTCCAAACGCAACTACACTTTTGCTTCATTTAGTTGCGAAAATAAAGCAAAAGCATCGCTTACGCGACTACATCAACTTAAAATAGCCAACAAACGACTAGTGGTTGAGTACTCTACAGATAGGGAACCAGTAACAAGTGACAGGCCTGAAGCAGAACAGGATTCGGAGACAACTAATGTAGTAAAACAATTCTTGAAAGTTTTGAATGCATGGAATCCGTCTATCGACTTTTATCAGCCTCCACCAATACATTTAAAGTATAAGTACCCGGATATCAATCCAGAAATAGCTGTCAATATAATTTATGCATTATTTTTACATAAACCATTTTATACACAAACTTTACATTTAATGCAAAAAATGTGTCTTGATTTACCCTTCCAAGAAAATGCAAAGTCAATGGAGTTTTTCAAAAAAATGTATAGGAATTTCTTTGTTGGAGACATACACCTACCTCCACCGCCTGCAAGCGAACCAGAGTCAGAAATATCAAGTGCAGAGGATGAGCCTAAAATGCAGCCTGTCAGAAAATTAGTTACCAGGAAAAGGAAACTAGCGGTGCCTAAGCACAATCCGTTGAAATTACCTCCTGTTGTAACACCAGCCAAGACTAAGAAGACTGTAGTCCAGCAAGAAGTATTTGAAAATATTATACCAATTCAAGAACCAAAGAAAATCATGCTGAATGTCACTCAAGATGCGTTGCAAAAGCCTACTGAAGAACCAGAAGTTATCGGAGAACTTGGAAAATTCCAGAAAGAGCAGCAGCCAGTTGAAGCAGAAGAAGAACAAGAAGAACCCGAGCAGCCCGTTGTTACTAAGACAGAATTGTTGCGCAACAGGATCTCATACAAGGATATGAAGATCCTACCAGTCTTCAAAAACTATCATCCTGGGCAGCCATCAATGAGATTATACATTAAAAATTTGGCTAAAACTGTGACTGAACAAGATGTCAAAAGTATTTACAAGAGATATGTTGAGGGGTTGACTGATGAGGAACTAACAGGCTTTGATGTGAGGGTCATGCAGGAAGGCAGGATGAAGGGTCAAGCATTTGTGACCTTCCCTTCTGTGAGCACAGCAGAAACAGCACTAAGTGAAACTAATGGCTACATGCTGAAGGAGAAACCAATGGTTGTACAGTTTGCTCGAGCTGCCAATAAAAAGACTATAGAATAATCTATTGTGTAGTATCATTTTTTTTTACCAGTAAAAATAAAGTATGTAAATAAAAGTAGTTTGTTGGTAAAATTTTATATTTGCATTAATTCAATGGCATAGGACATAGATTCTTCATCATTCTCAATCATCTTGCCAGATAACAACTTGTTTAGAACAGGTAACATCTCATTGACTGTGTGTAGCTGCTTTATCAGGTCTAGTACAATGTTCAGTGTGTTTTGCAAAACTGAAGTTACTTTCTCATCCTTAGTCATCAGGTATTGTTGGTAAAATGCATCCATCAACAGTGTGTACCAATCAAACAGCTTACTCTCATAATCTGTGTCCATACTTTTTTCTGAATTTGCAAGTACATGTGCCATGTATGTCATAAGAAAGAGAGTGTCGTCCAAACTGAGCCCACTTCTCAAAGGAGGAATAATCAGTGCATCACTGAACGAGATTTGCAGAGTAGAATTGAGCAATTCAAACTTGGCCCTGTGTACTAGCTGGTCCTTCTTGTTTGTATGCTCACCAGAACATAATTTAGCAAATTCCTCAGCATCAGTCACATCAATATTATTTGGATTGACTAGTCTTATACAATACTTCAACAATGCCACTAAGGTTGTTTCTGGAATATCTTTGAACTGCTTGAGAGTTTGGTACACAGCTCTAAAGTCATCTTTTTCTAATAGAGGCGGTATGACATTGTTACAAATAGTTCTCTCTGTAAGACCTAATTTTATAAGGTCCTTTGTCTCATCATTGACTGGGAACTGAGGTTCAGTTGGTGAATCCCAGTCTGCTATCTCCATACACTCATCCTGAATGACTTCATGGGATCCTAGGAGACTTGAGAGGTTCCTCTTAGTCTGTAGGACATAGGGTAACATGCCAATGTGGTTAGAGGCTTCCAGAATGATGCGTCCATGATAGCAGTATAGCTTAGCACCTTCTGAGTACATCTTCATGGGGTATCTACATGAGCCAACTCCTAGCACTATGTTGTATGCTATAATGATGGCTCCATCTTGCTCTGTGTTACTTCCAAACACTATAAGATGCTCCTTGCCCATCCAGGCTAGGGACACACTGGACAGAGTTGATACCCAGGGTACACTTCCTATAGTTTTCCAGTCCTTAAAGTTGTATACTGTCATTTTTCCATCGCTCCCTGTGAAAGATAAATGAACATTAATCCAATTACCTGTTATAGTTTGTGAAAATTGATATCTGCTGTAATTGGGTAGCAAACTAATACTCACACAAAATATATACAGCATTCTTTTCCTCAGTGCAAATAAACTTCCCAACAACATAAACATCATCAGGTCTTGTTACCTTGGTCCTCATCAACTTGGACCTGTCCATGTCTCCCAGCTCATCTCGTAAAGGACAGTTTATTATTTCATAGCTATCTTTATTGTTCTTCACAATATAACAAATGAAATCTGTCTTGTTGACGCTGTAGCATGCTGACTCGACTATAGTGTCCGTGTCTTTTAATAGAGATTTGCTCTCATAAGTCTTTCTGTTGTCAAGTGCATATGGTAGAGATGCACAGTTGCCGTTAGAGAAAACAATAAGTGATGACTGCTTGTCTCTAGGTATGACCTTTAAGATATTCAGAGGAAACTGAAATTAAAGTTATAAATGTTAGTCAGATACTTATTTTCAACCATTCTTTCGAATTATCTTGCAAATTAAACATACATAATTATATTAATACCTTGAATTTTTTTAATTTATCCAAATTGTCTGAGTCCTCTTTCCATGTTTTGATGGTATTTTTATTGAATACACCAACATAGCTTGCTTGCTCCTTATCATAGATCACAGTAGATGTTATATGATCTTTTGATGTCCATCCACCGATTTGTTTCTGGTCTGAAAGCTAAAAATTCAGCTACGATCATAACCTTTATCAATGATAAACAATAGAATAAACACAACAATAAGCAGTTACTGTGAACTGTTAACTAATCAATTTATATTTGAAATAATCCTATAATTGTTTAAATATATATAACAAACAGTATGTACCTGGTATTTATTGACAACATTTCGTCCTAAAGTTACAATAACGTGTTCCTCTTCTTTATCTTCTCCAACGCCGAGAAAACTTTTCTGATCTATTAATGGACACAGCACGTAGTAATTGTGTAATTTAGCCATTATATTGTAAAAGTAAGTGCTAGATTTAATTCACAAATACAAATAAAACCGCATGTACAAAACACACACGCTGTTGTGTTTTCGTAAAAACGTTCCAGTTTACAATTTTTCATAAAATTCTGACATTTTAGCATAGTTTTGACATTTAGCTCGTTTGGATACAAGAATAGACAGATGATATTTACTCTTGGGCGGAGCGGGAGATAGTGTCAGACTCTTCTGATTAAAAACCTAAGCCGTTTCTTCGTGCCTTTATACCGGGGCTCGAGCTACCTTTCGGATTAACTCTGGCCCCAGTAGGCTTTGACCAAGCTGAGCCATGCTGTAGCTGTCAACTTCTTGAGGCTCGCGGATACAGTGCGCGCCATCAACGTCTTGGGCTTGGCCGGATCCGGACAGTTAACGGACGGTCAGACAGCGAGCTACCCATAGCTCACCGTCTGCAAGCCCGCGTCTACGCTGGCCGGAAATCGGGATCAAAATCCCGGTGGAGTGCTGCGAGAGCGCTAGCATTATTGCTACGCAGAAGCGAGAAGCTTCCGCCACCGATCGCCCCCACGAGCGCACGGCGATGCTCCGCCCAAGCAGAGCACACCTCGACTGTGTGCTCCACCATGTACTTCGGGCGTTATGCACAATGGAGACACCCAGGCGTCACTTCCGCACGAATCCGGTGCAGGAACCTCCCGAAATTGCCATGTCCGGTGAGGACCTGCGTCATACATACGGAAGCTAAGAACGCCGTGAGGTCTTTCCAGTCACGCTTCAAAAAGGACTGCCATAATTGTGGCGCCGCGTGCCCATTGTACTATGGCGTTCTATTTGACGCGTAGGTATTTGTCAGCAGATGACTGTATTTTAAGAGTTTGTAACGTCAAATTAAACCCTCTTCAAGCGTAACTTTTCACATCTGTACAAAATCGTTCAACTATAGAACTGTCATGGTACGTTTTTTAGCGATTCAGAAGCAGGCCTGCTTTTGAAAGAAATTTGACTCAATGGGAATTGAACGTTTCCATAGGAGATCATTGTAAGCCCCCTAAAAACCTAATCTTCGTACAAAAGCTTTAATTAACCCCGCATTCCGAATTGCGTCAAAAGTGATTATATCGCGAATCCAACCAGATTTAATAGTTACAAAATCTATGGGCTGTTGAGTAAAAATTGTGACGTTGCGAGTTGAGTTGGTCGCTTTCGCGATATTATTATTATCGCTTTTGACGCAATTTAGAACGCAGCGCAGAGCCTTAAATTACTGAATTACAATATTTTGTAAACAAAAGAAATTCGCTAATTTGACTTTTGCGTTATCGATTCCAGTCGTCTTGATTAAAATTCAGGTAGAATTCCGTAAAATTAATAATAGTAGTAGTCGTAGTAGAAGTTACTGGTAGCATTGTTGTTGAATTTGAAAATTCATGATCAGAGTTCAAGGTTATCTTCATTAAAGTTAGTTTCTTATTCTTATCGTTCATAATTTGTTACATCATCGCTACGACATAGATACGTCGTGTCAAACGTGTTCGTTTCATATATTTCAGCTAGTTGTATAATTTACTTATTTTGTGGCAGTCATTCGGTGCGCACGAACATGTCGACAGCCGGGAAAGTTATCAAGTGTCAAGCGGCCGTCGCGTGGGAGGCCGGCAAGCCGCTGTCCATCGAAGAGATCGAAGTGGACCCACCTAAAGCCGGCGAAGTGCGCGTCAAGATCACAGCGACTGGAGTATGCCATACTGATGCATACACGCTCTCCGGCAAGGACCCTGAGGGAGTGTTCCCCGTGGTGCTGGGGCATGAGGGCGGCGGCATCGTCGAGAGTGTCGGTGAGGGCGTCACCTCCGTGAAGCCCGGAGATCACGTTGTGCCCCTGTATGTTCCCCAGTGCAACACATGTAAATTTTGCCTGAACCCCAAAACCAATCTGTGCCAAAAGGTGCGTATCACACAGGGCCAGGGTGTTATGCCCGACGGAACACGCCGCTTCCGCTGCAAGGGACAGGAACTGTTCCACTTCATGGGATGCTCCACGTTCAGTGAATACACAGTTGTTCTAGAAATTTCTCTCTGCAAAGTCAATGAAGCAGCAGCTTTAGATAAAGTGTGCCTGCTGGGTTGTGGAGTGCCCACTGGCTACGGAGCTGCCCTGAACACAGCTAAGGTTGAACCTGGATCAAACTGTGCTATCTTTGGATTAGGAGCAGTTGGTCTTGCTGTTGCATTAGGATGCAAGGCAGCTGGAGCTAAACGCATCATTGGAGTTGATATTAACCCAGACAAGTTTGAAGTTGCCAAGAAGTTTGGAGTCAATGAATTTGTGAATCCCAAAGATTCTGATAAACCCATTCAGCAGGTACTTGTGGACTTGACTGATGGAGGTCTGGACTACACTTTTGAGTGCATTGGCAATGTGAGCACTATGCGTGCTGCTCTGGAAGCCTGCCACAAGGGATGGGGTGTGTCTGTCATCATTGGTGTAGCTGCAGCTGGAGAGGAGATTAGCACACGCCCATTCCAGCTTGTTACTGGACGTACGTGGAAGGGAACAGCTTTCGGAGGGTACAAGAGTCGTGAGAGTGTACCTAAGCTTGTTGATGAGTACCTCGCAAACAAACTTCCTCTGGATGCATTTGTCACCCACAATGTGCCTCTGTCAGAAATCAATGAGGCTTTCCACCTGATGCATATCGGGAAATCTATCCGTGCCGTAGTACAGTTCTAATTCTAAGAAAAAAAGTTGATATTTTTGTAAGCATTTATGTTATTATTCTTGTTATACTGCATTTTATTAAAAAAATTATAAACATGTTGGACATGTTCCCTGATATTTATTATAAAAAATAAACTGTAATAATACTCAAACTGCTATTCTTTTATTAAACCTACCATGATGAGGCATGTGATTTCATATTATGTAAGCACCAATTGTAATCACAGAACTGGAATAGTTGTATCCATAGAGAGAAGTGTATCACTCATAGTTGAAAGACACTTAAAGATCCCTGAGTTTAGTTGTGTGAAGCAACCCTGTCAAGATTAATTCTAATATTACCTTAGATGACTATCAATGTAGGTAATTAAATTACACAAAACCTATAGCTTACCTTATTAAAATAATGCCATTATCGTTATCAGTATTATTAAAATCTCATGTCAGAGGTCTGTATCTACTGATAGTACACAGTAATAATATTGTTAACACACGTATGCTCTTACTCGGTGTTGGTCCGTTTGTAAGCTCAAGCAAGTCAAATATTTATGTGCTATGTATTTTTATATTCTATTCTTCGCATTCTACCTTCTCCCGGTAGAGGTGAGTAAGTAGTACCAAGTAGTACTAGGTCAATAACCTAGTTAAATACTAGGTAGGTATTATCGGCGCTAGATGCACTGCGGTGCGACTCCTGGGGGTAGCTTAGCGTTCGGTCTGATACGATAAATATAATCAAGGGGTGGGCGCGAGCGCCCACACTTTTCCGTACTAGTGCACAAAACGGGTAGGGACATGTGGAAATTCGAGAGGCTCCTGCACCGAATTCGTGCAGTAATAACGCCCGGGTGTCATCATTGTGTGGATCGCCCGGAGGACTCGGCGGAGCATATGGTGGAGTAGTTCCCCTCTTGGGCGGAGCACCGCTGTGTCCTCGTGGGGGTAATCTGCGGCAACTACCTCTCGCGCCATGGTCTGGAGTGAGGACGAATGGCAGGAGGTCGCCCACACGCGCGCGCGGAGGCACTCGCACGCGTGAAAGATGCCCCAGTCGCCGGGATCCTGATCTCAATTTCCAGCAACTGTAGGCGTAGTCTTGCCGTCCGAAAACAGTCCGGATCGAGCCTGAGTCGTCGACGGCACGTAGTGTTTAATGCATGCTTCAGAGATGTCCGCAAAGCCGCGCCCAGCAGGGCCAACGCCTACTGAGACACGAGTTCGGTTATTTAAAAAAATCGTCCTGGAACGCCAAGCATAGAAGGAATATAGGAGTGGGGTTTTAGTCAGTAAAAGTCTTAAATTAAATTAAATCTTAAGAGTGTAATTATTTACGTAATATATATTTTCCTATGTTCTAAGTAGTCGTAGGTACAGAATACTGCTAAGTACTGTTACAAGTTTTACCAGACGAGTCCTCGGTGAGGGTTAGTGTTATAAGGCTTTTCGTGTAAGGCGTGTCTGGTCTAACTAACGTCTTAGATTCGAGAATCTAGGACCAGATGACCAACTCAAAGGTGCAGTCATCAGTTTACCAGTGAAATTACAATGGTACTTACTCGTGGGTGTAGCTAGCTAACTTTTCCCGAAACAACTGGCTGGTGTTATCAAGACGAGCCAACGGGTGCAACCAGGGTGTATCGTCGTCATCGACCTACTTCACATGTTACAAGTCATCATCAGCCTTTTTAATATTCCCACTGCTGGGACTATTCAGGCCTCCTCTCTAGGAGAAGGAATGGGCCGTAATCCACCACGCGGGCCCAGTGCGGGTTGGTGAATGTCACATGTCCTCGAATTTTTGGTTCTAGAACATGCTGGTTTCCTCACGATGTTTTCCTTCACCGTTTTGAGAGCAGTGGTGATGAAAAAAACTGGCTAAGTCCAAGTGGTATTACCTGGCTAGTATTTATAATTATACCTACAGTCGCGCAGTTTCAATACAGTGAAACAGACCAAACTGGTTTAGTCTGCTGTTTAACAGTTTTTATTCTTGAAGATTTAACTAAACATTTCTTATTCATTTTATGTTTAAATTAATTGATCTCCTTTTGGTCAAATAACACTAATAAAAACCAAAATATGAAAATAACATTTGTCTATATTCATAACAAAATATACATTTCATTACTTAATTATGTAACAAACCAACATTTTTACAAACATATTTTATTTACAATTTACACAATAATTTCGGGTAATTAGGGAACATTGTTATAATAATTATAAATATTTTGTCATAATTATTACATCTATAAAATTTAATGATAAACAATGAAAGATAGTGTAATCTCGCAGATTGGTAAATCTTTGTCACCATTTTATAAAAATAACTTAACATCTTAGGTATATCATTACAAATTACATTGGACATTAATGCGAGGATCAATTCAATTAGCGCCTATGAAGTATAATATAAATTAAATGTCAGCATAATCAAGGAAGTCAATTAGACAAAAGAAACAGTGTCCTTGCACATTTTAAACCACGATTTCAAGTGTAGAGAATTACTTAGAAATCTAGAAAGACTTGTTCCATCAGTTTTTTTTTTTAAGTTATTACGTACGTGTGGTTTTCAATGAGGGCTACAGTTTTTGTGCTCACCAGTGGGCGCCACTGTCGTGAAAGGTCCCTAAGTGTCGCTTTTGAAAGTTGTTATCACGCGCGCAGAATTAAGGTTTTGTTTTTTTTTTTTAATATTTCTAAAACTGTAAACGGATATCAGAGAGGAGCGGCGGCATGTTGTGAAGCTTACCACCAACACTTGAAGTGATGACCAGGACGACCATGACGTTCACGACTTGGAGTGTTGGAAGAAGAAAACTGCTCCAAGCGTCGGGAGTCGCATGACGATTACAAGCCACCGCTGTTGCTTGTTTGCGGACGATGAGCAATGGGTAGCTCGTCGTCCAGCCGTCCGATAACCGTCCGGACCGAGCCCGGGTGGTCGATGGCGCGTACTGTTCCACGCGCGCCTCAGAGATGTCAAATTTTCAGTTCGCCTTACTGAACGACTTTATCCTAAAATAGTTAACATATAAAAAAATAATTTACGGGCTTCCACAACGTCATTATTTCGAAAACGAATTCAAAGCGTGCCTCCAGTGGCGAATTCAAACGCGGTAGCCCTCATTTATTGTGTAAGCTAAACATATTTTTGGTAATTATTAACGAAAATAGATGGACTGATTCTCATAGGATATAATTTGACTAGCCTGTTGGTCTAGTGGTTAGTGACCCTGACTGCTATGCCGGAGGTCGTGGGTTCGATTCCCACCCAGGACAAATGTTTGTGTGATGAGCATAATCATTTGTTCTGTGTCTGGGTGTAATTTATACACATACACAAGCTCTGCTTAGCTTGGGACTAGACGGCGTTGTGTGAATGGTTGTGGAATATATATTATATATATAATTAGTCATGGTGAAGATCACTTACTGCTGACTCAAATCAATTTTTTAATATTTGTTTTTTAAATTGATAAGCTTGCGTTTGACCACCATCTCACCTGATAGACACGATAGAGCACGTTTGGCTAGAAGTAGAGTATTTACTTTATTTGAGAATTATCAACATGGAATTCTAACTCTCTTGTGCACACGTCAAAAGGTTTTATCATTGTTTATCAGTTCGTGCGAGAGTCAAATGGCTGCGACAAGCTCAGATTGTGATAATGAGGTGTTGTTTGAGGGATAACGGTATCCAGCCGTGGACATCTTATTGCAGTAAGGGTGATATTCAAGCGTAAACCACAGAAGAAGGTTTCTGAGCTTCTGCAGCTTTTCAGAAAGGTATACTAAAGTTTTCCAGATTGTTTCGATGGTGCTCCAAGTTCGTGTCCACCATTTGCGTGCTGGTGCTCTACTGTGGGTCCGCAGTGATCTGCTTGTAGTACTCGACGTAACTGTCGCATTGTTCGCCTGGAACAATGATATTGGTTTAAACATACTTATGAACGAAAAAAATATTACATGGTTGTAATTGTTTGTGTACACAGGGGAAAATAAGAGGAACATTTTCATTATTAGGACAAAAGATTAAGCTTGATGTATTCACGTTTTATTATATTATTTTTAGTTTATGCAAAACCTGAATATAGTTTGTGCAGAATCAGTAACTGAATGGATTCCAATAGTTTTTACACTGTTATATTTTTTTTTCCAAAAATATTTAAAAAGGTCACAAGTTAAACACCACAGACACTACAACACAGGTCGCAAAGAGCAACTGCTCAGCGTAAGGTCCAAGGATCGATTTCTGGGTCGGGCTTATGTTATTTGGATTGTACTACTACTGTGAGTAATTTGAAGTGTAATTATAATTGCGCCCACTCCTTTGCACTATAATATCTTGTGTGGGCCAATTATCGTTGAGGTTGGCATCGTGATCGATATTCGGTTTGAAGGACGAACTACGATCACCAGTTTATCATATTGTGACTGAGTTCATGCTTTATCATCTTTCTCTTTAGGCATCCTACAGCAATGGCTTATCATTACATAAAACAAAGTTTATCAGAGGCAGCAACCCCATGACATCAACAGTAAATGGTGGTGATAAGTTATCATCTGAAAAATAGCCGTCACACCATGATAATGAGTTGATGTGTTTTTAAAACTCTGTGTTGAACTGGTTCAGACTGATGCAAATTTATTTGTTTTGGAGGTCAAGGTGTAATTTATAGTGTCAATGTGTATTGCAGTGACGAAGGTTCCATACAACTCGATTCCCACCGGCTTCCCTTCAGATGTTTAGAACACAACCACTCTCTACCGTAATTGAGAAATGGCACAATCAGAAATTATAAAACTACAAAGCTAACATTACATAACAGCTACACTAAGTACACTATGAACATTAAATCAACAAAATTTACTTTTCAACAACATGTAGCACTATAACATAAGCCGCAGGCGCAATCGGCTTTTTAGCGTTTAAATTTCTATACAAGAATACGTCATGACGTCACATAAAGGGTAATTGACCTGCGCGCTCTAAAGCGCTCCGGCAAGCCGGTTTTTTTTCGAGTTATTTGATAGAGTTTTATTGAATAGGCTTAAAAACTACTAGACTGTTTTTAAAAATTCTTTCACCACTCGAAAGCTACATTATCCACGAGTAACATAGGCTAAATTTTATTTTGGAAAAAAATAGGGTTCCGTAAGATATTTGGGTTTTTCGGACACAAGGTGTAAAAAATCAACCAGAAACATTACTTATTTTGCGTACGCTGCCTGAACTATTAAAGATAGGACCGTAAAATGTTTTAATTAATTGTAGATCTTACAAATATCTACAAAAAAGTCCGCGTAACAGTATACCTATCTAAGTCGAGTGAGGAACAACAACCATTTTTTTATCTAATAATCTTGATTTTTTTTGGACTACATTTAAACGCATTTATTTTACTCATGCTATTAACCCTTATCAAAATAAATTATTTCATCACTAAGTACAGTTTATGTAGATAATATTTGGTCTTTGAATGATTAAAATTGGACGTTTGGTTTTGAAGTTATGGCGAAATTAAAATATTACGATTTATGCTGCAAGCGTCACCAAGGCGGGGCCTGGGAGTGCGCGTGCGGGAGGGGGAGTTTAGATCTATGAGAAAGGTCGTGCGCGAAGTCTAATAATTTTCGTGCGATTTTTTTTAGATTTCGTTCTTAAAACTACACCAACGCAAAAGTTCTTCTCAGAGCTGGTTTTTTTAAACATTTTAATATATCCCTTTACAATAAATATCAACATGCGTAATGCTCAAAAACAAGAACGATTATCTGATCTAGCCATTCTTTCTATAGAAAAACGTTCTTTACTAAAAATTAAGAATCTTCCCGGCTTTTATGATAATGTCTTAGCGCACTTTGTAAGAAAGAATAGACGAATAGCTTTAGAGTATAAGTAGTATTATTAGTACTTAGTCGATTAAGTTTTGTTTAATTTACATCATATCATCATTTCACCACAAACGGCTTTTATCAAAGCCACTTCTATTATGCTTGTAAGTAGCGTTGCCAGGCGTCCGGATAAAGCCGGACATAGTCAGGCTTTTAAGTGGCGTGTCCGGCCAAATTTGAGCATTTTTGGCTTTTGTTAGGCTTTTTAAAGACCATTTTGTTTAGAATTGTCATTAGAGTTTTGCCTTACCTTGTATCGCTAGCACAAGCAGAGTGGATATGTAATAGTGTAGCAATAATATCACTTAATCTTATGGTATTTTCATTAGAATTTAAAAAGATTTCATGAATTTTATTAGACTTAAAAAAAATGTCGGCCTCTTTGACCAAACATCCGGCTAAATAGGATAGATTGTCCGGCTTTTCAGTTCCAGGACCTGGCAACCCTACTTGCAAGACACTGTTTCAATATCTCAGTGCTTACACGTATAGTAAAAGTGGACTGAAGATACATCTGCCTATACAAGACTGAAGCCAGGATGCCAATCACAGATTTTCGGTAAGGACTCAAGACTGCGTGCCCGCGCTCGGAGTAGGCAAGCATTTTTTTTTGCTCCGGCTTACCTCTCTCAATATTTCACGCTTCGCCACTGTGTGAAAGATATGAGCTCCGGCGATGAGAAGGATACTTTACTGTTACCATAGAGTCCAGTATCAGTAAGTAGGTACTTACCTATTTTTGCGTGTGGCGATGTGCAAAAATTATTCTTGACTAGCTGCTCCCAGCGAATTCGCCCGCGTGATCGCAGAAATTTATCCCAGGGTAACATACTTCCGAGATAAAAAGTATCCTATGTCCTATTCCAGGACATGGTCTATCCGTGTACCATGTTTCATCAAAATCGGTTATTTAGGCGTGAAGACGTAACAAACAAACTCATTTTCGCTTTTATAATATTAAAGTAAGGATTTTTGTAGCGTTTTCAATTGGGTAAAATTATTTGTGTAAAAAATTGATAAAAATAATTTAAAAAATTGGGTCAAGTATTCAATTAAGTATTACATTCTCACTGTATTTACTCATTGCTCTATGGGTAATTAAAAATTTTATTACAAAAAAAGTAACTAAATTACACATTGCTTAATTTAGTTACTTTTTTCGTAATAAAATTACTGTTCCTCTTCAAAATTCCACTGTATCATGATGTAGAAAGGTCGGAACCATATATATTTAAATATAAAATAGATTTATAGGTAAAATAGTAATTAGTCCGTTTAAAGCTACCTTTCAAGAAGTGCGGCGAGCCCCGGGTGCGCTCGTTCCTGGTGAGCAGCGCGTGGTAGACGGCGGTGAAGGCGGTGGGCTCCCCTCGCGCCTCGGCCGCCGCGCGCGCCGCCGCCAGCAGCTTGCGCGGCGCCAGCGCGGCCCACGCGGCGCCCGCCTGCCTGGCGGCGCCCACCGCGCCCACCGGCTCGTTCCAGCTCAGCAGCACTTCTACGACCTCCTGTCGATCATCGCCACACGTTCTAACGACAACTCAAAAATGTGCCTTTCTTCCAAGGAAGGTGTATCTTACAAAAGAGCTTATTTATTACGCTACTTGATCTTGATTAAATATCAATTTTTGCAAAAAAGTGAAAATTCTTAGTAAAACCCACATGTTTTTATTCATTCGTGGTGAAGGAAGGCACAGTGCTCGCAGAACAAATGGCCGTTGGGGCCGAAAGGTTCTGGAGTGGCGACCGCATACCAGAAGAAGTCGCATTGGATGGCCTCGTACAAAGTGTGACCTGATGAAGGTTGCGGGAGGCCTATATCCAACAGTGGACCAACGGAGAAGGAAGGCTTACGACACCTCTGCGGCCGCTTGCTGCACCTACAGTACCTCGTATCCCCGCAGCCTCCACAGCATGTCGAGAGCCAGCTGCGCCGCGGCGGGGTCCATGTGGCCCAGCGACAGCAGCGCGCAGGCGAGCGGCCGCGCGTCGCCCAGGGCCCCGCGCCGCAGGGCCGCGCGCAGCCTCCCGGCGGCGCCGCGCGTCACCAGGGCCCGCACCGTCACCTCTGCGGCCGCTTGCTGCACCTACAGTACCTCGTATCCCCGCAGCCTCCACAGCATGTCGAGAGCCAGCTGCGCCGCGGCGGGGTCCATGTGGCCCAGCGACAGCAGCGCGCAGGCGAGCGGCCGCGCGTCGCCCAGGGCCCCGCGCCGCAGGGCCGCGCGCAGCCTCCCGGCGGCGCCGCGCGTCACCAGGGCCCGCACCGTCACCTCTGCGGCCGCTTGCTGCACCACCATGTCGTGGCGGCAGAGGGACGCGATGTACGCTGTTACCACCTTGTGACAAGGGAGTTACTTGTTATTAACACGTAAACACTTAAAATTGACAAAATGTCCCCCACCTTGACGCGCAACGCTCCATCTACGTGACGGCGGCGCAACGTTGCCCAGTGCCCCGAAACTTGCCTCTCAACATTTTACAACGCATTCACATAACACGGGACATGTTGTTGGACAATTTGACAGCGTTGCGCGTCACATTGGGGGACCTTTTGTCCCCTAGTGTATCTTTTAAATATCCTTAAAAATGAAGTGAAAAAAAATTTCATTACAGATAAGTACCTAGTTACTTTTTCTTCACGGCTAAGCGATGAAGGAGTATGACGAAACTGAAGCGTGGCACGGCGTCCTTATGTGTCATTTAAAGCAAATGCGATTGTGAAGCGATCATCATCATCAGTGAGCATCAGATCTAATGCGGTTCACCTGAATTCAACGCGATGCGGTTCTTACGGATTCAACGCGACGCGGCGGTTTTGTGTTACGTGGCTTCTGGCTAACTAACCTGCACCAAGTACTGGTCGTCGGCGTGATGCTGCAGCACGTGGCTGCACATGTCGGGCTGCGAGATGAGCACGCGGAAGTTGTGCGGCGGGCGCGCGCACTCCGCGTGCCCCGCCGTGTTGTCTCCTCCACCTCCAGCTAACTAACCTGCACCAAGTACTGGTCGTCGGCGTGATGCTGCAGCACGTGGCTGCACATGTCGGGCTGCGAGATGAGCACGCGGAAGTTGTGCGGCGGGCGCGCGCACTCCGCGTGCCCCGCCGTGTTGTCTCCTCCACCTCCAGCTAACTAACCTGCACCAAGTACTGGTCGTCGGCGTGATGCTGCAGCACGTGGCTGCACATGTCGGGCTGCGAGATGAGCACGCGGAAGTTGTGCGGCGGGCGCGCGCACTCCGCGTGCCCCACCGTGTTGTCTCCTCCACCTCCAGCTAACTAACCTGCACCAAGTACTGGTCGTCGGCGTGATGCTGCAGCACGTGGCTGCACATGTCGGGCTGCGAGATGAGCACGCGGAAGTTGTGCGGCGGGCGCGCGCACTCCGCGTGCCCCACCGTGTTGTCTCCTCCACCTCCAGCTAACTAACCTGCACCAAGTACTGGTCGTCGGCGTGATGCTGCAGCACGTGGCTGCACATGTCGGGCTGCGAGATGAGCACGCGGAAGTTGTGCGGCGGGCGCGCGCACTCCGCGTGCCCCGCCGTGTTGTCTCCTCCACCTCCAGCTAACTAACCTGCACCAAGTACTGGTCGTCGGCGTGATGCTGCAGCACGTGGCTGCACATGTCGGGCTGCGAGATGAGCACGCGGAAGTTGTGCGGCGGGCGCGCGCACTCCGCGTGCCCCGCCGTGTTGTCTCCTCCACCTCCAGCTAACTAACCTGCACCAAGTACTGGTCGTCGGCGTGATGCTGCAGCACGTGGCTGCACATGTCGGGCTGCGAGATGAGCACGCGGAAGTTGTGCGGCGGGCGCGCGCACTCCGCGTGCCCCGCCGTGTTGTCTCCTCCACCTCCAGCTAACTAACCTGCACCAAGTACTGGTCGTCGGCGTGATGCTGCAGCACGTGGCTGCACATGTCGGGCTGCGAGATGAGCACGCGGAAGTTGTGCGGCGGGCGCGCGCACTCCGCGTGCCCCGCCGTGTTGTCTCCTCCACCTCCAGCTAACTAACCTGCACCAAGTACTGGTCGTCGGCGTGATGCTGCAGCACGTGGCTGCACATGTCGGGCTGCGAGATGAGCACGCGGAAGTTGTGCGGCGGGCGCGCGCACTCCGCGTGCCCCGCCGTGTTGTCTCCTCCACCTCCAGCTAACTAACCTGCACCAAGTACTGGTCGTCGGCGTGATGCTGCAGCACGTGGCTGCACATGTCGGGCTGCGAGATGAGCACGCGGAAGTTGTGCGGCGGGCGCGCGCACTCCGCGTGCCCCGCCGTGTTGTCTCCTCCACCTCCAGCTAACTAACCTGCACCAAGTACTGGTCGTCGGCGTGATGCTGCAGCACGTGGCTGCACATGTCGGGCTGCGAGATGAGCACGCGGAAGTTGTGCGGCGGGCGCGCGCACTCCGCGTGCCCCGCCGTGTTGTCTCCTCCACCTCCAGCTAACTAACCTGCACCAAGTACTGGTCGTCGGCGTGATGCTGCAGCACGTGGCTGCACATGTCGGGCTGCGAGATGAGCACGCGGAAGTTGTGCGGCGGGCGCGCGCACTCCGCGTGCCCCGCCGTGTTGTCTCCTCCACCTCCAGCTAACTAACCTGCACCAAGTACTGGTCGTCGGCGTGATGCTGCAGCACGTGGCTGCACATGTCGGGCTGCGAGATGAGCACGCGGAAGTTGTGCGGCGGGCGCGCGCACTCCGCGTGCCCCGCCGTGTTGTCTCCTCCACCTCCAGCTAACTAACCTGCACCAAGTACTGGTCGTCGGCGTGATGCTGCAGCACGTGGCTGCACATGTCGGGCTGCGAGATGAGCACGCGGAAGTTGTGCGGCGGGCGCGCGCACTCCGCGTGCCCCGCCGTGTTGTCTCCTCCACCTCCAGCTAACTAACCTGCACCAAGTACTGGTCGTCGGCGTGATGCTGCAGCACGTGGCTGCACATGTCGGGCTGCGAGATGAGCACGCGGAAGTTGTGCGGCGGGCGCGCGCACTCCGCGTGCCCCGCCGTGTTGTCTCCTCCACCTCCAGCTAACTAACCTGCACCAAGTACTGGTCGTCGGCGTGATGCTGCAGCACGTGGCTGCACATGTCGGGCTGCGAGATGAGCACGCGGAAGTTGTGCGGCGGGCGCGCGCACTCCGCGTGCCCCGCCGTGTTGTCTCCTCCACCTCCAGCTAACTAACCTGCACCAAGTACTGGTCGTCGGCGTGATGCTGCAGCACGTGGCTGCACATGTCGGGCTGCGAGATGAGCACGCGGAAGTTGTGCGGCGGGCGCGCGCACTCCGCGTGCCCCGCCGTGTTGTCTCCTCCACCTCCAGCTAACTAACCTGCACCAAGTACTGGTCGTCGGCGTGATGCTGCAGCACGTGGCTGCACATGTCGGGCTGCGAGATGAGCACGCGGAAGTTGTGCGGCGGGCGCGCGCACTCCGCGTGCCCCGCCGTGTTGTCTCCTCCACCTCCAGCTAACTAACCTGCACCAAGTACTGGTCGTCGGCGTGATGCTGCAGCACGTGGCTGCACATGTCGGGCTGCGAGATGAGCACGCGGAAGTTGTGCGGCGGGCGCGCGCACTCCGCGTGCCCCGCCGTGTTGCGCGCCACCTCCAGATCCGCCCACTTCCTGGCAGCCCGGAGACAATGTATTTATTGATTGACTATTAGGTGGCAAATATTATTTCACATTCATTTATACCGTGTCTTTCTGGTCTATAACGACTTGACAAAACATCTCTGATTATAACTGCAATATCTCGTAAATAGTCTCGAACACATTGTAGCTTTAAGTCAAGCGAAATCCCCAGGGAGACCACGATACGCGAAAGTATGTCACATAGTTGTAGTTTTACTGACTAAAAGGACACCTATGTTCCTTCTTTGCCTAGCGTTCCAGGCCCCCGGATTTCCCTTTCGGAAGCCAACCCATGGCCCCAGCAGGCTTCGGCTCTGCTGAGTCCCTACGGTTTTGCTAACACTACGCACCGTCGATGACTCGAGCTAACCATTGCTTGTGGTCTGCCTAGGTTTCCTAACTATATTGGGTTCGGCTTCTAATCTAACTGGATGCAGCTGTATACCAGTATATTACATGGAGCGTCTTGTATGTCTGAAGGCATCATAAGGCTGATAATGCTATGCTGTCGTGTAGGCTCTCTGTTTGTATTCAATACGAAAGTATTTGTTTTTACATAACATACAAAAATATATTCAACCGCTTTAGAGGATGAATTCTCAAAACTCCTTGCTAAGACTGTAATTATTTATTGTACACCACATAAACAAAAAATATAAGACAAGTATTACACCCAGAGTCACTCACTGTCACAGACCGTAACTGAATTTCAGCTTTTTGTTACGTTGATAGAGCACGTTTTTGAGAATAGCTTATACAACAGTAGACAGTAACCATCTGCCCACTCTGTCAGCAACAGCTGGGTCTAAGCCTACTGGGGCCAGGGTTAGTTTGAAAGATAGCTCATCCCCGGTACGAAAGGCAACGAAGAAACAGGAGAGGGTTTATAGTCAGAAAAAGTCTCGACACTATCTCACGCTCCGCCCAAGAGCGGGGGATGTTATTAGATGGTTTTCCCACAGAAAAAAAAAACCATCTGCTCACTCTTGCCATTTTATAAGTCCGTACACGAAGCTAAGCTAATGTACATAATAAACAGGGTTCAGGATTATTTGTAAAACACTAACAACCGTGCGGGACTGTATTACTAACATTTTAGACAACTACTTTTGTTCTATGTCTTTTTACAAAACATAATTCATTTACCAAAAACAAACCTTCAAAATTTCGTTGTCCTACCTAACACATTTCAACTCTATATTTTGTGCTATATCTACGTATACGTCTGTATGACGCGACCCAACCGCATCAAGCACCCCTTCCGCCCGATTTTGCTCCATTCCACTATTGTACTATCGCTTCGCGTAGACTTCGTAATAGTTAGAACGTTCAATTTAAATATTTTTATTTTTGTTTGGAAGTCTGATGAACTAAAATAAGCTACATTTTGAAAAGTCATAGAACAAAAGTTGTTGTTTATGATGTTAGTAGCACAGACCTGAGAGGTTGTCAGTGTTTTACAAATAACCCTGTATATAACGGTTCTAAAGTGAAATTCAAAGCAAGAAGACGTCCCTGCACGCCAGGGGCATGTAATCGAGTCCATTCTTGTGCCTACTCTGTTTTGTTTTTATCTATTTTTTTTCTTGTAACCTGTTTTCTTTATTGTACTCTGTTTTTCGTTTCGTGTTATAATTTACGCTCTGTGCTGTAAATGTTGTGTTTATCCGTAATTGGCTTATAGAACAGTACCTAAGATTTATTAAGCTATTGCATAGCTTCTATCGCGGGCCTTGAGCGTGGAGACCGAATCCAGAAATTCCGTAACGAAAAAAACCTAACACCCCCCACTAAATGGTTGTCATGGCAACTTGTCAAATTAAATCACAAATAATGATCACCTAATAAAGAATTAATATTCATAAAAATTTAAAATAATATAAAAAAAAATGCATAAATAAAATAAATATATAATTATAATTGCATAAGTTGATAAAAAATGCTATGCAATAGCTTTACCGAGGCAGTCTCCGAGTACCACACGTCTTTTTTTTATGTCATGTGTATATTACGTGCTGTGGGTGAACCTAAATGAAATAGATTTAGTATTGTGCCCGATTGGTGTAATTGCTGCAAGACGTTCTTATATTGTGAGGATAAACAAATAAATAAATACTTGAGGAAGCTATTTAAGGTGGTGCATCATGACTCACATTTTCACTGTTTTTCATACAACCGCTCATAACTGATTATGACGTTATTACACATTTTTCATTAGATATTTTGGAAACACAGTATCTTGTGGATGGTATCTAGGTTTCTAAAGAAACCAATTTCTAAATTTGTGTAAAACTAATCCAGTAAAAACCTTTAAAAATGTCCTATTTTATATGAACTTTGACACTTCATAATTTGCCTAAAAATTAAAAAAGTCAAAAAAGTAATCCTTGAGAGACCTTGCAAATTTTTATTAAGATTCTAAATGACGACAACTTTTTCCAAAAACTTTTAAGAGTTAAAAAAAAACAGCTATTTCCTGGAGCAAGTTTTGTGAAATTTTCGAGTAAATCTCGGAATTACCGAATACTAACAGAGTTTCCAGGCGTTATCTCTCTTTTTTTGCGTTGCCTTTTCGTCAGACATCGCGTTGGATTGCATTAAATGAAGTAACAAGCTTTTAAACCATTTTCGATGTTTACGATAAGCGAGTGGAGAAGGACCCTCTTAAGTTTGGTGGAAGTAAAGTCATTGTCATTAAGTTCGCCTTTGTACATGCGCTGTCTGTATCTCCGTAAATTAAGTTTTGTGTACAATAAAGAATTAAGAAAAGGCTGCTTCTAAATAAATTGGGATAAGGTTTGGTTGGAGAAAACAACACATTGAGAGTATCGAGAAGGGAAGGCTATGGGGAGACCCACGCCCAGCAGTGGGATAAAATAGAACTACATTGCCCTACTGCTGGGCACAGTACTGAAAAAGGGCAAGGCCGTTTTCACAGACCTGTAGACCGAGTTGATCTCGTCGAAGACCTGTGCTAGCTGCACGAGGTAGGAGCCTGCTTCAGTCACGAGCTGGTTCACGATCCTGTATATGGTATCCTTGCCGTTAGTCCGACGGAGCAGTACTGCTACTATTTTTGCTATCTCATCTTTTGGTACCTGGAAGTAACATAATATAATTAGTTGAATTGAATTAAGGTTACGTGCACTGATCCTACCACGAGCTTTTAAAGCGATCCATTTGACGCCCTAAACTGAACTGTTAAAAGGATGGAGCGTTGCGTTATAGGGTGTAAAGCTCTATCCCTCTTTCTCGCTCGCACGCCTGACATTTTAACATGTCATGGTGAGACTACTGTTCTTTCTAGACACATTTCAGCGACATCTATGACGCAACGCTCATAGACGAACTAAACTTCTTCAATCCTGTATCGTGGTATAAAAGTTCGAGGCGCGATTAAAACTTATACAACTCAAAATAAACTATCGGACAGTTGCTTGGAACAGACACAACCCGTCTGGTCGGAGGACTCTTTTCTTTTCAACGGAGGTTTGCTTTACATCGCGTTCGGCGGAACAGGGGGAAAGAAATTAATTTGATTACTTACTGCAAATATCCAATTATACTGTAGGGACACAAATGTATGTCATGTATGTACGTAAGGCAGAGTGCAAGGTTAGCAAATTGTATGCGCACGAGATGGGGAACGACCAGTTATTTATTTATTTATTTAATACATCATGCACACAAAAGTACAGAGGCGGATTTAATGCCTTAGGCATTTTCTTCCAGTTAACCGCAGAGAACAACAGTGGTAGGTGCAATAAAAGAACGAGAATAAGGTTTATAAAAGAATTGATATACTAATAAACTATAAACATAATTTAATTATATACTAATATATGCTCAAATTAATAAACTACATATATAGACAGCAGAGATTGAGCCTACAAAGGACTATACAATAATAGTCGTTAGTAGTATTTCATCGAATAGAGGACATTACCGAGTGCGCCAGCCCCTCGGGAACCAGCTTGACGCGCCACAGGCAGCCGAGCCGCGCGTCTATTATGTAGTCCGGCTGGAACACCACCCACGTGTCCGAATCTATGTTTATAGTCAAGGTCTTTATGTCTTCAACTTATAGGCTTCGATTGTTCTGGGAAATATTTCGCTTTTTCCTTCAAAGGTGCAACTAAAGTTTATTATTCAGTTATTTTACATTGACTAGTGTACCGTCATAACAATCCAGCTTACAAAGATCAAAACAGGTGGTATGATATTGATGATAGAGGATCTTCGTTTTCAATATTTAAACTAAAAAATAGAAATAAAAAATGCGAAGCAAAAGCGGATTGCAATCCATAAAGTCAATATTTTATTAAGGCGTCTTAAAAACAAGCATAATAGGGTAGTTTCCAGAGTCAAAATAACTAGATTTTATTTAGTCCGTATTTTAGATAATAAAAAAAATATTTGATACGTATTTTTCTTTTTTGATTAAACAAAAAATAACAAAGACACGGGGTGCCCCGTGCGAAAAAATGCAGCACGGCGTGACGTCACACGTCACTTTAATGGGCTATACTTTTGTCATTTCTGATTTAATTTACAAATAAAAAAATACGTGTCCCTTATTTTAAATAATCTAAAAGACGGAGTAATTACATTTTTTACGGCTAGCCTATTCCAATATGTGTGACAGAGACAGAACTAATAGCTCGGAAACAGGATGAATAGTACGCTATCTTTTTTCACAATGGAATAATTTCGGTAATGGCAAGTCATACCCCAGGTTCCGAGTCACGATAGCATCGGATTTAGCGAGTTAACAAGTCGCTGATGTTCGCGTTTACGGTCATTCGGAACACTAAAATTAATATTATCTGTCGGTGCGCTAAAATTAATATTATCGTTACTTGGAATGCGAGGATCATAGTGGCAGATTAATATATTACGGCGCTTATGATCATCGCTGAGCAAATTCTATACAACGTGTAACGTTAAATACGCAAAACCTCAGACACCCCAAATGGTTTTTAATTTAATTGACCTAATTCTATGAAAAAAAAAAAACATTAAAAAAAAATTTAAAGGTTGTATGTGCAGTTTTAGTTTGTTTAAAATTAATATCTGCACTGAAATAAGAACTTATAATATCCCGTGCATGAGAAAATATGATTGGACTACAACCATTTGTGTTTGTTTACCTATTTCGGCGGGTTTGCGCTCATGATAGCTTGACCTATTCATAAATAGACAGAGCGACAGTTTTAATGAAGATTTTTTTGAAAAATGTAACCTATATTAAAAAGTGGTTTAATTCATTCTGTTCCTTATTCTGATCAAACTATTTTCAGGTTTTGCGCATTTAACGTAACACGTTGTATATTGATGGTTAATATGGTATCGATGTCCGACCTCCACACAATTGGTACTTGTCACGGATAGAGCTCTTGCACCATTTGGTCGGGTTGTTAAAGATCAGTAAAGGATACACATAGGGCAGTGCAGGTCGCCGATGCGGGCGGGCTGCATGCTGATGCCGGCCACGCACGGGATGTGGATCACTGTGCCGCTCTCCGGACGAGACTCCTCCATTATGTCGAACAGTTGAGACGTTTGACTGGCCTGCAATTGAAAGAGGTTTTCCATAAGGCACACATATCCGCAACGAAAAATCAATATCGCCGTAGAAATAATTTCTATTTTTTACACCTGTCGTTCTGTAATTACATGTGAATTGTGATGGATTTTGACGAGGTTTTTATTGTTTTTGCCTAGGTTAACTGGCAGAGAATGCCTAAGGCATTAAGTCCGCCTATGTACTTTGTGTTGCATGAAGATTAAATAAATAAATAAATAACTGGTCGTTCCCCATCTCGTGCGCATACAATTTGCTAACCTTGCACTCTGCCTTACGTACATACATGACATACATGTGTCCCTACAGTATAATTGGATATTTGCAGTACTCTACGTTTATAAAAATGCTTTGGTGCATATTTTATAACATAGAGTTTATAAAATAAGTTATCTTTTCGTGCATTATATTAAGTAGAACATTTACCTGATGATGCACCACGACCAGGTCATCGACCACGTTGACTGCAAACCTGCCGACCAGCCCGGTCTTCAGCACGTGTGTGTAGTGAAAACCTGAGGGACCTGTGATCGGCATCAGCCACACCTGAGAAAAATATATTAAAAAATTGTGTTAATCAGTCATCTACAATTTTTCGAATTCATCTTATGTACAGTCACAGGGGTGAATAGGAACGCAGGGGTGAATAGAAACAAAAATTTTAAGGGAATTTTTACATTCATTAACAGTTTTTTGCCGGTATTTAGGTACACTAATTTAGTCATGAAATGTGACATAAGTCGATAGTTTGATAGAAATCAAGAATATAAAAAAATACCAAAGTGAAAATCTTAATTAAAGTCTCGTTTCTATTCACCCCTGCGTTCCTGTTCATCCTGTTTGATTTGAGAAACTATCACACTTTTTAAAGTGACCAGTAATTGTTGCGGCCCAGTGTAGTATGAGTTATTCCACTGATACCTCCGTGGGTCCAGGAGCCGTGACGGTGGCGGAGTGCGCGTGCCGGAACACGGCGCACCACGTGGCGTCGCACAGGCGCAGGATGAACACGTCGCGCTCCACCACCGGCCGTGTAGCATCCACTGGAACACAGATATTACAAGTTCTGGTGATTAATATAATTAAGAGATGTTTAAGAGACTTATGATTAAGGGCCTATGCACAACACGTTTTATAAACGCGCCGACGCGCGTCGCCGGCGCGTTTTTATCCTGCAGAGCAGTTTGTTGTCGTTTGTATCGATACAAACGCGCGGCACCGGCGCGTCTGTATCGATATACATGATCTTAGCACTGTATTTTGTCGAGTTAATTCCGGTTTAAGAAATTCAAGAAGTTCTTGAAATGATGAATACGACACTCGATAACAATTTGCAAATTTTTTTTTCATGTCCTATTAATTTTCTAAACGTTGTTGTATAATGTCCACACAATCTTCTCTCGCTTGTAAATGGGTGTACCCAAAAACGTCGGTAATTTTTCTTCTTCTCTTTTTTAAAAATTAATAACAAAGCGCATGTAATCAATGCCGTCTCGACCGACGCCATCTTGCTACTGTTGACGAGGTTCTGCTTAAAAACGCAAAATGCCAGCGCGTTTGTATCGATACACACGCGCGTTTGCATCGCGTCTGTTTCGCTACACACGCGCGTTTGTATCGCGTCTGTATCGCTACACACGCGCGTCTGTATTTATACAGGTGTGCAAAGGTCTACAGGCTGCGTCTGACTTGCGTGCGTATCGCGTCTGTATCGCTACAAGCGCGCGTCGACGGCGCGTTTAAAAAACGTAGTGTGCATAGGCCGTAAGACGACAACACAGGACCTAAACCACGGTTACTCTCTGACTGCATACAAAACTAAAAAATGCACAAAGACAAAAGGTTTGCAACTATAACGAATTTGTGCGATTTACTAAAAATCAACAGATTTGATTATAAAATGAATACAGTTATAGGCAAAACACCTCTCGACATCAACATGGAACCACCGTCAGCCTCCTACGTAGTTGAAGCTCTTCTCTCTTTGAGGACAGGGAAGAAGACCGATGACCTGTGCCTGCTGAGTCATACACACGCCGCAAGAAAAATTTAACGACCTTCGCCAGAAGGCAGTGAAAACTGGAAAATTAGGGAAGGATGACCCAGGAAATGCATACAGGGATGAAGAATACTAAATCGTTGCTAATTGACTCAGAGGCAGTGGAACGCGTCCACAAACACATATACTTCTGTGTGCCACAACGCTGACTGGACGGACTGAAGAGCACACCACTTCACGGATCGCCAAATCCCAAGGTACATTCGCACAGCTGAAACTTGTTCGACCATCACGGAAAATAACTTGAAGGGTTAAACTCAAAATCTTCGGGTCCAATCTCAAATCTGTGGTGCTTGGTGGGTGCTTAACGTAGAAGATAACAAAGGGCATTTCACACAAGTTTAGATGTTATGAGAAAACAGAGAGTAAATACTTATACAGGCTAATTTCGCCATTATCAAGATTAATCATAACAATAAAGAAGGTTGGTTGGAAGGTTGTCTGTAAGAGATCGCCATGTGCGATAAGATCGCCCATTGTCCCATTTTTTAAAATGTTTGTCCTATATATTTGTTTATGTGGTGTACAATAAAGAATATAATAAATAAATAATAAAGATTTAAATACAAAATATTTTTTTGATTCTTACATTCCAATTTTTGCAGTTTGGTGATGGTGGAGTTGTTGAGTGAGAAGGGCTGCAGCAGCACTCCATTGTTGCCAGCCAGCAGCACAATGTTGCTCTGTGAGCACCATGAGAACCATGCACAGCTGGAAATGTCAACCATCAATTATTTAGGCGACTACATAATATTAATGACATAGACCAGAGACAATAGATATTCAACATAGTTTCATCTAAATCCTGTTGAAGGGATTCCCTGGAATTATTCGCTAACAAGCTCAAGCTTAATTATAGATTTTTGTCAGATTTGCTTTTTTAACATGAGCCTAAAAAAAATTCGTTTGATCCCAAGTGAACGCCAGTGTTCACTCTCTCATTGTCTTTCTATTGTCTCTAATTACAGAATTCAAAAGCTTAAATTGCTTCTGGATAAAGTAAATAGACAGCTTATTTATAGTGGCATACAGAAAATATGGCACTATTATTTCATTTATTGTGACTGTACCTGAACGAAGTGTTTTTCAAGCTCTTCAGCTGTTTTTTCTCAGGCAAAACTTGAAGTAACTCAATACCATGATCTGTTATAAATGTTATCTCATTTACTTTAGGCCAAACAAAACCTAAGATCTTCGCATTCTTCCATTTACAAGTGTGTGAGTACTCCACATTGGTAGGCGCCAGGTCTTTGAAGTTCACAAATTCTACTGTAGCATTCTGATTATCTTGGTTTCTTTGTATAGCCAGAATTTTGAGGTCTGGTGAAAATTTTATTGATATAATTGGCCCACGGTCCTCCATTCGAAATGAGGTTGATTTTGATTCATCCATGCCATTGACCGTCACGCCTGTGACGCCCCCAGACCTAACTGTGAACACCTAAAGGAAAGAAAATAGTATGTATTTCTGCCACACAAAACATTCAAATAAAATAGTTTTATTCAAGTTAGAATTATAATAATCAAAATGTATACAGTCATAATAAGGTAAATAAACCTTCAAATAATGAGAAAAAAACTGAAGGACTGAAGGACACAAAAAAATAGACGAGCATTTACCTGTCCATTACTGTCGTCGAAAAATACATTTGTAACTGGACTATCAGCATCAAATCTTTTTGGCTGATCTGATAGAGCCAAGTAGTACTCAACGCTGTCTTTTAAACAAAATCGTGCCATCTTTTAAACATATTAAACTTTCGTTTCAATAAAAATACGAAACTTCTTCTTTTGTTGTGACAACAGGTGACACTGTCAGTGTCAGAGAAGTTACAGTGACATATTTTTTTTTATTTTTATGACCTGGTCACTTGGACTTTTAAGTCAAGTCTTGTTTTATGACAGTGACAAAGGTATTTTCACTTAGCTTATTGTCTTTTGAGACACAAGTAACCTAATTCCTGTTCCAATGAAGTAGTGACTTTTTTTGGGTTCCCAGTTTCCACCAATGATTAAAGAAAGGGTAGAATCATTGGTTCAACAAATAACTTCCCCCGCTGTGTCAGTCGGTGTGATGTTGTCAACGAACAAATTAATAAGCTGCACGACCCCTGCCACACAATGCAGTTTAAAGTGGGGCACCTAAGCGATAGGCTGACCGGACATTTTAATTTATGAAGGCCGTCACAGGTTAGTCCGGTTAAGCGTTATAGATACCGGCACGGATCTTGAGCGCTGGCTTTAAGTTGCGCAAAAGTCAATTATCGGGCCTATTTAGTGGTATGAAGTGAGTCGCGGGGGTGGGGAGCGTCAGTGATTGGCTCGACGTGCCATCGCGTCATATGACGTGATGGCGCTTGCTGTATGTATAAACGACGACGATTGGCTCGCCAAAATATGAAATGCACAAACCGATCCCCATACTGACGGCGAGTGCTCAAGATCCATGCCGATACCTATACGGTATACCTAAGTAAATGCCAATCACATAGGCTGCAAAAAGCCAGTCACAAAAAATAAGTTTAATGACTGCAGATCGCAGTACTGTTTTAATCTCACACGACCTGACGACTGCTTATTTTAACATTTCAATATTTTTATTATGAAAAAGGTCGTAAATAGAAAGCATAGACAAAGCGAAGCGGCTATTTTGAAAGTTGTGTTGTCATAGCAACGAATGGCGGTAACAACAAACATAAAAAGCTCGTAGTCTTACGAAAATAAACGTATTATGAATGAAAATATAGAATTAAACACTTTGACGGCGGATGATTCATTTGAAAATGATATTCAAGAGTATCATGAGATCAAGCAAGACACTACACTTGATGATATCGAAACATCATTTTCTTCAAAACAATCACCGAAACACGTGAATGAATACGATTTCTTTACAAAACATGATGTTAAAACTGAACCTAAGAAGCATTTGAAAAAGAAGAAGGGGAAGAAGAAAGAAAAGCCATCGAATTTAATGGACATAATAAGTTCTGAGATCGCCGCCTCCGTAGCACCTGTGACCGAGAATATTGTAACGTTGGTGGATGTTACTAAAGAGCGACAGAATAGTTATCTTCGAACTGATTCTAAATACCATATATTTCATAAATCTAAGACAATTTCCTCTGATTTAGAGAACGGGTAAGTTAACACAACTCCCTACAATTCTTTTTTTTTTATTTCAACCTTCTTCCGTCTCTTCTAGAGTTAAATTATAAAACCAAGGTTACATGCCTGCATTATACCTAATAACTAGAGGTTATAAGGAGCTCCAAAACCATAATCGAAACCATCAGATAGGCAAAATAAAAATATCCATAATCGTAACCGAAATGTATCTTCTTCTATCTATCTACACACATATAATATTACTAGCTTTTGCCCGCGCGGCTTCGCTCCCGCTCTTCCCTACTCCACCCTACTATACGCAACTCTACCCTACCCTACTCTACACTTCTCTACCCTACCCTACTCTACTCTACCCTACACTACCTATTTTTTTCCATAAGAACCTTATCCTCACAATAACAATCACAACAAAAAAAAAGCAGCCAAATCGGTCAAGCCGTTTTCATGCTATGTCGTGACAACGGAAAACGGGTTTCATTTTTATATATATAGATAAAGATAAAGAGGTAAAGTTTTTTTTTTTGTTTAAAGGAGGTAGGTAATCTTTAAGCTTCGGAAGTACTGGTCCGATTGCTAAAATTTTTAAACCGATGAAAAGCTGCATTATTCCTGTCCTGAGTCACTTAGGATATAATATTTTATGTACGCGGGCTAAGCCGCGGGCAAAAGCTAGTAGGTACATATAATAAATCTATAGAAGTTTTGAGTTGTGCGCGCATCACGTAAAATGTGCGAAATCAAAAAGATAAAAGCAAAGATGAAGACTAAGTGACAGTGTTTATCGTTGGTTTTGCCCGGCCTAACAAATGATAATATATTCATTACTGATACAATTCGAAACTAAAGGATAATCCGAAACAATTTCATATCCGTATCCGAACCGAATGGTATAGGTAATATTATTCACATACCCGTATCCGTATTTAGATTCGCATATCCATAACATCCCTGATAATAACTTGGTACCTACAACGTTATGCCATTTATTATTTATATTTATCAACTCATCAAATGCTGGGTATACCTACTTAGTTCCAATCTTTGCCCGTGTCAATTCTCCGCTTATGTGCCTACCAGTGTTATTTTCTAGTTTGTACACTTTTAGGTGGAATAAAAAATCGCGAGCCGTTAATGTAAGTCCTATATTTCCGAGAATTCTTGAAAATACTATAACTGAGGACTGTTTAGTTCCAGTCGAATATGTTGAGCCATGTATATTTAATGACTTAGTTGCAAATAATGACAAAGACCACGATGTTCCCATCAAGTTTTTAGACATCGCAATAAAAAATATTACATCTAAACATCATCATTCTTTCACATTAGAAAAAGTTCTTGGTCTGAAAGTTGTAGAGAGTTATAACGAATACAGTTATATTCAGAGGCTGTTAAAAGATCTGGTCAAAGACATAATAGTCAATAGAGAAACAAAGGATAATTTAAAGAAAGATCTCATGAAAGTGAGCCCTAGTAAGAAAGATGATGTACGATTCGATAAAACTGTAAGAAAATATACAGAAAAAATAATAAAGCTCAAAGAAAAATACAAAGAAATTTTGAAATCCAAAAAAGAGATCATTCATAAAATAATATCACTCTGGTCTGATATAGAAATGATACGAGAGAAACGTCAATGTATCGAAACACCGTATACATTAGAAATAACGAAAAGAGAATTATGTCAAACTGAATACGAGAAAGAATGGAATGATGCATTTAACACAGAATACACTGATATGCTTGACCAAATTGAATTTGAGTATGTAACTAATTACTTAGAATATAAAGAAGCGAAAAATGAACAAAAAGGAAATTCTGATTATAAACCGACAAAGCCCAAATTGCATCTTGACGAAGCCAAAATCAAAAGTAAAGTGGAAGCATTAGTTAATACTGTTATTAATAAAGATCAAATAGAACTGGAGTTAAAAAAAGACGAAAGCATTTTAACGGACTTTAGGCAAATAGGTCAGCGCTTCCTGAAAAATAATTATAATTTTTTGATCTATGTGGATGATGTTTTTGTTTGCGAGTCTGAAAAATATTCTAGCAATGATATGTTTAGTACAGAGTTTACAGAGAGTTTCTCCGTACAGATTCTACCAAAGAATCTTAGTATTAGAGTAGTATTACTGGAAAATGAAACGAAAGTTTCAGATTTTATAATAAATTTATTAGAGGTAAGAAAAACAAATGCAAATGCTGATTTTGTAGCTAAAGATCTCATATATGAAGAAATGGTTGAACCTAACTCAAAATACGTAGGTAGCGGAGTAAGTATTAAAGAAATAGCTCAAGCAAATAAAGTGAGACTTAAAAGTAGCAATCTGTTCAAAGAAAAATTGTTTACCAGATACGAGATTAACATTAAAGTGGGTTGGAATGACAAGCTAGAACAAAATCAATCTGAAGCTATAAAATCTTCGATGGAAACTGGTCAACAAATAAAAAGACTGTTACACGGCATTGCCAAGCCTAACTTAGAGACGTTATTAGATGTAGTAAGTAAGGTATATGAGAAAGACGTTACAGACGAGGATATGGTGCAAACATTACAAAAGCTAAGTAAAATGGAAATTGTCGATGATGACAGTTTTCCTTTAGACCAAAACAATCCCGATATTACAAGATTAAAGCTGCTTCACTTGAGAAATATTGGGGGCTTTACTAAGATCGATAAGAAACTGATTCCTCTCCACGCGAGCCAAATAACGACAGAACAGTTGAACTGTCTTCAAAAAACAAATGAAAAGGAATTTGATATAGACTATCTGAATGATAGAGAACTGGAAATGGATCCGATCGAGTTGCAGAGGTTTATTGGCGCCAAATATGTGCAGAAGCTAAATATGAATATGTTGAGGAATCTGAATGACTACCTGCTGCAGAAGACTCATAAAGACGTCGTTAAGGAATTTAATTTTAGTCTAAGGTTCGTATTTCAATTTAGTTCTCTGATTGAATTTCTGAAAGAATAAATTGAGAACTCAAATTAATTAACTTCTTTAGTAGTTACGTGGTTCGTCGACCACTTTTATGTTTTCTTTTAAGTTTATCAAGACCTTTGCCTTTTCACACCAACATTCAGTTAATTATCGAGTCTGACGACACACACAGTTTCTATAGATTTATTCTATTTTTGTTTCCAGAAGCTTATTTTCCAATCAGACCAACGTAGGAGCTTTAGCAGCCGCATCAAATTCTACAAAACAGCAGATTCTAAAAGAGTCTCTGTGCAAAGAACAGGAGATTCAAGTTACTGTGCTGAGGGCATTTAATCTGCGCGACAGGAGTTCTGCAATACTGGATGAGGCGTCTGAAGATGATGAGAAGATTGCAGGTTAAAATCAAGAAAATACAGCTGAATATTATTCTACCCAAATCGCATGCAGCCGATTTAAATAGTTTTTATAATACTTAAAGATATCGTATTTACTTATTAGAACGTGAACATGAGTGAGCGTGGGATGTGATTGCTATTTTACCAAACATGCAAAATATTGTTACAGGATTCAAAGTGCGACCCCTAAGACCATTCGTCCGGGTGAACTACAGAGGGACTTCAGCTCAAACCGTCACAGCCATCGGATGCCACCCTTCCTGGAGTCATACCCTCAAACTTAATACCAAGTCAGTATTAGTAACACTAGTAGGAATAATGCAGCCAAAGAGTACTATGCAATTCTGAAGTGTATTCTGCAAAGAACCTTTTGTAAACCCTAACTTGAAAGAGTTAATTTTTTCTCTAGGATTTAGGTATACCTAGAGCTTTACTTGATCAAATGCCTAGCTCCTAGCTTTGTTATTTTTTCTTCCAGGCTGGAACCTCTTTCGTCAATTCACATTAACATCTTCGACGAGTACAAGGCGAACATAGTGGAAGGTTTCTCCGAAGAGGATCACTCGAACAAGACAGTTCATTACCGCTACTTTAACAAATGGCTGGGCACCTTGGAGGTACCGCTGTATGCGGTGTTAACTTTGGGTACAGTATGTATCTGTCAAATACACTGAGATTTTTTCTATACGTATTTAGATATTTATTTCATGTTTGTAGCTAAGATTTATAGGCCATAAATACTTTATCCCGCCAAGGAATCAAACACGCCCCCCAAAGAGCAAAAGCCGACAAATCAGCAACCGGTCTCATCGACTACTTGTTTGTCGTTTACTTTAGGCCATCAAAAAAGTTACAGCTAGTTCTAAAAACTAAAATTTTGAGTAATTTTTGGTTAATATTGCATCATAATCATAATACATAACGCCAGGAACAAAACCTGCTCATTTAGACTCCCCAAGGTTTCAGAGAGGAGAGGTGTGTCCATTCAACATAGCTAAGTGAGAGTGACACGTATTATTGAGTGTCGCGAGGAAGCAGTGTGATTCACACTCAATCCAGTGCCATTGGGAGTAACGTCCTGGCAGCGGACATGACTCGGTGACGCCAGCCGCCGAGGGGCGTGGCACAGTCTGACGTATACCTTTCTACACAATCACAATATTTAGCACGTCTCAGCAATGAGCAATGTCACCGGTTCGGATTAGCTCCTCAAATTAGGTACATGGAGTAGTATAGTATCTAATTGGCAGAGTCAATACAGCAATGTGATCTTTAATCCATTTGCGTTTTCATCATATTGTCAATATTTTAAGATGGACACAATAGTGCTGGTTAATAAGCCTAGCAATGAACAAAGTTGTTTCGTCATCAATATAAGAACTGCGAAGTAGCTAAATTCTGTTAACAAATAGGTATCACAATTTTGATATAGGTAGGTACCTAAGTAATACTTTTTGATTCGGATTTATTGATTTAGATAGAATTAATTTAAATAAAGTAGATAATTCTGCTATTGTTAGATCATCAGTAAGCCGAAAGCTCTACCTAAAACAGAATAAACCATGGGCAAGTAGTCGAATGATGACAAATATTGACCAAACAGTTATTGACCCAACTATCACGCTTTCAGCTCCGGGGCACGTTCAAGATCACGACCCCGCCACTCTTGTTTGGATACGAAACCCTCCAAACGAAGGAGTCAACATCGCTAATCCCAGAAATAACCCAGCTCATGAAGAAAGACACCGCTTTCATAACATTGGAAATAACGACCAACCTCTCGCATTTGGGAGGATTACACGCTTACAACCAGCCGTTACCAAGCTCAATAGAAGACGATTATTTGATCAAACATTTGAACAATTTCGTAACAGAATACACAAATGAATTTCCGATGAGGAATATTTCGTTGACTTTTATAGATAGCGCGGGTAGGAACAAATGTGTTACACAGTTTTTGCAACCGATTCCGTTGCCAGAGAGGGACTTTATTCCGAAGAATCCGAGAGGGGACTCTGCTATTTCGAAATCTTCTGGGTTTTCGAAGAGCTCGTCTTCCAGTGGAAGACGGAGAGAGCTAGATGTGGATGGAGTGGGTCAGGAGGAGAGGGAGTCGATCTACAGTGCGAAGGAAGGTGACAATCTGGCTAAGATGATGAATGCGTGCTTGCGATATGTTTCACTGATTCCTAGTTATGAAGTGACGGAATCGCATGCAGTCACACTATTGGGACTTGTTAGTATTACCACCAAACTTGCTCTTTACCCTTTTCAATAATGAGTCCATATAACATTTCACTTTTATTTTCCCACAGGAACTGCTAAAAGTCCTCCACGGTTCGCCTCTAGACCACACAATTCTTCTTGCCAGCTACTTCATCTACTTAGGCATCAAATGCTGGGTAGCCATCGGCCTGGGCCTACCCCGGGGTCACAGCAGCTTCGTCCTGATAAAATACGACCTGACTACTCGCAGGCTAGTCCTAGAGAATGACCAGTTGTTCAGGAGTCGAGGGTTTTTAAACAAAAGTGATGGGTATACTTGGTATGTATGTGATGCAAGCAGCGGAGCAAGATATGAGCTCAGAGACGTGGGATGTCCTTTGAAGACTGTTGACTACGTGTTTGATAATGAAAATGTAAGTAAAACGAAAATTCGTACCATAAAGATGTTCTTGCCATGACTAGAGAACCTCTTTTTTCAGATTTGGGTCAACGTGCAAGCATCTCAAGATTGCGAGAATATGGCGTTCGATTTCACCAGGTCTTCAGACTGGCAAGCTGTAAGTTTACCATTGGCATATTTGAAGACACGACCACCCGATAGCTTAGCTAACTGGTAAAGTGAATCTATTAAAAAAAGGCATCTAGTTTACAGGAATAGAAACCTTTTTTGTTGATAAAAGAGATCCTTTTTATCAGCGTGTAGCAAGGAGCACAAGGACCAATTTTAAGAATATTTCGCATAAAACTCTTATGACATAACTTATTTAGTTATTATAATAATAACTTAGCAGCAGAATAAACGTTTTATGACAACAGAAAAATAGCTTTAGACCATAAGTTACAAAGTTCAATATCTCTCGGCAGGTATTCGATAAAACCGTCTTCGTAATGAAGCAGCCAGTGGTGACTGACAACACACTGTATTCCCCACCTCCTAACGTGGAGGGCCTCAGGGTGGCTCTGGAGAATAAGATTAAGACCAAGGTCCAGAAGTGGCGTTCCCACATGAAAACTATTTGGAACAGGTAAATTACCCACTGCAGAATAAAAAGGCGGAAATGATGATAAAATATTGAAGGGTACTACTAACCAGCTTGATGGCATTCCTCATCTGCGAACCTTTTATCCACCGCGGTTCATGTTTTCGAAAGGCTGTTGGAGTGTCTTGTTCACTTCTTATTAGATTGCTGCAAGATTGAGAATAATGACATGAATTAAAATGTCGAGTTTTGTATTTTGATGGTATTTTCTGAAATTATTAGTAGGGACTTCGTCCGCCTAGCGCAGACACAACTTTTAGAGACACCACGGCACGAAGAAGTGTAAGACATGGTTGGTAGCTGGTCCAAAGCATAGCATAGCATAGTTGGCCTTATAATGTTCCCAAAACATACTTCAATGATAATAAAGTCTTTCAATATTAATAAATATTTCTAATGTCAGGTATTGCAGTACGCTGTTACGTGACATGTTGCTGCAATGGGAGTATTGGGTGTTCCATCCAACAGGACCCAAGCCAAGTTTCAGTCAGAAACTGAAACATTTGATGGTCACCTTCAAGGTTAGTGACTGTTTAGAGAAAATGGTTCGATAATATTAGACAAAAAATAAAACTTTCTTTTCTTTATTTTAGATTTATGGCTTTCCTCTAAACATGTCATACGTTAACACGAAGTCCGTGATATCCAGCGTGAAGTCCACCGGGCTGCACTTGTGCGACGACCCTAACGCGGAGTTGGCGCTCGGCGTCGAGGTGTGCGCCTACCCTAACAATGTCATCAGTGTCTGGGTGTTCCTCGCCACTATCGCTAGGATGTGATGTTCACGAGTGACGGTTTCAAATAAACTTCATGCGCGAGCTGTGTGTATTGTACATTTATTTGTGTCAATACACGATGACGTACACATTTTGGCTTCCGACTATTTGAATAGGATTACAAAATACGTCAGACAGTTTTTGCTGAAGTCTAAAAGCAGAGCATTCTGCGCCGCTTCGCAAGGTAAATATTTGGGTAACCACCGTCCACCAAACAAAAACTTTACAGAAGAGCAATATAAAAGTTTATTTTAAAACTCATTTCATCAGGACTAATAAAAACGCAGATTAATTTAAATAAAAAATAGAGCTTGTATGTCTTTTCGTTTTAATGCTAACAAAATAAAATTAACATTTATTCCATTGTAGTATAAAAATATACGTAAAAATAGAAAAAAGGAGATGTTATTATACGTGTGGCGTCTGCGTCGTTATGAGCCCAACGCTCGGGGGCGCGCGCGCTGCGGCGCTCGATTCAGTTCCGGGCTGACTTAACCTAGGGCGGCGCGGCGGGCTTAGCTGCCGGGGTCGTCGGGCTTGTTCTGTTTGGAGCGGCGCAGCTGCTGGATGTAGTGGCGCTGGATGGGCTTGTGCAGCGCCAGCTGCGCCAGCGCGTCGTCGATGCTGAACCACTGCCTCTTGCGCCCCATCAGCCGCGAGTCCTCCCACTCCGCCAGCTCCTGCGTCACCGTCATCACGTACACTTCTGTTCGGTGTTTGTGCTCTCGGTTCTGGAATCAAACACAAAAACTTACTTGTGTGTTAATCCGACATTTGGGGTTTCGCGGACGATTAACAAACAGGTCAGAGGACCGACACAACTGTAGCAATCTTGGCAATACATGTCATTGAATCTAAACGAGACTTCATTCGCCCATTGTGTGTTAGGTTCAAAGAGTTCATAAAGATAACCGACTTTTATGGTCGATTTTAGTGTACATAGAGTTGACCACGACCGCAAAACATGATACCCCACAAGTCAGGCAGGCGGCCGCCGGCCCCGGCAGTATTTGACATAGGCCCAGTCATGTAACTCTACACACAGTAGCTTTGTACAGCGATTGTCGGGGATCAAATGACGTCACCGCGCTTGTTATTTTTTCCCGCAGTAATGAAACCTGTTTGAAACCTAATAACGCTACAAAAACAGAAGCACTGTAAAAGTAGTTAAGTTAGTCTTGAATAAAATCTAGTTTGTAAACAATAGAAGTGAACCATATGACGTAATACTAATCAAGCAAACTTAATTTACTTTATGACAAAGTAATTGCTTACGTAATTAGCGAGGTTAGTTAACGTTCGATAAGTAAGTCAGGAGTTCACTCTGATGAGCTAAATCATAAGATGTATTATGTAAATAATATGTGATTAATCCGATTGGAATGAAGGCAATGTTTTTCTTATATGCACTTGAGTACGTATTCAATAGCTGTTACCGGCTGCAGATTGAATGCCTCGATCGATTAGTGTAAATAGGTTATCGTTAGATTGGTCCTGTAATACCGGTTGTTGCCGTCGGCCCTCACACCTGTTGTCTGAAATACCTGTTGCCTGCGGCGGAATTTATTTCAACGGTAAATAAATATTTAAATACCTTTAAGCTTTCAGAAGGTTTTTGACAGGTGTAGAAGCAGATATATTATACAGATCTGCGGGAATTCTATACTACATTGTTCAAGGGATAAAATTCGCAAACCTTCAGCATTGTTGCACATTGCACATATCTTTGGAATTATATCATCTATCATTGTCTTTGGAACATTCTTTATGTCATTGAAAGCCTTTCTGGATATAACTGGATCATTTTAATGTGTAAGTCATTTCCGTAATGATTCGAAGAAAAATAAACAGCAGTGCTTTTGCATATCTAGCTTTGTTAACAACCAATTTTGAAACAAGGAGGACATTATGCTTTCTGGATCGTTAGTCGTTTCATAGCATTGTGTAGGCTTCATGAATGACTATGTAGCTAGAGAAACAATGTAGAGCGCAATATGTTGTTAAATTGAAATTTCCGGCAATGATTAACCGTCCGTGTGGTTTCCCGGACATGGAATAACAGGTGTCGTAAGTGGAGACATTCCTGAGGATGGACTAGCCACGCGCGTAGGTACTATCAACTAGGAATCTGCGGCCACCAATGTTTTGTTCCAATAATGGTAAGATCGATGGAGTTTCTAACCTTCTATATTCTATGACTCGTTGAAAGAAGTTCCAAAAAACACCTGAAGTTTTTTTGTAGGATCTTGGTTTTTCTTGCACTGTTTGGCTCTGGTGAGTCAGATATCCTTGAAATACATTCAGTCGATTTAGAGAGGGAACTTAAAATAAATACGGACCGATTATGACAAATTCTAGGTCAAAAATATACTTGATAGTTAAGTACAGATTTTATCGTTTTGTTTAGAATTAGTCATTTGCTTCCGTGCCTAAATTCATGTTAAGTACGGCATAACTTTCAAACTTTTACTCTAGAACCTTGGCATTTCGTATGATTTGTCAGGAATAGTCTGCCCTATAGTTCAGTCGAGAAGTTATTCTGCGCTATAATATTGTTACAATGATTCATTGTTTTAAAGCTCACTAATTTCCTATTAATTTGCCATAATATTTCCTTATAAAACAGTTGGATCGCTTCACCGAACGGTTTGTTACATTGTCGGTAAAACTAATTTTAGATAGGGTAAACAGCAGCTTGTTTACTTTCTGTTATGATGAAGCGTTGTTATTTAGTGTTATATGGATTACACGTTACACTAAAATCAACTAATGATTCTTTACTGGTTGAGTAGTGAAGCAGTTTATTAGTGACTTCTGCAGTCTTATTGGAACATAGAGAGAAAGGTCACATTGGACACCTTCCGAATCAAAAAAGGTATCGGTCCTACGGACGTACAGATATCTAGATCAAAGGATATCTACCTATTTTATATCCCAACTTCCCAAGTGACTTACTTATTGATTTTAGGCTCTTCAGAAAGGGCGAACATTGGGATGTGAGCACACGGTTCATATTTTAGTAGGTAGTTCATGTGGTAATAAAACTGTCGTTGGAGTACTTTGATATTACAGTTATAATATGTATGGAGAAGTTTTAAACACAGCAACTAGGACATTTATCCGACGAAAAAAATGCCTCGCTCCATCGCTCCTGGGGCTGTCCTACAGGGGCTTATTAAACTCAAAAGCAGTATCGGATCTGTACTTAAACATTGGTTGGTTGGCGTTTTGTAACAACTTTAGTCTAACTAGGAGTTTTCAAGGCTTCAATTGTGTTGTATTGTACGAGTATGTCGGGCTGGTGTCCGCAACTCCATGTCTAAAGCTCTTATTTTGCGTACTAGTGGGACAAATGCGTCATTTGATCTATCTCAGCTCCTCAAGGAAGGCTAGTGGCGCCTTGGTGCTTTGTTGTACCTGGATTCTCAAGTACTTTGTATCTAGCAACCCTGGGCAGCTTAGAAGTCGTTCTTTGCGTATAGTATAATGCTAATTGTACTCAAGTGATATAATTATATTCTTTTTTACCCGTGAGAACCTATAAATGGCTCAATATCTCATATTCAATTGTTATCCATTTGTTATAGCTGTTGGTTCTCCTACAATTAAATAAATAAAACATGTCCCTTTCCTCATCTGCCTGTTTATCGGCTAACTACCGCATCCGCTAAACCGCAACGGATTTTGATGCGGTTTTCACTAATAAGCTTATGAGCATTAAATAGGGTTTGTGCGTATAATTGAGCAAAGCCAGAGCGAGTTACTAGTACAGCTTAAAACTTTGAACGTGACCGATTTTGAGTTACCCTGAATGTCTCTCAGGAAAGTATGTACATAAATGTCTAATCCACAAATATATGTAACAAAGTATGTCATGAATGTATGTGGTAGTGTAGGTAGAGGACGGCCTAATAGGCACATGATCGATTCGTGACCTACTGCTTATTTATTATAGGTTCCAGAATAAGTAAAGGAACATTAAAACAGTTATATTTGGAATTCAGTACAATTAAAGAAATTTATGAAAGACTTTTGGTTATTTGCTATAAGGGCTTTGCATTAACGTATATTTTACTGTGCTAGGCATTGAATGAAATTTATAAAATCGAGCAGGCAATACAATAAAATTACCATATTTGGAAGTAGGACATAAAATCGGCGACACCATAATTCAAAGATATCATAAATATCTATCTAAATAACGAGTTTTGGCCAAAGTAGGTTTGTTCAAACATTCGGCATTTCGTGCCACCCTCACATGACTTAGATACAAGCTTTTTCTTTGGCTCTGCTCCTAATAGCCTATTGTGTAATAGTCTGTTTATAAACAGAAACAATACTTACTGTGAAATAAATTCATGACATCTTTATCTATCGTAAAAATCGTTGTTCTGCCATTTTTATTAAGTATTTTTTTTTTTTTTATTATTGATAGGTTTGCGCTTGACCGCTATCTCACCTGATGGAAAGCGACAATGCGGTCGACGATGGAACGCGCTTACCTAGAAGAAACCTATTCACTCTCGACTTAAAGATTCCTGGGTTGTAGCTATCAGGAAACACAGACTCCGGCAAGGAATTCCATTCCTTAGCTGCACGCACAATGAATGTGTTTCCAAAACGTTTTGTGCGTGTAGGCGGGATGTCCACCATGTACCGGTGGCGCATCGCCGTACGTCTGGTAGTCCGATGATGGAACGGGCTAGGCGGAATCAGGTTATGCAATTCCGACGCACACTCCCCGAAATGCAACCGGTAGAAAACCGACAGGCTAGCAACTCGGCGTCGATGCTCAAGACTTTGAAGCTTCGAATCGACGAGTGTATCATCGCCAATAATCCTTCTGGCTCGCCTCTCAATTGCCTCAAGTGCATCAAGCTGGTATCGGGCAGATCCGTCCCAAAGATTGTTTAGTGTTGACTTTTTAGGTTCTACAAATATTCTCTTATAATTTTTACGCACTTTTTAACATAAGACTAAATAATATCTATATACAATTAGAAAATATTGCGATAAAGTGCAAATTAATATTGCAGTAAAAAGGTCAACACTGCCACAACAGTAGTTGCATACCATGGTCTAGTTGCGTCCATTTTAAGATATGGAGTAATCTTTTGGGGAAATTGTACTCTACGAGAACAGGTGTTCAAGGCCCAAAAGCGTTGCATAAGGGCAATACTTAATATGAAAGTGACAGATAGTTGTGTTCCTGTGTTTAATTCATGAATCCCCAAGCGACCACCGGTGGCCGCGCATCTATTGTCTTACTATTGTGTCTCTAATTGACGGTATCTGAAGGGTTAAGTCCCTCAAACTTTTAACTTTCCCTTGCATGTATATTTTGGAAGTTGCAATTTTCGTTAAATGTAACATGAATCTTTACAGTACTATGTCAGAAACTAGGAATAGGCCTTTGAGAAGTCAGTATAGATACCTACTAAATGTTGAGAGTTGTAATACTGCTTTGCTTAAAAAAAGTGTTGTTAATATGGGTCCAGTAATCTATAATAAAATACCCAATATCATTAAAAATGACACAATCCAAAACTTTAAAAAGAGACTGACATCACTGTTAATTGAAAAATGTTATTATTCTGTAACTGATTTTTTAAATGATGCTGACATATGAATAAATATTATCATACCTAATGATTTAATTGTATCTTTGACATATTTGATTTAATCTTTTTATTTGACATGCCTAATATCATTCTTTTTTTTTATATTCATGCCTTTTAATTCCTTGACATAGCCTTATGATTTAATCTTTACTTTGACATCAAATACCTAATTTAATTTTGTTTTGTTTTATTTTTATTTTATTTTTTATACTTGACATACCTAATATATTTTTTTCTTTTTTAATGATTGTTATTTTTTTACTATTCGTTGACAATTTAATGATATTTTATTTTTTTATTTGATTGTTTTAATATTTTCTGATTGATTTATGTAAATTATATTGTTAACGACCTCATTAATATTTGCATGCCTAATATAAGGTAGATTGTACAAGGCTCACCTAATTATTGTTACACCAAATCATTGTACCTACAATCTATGCAAATAAATTTTACTTACTTACTTACTTACTTAGTAAAAGTGGCCTTTTGAAATTAATGTAATTCTCAGTGCTTAGATAGATAGATGAATTAGTTATTTTACACCAAAATAAAAAATTACTTAAGAAACTTAAAATTAAAACTTTAAATGAATAATAAATTGTTTATTGATTGTTTGTTAAGTTTCTAAAGTTCTCAGTTGAGGCAGGCAATCACTGACAAGAGAGAACACTGATTGGAAAAGTCCACTCAACTCTTTAGCGGTTCCTTTTTTTAAATTGATATAAACTAGTGCTTGACTGCGATCTCACTTGATGGTAAGCAGTGATGCAATCTTTGATGGTGAGGCACACTAGTTTATTAACCCTTCAGATACCGTCAATTAGAAACACAATAGTAAGACAATAGATGCGTGGCCACCGGTGGTCGCTTGGGGATTCATGAATTAAGAGCCTATTCTTTCTAGCCTTGAAGACACCCAAATTATAATCGGACGTAAAGACTGTAGCAGGCAAATTGTTCCAGTCCTTATTTAAAATATGTTTTACAATGAATAAACAAATCTGGATCTCAAAAATTCTGTTAGATTTCAATATGTATGGTCTTTCTATGAGCCATCTATCTAAAATAATTTCTATACTTATAAAGAGATTTCAATGATTTGTGATTGCTCTGTATTGTTTCTAAACTTTTTTTCAAATAGGTGCTGATATTTTTATGTCATTAAATGACATGGCAAGATATAGTGATGCCCATATTTTAGATTTTGTAACATCTACGTCGACAAGAGGTCTGTCAGCTGATGATGATAATTGTTTTATGTTTGTATGTATCATTATCATATTGTTGTGGGCCAGTTTTATAAAGCTATACCTACAACAAAATCCCTCAAAATATATTAATTAGATAATGGAACACGCAGCTTATTGTCAACTTAAAAACTATAGTCTTGCAGGGTGCAAGCTAAGTTTATTTATAAATTCTTAGTGAATAGTCACATAGATTAAAGATATGATGGAACTGATATAGCCCGTAAATGTTTGGAAGTCTCTAATAAACCTATACAAATGTTATAAAGAAGAAAAAATTGTATTTTACTATGTTTTTATTTGTAATGGCGGTGAATAAACTCAAAAACTACTGAACCATTTAAGAAATTCTTTCTACAATAGGATGCTACTTTTTAAATTCAATTTTATGTATAAGCTGTGTCACTTTTTGGTGCACAATAAAGTTTATTCTATTCTATTTTCACTGAGGGACATAAGGACATAGACAAGGCCTTTGGCAGAAGTTAGTAAAGAGTTTAAGAATTAAGAAATTATCAACTAAAAATTGACGGGCCTGTTGGTCTGGTGGTTAGTGGCCCTGACTGCTATGCTGGAGGTTGTGGGTTCGATTCCCACCCAGGACAAATGTTTGTGTGATGAGCATAATCATTTGTTCTGTCTGGGTGTAATTTATCTAAAACTAGCTATTGCCCGCACGGCTTCGCTCCCGCTCTTCTCTACTCCACCCTACTATACCCAACTCTACCCTACCCTACTCTACACTTCTCTACCCTACTCTACTCTACTCTACCCTACACTACTCTACCCTACACTACCCTAATTTTTTTTTTTTTTTCATAAGAACCTTATCCTCACAATAACAATCACAACAAAAAAAATCAGCCAAATCGGTCAAGCCGTTTTCGTTCTATGTCGTGACAACGAAAAACGGGTTTCATTTTTATATATATAGAAGATATGTATGTGTTCCAGGAATATATAAGTATGTTTATCAGTTGTCTAGTACCCATAACACAAGCTCTGCTTATTTTGGGACTAGACAGCGTTATGTGATAGTTAAAAAATAAATTAATTGTTTAATTCATGAATCCCCAAGCGACCACCGGTGGCCGCGCATCTATTGTCTTACTATTGTGTTTCTAATTGACGGTATCTGAAGGGTTAATTGATGCTTGTTTGTTATTATACTTGTAATAATACTTATGAGGAAGGAAAAAGGATTTTTAACTAATTGAAATGATAGTAGAAACAAACTACTTTATGATCTGATTACTATTTTAATACAGATCACATATTTATGATCCAACACTGCATATCAAAACAAAACTATATTGGACTATGGACTGTGCGTAAAATTGATATGTCAACATAATTTACCTATATATTCATAACCATTTAATTAACTTTTATGACTCACTCAACAGTGCCATCACATAAACATAATTGAATATGTTTAGATAGATCAGGTTCTGTCACTTTTGATAACACATGTGATGAACTAGGAAATTGACCTTTCATGTGATTACCATATGTTTCAATGTTGTGTCATTATGATAAAGGATATCTACCTAAACGCTAACTACAGTCCCAGCTATGATCATGTGCTTATAATAACACTGTCATCAGGCTCCTATTGATAGCTTGACACTTTCTGTCCAACTTATGACATTTCCATGTTTACATGCATGCTCACCTCGAATACCCCGAGACACCTGCCCAGCTTGCCGATGACGCCAGCTTCTTCGAGCACCTCGCGCATAGCGGTCACCGAGGGCTCTTCTTCGGGCTCGACGCCGCCGCCGGGCACTATCCAGTTGTCGGGACGTCGTGAAGACGTCACCAGGAGCACCTACACAACACAACAGCAAACACACGAACTTTACAACCTCTTCACGTCTCAAACAGCACCGAAACAACAGAAATACAACGCTAACCTCTGTTTCGGCGTCAGAACGAACGCAGATACACGCCGCACGACGTCTAAATCCCTCGTCGTCATAAATCCGAATCGAATTAGGCTTCTCCTTCACCATTTTTACATTAAACACGTAAACACGAACTAAACAGACGATCACAAACGAAAAGCTGACATCAAATATAAAGAAAAACTATGAACTGAACGTAATTTTTTAATGATCAACAAACGCCATAACCGAAGTATCCTATGTTGAACGTATCCATTTTCTACTAATAAAGTTACACAACGTACATGTAAAATGAAACTATAATAACAATAACGCTACAATTAGAGCAATATTTCAGCTACAACTAGCTTTTGATCGCGTATTTCAAGCCCATGTTGAATGGTGCCTGACGTATTCTTTCTTTGCGAAAATCGAAATAGGTTTTGGAAAGCAATAGGGAGTCTATCAGCTGACAGCCGGAAGTCGGAAACGGTATTGCCCTTTAATTAGATTTATTTCCCGAATGTTGCTATACATTGTTATGTATTGTATTCCAACGTTGGTGAAATATAAAACAAAATTGTTGAATAATAGATCGATTATTTTAATAGATTATTTGATACGTCAAGCGCACAGATTTTTTCCAAATCAAAGTTTTTCTGAAGGTCTCGATTTGCTCAATAACACATAGAAGTGGGTGACAGTATAATAAAGGGAAAAAAAAAGTTTTAGGAAGGTTTGTTTTGCTAATGTTACCCTTACGCTGAATTTGATTTTAGAGTTTGTTTTTTATGGCCGTTTTGGCAATAGTTTAGTTAGTATCGATAATCAATTTTAAATCAAATTAAATGTCATAACCAACGAGGCGAATACGAGTGTTGTCGACGCTCGCCGCTTTACGCATTACATACGCACTTCACTAGTAGTAATGACTTTTGTTTGAGCTTGTTGACAGTTATTTATTTAAAATTAATTTTGCTTTTTAGTTTCAGGTATTTATTATGGGTAAGATCTTTGAAATATTATGTATTCAATGCTATTGCCATTATTAAGTGTTTGAGTTAGCGTAGTTTTTCTGAAGAAGCACGTAATAATATTAAAACGTAAAATTAAATGATGACTGATTGATTTGAATTTGTATAGTGTAACTTCCAATTGCAGAGGAAAGCTTTGACTTCGGGAAGCTGCTGAAGAACCACGAGAAGAAGCATAAGAGCAAGCCCATACAGTTTGGGAGCGTAGCAGGCGGGGTGTGTTTCTAGTATTTATAATAAAAAAATCATAAAGTTTAGTTATCATCATGCATGAGGTAGAATCCTCCCGTCATGTAGGTATATCAGGGTGCATTTATATCGCTGTACTTTGCTTGTAATGCTAGTGTACCTTATAGAAAATAACCCGCTGTTTTTTTTTATAAAAAAAGCTTGTTTTGTTTGTTCTGTTGTGAGTTACCTATGTAGACTATGACATGCATCCTTATAAAACATCTTCATGCCCATTATTGAAAATTTTTTCAATTAAAATTAAAAATAAGTGGCATGAAGCCACTTATTTTTTCTGTAACATATTACATAACATTGAAGCACAGTGCACTTTATGAATGCACCATTTGTGGTGAAATAAGATGAAACTTACAACAAATTCATCAGAATAACTTTGGGTTTCAGGTCCAAAAGAGGCTAGAGAAGAACTTGAAGTACAGGAAGAGCAGCCGATTGTCATTCTTTGACAATTTGAGGAACTTGTCAAAATGCGACAGTCCAGCTCCCGTAGCCAATCCTGTGCTGTCCAAGGTGGAGCACAGGAGGCAGCAACTGGAGAAGTGGAAGGAGGAAAAAGAGAAGAAGAAAAAGGAAGCCGCATCAAAGAAAAAGAAACCTTTTGTAGCAGGAGTGCCACATGCACCCCTCAAGTTTGTGCCCCCACCTCCTCCTCCAAAGCCCATGCCAAGCACTTCTGGGAGGGTGACACGGTCGCAGTCCACTAAGACTACAACCAGTGTCAAACCTAAGGAAACTAAAGCAAAACATGCACACTCACAGTCATTTGCACCCAAAAATGCATCATTTAGACCACCAGAAATCAAAACATTGACAAAACTGCCCAAGATGGCACCACCAAAGAATAAACAGACTAAGAAACACAATATAACATTTGACCCCGTGTTGCCAACCACTCACAAAGAATCCAGCAAGCAGGCCAAATCCAAGGCTGCCAAGCCGACTGCTGTAGACACAAAACCCGTGCGCAAGCAAACTGAGAGACAAACCAAAGTAAGCAAACCTCTTCCTAAAATAAGCAGAGTGTCAATAACTCCACTACAGAGTAGTTCTTCAAGTGAAATAGAGCAGAATAAAGAATTCTCACCAATATTGACAAGTAAGAACTTGAGAAAATCTTTACCGCCTCAAAATTCACCCAGAATAACAGCGAAGACTCCAAGGAAATCCATTCAAAAGGTTACACCTAACAGACCTGTGCCGAGGAGTGAGTCAAGTTCTGAAGAACGACTGCGGTCTCCCAAGTCCTCAGATGATTTTGCTCTGACTCCCGAACAAATAGCAGAGGAAGCAAAGAACATAAGTCCTTGTGTCACTATGTCTCGGGGCAAGGATAATGCAAGAAAGGAGATGAAGAAGAAACTTGTTGAGGGTATGTATTTGGTCACTTTGATGTTATTGGCAGCATAAGCATGGTCAGCTTATAATATATCCACTGCTGGACTTTAGGCCTTAGTTGTTTATTATTCACCACTATGGGCCCTATAAAGACTCATGAATTTAATAAATTGGATGGTTGGTACTAAGGTTGAGTTTCCACACAAAAGAAATATTTGTATAGAACATAGTTTTGTTTTATAACTGGCCATTTAATATCCTTCATTTTCTCTAGTTTTTAAGATTATCCAAATAGTAATATACATAATGTCTATGGTACAGGTTTGCTGGACGAGGATGCCAGCAATATAGACAGTGTGGACCACTTCAGGCGACAGCTGGCCTCGGAGATCAAGCGCATGACAGAGATGTGTGAAACCTGGGACAAGATACTGGAGCAGACTGTGCTGTCCGATTTTGTGCAGGCAAGCTAACTTATTGATACTCTATTTTATGTTTTGTCAGCGATTATCTGTGACACTGTTCGCTCTGAATTTATGGACATAGAAGCCAGTGCATGTAAATCTAGTCACAACCTAGACCAACTTGCCTTGGTAAGGTAGTAAAATTGTTCAAAACGTAATGAAAGTATACTGATCTCAAAACCATGTGGTGTTTCAGGAAGAAGTCCTATCAGCAGTAGGGCAAGCCCGGCTGCTGATGTCGCAGAAGCTGCAGCAGTTCGCGTCCCTGGTGGAGCGCTGCGCGCGGCCCGAGCCCGGCAGCGCGCTTATCACGCCTGCCGACCTGCACGGCTTCTGGGACATGGTGTTCATGCAGGTATCTACATCAGTACTCTCATTATACTGATATGATATTCATTATACCACGCATATAAATTCCATCTAGTCTGTCACTAAAGTTATCAAAAGATATTGGAATCTTAATTTGTATTTTGATTTATCTATAATATTACAATGGATCACTAAATGTGTTGCTAAGCACCATTTTCAAGAACAGCTGAACCAATTTCTATAATTCTTTTTTTTTGTGTTAATGTGAATACCTACAGCTCGTAATCTTAGAAATTTTTAAATAATCACTTAGAATAGAATATAAATACTTTTATGATTAGAAATTCCCTCTCTTAGAGAGAAGGCCTGAGTCCCCGCAGTGGGAACATTAAAAAGTACTCTAAACTTCATACTATTATTATTTGAACACAAAAAATAAAGAGAAAAAAAAAAAAATTGTGCCATACTACATTTCACAAATTGCATAAAAAGTAGAATATAATTTAAAAAAATGGTGAATGACTAGTCTCATTTCTTTGCAACAACGTCTACACAATTTTCTTTTGCTCTACAGGTAGAAAACGTGGACATGAGGTTCAAGAAGCTGGAAGAATTGCGCCTACGTGGCTGGGTGGAGGAGAAACCGGCAGAGATCAAGAAAAAAGTGATCAAGCCTACAGTGAACGTGAAAAAAACTGCCAAGCCAACTGGCGGCCCTAGCCGATTGAGAGATATGATTGCTGGTGAGGATTATGAATATAGCTATTTGTGTAAATACTTCGGTATTTTGTTTAGTCAGTCGGGAGATTGATGTTTCTCAGTTTAATAGTCTTCAACATATTCATTCATTTATTAATTTGTTAACATAGGTAACATAGATATTTAAAAACCTTTAAAGATTGTATCTGTAGCAATTCCTTTGGCAAATGGTTATACAATCTTGGAGCCATGCAAAACACACTACTGTTTAAAAAATGCATTCTATTACTTGGGAAACATATGTGATTTTTATAGTGTTTACTTTTCATTGTAGCAAGTCTCGATAATTATTATATTATCAGGCAGGTAGTCCGGCTTTATAGAATACTGATTATAGTGGAAGTCTAAGATTCCAAATAGCAAAATTCTGTAGCTCGGTAGATTGATCGAGTAATTGTAGTGATTTGACATTAAATTCGATAGGTCACGATGATTTGTCTTATCACTGTACTACAGAAGTGCTTTCACACAAGTAGGATTTTTGCGACCGTGTTGAGAGTAAAGAATGTCTGCTAGACTGTTAGACGAGAATTACTATTTAACCAAGTAAAGCATGACAAAACAATCGAGTACCTGTCTGCCAATCGGTCGAGTCATAAATCAGCATTCACAGACCTCTACTGTATTTAACTGAAAGCCACTCAATTGAACTCCATTGTACGTTCCTTCTAGCTGCGAGAAAAGCAAACAAGGAGCAGCACACTACCATGGCCACGCTGCAGCCTCCCGCAGGCGACAGCAAGACTTTCGAGGCAGGCTTTTTCAGTGTGAGCTCTCCCGTGCGCTCGCCGGCCAGCACACAGCAGTCTCCTGCGCGCACCCCGGCCAGCAAGAGCAGTCTGTTGAAGGCTGTGCTGTCCAGTGAGGCTAAGAAAGCGTCGGCTAACAAGGTATGCAGACACTATTTACAGAGATATGCTTTTAAATATGTTATTTAAAGCTTATTAAGGCTGGCAAATACTGGAAAGACATTAACGCTTTTAGTGTTTGATTATAAATTCTTAAATAAACGACTGCAAAAATGCTAAAATATGCGATATATCGGCCGCTCGTACCTTGAATGTATTTAAGAACGTAATTTTGTAAAAGTGCCCCTTAATTCCATTTCAGAATTCGACATCGTTTGCGATGCTGCGTGCGTCTGTCTTCGGCAAAAATGTGGAGTGTGACGGATTCTCTCTCCTACCGGTAAGTGGAATCAATAAATTATGGCTCTATTTATAACCCAAGCTATCTAATAATTTCTTTATTAAAAGCATAATTTTTCACAGCAAACTCCCGTGCCGATGACTCCGATAAATCTATACGCAACTCCAGGCCGAAGCATACTCAAAGGAACAAACACAGAGAAGAAATCTACCAGAAAGTCAATCAAAATGGTTCTCTTCAACCGCTCAGACGCCGACATACAAGACGTATCCTACCGCACAGCAAACAGTGAAGTAAACGAACAGAAAACAGAGGAGCCACAAACTGATAGCGGCATTTCTTCGTTGGACTTTGATAAGGTGGAAAATAAAGAAAATACAAGAAGGAAGTCCAAATTGGTGAGACAAGACGCTGAAGATAGGTCTCCAGTGGTGACCAGGAGTCGCCGCAAGAGTATGAACACGACACAAGACGGCGACCACGATGCGGCCACTCCGAGGAGGTCCTCGCGCAAGAAGGTGCTGCAAGAGGCGGAACATAATGTGTCAGAGGAGAAGACCAAGCGGTCGACTAGAAGACGGAAGAGCGGGATGCAAGTGTAGTACTCATACAATGGGTACCCTAAAAAAGTTGCCATTTGTAGTTTTTTTTTTTTTGATTGCATGGCTCTATGGATCACCAGGAGAATGCAGCCTATAAATGGTGTGAATGTATGTTGATACTGTTAGTTCTTACTTACGATTAGTTGATTAGAAAAGGATAGCGCTATCAACTTTGGATAGCTTTATCTCTGTTTCACCTCCAATATATACCAATCTTGTGACATTTGTGGCTAAATTCATTAATGAACTTGAAAGTTTTGCTTTGTCCGAATTATGAGGTTATATAAAATGCTCAGATTGCCTAGTGTTAGTTTCTTTTACAAAACAAATTCGGCGCTGCCATTGGTTCGCTCCAACGCCGGAAATGTTTCGATCGCATAAACAAGCCACTAGGCACACAGATGTTTATATGGGGTGAAATCGGATAAGTTGTGTTTGCCATAGTTCTTAGATTATGTATCTCTAGATATAGCCATGAGATTGTAGGCAAGTGTGGAAGCGACAAGCATAAATACGAATTAAGTAAGAAAATTGAGACAACACAACATGCTCTGTCTCATTCGGCGTGTCGGTTTTTAGCTTAGCTCACTTTCAAAGTGAGCCAAACGAAAGCAACTTGAGTAAATTTTTATGTTTTTACAATAATTTCGGCAATTTAAGTAATAGTTTTAGTGTATGTGTGAGAAATAGACTCCAATAGTTAAGTTTTAGTGTATTTCAGTGGTCATATTTAAGGAAAAGTTTATGTAATTTATTTATTTACCTTTCATTGTAACTCATATAAGGGATTTTGAACTTGTAATACCCCCATTGAAGTTTAATAGTGCTGTCTCACGTGCGGCCACGCGGTGGCTATATCTATAGGTATTTAATCTAAGCCATAGGTTACTATAGTTAATAATAGTTGTAATTAAAAATACCATTTAGACTTAACAACTGTGTGGAGACGCTCATGAAGAGGCCAAAACTGTTATTTTATATTACTTACTCGTAGTTTAGGGTTTTCAAGATTCCATTGCGCAAATATGACGCTTGTCATGAATTAAGAATGCTATTTTTTTTTAATAAAGATCTGATAAATAAATTGAATATGTAAGACTAACCAAAGGAACTTTAGCCATAATTACTTAGAAATCACCATTTTCCAAATATTCAACCAATTTCCACTAAAATAGGTTATAAAATTCCATTTTATAACCTATTTTAGTGAAATAACTTTGAAAATGATCATGTTCAGTTATTGTGGCCTTTTTAGTAAATAATTTATATTAGTATGAATGATAGTTATGTGAACTTAATTAATTTTATCGAAATAGTTTGTGTATGTTTTTTTTAGAGACAGTCCTGGGGAATGAGACTAGTGCCTTTTAACTTTAAGAAGCAAAGTATGTCTTAGATATTTTGATCTTGGCATTTTGTTGACTTTACTGTAGTAGCATTAAAATGTACATAAATACAGGGCTGTCTCTGACATCGATGCACAAACAAATACCATGGATCCAGTACATCATTCTGGCCCCCCCCCAGAGGTGGACATTTTTGTGTTCGTTTGTGCGTCGATGTCAGACACCCCATATAATAAATAATCAAAACTTAGATTTTGGCGTCTGAGGCTCATAATCCTGTCGTCTTAAAATCACCATAATTCTGGCTTGAGAGAGTGATGGAGCTATACAGGTCGTATAGCACTATCTCTCTCTCACATCGGATTAATGATGATTTTAAGACGTCATGATAGGTCACCTGGGGCCTTGCCATAACGTGTTAAAATTTCAGGCGTGCGAGCGAGAAAGAAGGATGGAGCTATACATCGTACATAGCTCCTTTTCAGTTTAGGTTGTCAAATGGATCACGTCGCTAAAAGTTTGCGGTAGGGCCACTGATCGCAAGGTTTTCAAAATATCTTTTCTAAAAGACATACTTGCACGACTGTTTTAGGGCCAACGCTGCATAAAGCGAGACCACGTGCGGGCGCCCGCACGTGCACCCGTCTTGGACGTCGCGCGTGTATCGTATGCGGTTGGCTCCGTTGCAAAAACCGGATTGTTACGTACGCAGTTTCGCTAGTTCAACTTTAACGGTGTGCATGTAGTCGTGTCGATGGAGATCTTTTGTGTTATTACGTACGTAGCATACTGCCTGTGACGGAGCGTTCGGCCTTAGGTTAACAGTATTACAGTGCCTTGACAATTCTAAAATATGAGTTGTAACCAAGGCTGTCTCGGATTGAGTTATGTTATATTGGCTATGTTGTGTGTGTATGTGTATGGTACGTCGTGATTATTGTACAATAATAGTAATTATACAAAAGTTTTAAATAAAATGCTTGTGTTTTATTTCCGATTCTCTACCGGTACTGGCTAATCGCACGTTTTGCCAGTTTAGACCGAAGTATATTTTTTTTAATTGATCTGAAAATATTGGGTACCTAATTGCCTAATTATTTTTCCTTTATAGCTTCTAAAATATAAACTTAGGATGTTTTTTCAAAATTTTTACTAACTGTTATTTACCTAAGTTTCAGGTCTCTGCAACGCTTAGTTTTAAAGATCTCCGTGGCCGCGCGGTTCTCTGCGTTTCAATGGCGCGGCCACATTCAAACCCTTATAACTTCTTAACCATAACTTTGACAAATTTATGGTTTTGGGAATCTATTTTTACAAATTTTTACATAATCTTGGCGTAGTTTTTTTATTTGTTTATCGTCATGGCCGCGCGGTCGAAACGGACGCCCCGAAATCATCTATCGGGCAGAAAGTGTCCCTACGTTTTCACTTTAGAGGATCTAAAAACGCCACTCACGCCGGTAAATGTGGCCACCGACTGGGCCAAAAAACATTGCGGGAAAAGAAAACCATAGATTTAAGAGGAACAAGAAAATTCTATTGGGCAGTTGCCCAAACCAGACAAAACATCCAACGAAGGTTGGCGGCACTTGACACCCTGTTCCGTGTTCCTCCAAATCTCCGCGGACGGACACACCCAGCATTTCCTATCATCGGCGCCATCGCCATTCTGCCCACGTCGAAATCATAAAATTAATTATTTTGTTGCGCGCCTTTAAACCAAAGATTAACATGCAAAGTTTTCGCAAAGGAGCAAATTCATAGATAATCCCTACCTATCAATATTATTCTTAAATGCGAAAAAATGTCTGTTTGTTATCTCTTTACGTAACCGACTGACAGACCATTCTTTTTACTACGGGAGTGCTTATCCAACACGTTCCTTTAAGTTTATTTTCGACTTCATGTAGCTGAAGCCGCTGACAGTAGCTAGTACTTACCAGATAAAAACACGCAGCTTAATCTGCAGCAAAGCCTGGCTTACGTAAGCGACTCCGATCTAACGCTGGCTAGAGCCGGAGCCGAAGCCCTGAGCCAAGTGGAGGACATAACTAACAGGAGTTATCCGCTGGCCCACTGCCGCCGCGCCGCGCTACACTGACACATTAAGCGCGGTGCCAACTCGTTATCGCGACGGTCGACACTAGTTCCGAATAAAACTTAAGTACATAGCGTAAAGTTAGGAGACGGCTTTTGTCGCTGATTTGAATAGACTTAACTTGATTAATAGCGTCTTTGCTTGCTTTAGATCAGGGTAGTTGGAATGCTTGGGTGCTCTGATTTGATCATTTGAGATTGTTGGACGCCTTCGCATTTCCGGATAGCAAATGTAAGAATGGGCGTTATTTGATTATGAAGCTATCTAGCAGAAATCTCACGCTGTAGGTATATTTTGTGAAACAGTTTTAATTTAAGTAAGGTGGGTTAGGGTAAGATCGGCATAGGGGTAAGAACGTATAAATATAAATTATACCACTTATTTAGCTTTATTTTTAATGCCAGCCACATTGCTGGGCAAGGTGGACATAATGACTGGGTACTGTGGCGTTAAAAAAAAGAAAATCACCACTTGTACACGTATAATTTTGCATTTAAAAAAAACAACATAGAAAAAATTATAAAAGGAAATAAAAAAATTCGGCGACTTTATATATATAAAAATAGGGTTTAAGTAAGGTGGCGAGATGGATATATAAAAAAAATAAAAATTTATAATTTGGAAGTTGTGCCTATAGGTGCGGGATTGCAATCACGGGACCTCAGGCGCGGACTCGTAAACTATCAAAGAAATCAGTTCATTCCGCAACCTTTTTACACGAATTGCTGTGATTATAAATATAAAACAGATAGCGTAAAAAAAAACTACTCAAATATTACTTGCTACTGCTATAGAATAAGGAAAAATAGGGATCATGAAAACTTCACGTGGAGTGACGTCACGATGTCCACCGGGGTTTTCTCTTGTATCGTCATGCGCTAGTTGGCGCACGCATTTATGAATTGCAGTGGGCTGTACTGTCCACTTCTGTGAATTTCTATGTCTATATCCAGAAAGCTCCAAGAATACTCCAAGAATGTTCCAAGAATACTCGAAGAACCGATTGACAAATAATCTATCGTGAGAAGAAAAGGAAAATTATCACTATGAGACACGAAACTGAACCTTCAAAGCAGCCAAAACTTAAAATATTTAAAATACATACCGGTTCTTTATATTGACTATCACTTATCGGTTTTTTTATTTACTACCGAGTTTCACCAAACATTTCGCAGTTAGATCATTACTTATAATCACATTTCCTTTTTAATTCGTGTTCATCAAGCACTTTTTCTCAGAAAATTTCGTCGCCGAATGACAAATAAAATTTTTCCTTGTCAAACCTCCAAATTTTCCTATTCTAAGTTCAAATCAAAAAAAATAATATTAGAAAAAGGTAAACTAACGCGAACGAAAAAGTTTTTATTTAGCTAAACGAATTAAGCAACATGATAATGTTGCAATACCCCCTTTCTAAGAAAAAAAAGGACGAAAGTACGAGTGAGAAAAAAGATAAACTGGAACAGACAAAGACAACAGCAGGAATCATTTCTGAATCATACGATATCGAAGTGCAATAGATACTGAATAAACACGGAGGCCTCCACATCTAAACGTTATCCACGCTAACTCACGACATCTCAATTACGAAAATGGAGAATATGAAAGAAAATAACGAACTCATAAATCAAAATGTATATTGTCCAATTTGAGTCAAACACTAACCTACCACATCCTAACAACTATGAAGAACAATTAGGGAACTATATATCTAAGTAAAGCTAGCCTAACTTAACATAAGACTAAACTATTACCTAGCAACAACAAAAAAAAAAAATCCGGGGATTATACATCTAATTAAAGCTAGCCTAACTTAACATAAGACTAAACTATTACCTAACAACATTAATTCATGAATCCCCAAGCGACCACCGGTGGCCGCGCATCTATTGTCTTACTATTGTGTCTCTAATTGACGGTATCTGAAGGGTTAAGAAATTTACGTCAACACGTAAAGTCCAACCTTAGTTAAAGAAACGAAAAAAATTGGACAAAAAAAACAAACAACTAAGTTTGAAAAAGTTAACTTAAGTCAATTAAGTCAAAGAAAAAATTCAAATTGATTGTTGAATGACAAATCATTTGTGTTAAACAAAAGAAATAAAACAACCTAATTTTTTTTTTTTTTTTTTTTCTTCTTTGGCTTCGCACGGTTTGTGCATTCAGCCAATGTCACGTCAGGTTGTATTTCGTTATTATATGTACTTATTATAAATCAAAGTTAGGGAAACCAAAAAATAAAAATATTAAATTGAGCGGAATTTAGAAAAAGATATATAGGATCAGTTTTAACGGAGATAATAACATGTAGATAATGAGCAAATTACAATGACAAAAATTACAGTTTAATGTTATTTAGGATGATGAATGAGACTATACATTTATATACTGGAAAGCTATTTGTACAAAGTAAAGAAAGTATTGAGGTAGGAAAAGGGATACGAAGGGACAAGAGGTTACAGAGAAAGGTGGAATGGTCAAGTAAAGGGCAGGAGAAAAATATGTGGTTTAAGTCACCAAGGTCTGTGCCACACGAGCAAATGGGGTCGTCTATGATGTTTAGTTTGGCAAGATGGACTGGAGAGCAAACATGGCCCAGTCTCAACCTTATTAAAATAGAGGTCTCCACCTTACCAAACTTTGCCTTGCCAAACCACGGTTTTTCCGGAATCTCAGGTTGAATAAGAGAAAAGTATCGGCCCTTGGATTTGCTGCTGATATCCCAAGCTACCTTCCAAGTATCCCGAAGAAAATTCCTTGGCAACGTCTCAAGGTCATAGCCAAAGTTCTTATAAGGAACTAAGTCCCCACATTGCACCGCATCACCAGCGAGTGCATCAGCTACAACATTGCCATGGATTCCAGAATGGCCCGGAATCCAGGCAAATTGAAGTGACATACCCTCGGAAATGGTTCTGAACGCCAATTCTCTTATTGCATAAATTATAGGGGACTGTACTTTGTGTTCGAAAGGGGATTTATTTATGGCTAGAAGAGCACTCTGTGAATCGGTAAAAATTAAACATTTTTTGAGCTTAAAAATACGTGCATATTCTAAAGCTTTTAGAATTCCAAAACATTCGCCCGTAAAAACGGAAGTCTCCGGGGGCAGTTTTATTTTTTGAACGATGTTGTATTGAGTATGGTAGGTACCAATACCAACACAACTCGTCGGGGAATGCTTGGCAGCATCCGTAAAAATATGGTGGAAGTCTGAATGTTCAATCAGAAATATATTAAAACATAAATGACAATCGGGATCTGATTTACTTACACAATTAAATTCAATATTGGGGATGAACAGTAAACTCTCATAACTATTATTAAAAAGGGGTAATTTATTTGAACGGTGAATTGGCGAAGAAATCGAGAGGAATTTTTTATAGCTTTCAACCAAACAAGGAGTACGTTTATGGGACCAGTAAGCTGAAGATTCAATTTGTAACATTAAAGATTCCAGTTTTGGGATGAGAGGGTGATTTGAGAACTGAAGAATCCGGAATAAATATTTGTCAGACAGGAATTGTCTTCTAAGGTTTAAAGGAGCTTCCCCGCATTCAATTTGCAGTGCATTAATAGGACTAGACTTCATGGCACCCGAAATAATGCGCAACGCTTTTGACTGGATCAGATCCAATTTTTTAAAAGCCATAACACTACCAGGTTCTAAAACGAACAATCCATAGTCCAGAGTGCTTCTGATGATTGCGTTGTAAATCAGTTTTAATGAAAAGGGATGTGCACCCCACCACACACCTGAGAGGCATCTGAGCATGTTTAAGTGATTTTCACATTTACTAACAATATAATCACAATGAGGAACACAACTTAATTTTGAGTCAAATATTACACCTAGATATTTGAATTTATCTTCAACTGGAATAAGTGTTCCCTTGTAGAATAGGTTAACTAAGGGAATATTTCTCTTCCTGGTGAATAAAACAGCCGCACTTTTAGACGCAGACAAGTCCAAACCGTTTAAATATAGCCATGACTCTAAAGTACACAAAGCAGAATTAATAACATCGCTAGCTTGTTCAATAGATTGACTTGAAGAATATAATAATAAATCGTCAGCGTATTGAAGAACCTTGACATGATTAGTTATAGAAGAGTCCAAATCAAAAGTGTAAATATTGTACAGAAGGGGACTAAGTACAGAACCCTGTGGCAGACCTCTCCATACAAGATGGGAGACATCACGATCTCCTATTAACATGTTAACAGAGCGTTCAGTCAGGATGTTAATAATGAAATTAGTTAAATTCAAGGGAACCCCTAAGGCTTTTAATTTATTTTGTAAAACTGATAATACGACATTATCATAAGCTGCATTAATATCTAGGAAGACTGCAATGGTGGATTGGTTATTAGAAAACGATAACCGAATATCGGATGAAAAAATACTTAAGCAGTCAGTGGTGCTTTTACCTTTTCTAAAGCCATATTGTGATTCCGCCAAAAGACCCTTACTTTCAACATACCATTCTAGTCGATTCTTTATTAGGTGTTCAGCTAGTTTCATCAGAACTGAAGACAAAACTATGGGCCGGTACGAGGAAGCATCAGATGGAGTTTTATTTGGTTTAAGGAATGGCAACACCATTTGATGTTTCCATTCAACAGGGATGTTTCCTGTTTTCATAATAGAATTAATAAGATCTAAATAATAATTGAGGACATTGTCATTTAAATTAGCAAAAAAGGAATACGGGATGCCATCAATGCCCGGGGCAGAATCCTTTGTTCTATGAATAACACCCTTTAATTCAGTGAGAGAGAATGGGAGATCTAGCGTCGTATGTGTGTCTGAACTTGAAGTGACTTGGTTATTGGTTAAGGGAGATAGGTTAAGGTTAATAGCCTCAGGAACCCAAGGAGGAGCCAAATTGTCTAAAAATTCGCTTGCTAATGAGTCAGGAATAGGAGAAGAATTATGATAAATGGACCTAAATCTACGAATATTGCGCCAGACAATCGTAGGATGAGTATTCGGTGAAATTGTTGAGCAAAAGTTACGCCAGGAATCAAATTTTTTCTTCTTAAATACTTTAGAAATTTCCTTATTTAAGTTAGTAAGGGTTACAAAATTAATATCCGACATATCACGGTTATAACTGAATTCAGCCTCTCTACGTTTTTTAATCAATTCTGTGCACTCAGAGTCCCACCATGGAGGCGAAGGAATCGTGCTCCTGTTGTTATTTTTTACAGGGAAAACTTCATCCGCCGCTGCAATTAATATGTGTGCTAAAGCTTCAGCACAACTATTTTCATTACCATCAGAAATAACAGGCAAGGAGCAGAGTTTACTGTCAACAATGTTTCTAAATTTGTCCCAGTCATTATTATTTCTATCAGGTAGTTTATGTTTTAAGTTTGATCTCCTTATTGGTGCCTTTGCATTGGAAAGAGGATAAGATATAACTATTGGGAAATGGTCACTACCATATGTAGAGGTTAGAATATCCCAAGTCAATGAAGAGGCTAAGCTTGGTGAACAGATAGATAGGTCAATCGCACTTTGGTTCTGATTGGGACCACAGCGACGTGTAGCAGTTCCTGTGTTTAAGATGCATAAATTATGAAAATCTATTATATCTAGTAATTCATCCCCATAATATGTAGAAGTTGAACAACCCCATGATTGGTGATGGCAATTAAGATCACCTAATATTATAAGTGGCTTTGGAAGAAAGGAAAAAAGGTTTTTAATTTCTTGCAGAACTGGAGCAGAAGGGTGAGGAACATAAATGGAAACAAGGCAAATATGTTGAAGTTTAATGGCTACAATTGAAATTTCCTCACTGTGATGAGGCAACCTAATATTAGAAAATGGGATAGAATTCTTGATAAGTATAGCTACTCCACCATACCCATCAGATCTATCCTCTCGAATGGTTAAATAACCATTTATTTTAAAAATGTTACTTGGTTTGAGCCAAGTCTCTGCCAAGGCAAAGACAAATGGATCATATTTGTTTAGAAGATGTATAACTTCACTTTTTTTGTTAATGAGACTGCGGCAGTTCCACTGGATTATTTTGGTGTTGTCCATTATGTATTGATTGAGATGTATTGCAAGATGGGGCTGCGTTGGACGGTGAGAAATTAAACTGAGAGAGAAGATTATGTAGTGCGGAAAGAAAATCATTTACAGAAAAATTTGTGTCTTTAAAGTCATTATTATGATTGTTAGAAATAACACAACCATTTGATGGCTGGGGAATATTCCAATCTTTAATGATGGTATTATGAGCCTCTTTATTATAACCTTGTACAGATTTAGGAGGGGAATGAGGTTTGAGAAAGACAGTCTTTTTATAGCTACTTCGAACAGGTGTATTATTAGGCAAAGGGACTGGAGGAATATTAGCAGAGTTTTTGGAGGGAGAAGATAAAAGTGCATCAGCATATGATTTTGTTACTGGAGGATAAACTTTTGCAGCTTCAGCATATGAAACAGAACTTTGTGCCATGTATGTTTTAATTAATTTTTGCCTACAGAATTCTGGGCAAGACTTATTAATAGCAAAATGGGCCCCAGAGCAAAGGCAGCAAGATGTACTTTCTTGTTCTCTATCGCAACTGTCCCCAGTATGGCCTTGGCCACGTTTATAGCAACGGGGTTTAGACCTGCACTGAATTCTAGTGTGACCAAACCTACAACAATTGAAGCACTGTATGGTAGGGAAAATATATAACTCTACAGGTAAAGCATTATAACACATAAAAATTCTTTTTGGTAAGACCTGCCCATCAAATGTAACAACTATGGATTGAGATGGTTTCCAAATAGTTGAACCATCAACAATGGTTTTAAAATTAAGACGTCTGACTTTTAAAATTGGACCGCAACCAATCGGTACTGTTATATTATCTAAAACTTCCTCCGGAGACCATTCTGCAGGAACACCACGTACTAGTCCCATCCTAGTAACGTTAAAAGTAGGTATAAAAGCTTTAAAGTTGTGTTTTTCTAGACTATTATGTGTAATAAAAGAATTCGCGTCCAGGAAACTAGAAAAGGATAATGAAATCTTATTGCGTCCGATTTTTTTGACGCTACCATTAATAATATTTTGGAAGTTGTTGTGTTTTAAAAACTTCCCAAATGTGATTGGGTGCAATGTCGTACCATCATCTGGTGAAGTTATTATTTTTTGTACATGTATTACAAAAGGCGCGCTGTCCGTTTTATCGTAGGTTTTTCTACCAATCTGAGCGGGAATAACCATGGAAGGAGCAGGAATATCATTAGGCAATACATTAGACACATTTTCAGAATGGATAGGTGCAGATTCCACAGCTTGAGCAGAGTGTAACTCCATACAACCACAACCCGAAGACTCGGAACCATCGTGGTGTTTTCGGATACGACGACGCTTATTACAGTGCTTACAGACATGCATGCGACTTCTTTTTAAATTCCGAGATGAAGACGATCCATCAGTGTCCATACCTGATTCATTATTGGATTGAACTGTGACAAAAACGCTGGCCGGGGGAACAAGGTCCCCCGGGTCGGGCGGATCTTTCATCCTTAACGTTAAAAACTAAATAATTGAAGAAACTTACCACTACCGAAGAATGCACAAAACTAAATATTAACTCTAAACTACTACTACTACTACTAATCTTATATATAAATTTAAAGTTTTTCCCAATAAATATTATAAAAATTTGTTTTAAGGTTTAAACCAAAAAATACGCGCCCGCCAAGTTGGAAGTTTCCCGCGCTTTTCCAACAACCTAATTACGCAGGCAACCTAAGAACGCAGGTTGACATAACATAAAAATAAATAAATGTCATTATTAACGGATAATTTAAAAAGTTTTTAACTTAATTAAAAAACTTATGCAAAGAAATATGCCATAAACCAAAGAGGAAAAAGTGTTACAAAGCAAATGTTAATGATAAAATGGAATAAAGAGAATTTAATCCAATTTATTTTAAGATATCTTTGATATGATATTGTCCGGAGTGGACTGAATCACAATCCTGTAGCAAATAGGTGGTCCTAGAAATTACTCTTATCACGCGGCACTTAATAAAACGTGGAGCAAGCTTCCCAGAAAAAAAATCATTTCCAGAAGACTTGGAAAAGTTCCTTCTCCATACAGTATCGCCAACATTCAGAGTGATAGCTGATCGATTAGAATTATATGCGCGAGAGTTACGGAGGAAAGCTAAAGAAAGATTATCAGCAACCTTTGCATAAACTTCGTTGAGAGAAGATAGGTTTGAAGCATGTCGAGCCCGACTGTCTGCCAAATTAGAGCTTCGAGTCTGACTATATACACGACCGCTATCCATAAGGACCTCTCTACCAAACATAAGAAAGTTAGGCGTAAAGCCAGTAGCTAGATTAACACAAGAATTGAGGTAAAGCTTAACTTTAGGTAACATTTTAGCCCAACTTCTTTGGTTCTCACCAATGACTATATTTTATTCTCTTTGGTTCTCACCAACCAAAATACCTAAACACGTAATAACACTTTGGTTGTATCGCTCAACCGTATTTGCTTGGGGTGTATAATATGGCGTAAAAGTAGGTGATTGAATATGGAAAGATCTGAGAAAATTAAGGAATTGATTACTACGAAAAACTGTAGCGTTGTCGCAAAGAATAGTACGCGGAACCCCAAAATTAAAGAAAATCTCAGACTCTAACGCTTTTATAACAGAAAGAGCGTCAATCTTTTTCAGAGAAACTAGCCATACATACTTCGAAAATACATCAACCATAGAAAGGATATATTTATAACCATAATAAGCACAGGGCAATGGACCAATTATATCGATAGAAATCATCTGTAAGGGCAAGGAAACCTCTTTAGGGTAGCACATCTGACCGCGAGGTTGCGTGTTCGAAATTTTATAGGCTTTACAAACCTCGCATTGACTTAACGTCGAAGTGACGTCACGGAACATATTTGGCCAGTAGAACAACTCCCTAAGTTTTAGATACGTTTTAGTAACACCGGGATGTATCGAAGGAAAACTATTGTGAATTTCCCAAATAGCGTCTGGAACCTTTTCAGCTGGTAACACCACAGTACGCAATATAACTAACACTAAAACTAAATAAGTAGTATAATTTATATTTATACGTTCTTACCCCTACATACTTTACCTAATACTTAATTCCCAAGTTAGAAGAATTATTCCATATGACCAGAATAAAAGCGAGTTTACCTAATTCCTAAACCAGGCCATGAGGACTTGTTCTACTCGTGTTCCAAGTATCATTCAAATCCGTTCCGTTCGTATTTATACTTAATTTTGTATGGATTTTGCCCAAATATCAAATAAAACAGTAGACAGTTGACATTGGGGGATTTTCCAACAGACACCGCCTGCAGGGCCGCCTTGGAATGCAAAGGGAAACTGAACAAACATAGGTGGATTTTAGCCAGTGGTCTAACGCTTCCTATTGTTCCACTCAGAGTGGAAGGAGTCATTTGATGAAAGCGAATCAAAAAAAGAATATTGTGACGAGAAATATTTGTTGGTCGAGAATACAATATCTACTACCAAGAGATTTGTGAATTAAGGGGTTAACATCTGTTAAATGTTCCTTATCTTGATTTTAGCCTAACAACAAATCTACAAGATTAATTGATAGTCCTTAATCAGCACCGAACGTCCATTAGGCCAGCTTCATCTAAAGGGAAATCTCAAGCAATTCCCCGACACTTGACTTTTCAAGAGGCCCATAATTAAAAGAGACAATTAAAAATGGCAGTAAAGGTCGCTATAATAATAACAATTAAACGAGTTTTCCGTTGTTAAACTAGAGATAACAATGGGTCAGATTAACTAAATCTATGCAAATTCAGGCTGGGCGGCAGACAGTAATAGGGGGTAATTTGGGTTCTCTCGCTGGCAATGCTGGAAATGGCGAGCGCGCGGAAGTGCTCCGTAAATATTGTACGACCCTAAGCGATGACGTTTTTTGGAAATGTCTGGTTTTTTTAAAGTAAAAGACTAATAAATACACTAAGCAGCAACGTAGGTATGTGGCCCACTTCCTCAACTAATTAACAGTTCTATTCTTAGGTTCAGTACATCAGTTGGCAAAAACGGAATCCATCCGTCTGTGATACCCTTTTGCTCAGGAACGCGTAGTATGTGATTGTGGAGGTATCAAGCTGAAACTAATTGTAATGCTCTGGTCTGTTAGCTGCTACCTCTTGGAGCAATGAAAAATCGAACTTCTAAGTCAACATAACATATAGGCCGTTATTTTAACTACCAATGACATATGTACAACATACATATGTACTAACGACAAATGTACCAAAGCCAATATTTTTTAAATGTAAAGTAGGTAAAATACCTATCTGAAGTGATTTAAACTGCCATGAAATTATGTAGGATTCATAACCTACCCTGGTTTTAAAAATCCGGTAAGTAGGTACCTATCTATAAAAGACCAAAAAAAAGGTAAGTGAGTAATTATAAATTAATTGATCAAATACTTAAGTTTTGCTGAACAAGTCATCGATCTTCCGTGACAGAAGGTTTAATTTTATTCAGAATTAAATAAACTTGTCAGTTTAAAGATTTCCAGTCGGAATATGCAAATCCCGTTGTTTTAAAACGTCGGTGCGCCATTTATTTCGTTATCTCGTAATTACTCCGGGGACAGAATACTGTAGTAAGTTAAAAAATCCGTTAAAATTTGTCTCGTGCCAGCGAGTGCTCTAAAGACGCGAACATTTCTCACATAATAAAAAGTAAAAACATGTGCATTTCGCGTGTGCTGAGATTAATGTCGATGTACGTCTGTACTTAGTGATGTGCAGCTGGAATATCGACATACTTAAGTATTATTTTGTTTTTTACCTAAGCAGCGCGTTCTAGAAAACCAAAACAAAGAATCCAGCACATATACTTTATTATTGTAGGAGATTGTAGGTAGGAAAGCATCGAACACTGTTTCTTTATGGTAAAGGTGCAAGTAGGACCTAACTTCCTACTACCGAACGTAAAGGATGAAACTTTGAGCCTCATACATTCACTAAAATCAAGTATCTATCCATCAGCGAAAGAGATTATCTACTTGCAAAACCAAGTAGAAATTAAAAAAAAGAGCGTAACTAGTTACGTTGGTTAATCACCTCTGCTGCAGAGAGGGTAGAAACTGGCAGACGATATGCCTCTTCCGAAGAAGCTTTCATGGGGTAGTTTGGAGGAAGTTAATTTGACTGAACTCTGAACGCTAAACTGTGATATATCCACATTGTATCCATGTACCTAAGTACCGACAGGCCAGCATCCCTAGTCGGCCGCCGGCGCCGTCGTCTCGCGGCAGCTGCAGGAATTTTATTTCACTTCATTTCGCTGTGACATGCGCCACGTTAGCCAATAAGCATGATGTAATAACACATTTTTTGGATTGTTTTTAAGAAACTACAGTTGAGGCATGTTATATCCATGACTTCTGCACTCCATTTTGTTTGGGGAAATACCTAACTAGGTACTTATATGTCGTATTTATCATAACAACAAGTTAGTTGTTGCATGTTGTTTGTTGTCTCATGGAAATATAGTAGGTAGTTAGGTAGTTAGGACGGATAACTTAACGCGTGAAAATATTTAAGTGAGCTAATTACTAACACGAGTTTTCCCCTTTAATTTTAGTCAAAGACGATACGTCTTCATTCATCAATGACTATTTATTTTCCCATACAACGTAATGAACTCCATGACCTCAGAGGGCAAAGGCTGAATAGTCATTGTCTTTGCCCCGAGTCTGTGGGGAGGACGCAAAAATAGTTGTCTATGACGAAAGGAAGGCGCGCGCTGCGATGCGAATAATCCACTAGTAATATAAACAGTGTCTCTTCTCTTCGCTTTGGTTAGGGGAGGGTCCGGGTGTCTGTGCGCTCGGATTTAATGGGATAGTTTGCGGTTTTTGACAGTCCTTTTCCTGTATCTACTATCTACCTATTATTTGCGATGTGGGGAGAAATGAGGAAAATATGGCAACAAATGAATGAAAAGTTTACATGATGTTTAGATAGGCTCATTTTTTTTTTGTTCAGACTACAGCGACAAAAAACATAAATAAGTAGGAACTCCTTTTGTCGTCAATTCCTTAAAATCAAAAAAAATAAAATAAAGAAACTACTTTCTTTAGTTTTCTGGGCTTAAAACTTGTAGAGCAACCTACCGGTGTGGTATCACACTCCACCAATGACTATACAAATTCTCTTTGCACTCCACACTCTGCTCATCCAATTCGGTTATACAGTTCACAAAAAAATACGGACAGATGCATCACTTCTTATTGTAAAATGGGAGACTAGCTTGTAGTATGTTATTTGTGACTACCATAGTTTAGTTTACAATATACCTAATGAAGCAAAACTGGCTTTATTTTAAAAATGTTTACCTACTGAAACGCTGCAACCTACAATGTCCAAATGTCCCAATTTTCCGACAGAGGCATGGTATCCCTTCTTAGGCTAAGAGAGTGAGTTTATTAAAAATTGGATTTGTTGGAAGCATAGCGCGGCACGCGGCGTCGCCCTCACACCGGCGCATTATTATTATTATTTTATTATTACCCGTAAATGGGGAACACAGTAGGCTCGGCGATGGGCAAATATTTTGTTTTGATTTGACGAGCCGATTCGATTTCTGAAATAGAGTAACAGGAAAATAAGAATATAATATGTGTATTTCACAGCAGTAGACAGACTACTGAAGTGTAGGCGGAACTTAGATGGGGTTTTTTTGTAAAGAAATTCCAAAGTAGGTTTCAGTTGCACGTTGTTTATTCCTGGATCTGAGTTCTTCTGGTTTAAGAACTTTATTTTGTCATCAGAATTAACAATAATTCACTTACTGAGAAACTATACATTACAATGTCATGTTGTTATGAACGTACAGGAACAAGTTAAAAGTAATTTTAAAGAAAAAATAATGTAGGTAGACGATCACCAACCTAGTTCTTCATCAACCGAAAACGAAATTAATTAGGATTCTACTTTCTATACTTACTCCATGGATTGTACATATGAAACACAATCTTGACAGCTGAAAATTATATCACTGATGTAGTGCAGTGGAGGCGAAGACAACGTGGCTACTACTGATTTCATGGCAGTGAAGATTATACTAAAACTTGAAACACTTAAAAGTTTGAACCGTTAAAACAATATTCATTTTCAAGTCAATTTGCTTAATTCGAGGTAAATCCAAGTTTATTTGGCAAGTTTGCTTTTCCGACTGCGTAGCTATTAATGAAACAATGTATAATTTAATTACCTACGATCGCATTAAAGTTGTGCAGTTTGCTCGGCGCGCCGGCACGCCAAAGATGCGTATTTCTAAATTAGATCGGAACTTATTTAATCCTGTTTGTGACCCTTCGCCCTGTGCCCTCCGGCTCCAGGCATGTCGACCTAAAATATTGCTGACATTTTTCAGGGACTTAGCTCTCTCTGCCCACCCCTCACCGATGAGGGATAGTTATAACGAGATGCGTTTGTTTGCCATCCGAAGGGGCGGGATTTAATTTTGTTGAAATTTTCCACTTTGATATATTAGGTGGTACGTTTGCGTGGCCGAGTGTGTAAGCGATATCTCACGGCGAACGGTTCTGGTTTTAATTTAGTCAAACTTATTTAATTAATTTTTATTTTTAGAAATAAATTAATTTTGATGAATAAGAACAAAATAACCAGAATTTTAATTTACAGATCCTATACTAGCGACCCGACCCTTCGCACGGGTGTTAGAAATCTTTGGAAATCTCCATTTTTTCTTTACTATATATGCATGTATTATAGGTACACCTAAACTTCGTCATGTAATAGTATCACTCTACCCGTTAGTTAAAACCTGTATAAGTATCTGTTCAGTAGCTTTTGAGTATACCGCGTTTATGCAAACAGAAAGACACGCTGTGGAATTTTGTTTTATAATATGTAATGATAATGGCCAAGTGGACAGAGACATAATACCAGATAATTATCCTTCTACTAACTAACCTACCCGGATCACTTTTTGTTCATCTGTCAAGAATATTCTAACGAGTTGCAATTAAAACTATATACCTACTCATGCCTGTGGCCTCTTGAAGCTGTGAAAAAATAAAATTTCTAAGTTAACGAAAAAAAAAGATACGGCCGTTTATGTTGCTGAAATAGTAGTATATTTCGACACTCTCGAGGAAATCAAAATTCATTGGGTACTTCCCGTTGACCCAAAATTCTAAAATTTGGCATAAAGCAAGATCTTATAGCACAGATATAGGAATCAATCTGAAAACAGTAATTTTGTTGATACGTCACATAAAAACACTTTTTTCGGATTCGGAAATATCTTCGAAACGTTATTCGGGAATTGAACTATTTACCCAGTTTTTTCAAATAACGATATCTGTCTGGTGGGAGGATCCTGTCTTTAATACGGAGGATGAGGAACTCGCCACTCTGTTCTGCATACCTTATATCAGGTTTGATGATTTTATAAAGACTAAACCAAACCAGATCCAACCAGATATTTTACGATCGATTTTAACCGTTCCGGTGACGACCACCAAGCGAGTAACCGTCGCCAACAAATTGTCTCCTCTCGCCCCAACAATGGATATCAACTTAAACATAATTACAATCAAATCAAATGCAATCAAAGCTTGTGCCATCAACTGAGGCCACACTATCGCCCGGGTGGTCCGGCACCGCGCCGTCATCAGCGGCCGCGCAGCGTTGCCAATCGCTTGGACGCGCCGCCATTCGTACCGAGAGTCCGAGACGTTACGCTACGGGTTTTTCTGGTTAATGCATTTGAAGGAAGTAATCTGAGAAGGGAAATTAATTTGAGAATAAGTTAATAACGCCTTGGTGGGTCGGTAAGCATCGCATGCTCCTGCAACTTCTTCTAAACTTAATCTCTATTCTAGGTACCTGTGATCTTTTGGCTAGCCATTATTTGAGTAAGGTTTCTACAGTAAAAAAATCAGACTGTTGTATTTCCTTATTTTGACGTTTCAAAGATTGTTTACTTATTTATTTATTATTATTTCATGCAACACAAAGGACTTTTACATCCCTTGGAATGCCTTAGGCATTCTCTACCAGTAAACCAGTCTAAGATTACGTTGATCGGGGTGCCACGACAGAAAACCTCCACGAGTGCCCGCGGACTGTAGTTCCCTTGCGGACACGTCCTGAGGGAAGACCAGTCTGCGGGACGGTGCACCCTGGGAGGCGGCCATAGACCCCCTTGGGCACTCCTACCCAAGGGCTTCTATGGCCGTCTGCGAATGTTCTGTCAGACGGACCGCTTCAACGCGTGTCCCTCTGCCATGGCAGAGGGCACAGTGGCGAAGCAAGAGCGGGCTCGGTGTGCACTCACACTGCCGCCGGGCAGGCAGGAGGAAGACGCGTTCCTCCTTCTGCCACCGTTAGTCTCGTAGCCCCAGAGATTGTCCAAGGTCATGTTTCTGACTCTTGATGGGGGACGAGGGCCTTGGCTTAACCGCCCGGGCCGCGAGGAAGACAACCTCTATAAAAAATTACCCCAAACCTCCAAGCGGCGGCGCACCGTGAGGGAGGTTGTTAGCTTGACTAATGGGTAGCTAAATTAGTCTCTAGTGCGAACCACTAACTTTGAGCAAGTACAGATTGAAAAATACTCGTGGGAACAGATATGGAACCAAATTCGAAATTTTTCAAAAAACCGTTGGAGAGTGACGCGCGGTCGGAGTCCGACGCGCGGTCCGGAAGGAGCTCGGAGGGCTCGGAGTGTGAGGAGGCAGCGGGGACTTCAGGGAGAGGCTCACGTCTCTCCCAGAAGAAGCGCTCCGCTTCCTTTAGGAAGGAGGACGGTTCGTCCTGCTCGGAGGGGCGGGCGAAAATCGCCACCAGCGGTCGCGGCGTAGGCCGAGCCCGCGGGAAAGGGAGAGGCTTAACGGCCAAAAAAACCGCCGAGCGAGCCGTCAGGCTTGCCGCGGAGGGGCGCCACCCCGGCGCGGGCGACTCTGGGAGAGACCTCTCGGAGCCGTCTGGCAGCGAGAGGCGTACTGAGGCGGAGTCAGGCGGGGAGGCGGCAATGCCCTTCAAGGAGCTGGCCGTCACCCTGCTTATTACGGGACATGGCCCGCCAGAGGGACAAGGCCACGAGGGAGCGAACGATCCGTCGCCACGCCGCGTCCCTCCAGGGGGCCTTAGACGCCTCCGTCGCGAAGAGGGTGGCGGAGCTCCGGGTGGAGCTCCAGGCCGAACTCCGGGCGGAGATCCGGGCGGAGCTCGCTAGAGCGCCGAACAGAGGCCGCCAGGAGCCCATGGAGGAGGGGCGCGAGCAGGAGCAGGGGCAAAGCCAGCCCCAGCCCCAGCCCGAGCCGGAGAGTCAGCTGCTGTCACTCGTGCAGCAGGAGCTCGCTGCTTTTCAGCAGGGGCTGCAAAAGCAGCAGCTGGAATTCCAGCAGAGCATCCGGCAGCAGCTTTCTCTCCTGGAGGGCATAGTTCTCCGTCCTCCACTGGCGGCCTCTGGGCAGAAAATGGCGGCTTCTTATGCCGCTGCTGCGGCCACGGCTTCTGCGCCTAAGGCGGGCCCGTCGGGGCAAGCGGGGCGCGGGGCTGCGGCGCCGGAGCCCGCGAGGCCAAGGCCGGAGCCTGCGAGGCCGGCCCCGACGGGCAAGCAGCAGCAGCGGCGGAAAAAGGGTGCAGCGGTGCCTGCCGCTAAACCGGCAGGACCTCCTGCCGCCGTGGCGACTAGGCCGCGCCTGCCACCTCCTCCACCAGAGGAGCCTGGCGCCGAGTGGACGGTGGTCGGCGCCAAAAAGCAGGCGGGCAAGGTGGCCAGAGCGGCCAAAAAGCGCGCGAGGCGGCAGGAGCGAAAGAAGCGGGCCATGGCGGCGCGTCTTCGCGCCCCGAATTCCGAGGCTGTAGTAATTACGCTACAGCCTGAAGCGGAAAAGAGGGGCGTGACGTACGACGACGTCATGGCGAAGGCGAAGCAGGCAGTGCTGCCCCACCTTGGGGAGCTCGGAGCCGCTGCGGGCTTCCGCATGAGGCACACAATCACCGGGGCCCGAATCCTCGAGGTCCCCGGTGCGGCCAGCGGCCCTGTAGCGGATGCCCTGGCTGCCAGGATCAGGGCGTCTCTGAGCGAGGAGGAGGCCCGAGTGTCCAGGCCCACAAAGTGCATTGATATGCGCATCATGGGCCTGGACGACTCCGTCAAGGTGGGCGAGGTGGTGGCCGCCATTGTCAGGGCGGGCGGGTGCACGGCCGAACAGGTTCGGGCGGGCGCCATCCGCGCTGACAGCACGGGCATGCGAGCCGTAACGGTAAGCTGTCCTGTGCAGGCGGCCAAAACCATCACCGGGGAGGGCCGTCGGCTTTTGGTGGGCTGGGTCTCCGCACAGGTCAAGCTGCTGGAGCCCAGACCTCTGCGGTGCTTCCGCTGCCACGTGGGGCACCACGTGGGAGCCCACTGCGCCGCGGAGGATCGCAGCGACCGCTGCCACCAGTGTGGCCAGCCCGGTCACAAGGCCGCAGAATGCCGTGCTACGCCGCACTGCTACGCATGTGCGGCGGCCGGCAAGCCGGCCGACCACCGGGCTGGGGGCAGGTCCTGCGACCCCCCCGCCAAGGCCAAGGGCAAGGCCCGCAGGTCCATCCCCGCCGATGTCCTCGCCACCGCAGCCGCCTCCTTGGCCGCCGCCGCCATCGCCGCCGCACCCGCCGCCGCGGCTGTGCCCCCTAGGGGGGCTCGGGAGGAGACTGAAATGGAGTGTCAATAACGGCCCCATTACGTCTCCTCCAGGCGAACATCAACCACTGCGCCGCCGCTCAGGATCTGTTGCTCCAGAGCATGGCGCAGTGGTTGATCAATGTCGCCGTAGTCACCGAGCCGTATTTTGTCCTGCCCAGTGGTGACTGGGTTCAGGACCTGGACGGCTCGGTGACCTTAATTAAGTCGGCCGCCGCCGGTACCCCGCCCCCCGAGTCCGTCACGAGGGGGCGGGGTTGCGTGGCAGCACGGTTCGGGGACATCGCCGTGGTAGGCGTCTACCTGTCCCCGAGCCGATCTCTCGACGAACTGCACGTCTCCCTGATGGAGCTAAATTCCGTCGTCGCTGGGTTCGGTTCCCTCCCCGTGGTCGTTTGCGGGGACTTCAACGCCTGGAACACGGCTTGGGGTTCCCGATTTACGAACCAGAGGGGACGGATGGTGGAGGACTGGGCCTTGGAGCTGGGCCTGGTCGTATTGAACCGGGGTTCTGTCCCCACGTTGGTGCGGATGCGGGGTGAGTCGGTGGTGGACATTTCGTTCGCCAGCCCCGCTCTGTCGCCGCGTGTCGTCGACTGGCGCGTGATGGAGGAGGTGGAGACGTACTCCGACCACCGGTACATCCGGTTTGACGTCTCCGCCGAAACCTCGGCCGCGCCGGTCCGACAGAGCCCTTGCGGTCCGCGGTGGGCGCTTAAGCAGATGGACCGGGAGCTCCTCCTGGAAGCCGCGACGGTACAGGCCTGGGTGCAAGCACCGGACAGGCCTGTCGACATCGACGTCGAGGCGGAGTGGTTCCAGGAGGCCATGTCGCAAATTTGCGATGCGGCAATGCCCCGTGTCCGTCCAGGACGAGCTAAGCGCCAGGTGTACTGGTGGTCGCCGGAGATCGGCGCACTGCGCAATGCGTGCAATCACGCGCGACGCCGGTACGCCAGGCACTGCAGGCGCCGCATCCGCCCGCCGGATGCGGAGGCCAGAGAGGCGGAGCTGTATGAGGAATACAGGGAGGCAAAACGCACCCTCCGAACGGAGATCAAGCGGGCCAAACTCGAGGCCCGCAACGTGTGGCTGGGGTCTCTGAACGCGGACCCGTGGGGGCGCCCGTACAAGTTGGTACGGGACAAGCTTCGCCCCTGGGCTCCGCCGCTGACTCAGAGTCTCCGGCCCCAACTCGTGGAGGGTGTGGTTAGCTCTCTGTTCCCTGCGCGGGGGGAACACTCCCCCCCGCCCATGGCTCCGCCTCCGCCAGCGGTGTCTGACGCGGATCGCAACAGCGACGACGACGACAATGCTCCAGAAGTGACCGAGGTAGAGTTGAGAGTGGCGGTGCGAAGGCTGAGTGCCAAAAACACCGCCCCAGGACCCGACGGCTTGCCAGGGAAAGCCTGGGTCCTGGCCATGGAGGCTCTCGGGCCTCGACTGAGAGGGCTCTTTAGCGCATGCCTGGAGAGGGGCCAGTTCCCACTTCGCTGGAAGACGGGGAAACTGGTCCTCGTAGCGAAGCCAGGGCGCCCTGCGGACTCTCCGTCCGCATACCGGCCCATTGTGCTGCTCGACGAGGTGGGCAAGCTCTTTGAAAGAGTTATTGCAAACCGCCTCGTCGTGCGGCTAACACGGGTGGGGCCGGACTTGTCGGACGGACAGTTCGGCTTTCGCAGGGCGCGCTCTACAATAGACGCCATCATGCGCGTGCGAGCCCTCACGACAGGGGAAGCGGTGTCCCAGGGTAGGTGTGTCGTGGCAGTGTCCTTGGACATTGCCAACGCTTTCAACTCCCTGCCCTGGAGTACGATCCGGAGGGCACTCCGGTACCACCGGGTGCCCGAATACTTCTGTCGAGTGGTCGAGGCGTACCTGTCAGACAGGTACATTGTCTACCCCGGTCACCAGGGAGACAGGAAACGTCGAGAGATGTCGTGCGGTGTTCCGCAGGGGTCGGTTCTAGGCCCACCCTTGTGGAACATCGGCTACGATTACGTGCTGCGCGGCGACTTCCCTGACGGGGTCAGCGTGGTTTGCTACGCAGACGACACGCTGATTCTAGCGCAGGGAAGTTCGCACCAGGCGGCGGTCGCTCTAGCGACACGCGGGGTTGCGATAGCCGTTGGTAGGATCCAGGAGTTGGGACTCGAGGTGGCGCTGCATAAATCCGAGGCAATGTGCTTCCACGGCCCTCGGAACGCGCCACCACCGGACTCCCAACTTACGGTAGGAGGAGTTCGCATCGGCGTCGGGTCGACGATGAAGTATCTGGGACTCGTCCTCGACAGCCGGTGGAATTTCGTAGAACATTTCCGACGTCTGGCTCCCAAGCTTCTCCGGGCTGGGGCTGCTCTCAAGCGGCTCCTGCCCAATCTTGGGGGTCCAGACGCCTCCTGCCGGAGGCTCTACGCGGGGATCGTTCGGTCCATGGCCCTCTACGGGGCGCCGGTGTGGGCGCCGTCGCTGGCAAAGCGACCGGCGTCCATACTGAACGCCTGCCAGAGGGTCATGGCAATACGGATGGTGCGGGGTTACCGCACGATTTCCCGCGAAGCGGCGAGCCTTCTGGCTGGCCTACCACCGTGGGATCTGGAGGCAACAGTCCTTGCACACATGCACGACATGCGCGTGGAGATGCAACGCCGGGGTGAAAGTCCACTGCCGCAACATGTCAAGGCATGGCGGACAGAGCTCCGGCGGGATCTCATGGTGGAATGGCGTCAACGGCTATCGCAACCCAGTGCTGGGCACGCCACGATTATGGCGGTAAGTCCCCTCTTTGAGGCGTGGCTGGAAAGACCTCACGGCGTCCTTACCTTTCGCATGACGCAGGTCCTCACCGGACATGGCAAGTTCGGGAGGTTCCTGCATCGGATTCAAGCGGAAGAGACGCCCGGGTGTCGCCACTGTGCGCAACGCCCGGAGGACACGGTGGAGCACACCGTCGAGGTGTGCCCTGCCTGGGCGGAGCATCGCCGTGCCCTCGTGGGGGCGATCGGCGGCGGAGACCTCTCGCGCCGGGCCCTGGTCGAGGCCATGGTCCGGAGCGAGGAGGAATGGCAGGCGGTCGCCTCCTTCTTCGAAGCAGTAATGCTAACAAAGGAGGAGGCCGACCGTATCAGGCAATGGCGCCCTCGCCGCCGCCATCGGAATTCCGATCCCGATTTCCGGCCACTGTAGACGCGGGCTGGCGGACGGCGAGCCATGGGTAGCTCGCTGTCCGACTGTCCGGTAACTGTCCGGACCGAGCCCAAGACGTCGACGGCGCGCACTGTTCCCGCGCGCCTCAAGGAGTATCAGCAACAGGAGGGCCCAGATGGGTCGAAGCCTACTGGGGCCAAGGTTATCCGAAAGGAAATTCGAGCCCCGGTATGAAGAGGCTAGTAGGAACGGGGTGGGTTTTTAGTCAGTAAGAGTCTGACACTATCTCCCGCTCCACCCAAGAGCGATGGTTATCATAAGATGATTTTTGCTCGCCGTAGAAAAAAAAAGTCTAAGATTACGTTGGATGCTTGTAAAGACACCTAGGTATTTAGTTCAATTCACACATTGACTGTAAAATAAGTCTTCAACTTACAACATTGATAAAGATGCCTTTTATTTAGGAAAAAAACGTGCTTTTGAGGTACGGAACCCTAAAAAATCCAACCACATAAGTACCTGTACAGTACAAGTACTTATAAGTATAATGGTGTGTACCACTTGTGTTTCTCAATCTCAAATCAATGTCTACAATTCCTCGTCTGTCCGTGCGCCTGACAAATCAATCGCTGGATACATGAGCGATAGCCGATCGCCGCTGCTATCCGACGGCCATTTGCATTGATTGATCTGTGATTGAACTGATAGCCACGTTTACAACCTGCGGTAACGGATGCTTGTATTTGAAATGTTACTCATCGCACAATCACAATCGAGCATTTAATAGAAGTAGGCATGAGCTTCCTGAATCCTGACCGACTACTGATATTAGGCTTGTCAAAAGATCCTTTGTAGTTCTGTGAGCCGCTTTGTTCTTCGTACTGTAGAGATCTTTACCTGTTTTACACATCTAATGACATCTCCCGCTCTTGGTCGGTGCGGGAGATAGTGTCAGTCTTTTACTGACTAAAAACTCACTCCTGTTTCTTCTTCGCCACTGTTTTAGAGCTCCGGGAAAGAATATTATAAAGAAAAAAAAAAGAAAATAATTATAGTTAATTTTGACGCAAGGGGAACAAATTGCCATTGCAAAAGAAACCTGCTGAAGCGGAAGAGGCGCCGGGAGACTGTAACAAATGACAAATGCTCGCTTGTACCTATGAAACAAAGTTTTCACACACTTACCTACTCAAAAAATAAATTAAACTTCATAAAACTAACAGGTATTCAGTAACAACCTATTGTGATTTCAATGACTAGATTGAAAATTTGTCAACTAGAATTTTAGACACAACAGATTTAGGACTTCTAGGGAAGCCACCCAGCATCTGCAGCCAAATCCACGATAATCCCGATGTACCGATCAGTTGTCACTACAAAGGATCTCGGACACATCTGCACTGGAGAATGACTGGCAGGATCTGCTGGCAGCGAGCCCTGGGCTTCCTGGAACGTTGCATTTGTCACCGATGAACTGTAGTTTCAAATGATGTGTTTATAGGTGGTGCCTATTGTGCATGTTGTCGGTACCATAATTATTTATTTTGTTCAACTACCTGTTGATAATAAAAGTCAGTCTTGATGAAATCTGCGTATCATTTACATCATGGTGGCAGCGGTGCTGAATAATTAATAAGATTATACGCAAGATCATAGTAAAACGGGTGTTCGAAGTGTTGATTGTGCAAAAGAACTGAATTACATAAAACGTAAACATGGAACACGCGCGTCCGCCGTCGGAATTAGTTTTAGAAGGAGGACCGGCCAGCCGGGCGGACATGTGGCGTAAATGGTTTCAACAGTTCATGGTGTTTTTAAAGGCATCGGGAGTTCATAAAGAACCATCAGACGTGCAAGCAAGTTTGCTGATAAATCTCATTGGCTCGGAGGGGTATGATGTTTATACGACGTTCAAGTTCAGAAAGGATGAGAACAAAGAAGACTTTGATACGCTCGTGAACAAGTTCAATGAACATTTCATAACTAAGCATAATACAACTATGGCACGATTTAAATTTTTCACGAGAAATCAGGTGACAGGTGAATCAATAGATGAGTACGTCACATGCCTTAAATTGCTCACTCAACACTGTGAGTTTGAACATCTCGAAGAGGGGTTGATAAGAGATCGGATTGTGTGTGGTGTCATTGATGGCACGCTGCGAGACCGTCTACTTAGGTCAGAAGATCTCACCTTGGCCAGGGCAGTCAAAATATGCCAAGCGAATGAGATGTCACATGAAGAAAAGCGGCAGATTGAACATACCAAGGCTGGATGTAGTAGCGAGGGGACAACGAGCGTCGACGCGGTGCAAGGGTCGCGCAGTGGTCGCGGCGGCGGCAGAGGTCGCCGAGCGCAGCGCTGGCGCGGCGACGGCGGCCGCGCGCCCCAGCAGCGCCAGCACGGCGCAGCGAGGTCGTGTGCTTCGTGTGCGAGTGACGCTTGTGATGGTTATCGGTGTCCGGCTACAAATGCGTTGTGTTTTTCGTGTAACAGGCGCGGTCACTTTAAAAAAGCGTGTTCTAGCGTGAAAAAGCGTGTTTACCAAGTGGAGGAGGCCGATGTAAGTGAAGAAGAATTGTATTATATCTCTGTGGTGGAAAGACTAAGCAAACCTAAGGACGCTAAGTGGTATGAAACTTTAATATTATCTAAAAATGGTAGGAAGGAGAAATTTAAATTAGATACAGGATCCGACTTAAATGTACTATCTTTGAATACTTTTATCAGACTAGGCTTTCAAGTGGAAACGTTATATTGCGATAATATAAAGGCACAATCGTTTTGTGGCAATTATATACCAATAGTTGGGTCATGTGATATTAACTGGATCTATAAAGGAGAAATGTATAACCTTAGTTTTGTTATTTCAAAACAAGAATGTTGCAGCTTACTAGGTAAGTATGCATGTGAACAATTAGGTATAATTAAGCGAATATTTGCAATAAATATGCAGAGATATGATGACCTTTTTCATGGATTAGGAAAATTGCCAGGAAAATACACAATAGTAACTAGTTGCGATGCTCAGCCGTCCATCTGTCCGGTTCGTAAGATACCCATAGGAGTGCGTGACAAACTATTGATAGAACTAAATAGGATGGAACGGATAGGAGTGATTAGGAAAGTAACACACCCGACACCGTGGGTTAATGCGATCGTAGTAGCCGCTAAGAAAGACGGCACTATCCGAGTGTGTCTCGATCCGCGTCCGCTAAACCGCGTCGTACAGCGTGCGCATTACCCGCTACCGACGCTCACCGAAATAGCCACTAAACTACAAGGAGCACGTTTCTTTAGTAAACTAGACGCACGGTCAGGATTTTGGATGGTACAAATAGATGACGAGAGCGCAAATCTGTGCACGTTCGGCACACCATTTGGAAGATATCAGTTTTTGCGTTTGCCATATGGTATCAATTGTGCGTCTGAGGTGTTTCATTCAAAAATACGGCAGATTCTTGAAGACCTAGAGGGTGTAGACTCATTCGTTGACGATGTCATTGTATGGGCATCGAGTAAGTCTGAGCATGACGCGAGACTAAAGCAGTTGCTTGATCGAGCACGACAGGTCGGCATAAAGTTCAATAAGGATAAATGTGAATTTTGTGTGGAAGAGGTAACCTACTTGGGACACACGTTTAGTGCAGCAGGAATGCGCATTGATAAAAATAAGTTAAAGGCAATACAGTCGATGCCAAGCCCCACCGATAGGCAGTCATTAGAACGTTTTTTGGGCATGATTAATTATCTGTCAAAATTTATTCCAAACTATTCAGATATAGCTTCACCACTACGTACATTATTGAAGAAAGATTCAGAGTGGTTATGGGATGAGGTGCATGATTTAGCTGTAAAGCGGTTGAAAGACGTGGTGTGCGGTGCGCCTGTATTAGCACTGTATTCGGCGCGCGAGCCGGTTCTGTTATCAGTGGATGCGAGCTCGCGTGCATTGGGCGCGGTGTTATTACAGAGCGGCCGGCCAGTTGAGTTTGCCTCGGCGACGCTAACTGACACACAGTGTCGTTACGCACAAATTGAAAAAGAGTTATTGGCAATTGTGTATGCTCTGGAAAGATTCCACCAATATGTGTTTGGACGGAACAATGTTACTGTGGAAACCGATCATAAGCCCCTGGAAGCTTTGTTTAAAAAATCATTAGATTCAATTCCAGCGCGATTGCAGCGTATGATGCTGCGCACCCAGGGGTATGATTTCACAGTTGTCTATAAGCCAGGTAAGTACATGTTTGTGGCGGACGCGTTGTCGAGGGCAGCTTTAACTGATAACATTAAGGAAAGTATTTCGGAAGAAATAACCGAGCAGTCGTGTTTTTTATTACAGAATGTAAGATTTAGTGACAGTAAAATGAGCTTGATTAGAGATGAAATAGCAAAAGATAGCGAGTGTCAGATAATAATAAAATACATCAAGGAAGGATGGCCAGCACACAAACACCAAGTGATTGAGTGCGTGCGAACACATTGGTCGTACAGCCAGAGTTTTGAGTATGTGGATGGAGTAATATTCAAAGATAATCTAGTATATATACCGCGAGCGTTAAGAACCGAAATGTTAAGACGATTACATGACGGACACATGGGGATGGATAGATGTAAGCGGAATGGTCGTGAGGTGATGTTTTGGCCTGGAATGTCAAGTGATATTGAAAATACTGTGAAACAATGTGCAGCATGTAGGGAGCGGAAGCCACGACCCTCACGCGAACCTATGCATCCTCATCAGATACCAAATATGCCCTGGGCTAAAGTAGGTTCCGATATATTTCAATGTGGAAAAAAATATTTTCTTATCTTAGTAGATTATTTTTCAAATTTTATTGAGGTTAACCCTTTGACGAGTATCGGAAGTAAGTCAGTAATCGCAGCTATGAAGGACCAATTTGCACGACATGGTATTCCCAACGAGCTGGTGACTGACAACGGGCCAGCCTACGCGTCAAAGGAATTTGTCGATTTTAAAAACAAATACGGATTTAATCACACTACCTCCTCACCAAACTATCCACAATCAAACGGTCGCAGTGAGCGAAGCGTACAAACGATTAAAAATATTTTAAACAAGTCAATAGAAGCCAAAACCGACTTTTATTTAGGGCTTTTAAATTTTAGAAATTCACCGCGTGATGGTATCAGCTCGCCTGCGCAGTTACTAATGGGGCGTAGACTTAACAGTACGCTGCCTTCTCATATTACAAAACTAGAACCAAGTCGCGACAACACTGACGACTATAGGAACATCATTCGTAAGCAGGAGAACAGCAAACAATATTATGACAAACATTCACATGTATTACCCGCTCTGAAACCAGGAGACGCGGTAATATTGATAGACGGAGATAAACGAAAAAATGCTAGGGTCCAAACCCAAGCGGCACAACCTAGGTCCTATTTCATCACCGACCACACGGGAAGGCGTTACAGACGCAATAGGCGACACTTAATTAAAATAGAATCCTCCTCATTGGACACTGAAATCGGCCAAAGTAGAAAATGCGAGCCAATACGAGATGAGAAGTGGACCAGTGCAGAGAGTGATGACGAAGTTGTAGATAACGGCATTGCAAACAAGGACAAAAGGTCCATGGTACCTAGTGGTGTGGACACCGCAACTACGGAACGTGCGCACAGATCGGCGGCTATTCAAGCACGTAAAAAACTAGGGCAACTATTTAAAAACTAATAAAATCAATACGGCTAGCTGTTAAAAAAAAAAAAAAAAGGGTATACAAACAAAAACAAAGAAAACTTTCAATCAAAAGAATACAATTTAATTATGCATGTACTTATGAATGTTAAACTTAGTTACTTATTTATTTACTGGTTAAATAGATAGTGTGACAAGGTAAAAGTGAAGACAAAAAAAAAAATACAATAATAATAATAACTAATTAATAATCAATGTTAATTATGTTAATTTAAGAAATAATTTACTGTTAACCTAAGTATCAATATTGGGAAATTATTGTTAATGCTTAAAAATATTTGAGGGAAGATATTGTGCATGTTGTCGGTACCATAATTATTTATAAAAAAAATACAATAATAATAATAACTAATTAATAATCAATGTTAATTATGTTAATTTAAGAAATAATTTACTGTTAACCTAAGTATCAATATTGGGAAATTATTGTTAATGCTTAAAAATATTTGAGGGAAGATATTGTGCATGTTGTCGGTACCATAATTATTTATTTTGTTCAACTACCTGTTGATAATAAAAGTCAGTCTTGATGAAATCTGCGTATCATTTACATCAGTGCCGTGCCGATATTATGTCAATTTAAAGTCTGGCTGTTCTTTCGAAATGGTTCGCAGCTAATAATCTCCTATTAAATACGAATAAAACTAAATGTATAAAGTTTTCATTACCGAATGTCCCTCAAGTTGGCGTCAGTCTAATTCTTGATGGCAAAAAACTTGATGTTATTGCGGACACTGTGTTCTTAGGTTTAACTATCGATTCTAAACTACAGTGGGGCGCTCATATTAGAACTCCCTCGGGAAGATTAAGCTCAGCTGCATATGCAGTTAGAAAAATAAGGCAATTGACAGATGTAGCCACAGCTAGGTTAGTTTACTATGCTTATTTCCACAGTATTATGTCTTATGGCATTTTACTGTGGGGATCTGCAGCTGATGTAGACTCAATTTTCATATTGCAAAAGAGAGCTATCTGGGCTATTTATAGGATGGGTCCTCGCGAGTCCCTCAGAAATAAATTCAAAGAAATCGACATTCTCACTCTGCCTTCTCTTTATGTCTTAGAATGCATTTTGTATGTTCGTAAAAACTTAGGACTCTTTAAAATTAGAAGCGATTTTCACAACAAAAATACGCGTAGTAAACACGAAATTGTATTACCCAAATGGAGATTAGCCAAGACCAGCAAGTCATTCCTAGTAAACAGCATACGCTTTTACAACAAGCTGCCAAAGGCGGTAACTGAACTTAGTGAGGGAAAGTTCAAAACTCATATTAAGCGTGTCCTAACCAAAAAAGCATTTTACAAGGTTAAAGACTATGTCGAAGACACGCTTGTTTGGCAATGACTGCCTCTGCACATGTGGCCCCCTGGTAAATCATCAATATTGTGTCTATTAACTGCTCCACTTTTGTTTTAATGTACATATATTTATTTTTCCTTTAACGAATTGCTTTTGCAATATTTTTTATTTTTTTATTTAGACTTCAACTGCATTCAAACAGTTGTAATTATTTAAATTTTTCTGTTGTAATTATTTATATAGCCTCTTTTTGGAATGTGAATGTGAGAACACTGTATAATCCACAAACACTTAGATAACTTTCTATTACAACTTACTATATTTTTATTTTATTATGATTAATTTTGTGCTTTTGTGTACAGTGTTGACTGGTCTACACTGTTCTTACATAAATCAATCAATATTGTAATAAACACATTTTTTAAAAGAGTAACCATGGAGTTTCTTGCCGGTTCTTCTCCATAGGAAACGACCAATTTCGAACCGTGCACTAGCTTCTGACGTTTTATAAGTATACTTATAAAATAAAATATTTTGACTTGACTTTGACTTTGAATTACGGAATCTTAAAAAGGATTTGATGTATGTGGTGGCTTACTTTCAAAGAGAGTTTATGACGGGTGAAACAGAACATTGGTATGGAAAACTGTACTTCCTTCAAATTAAATTGGGCGAAACTGGCCTATGAACTGAAAAATGACCAATAAAGAGTTTAGTAGTGAAAAAAAGAAAAGATACTTTGGCGAAAATAAAAAAGAAAAGATACCTACCTACTTGGGTAAAAAATATAATGAAAAAAGAGTTACTAAAGAAGAAAAGACACTTGGGGATAAAAGAAAAAGAAAACATACTTCAGTAAAAAAGAAAAAAGTTTTGGGGACACATTTTTAGAGGTCGAATGTAGTGACCCTACAAAAATCATCACAGCACATCAGGTGTCCGGCCGCCGCCACAGCGCGCAGTGCACTGACCCGCCGCTAGGGTGCGCGGCGCACGGCGCCACGGCTCTTAAGCATACACGCCACCGCTAGCGACCTGCGACTGCACTGGCGGCGCGGCGGCGACCGTAACTAAATGAAGCGACAACATCTTCGCGTCGGAGACGCTCGGACACTGACGGTGAAAGGCCGAGCCGCCTGTATTAATGTGTAGCTGCGCGAGCGCCGGGGCTACGTCATCTTCGGACGGCTCCGAACTTGGATCGCGCATGATCGGTGGCAATACCTCACTACCACCACTATTTGCGCGATCTATTGCAAAAATATAAAAGCGACGTTTGTCTAATAAATCATGCCATTTTGATCATATACCACTCGACTTTCATTTCGAAGAAACTCCTACCAGCGACCTCTAAATTGGTGACCCCGACGTGATCCGCCGTGCCGACTTAAATATTTCAAGAACCCCAACGAGTTTTATCAAGTCATGGAGAACAGGAGTCAAGAGCCGCGAACCACACTGTCTGAAGAAGATGTCGAGATGATATCCGTCAAGTCTCGGATACCTCCATTCTGGCGTGACAACCCCAGATTATGGTTCGCACAATTCGAAACCATGGTGTCGAGCCAAAAACTCGGTGAAGAAGGGAAGTTTGGACTTGCCGTGGCACAACTCGACAAGGTGGATGTCGAGCAAATAAGCGACATCATATTGTCGACGGCCAGGACGGGTAGATTTGAAGCGTTGAAGACTCGATTATTATCCGTGTACGAAGAGTCGGAGAATAAGCAGCTACAGAAATTGCTCAACGAGGTGGAACTAGGCGACCAGCGTCCTTCCCAGCTGCTGCGGCGTATGCGCGATCTAGCCCGTGACAAGATGCCCGATGAAACCCTCAGGATGCTGTGGATGAGCCACCTACCCTCTTCGACGAGAGCCGTACTGGCGGTAAGCGAAGAATCGAAATTAGACTCACTGGCGGCAATGGCAGACAAAATGAGCGAGCAGACGAAAGAGGCCAACTCCGTGTGTTCCTGCAGTGGCCCCAGCACCACGCCTCAACCATCGACATCATCACCTAACGACCGAATTTTGAATATGATCGAGGCATTTACTAAAGAGGTCGCCGCTTTGAAAATGGACAGATCACGTAGCTACCACCGTAGACCGCAGCGAGACAGATACCGGTCAAGATCTCGTTCTAAATCTACGAATCGTGACACGTCGATTTGCTATTTCCATCGCAAGTTCGGCAAGGAAGCGTTCCGCTGTCGAAGACCCTGTAACTTCACGAACAAGACGAATACAAGCCAGGAAAACTAGTTTCGACTTTGGTTACGACGGGAACCGAAGTCCACGACATAACCCAGCACCGTCTGTTCATAAAAGAGTTGGGAACTGGTCTGCATTTCCTCATCGACACCGGCGCGAACGTCTCAGTATTACCCGCCAAGAGGGTACGTAAAGAAAAAACTACGCCGACCGAATTTCTTTACGCCGCCAACGGTTCACGAATACCCTCCTACGGCGACCGCACTATGACGTTGAATATTGGATTACGTCGACCATACGTGTGTAATTTCGTCGTCGCCGAGGTGACCAGACCGATATTGGGAGCCGATTTTCTGCAAAAGCACCAACTCACGGTAGATATACACGGACGAAGGTTGATAGACAAAAAAACAGGCCTTTCCGTTGTCGGCAATGTAACGTCAACTTCAGACTCCACTATCAACACCGTAGATGACCAGCAGCCATACCACGACCTGCTTGCAAAATACCCGGATATCACCCGACCAACCTTGAAGCTCTGTCACAGCGAAGTGGAACACCACATACAAACTACCGGCCCGCCATTATATGCGAAGGCACGACCGCTGCCACCCCACAAGTACAAGGCAGCCAAGGCAGAATTCGACTCGATGATTGAGCAGGGTATATGTCGACCATCGAAGAGTCCCTGGGCCAGTCCAATTCACCTAGTCCTCAAGAAAGATGGGAAATACAGAGTCTGTGGAGATTACCGTCGTCTTAATGCGGTGACCGTGCCTGACCGGTACCCCATTCCAAGACTGCACGATTTCACCTACAACCTGCTAGGAAAAAAATTCTTCTCCATAATCGACATGAAAAAGGCCTATTACCAAGTGAGGACTCGCGAAGAGGATATACAGAAGACAGCCGTAATCACACCATTCGGGCTATTCGAATTCCCGAGGATGTGTTTCGGGTTGCGCAACGCTGGGCAAACATTCCAACGACACATCGACAACGTTCTACGGGGGCTACCTGTTTTCCCATTCGTCGATGACATTTTATTGGCTTCAGAAACCGAAGAACAGCACAGAAGAGAACTAGAGGAAGTGTTCAGAAGGCTTAACGACTATGGGTTACAACTAAACGTAGCAAAGTGTTCATTTGGCCAAGAAACTCTCAACTTCTTGGGCTACACTATAACCACCGAAGGAATTAAGCCGACTGACGAGAAGGTCGAAGCCATAAAATCATACCCTCGCCCAGAAACAGTTCAGCAATTACGTCGATTTCTTGGAATGATCAACTTTTATCGCGAAAATATTCCACACGCCGCCGAGTATCAAAAAGAGCTCAACGCCTACCTCCAAGATTCGAAAAAAAACGATAAAACGAAGATTACGTGGAGCGAGCAAGCAATACAAGCGTTTGAAAAATGCAAAGACGACATCGCCAGCGCCGTATTGTTGTCATACCCATCATCAACGTTACCTTTCGTACTTATGACCGACGCATCAGATACCTGCGCCGGGGCGGTACTTCAACAAAACTTTCAAGGCCGCTCGAGACCGCTCGCATTCTTTTCGAAGAAATTTAATGACGCTCAAAGAAAATATAGCACGTACGACAGAGAGCTTACGGCTATATACCTGGCAGTACGTCACTTTCGCCGGATGATAGAAGGCCGTGACGTCACCATATTGACCGACCACAAACCCCTCACTACTGCACTGCGAGCCAACTACAAGGACGAAACCCCGAGGCGCACACGATATCTGGAATACATCAGCCAGTTCGTAACAGAAATCAAGCACGTATCGGGCAAGGATAACTGTGTCGCCGACGCCATGTCTCGCGTGGACACGATCTCATGTCCGTCGCCGATAAATTACGATGAGTTAGCGAAGTCTCAAAAACAAGACGAAGAACTGAAGCAACTCATGAAAAGCGATCGCTACACATTCAAGCGAATCGCACTGCCCGGTTCAGCTACCCAGGTCATGTGCGAGATGTCAACAAAAGGTCCCCGTCCGTTCTTACCACCAAGATACAGGAAACAAGCTTATCAAGCGATACACGACCTTAATCACCCCGGCGTAAGAGCGACGAGACGATTAGTTACTTCACGCTATTTCTGGATGACAATGAAGAAAGATATCACCGATTGGGCAAGAGCTTGTGATCAATGTCAGCGAGTGAAGGTTCATCGCCACACCAAGGCACCCATATCTAGCTTCGTGCCAGTCGACCGCCTGAGCCATCTGCATATCGACCTGGTTGGCCCTTTACCAACCTCAAACAACTGTCGCTACATACTGACGATGATCGACAGAGCAACGAAGTGGCCAGAAGCTCAGCCAATCGAGGACATGACGGCAGAAACAGTCGCTAACACATTATACGAGTCATGGATTGCAAGATTTGGTTGCCCCACCACCATTACAACGGACCGCGGCAGACAGTTCGAATCCGAGTTGTTCAAAAAGTTGATGCAACGCATGGGTATCCAGCACGTACGCACCACAGCTTACCACCCACAATCCAATGGTCTAGTGGAACGCCTACATCGCTCTCTCAAGGCATCACTCGCAGCAAGGTTGAACACCACGAACTGGACGTACGAGTTACCTACCGTATTACTTGGTCTTCGCGCTGCGTACAAGTCAGACATCGGCGCCAGTACTGCGGAATTATTGTACGGAAGAACGCTTCGCCTGCCCGGTGAATTATACGGTGAAGCGACCACCTCATGCAACACGTCATCGCACTTCATGAATAACCTAAGCGAAGCACTGAGAAAGGCACAGGTACAGCGAGAAGCAAACAAAAGCACAGCTGTTTTCGTTCATGGCGATCTCCACAAGACAACACATGTTTACGTTCGCAATGACGCAGTGCGCAAACCGCTGACACCTACCTACAACGGCCCGTATCGTGTAATCAACCGCACAGACAAATACTACACCATACAGTTGGAGAATAGAAGAACCAACGTGTCCATAGATCGGTTGAAGCCAGCATACCAGTGCAACCAAGAGCAAGCAGAGGAAGCACACGTCACCAACAGCTACGTCACAAAATCAGGCAGGACATCGAAGCCATCCGTACGCTTCGCTGAGGGGGGAATAATGTAGTGACCCTACAAAAATCATCACAGCACATCAGGTGTCCGGCCGCCGCCACAGCGCGCAGTGCACTGACCCGCCGCTAGGGTGCGCGGCGCACGGCGCCACGGCTCTTAAGCATACACGCCACCGCTAGCGACCTGCGACTGCACTGGCGGCGCGGCGGCGACCGTAACTAAATGAAGCGACAACATCTTCGCGTCGGAGACGCTCGGACACTGACGGTGAAAGGCCGAGCCGCCTGTATTAATGTGTAGCTGCGCGAGCGCCGGGGCTACGTCATCTTCGGACGGCTCCGAACTTGGATCGCGCATGATCGGTGGCAATACCTCACTACCACCACTATTTGCGCGATCTATTGCAAAAATATAAAAGCGACGTTTGTCTAATAAATCATGCCATTTTGATCATATACCACTCGACTTTCATTTCGAAGAAACTCCTACCAGCGACCTCTAAATTGAATCACGTCGGGGTCACCAATTTAGAGGTCGCTGGTAGGAGTTTCTTCGAAATGAAAGTCGAGTGGTATATGATCAAAATGGCATGATTTATTAGACAAACGTCGCTTTTATATTTTTGCAATAGATCGCGCAAATAGTGGTGGTAGTGAGGTATTGCCACCGATCATGCGCGATCCAAGTTCGGAGCCGTCCGAAGATGACGTAGCCCCGGCGCTCGCGCAGCTACACATTAATACAGGCGGCTCGGCCTTTCACCGTCAGTGTCCGAGCGTCTCCGACGCGAAGATGTTGTCGCTTCATTTAGTTACGGTCGCCGCCGCGCCGCCAGTGCAGTCGCAGGTCGCTAGCGGTGGCGTGTATGCTTAAGAGCCGTGGCGCCGTGCGCCGCGCACCCTAGCGGCGGGTCAGTGCACTGCGCGCTGTGGCGGCGGCCGGACACCTGATGTGCTGTGATGATTTTTGTAGGGTCACTACACATTCATTATGTGTCCAGCTAAGGAGCGGAATTCCCTGCTGTAGTCTGTGTTGCCTGATAGCTACTTTCATCTGTTCTGTGGCTATATCCTGGGGATCTTTAAGTCCAAGTGTCCTCCATCGTGGACTAAATCATCGCTTTACATCAGGTGAGATAGTGGTCAAGGGCGAACCTATAAACAGTAAAAAAAATCTTACACTTAGTCATAATGATTTAATACGAACAACCTTGACTTAGCTTTTCGAATGCCAGCACTCACCAGAACACAGATCAACATGAATGCTGACTCGCTGAGTCACCTTTACCTAGATCTAGCAGATTAATAACCTGACTCTGTAGAATTAGGTCGTTGTAGGCAATAGTTTAATGTCTTATTCGTCTTATTCAAACATCAATTGCTGAGATCGAGTTGCTTTTACGTTAACACGATCGAAACGTTTATCGCACAGAACAGAAGAAAGAGGTTAGAATGGCCTTGTGGGCGGGGCAAGCGTGCCACAAAGTAGGGCAATGCGCATAGTTCAACTACCAATAGCAGACTTGTGATCTAAGTGTGCGTGATCTTTTAGTTGCTTAATGCGCGTTCGTATTGGTTTATTGCCTGTAGTGGAGTTGAAGGGTGTGAGACGAGTGGCGACACTCGTTGTAGTACAAATCGGAAGGTATTTCTTTACTAACCTCTTTCATCTTTTCTGTGGTTTATTGCGTCTGGTTCTCTGGGCCTTAAGTCTGCTATTACAATAGTGTTAGATGGTCTATCATTGACTTCTTATTTGTTGATTTTGACAAGTTTGGTAATCTCTGATATAATGGCGTCATTATTTTCAATGGTCAACCACTGATACTCCATTGAAAGATTAATGGCATAGAATGGCAGTCTGCTAAATTTTTTACAGTTCCTTTCATCAGTGACAGTGACCTACCATAAGGCCTGGATTCCTCTGTCGCTGACGTCGGTCGCGTACCGTCAGTCGCGTAGCGCGCTGACCATCAGCGCCAATGAAAACATCCGTAGTGCGATACTGACCGCTCCACGGTACAGGCGGCTCCAAGTGGATTTGTTGTGGATTTGTGAAGCGGAGTTTGAATTTGGGATATTATTATGAACCCGTTTATAAATTGTTTAGTTGCTGCAGCATACGCAAGCGGAGACGGCGTCAATATAGAAAAAAAAGATATCACATTCACCCAATTGTTGCTGATAGGGTGACGAATGGTGAATTTTGCTCAAATTTCGCTCTGGCATCGCGATCTTTGTAAAGTTCATTCGATAAATCCCACAATGCAGGACGTAGGCGCACCTCGGCAATCACACGTTCGGTATCAATGTTCATGGTGGCGGGCGACTGTACGCGCGCGTGCCGACGGTCGGGAACAGAGTGAGGACGCTCATAGCGTTCTATAGCGCGTCAGTCGACCGACGAACGCGGCGCTGACGAGCGAGACCGACGCGCGTCATCAGCGGCGCGTAGCAACTCGCGCGCCGCTGATGTCAGCGTCACAGTGTGGTGCTTCATAGAACACAACGTATGTTCGTACGCGCGACCGACATCAGCGACAGAGGAATTCGGCCCTTAGAACGTCATTGTGAAGTCATTGCTTTTAGAAAGCTCGATATTGTCATTCTACCACAACTCTATTACGAGACCATAGTAGAGCGATCAATAATCGATCATTATGAATTAGCAGATTACGAACTTTTAGTAAAATGACAATGGGATCGTGTTGGATTAATGAATTTATAAAAATAGCAGACTTGGACCACTGACGATGATCCGACCGAGTTCCATTCTGATCAACTAGTTGATCGAAAATAAAAATAAAATAAAATTAAAATATACAACACTAGAACGGGTTATTTAATTTAATTTTGGAAAAAACACTATATTGTACCAAGTGCGAATTGGACCAACTGCGAATTGGACCAAATGCGCCTACAGGGATTGAGAGCTTGGAGCAGACCAATAAGAAAGCCGAACGTCATATTCCTGTCGACAAACTCACACTAGGCACTCAGATGATAAAATACGATTGCCTAAACAGAGTGCCCAGTGCCAGTTTGTTATACGTTAACATGATTGATACGTTTATAACGTTCAGTGCTCTGATTGGCCCGCTGCAAGCTTTCAACCAATCAGAGAGTCAAACGCGATAACCGTTTCAAACGCGTTAACGTAAAATCAAGTAGCGCTAGGTACAGACGATATAGCACGATTACCTAAACAGAACGAACAGAACTGGAGTTTGAATCACTCAAATATTTGCCTTATCTAAGATACTGATTTAGTTACAACGTGGAACTTGGTTGACATAATAAAGGTAATTTATGTTTTAGCTTATTAGAAGAGCTCAAGATCAATAATAGGTAACAGCCGCACAAGATTGATCAGCTTCACGGTAAGCAACGCTTGACGAGGTCTACTTATCGAGATTTCTCCAAGCCTCGTAAAGCATGCTGGCGCCTGCGATAGCGCCTGAACCTGGTTTTTAATTGGACCTGATCTTCTACTTTGAAACATGCGTATTTTACATTATCTTAACAGTCACCTCCTTATAGTCCGGAGCGAGGAGGAATGGCAGGTGGTCGCCTCCTTCTACTAGGATCCAGCATGTTTTTTGTTGGCTAGGCACTGCCTCTATATGTTTGGATCGGTCCTTGCCTATATTTCTTTCTTCAAGATATTTTCTTATGGTAACATGCATGATGAGCAAATTAATTTTAAATACGACACTAACTAAACGAAAACAGGTGGCCAAGTTACAAGATTGGTCAAAGAATTCCGAATATAAATTGTTCTTAAAATGCACTTAGTATCAATGAATTTTCTCATGGTTTATGAGAATGGACAACTGTAACAGTGCACAATGATGCACGTGCGTCAAGGCATGTGCATAATAGCGTTAATTGTGTAACTCGGTCACTTGTCGTCCAGTCTAGGCTGTCTAGCGCGTCGCTACCGCACGATGTGGTACGATTCTCCTTCTCAATTGAGATTGTCACAGCTTGATTGTGTGTATTGCACTGTGATACTGATGGTTCTATTTACAAACTGTTAAGTGACAGTTACAAGCTTAAATTAACGTTTCTAGACAGTCGTATTTACAAGCTTTTAAACCAATTGAAGATCTGGTATGAAACTTGATTAACTGAGCGCTGAAACTGTCTGTTTTCGCGCCGATTTCACGTTTCAAACGTCACGATGCTGCCTAAAGGAATATTTAGGACCTCAAAGGTGTCCAAGAAGATATTTCATGCTCAAAATGTTAAAAATAGTCCAAAATGCTGAAAAAATATTTCGTAATAAAATGCTTTTATAGGAATGATAATTAATAATAGATTTTATGACTAGGGGATAAAGCTGCGTCTTTAAGCCGCAGGCGGGATATCCAATTCCGAAAGAAATGAAGGTTGCCAAGCAGTGTGGGACTTATATAATTAACTCCCGAGCACCGCAAGGGAGTTAATATAGTAACCTGGGTAAAATGAGGAACTCAAGCCTCTTTTAAAATCCATAAGGCAAACATGTAACCGTCAAACCATTTGAAAACCATGTAAATTAGTGTCTGAGATGGTATTTTGAGGAAAGAACCACAGATTTGAGTGGACCTGTCCAGTTAGATTAACAACCTGATTCCAAAATAAAAGTAAGACAAGTCCAACTCGCAAAGTAATTTGTTAGACGAGTAGAGAAGTAATAATAGTTAGTTAAAGTGTAGGCCAAGTTTTACCGTTCTTACTGCCCAACTAACTACACACTTGTGGAGTTGTGGGACTGAAACTGAAACAATTAATAAGAACATTCACGCCATTGAAGAGAAAGGGAGAGTTTTCTGCGATCTGATCGCTACAAACACTGAGAATATTGTTGCTGTTTTATAATCATATCTAGTGTTCCTGATTGAGAACCGACCGAATATCAACCACTTTGTAAATTGTGTTGATTTATAACAATTGGCCAATAGATAAATAAACATACTCTTTAATGTACCTACACCATAAAAAATCACTCGTACATTTAGTAAATTATGAAAAAGACTTGCTACGTTTTTATGGATTTCCATAGTGCATTATCGTCTACTTATTGAGATCCATTTTAAAAATTTAATATAGGTACTGCAAGTGTTGAGTAGGTAGTTTTCTTTTCAAAACAATCCAATTTATATAAACAGGCCAATAACAATAAAATAATAAACCGATCACCTGTCTGTCAGGCATTATTGATCCCTTACTGTAACAAGTGACAACGAATTGATATGTGAAGGGAAAGGGACGAAATCCCACATAATATTACAGGAAAAAAAAATGTAATTTTATGTGTGACATTTACAGGTAAAATACTAAGAATATGAAGCAGCTTCTTTGTTGTATTATGTGAAGATGGTGGATACGTAAAGTGTTCACAGAATGAGATTTTGTTTTCATAAAATATTCAAGAAAATTGGGTGCAGGACTCGTAAAATACAATCTTGTTACAATGAAATTGTATAGTTTATTTATTCTATCGATCTGGTAACAATTTTTATCTTCTTTGTTTCATGCGCAAAAGCTTGGGAGAATCTCTCAATGTAATCAGCAGTTCTCTTTGTACGATCACATATTTTCCCCTTGAAAATGAAAACTTATATAAACACTTAAAAAAAAGTGGTTATATATCGCTAATTTTTTTCAAGTTTCAACTTAACACATCTAGCATTTTGTTTAAATTTTCTCGTTAAATTGTGAAATACATTTGAATACACGAAAATCTTTCCATTAAACCTTTAAGTTAGGGGTTTGAACCCTATAACGTGGCTGTCAGCGATAGTTGCTAAGGGTTGGACGAATGACAACGGTGGCCCGCCATATCGACAGACCCATCAATACGTTGACAGAATTATCTTTTACAAGCCGTCGCACCACGGAGGAAAACTGAATAGCAGGGTATTATTTATCTGTGGGATTGTTAGAAAGAGTTACCGCGGAATTTTCGACCAGATTCGGAAGTAGACAATATGTGGAATTATTGAAGCAAGCGCGATCACGGTAGAATGGAGCTGAGAATTTTGTTCACAACCTAAAGTTACAAGGTTAAGGATACTTCGCTAAGCGAAGTTCTTTTGATACATTTGATGCCAAATACTTACTACAAAACATTAGAATGTGTAGGTACCTATTGGAAAACAAATAACTATATTCACAAGACATAGCTATAAGGACTTATAATCCAAGTCAAAAAGAGAGTCTCTGCGGTTATGAAACGCATAGGCCAACTGGAAGAATACGGTAGGATATTAGTCAGAAAAAGCTTGACACTCCTTCTGGCTTCATTCCTAAATCGAAAAAGAGTATGAGTTTATTATTTATCTGAAATTGGAAGATGGGGTGATTTTGAGCACAGTCAAAGCTAGATCATCATCTTCTACTTTTGTCCCGTGTTATTTGTGGTCGATGCAACATGCTTTTCCTTCTAATCTGTCCTGTGATCCGTCACGCTATCACCTTTTTCTTTCATTTTAATTTTTGGCCTCCCTTTCCATCTCTATCCATCCACTTGCATACTTATAACTCTTTTACTAACATGGGGTTCATCCCTCTTCTTCATATGACCGTATCAAGATAAATGATTCCCTTTCAATTTTTCAATCACTGGCACCACTTTCAAACTTCCTCTTGAGAGTTGAGAGCATCTATTAAATTCACATTAATGCTAAAACGTATTCTACATGCAATTATCGACCGCTAGGTGTTGCTAGTTAGCAGTGAGTGGCGCTACCACTCTTAGTCTCCCCACACAATGAACATCGCACCGCGAGCGTAAGGTGAGGGGCACACACAAAGATAAAATATCAAGCCGCCTACGGGTGTTTGTTGTATATACCCATGTTGTGCCCGAACCACAGCAACAAGCATTACATGCGTTTACATTTCCGATGATAAGATCTGTCGTACTGTATGGATCAAAATGTTGGGCTGTGAAAAAGATGGATGAAAAAAAAATTACATGTAGCGAAGGTGAGAATGTTAGGAAACTGAGAAATGAGTATATTAGAAGTTTGAAAGTGGCGCCAATGACTGAAAAGTTGAGTGGAAATCGTTTGTTTTGGTATAGTCATGAATGTGTGTGTGAGATAAGGGGTGAAACGTATCTTACTAAAAGAGTTCTGGATAGGTTATCTGGATAGCGAGGGAGAGGGAGGGAGAGGGAGGGAGAGGGAGGCCAAAGAAAAGATGGGTGGATTGTGTGAGGAGTGATATAAAAGATAAGGGAGTTAGTGGTAGTGCGACGCATGATACGACAAAATGGAAGAAAAAACGTGTTGCAACGACCCCAAGTAATAGTAGGTTTGCTGACGTTCTTTATTCAGTAGTTCGTAACGATAGTATTAAGGTTTCTTACCAGAGAATTTCCTATGCTGCTACATACGGCGGCATAGACTTACATGCGCGCGAAGTCGCTTCTCGAGCCAAAATTTAATTAAAACCACCGCACCTCAAGAGTTCGCGAAAATGTCAAACCAACATATTGCGTCCGCTTAGCTTCACTCATCACCGCACCGCACCCACGTGCGTGGTCACGTTGGCCACCGTAATAGAAAGAAAGAAAATTCGATTGTTTGGCACAAAGGTACACACAGTGAAAAAACATTTATACGTAGAAACTTAACTACCTACCTAAACAGGGTTATTTGTAAAACACTAACAATCTTGTGGGACTGTATTTGTACCTTTGTTCTATGACTTTTTACAAAATTTAACACATTTACCAAAAACAAAACTTCAAGATTTCGTTGTTCTATCAAACACGATTTCAACTCTGTATAGTGCTGTAACTACTTACGGCTCCCGTTCACTGTTCTCGTAATGACTAAATAGGCTTCCGAAACTTTGTTATTACACCTAGTAAATATTCACACCATTTCCGTGTACTCGATATTTGAATATTGATACACCATCATGTAAAGATAATTACGTCCGCACTACCGAATTTCGCTACAAGAACACGTATGACGCGACGCGAGCACAGCAAAGCGACCGACCGACTAGTGAGAGTCGTCCGTAAATAGGTCAAGTTCATGTTCAGCTACCCTCCGTTATTTTAATATCGCTTGCTTCGCATATACATTGTCACAGTTAGAACGTTAAATTTAAACATTTTTATTTTTGTATAAATAATAAAAGTCATAGAACTAGTCTTGTTGTTTACATTGTTCTTAATATAGTCCTAAGAGGTTGCTAGTGTTTTACAAATAACCCTGTATACATCAACATTGTGTTTCTCTGGCTGCGCCAAATAGCTCCAGTTCTGCATAAAGCCAGGTTACTACGTAGTAGTTGCTTGACGCTTTTCAACAGAACCTTACTATAAGCCTATGGATGTTAATCAGTGTGAGTTAAATAAATAAATATAAATAATAGGGAATGAATTACATATTAGTTCCATTTTGTCTAATTATCACTGCATCAAAAAAGTCCTCGATCCTAAAGGACGGCAAGCAGTGATTGATGATCATCTTCATCCAAAGTCACAAGTATAGCATGGCATGCAGTACAGCACTGCCGTAAGCACTCCTGGCATCACGGCATGGTAATGAAGTCGGTTCAGACGCGGCTAATAGTGCGAGCGAGTAATAACTTGTAACTGCATTGTGCTCGACATCTCTCACTTGAGGGTAGGCAGACACCACCACTGTCTGACGAAATATTGTAGAGGCAGTTATACATATGCAGAAGGGTCTAACCAGCTTTTATCGATGTAATTTTCGTAGCAAATACCAAATGAACTATTTTTTTAAACTATAGCTAACTTGTTTTTTTTTTTGTAAAGTTATTCAACAAATTTTTTGTTTGTAGTGGAATATCATCAGATGGGTTCTTCCGCTCTAGGGTAGAGCGAGATGGCGTGTCAAACTTTTTCTAATCCACCTATGTTCCTTTATTTGCTCCTTTTTGGTCTAAGGCCACGATAACTTTTTCAAACATTCCATTGTAGGAAGCTATTCAGGCTTGCTGACATCTCTTTAGGCAGGCGCGCTGGGAGCGCTACGTGCCATCCACTTGGGCTTAGTCCTTGCCGGACAGTCAGAGGGGGAGCTACCCATGGCTCTTCGTCCGTAAGCCCGCGGCTACAACTGCAACTAAACTTTCCAGATAAAGCTAACATTCACAAGGCAAGAACTCCTATCAACGTAAATGCACAATCATCTTATTTATTACTTTTATTTGATACTTACTAGTTTTTGCCCGTAGCTTCGCCCGCGTACATAAAATATAGCCTATGTCACTCAGGAATAAAGCCGCCATCTATCGTTGAAACAATTTTAGCAATCGGACCTACTTCCAGAGACTATCTCCTACAAACAAAAAATCAAACTTTACCTCTTTTTATATTATAAAGTGTAGATTATTTAGCTATAGAATCGTATTTTGTTTTATCTTTTACCAATACATGTATCAATTACGTCAAGTCCAAGTTTACGAGATTGTTCGAAAGAGTTATCTACCGCGGCCCTGGAATGCAAAAAGCAACTGGAGGTACATACTGTACATAGGTTACAGTCAGTAAAAGTCTGACTTTCTCTCTCTAGACCCAGAGCGGGAGAAGCTATTTGATGATTTATTATTTCAAAAAAAAAACATAAGACTTTCAAGTCTCCTCAAACTTGAACAAACAAGTATAAATCAGTGCAACAATACTCAATGACTTACAGCCACCGATATCTCGTCATAAATCTCGTCGGCACATCTATAAATTCATTACGACCACGAGGGAGAGCTCGTCAGGATTCATTCTTTTAATTTATCGGCTCCTAGTAGCGCGGTGGCTAATTTGATACCGGTTGTGGTTTCGTTGCCCTGGATATTAGGCTTAATTTGAGATTGTAAAATTGAGATTTATCTTATTTAAATTTAAGGCCAGTTTAACTCTTCAATCGTGATAATTAGAGACACAACAGAAAGACAATGGGTGCGCGAACGCCGGCGTTCGCTCGGGGTTTAATGAATTAATCGTAAAAAAATTGGAATTAAAAACGATTGGATGAAGAATTTTTTTTACAAAAAAAGAAAAACAACCGTTTTCACAAATTCACTACAAAAACACATGAACGTTCAATATAACTTTAATTTTGGAAGTCAGTTTTTCTGGTAATGTTTGAAAAATAGACATCAAATTCTTTATTCAGTAATAGGGAAGCTATAGTGTCTGTAGAAAAAAACTGATCGGTTACTTCTAGAGTAAGCGTACTACTTCATCGATCCCTTCAACGCTTACCATCAGGTGAGATAAAACTTGTGGTCAAAGGCAAGCCAAATGAAAAAAAAATGACGTCTGAACTTCTATTTCGTTTCATCAATATACAGTTTACTCTATCTTCTTTTATAACTTCGTGCTTTTCGAATAACTGTGCACTCTATAAAATGCAATTACTTTCCTGTTCACCTATTTTGATTAACAAACCTGACCATTTCACACATTTCCAATTTCATTACATGTCGAAAATATACTGAGCTATTTTATTACGTTTCGTTTTGGAAATGTGTTGGTGGTTGATTTCATTTATTTTGATCAGGTTTCTTCAGATGTTCGAATCGTATAGTATTATACATTATTAGAAAGAAAATGGCATTTATTGGTATTATAAAAATGGAAGCACATTAAAATTAAATTAAATAACTACACTGAATAATGCCAAAAGGCAACACAAGGCCGCTACCTGAAGCTGATTGTCAGTTACAGCCATTTTGTTTCCAGTTTTGAGCTGTGTGAACCAAATTCAAATACAAGAGCGATGGTTTGATTAGGAAAGTTAGATCATTATAATCAGGTGATAATTCAGTTGGAGAAGCTTCAGTTTCGATAGGTATTCCCTTGTTGTTGTCACTCAATCACCAAACGCTGCACGCCTGACACCTGAGGTATTCCTGTCGCACTGTACTCTAGTACTACGTGTACAGCGTGCTCAGCATCGCTCAGGAGGCGCCACCTGTCCACGATCTTGGAATACTTCACGTGTTACGGGTAATGTACACAGAACCAAACGGTTTGACATTAAGAGAGATTGATTGTGGATAAAATTGACATCATAGGTTAATTCTACCATGATGTGCGTTACAAGACGTCCGGTGATGTCGGTGCAGACCCAGTTGAAGATGGTGACACGAGATCATCAGCCTCAGACAGAACTGTGCAACAAATGCACAAAAACGGGAGAAATAGTGAGAAGAAAGGAAAGCTTTCGAAGTAGATACAGTTTAACAAGACGTTATAGATCTACTGTGGTTCCCAACATAACCCAACTAAGACAGGAAAATAAACTGGTATTCTAGAGTCCATTGACAACCTTTGCAGGAAACAAAAGGCAGACAAACAAATGGTTAAAACTATGATTTATTATTTTATTCATAGCTGTAGTGCACGGTGTCGAACGTAAAGAATAGCACCATCATCCCATTTCTTCTCGTGGGTGTCCTAAGAGGCGGCTAAGGGTTATTAAGAGACAAGCACCTTAGGTCACCGCGTGGTGGCGGGTAAACCACCAACAAAAGCATTCCCAACGAAGTTTAGTGTAAGGCCGACTGTATTAAAAATTAGCCAAATCTTTTTGCAACATGTTAAAAAACGCGTTGCGTCGACATCAAATATGGACAATATAATGGGACAAGAGCAGTTAGACGATAAGGTTTTATTTCGTAGTTCTATATTATGCTTACAAAAAGATAAACAGCCTCAGGTTCTAATAAACTAACTTTGATTCAATTTACTACGCATTGATCAGTGTTCGGATTCGAACCCGCGATACTGTTCGCACCGTGTCTCATTCTCCACTTATCGCTCGGGTTATCACGCTACTGTTCCACGAAACATAAATCAAGTTAGAACAATATACTAATACCTCCTTATTTGGAAACTGGTTTATATATTTATTTACTGCCCAATGTACACGCTCGATCAACTTGGTTCCTGAAGCTATGATCATAAAAATAAATGGACATGTCATAATTTGATACATCTATACACATAATTACCTACAGATAGGTTATTGCAAAGTTAACATGTTATATGATTTATGAATTATCTTGCTAAACATAATCCTTTTTTACGTGGGAAATTGAAAAGTTGAAAGGAAATCGTTTGTCTTGGTATGGTCATGTGAAAAGGAGGGACGAAACGCATGTTGCTAAAAAAGTTATGAGTTTACATGTGGATGGACGGCGGGGGAGAGGGAGGCCAAAGAAAAGATGGATGGATTGTGTGAGAAGTGATATGAAAGAAAAGGGAGTTAGTGATAGCGTGACGAGTGACAGGACAGAATGGAAGAAAAAAACGTGTTGCGCCGACCCCAAATAAAACGGGACAAGGGCAGGAAGATGATGATGACGTGGGAAATTATCAAATTTTAGTCAGTAAAAGCTCTCGCTGATGATATTCAGCAACAACACCAAACTGTACCCCCGATTTAGTTTTCATTAGTTTTTTTAATTCATCTTCTTATTAGCGTGTCGATGGCAAAACTTGCCTGGCCCAGTATTTGGCCACGGTAATGCACTGATGCTGTCATTAGATTCGTACGTGAACAGGTAATAGGGCACGTTATGGAGGATGGAAGGTGGGACATGGACTGTGGAGAGACGTCGCACAATCACTGAAGGCCAGAACCGTCTAGGAAACTCAACCTGTGGAGATTGTCTTTGCTGCGCCCAACCTGGGTGCGGAGTCTGTTTGGAGTTTTCCAGGTTGGCCATGGTAACCCGTGACCAGGAGAGAGGTTTTCCCATGGCTCGATAAAATCAGAATCTAGTTAATATCAAACATAAAAAAAAACTGGGGTTTTTATAATTAAAAGAAATTTACGAAACCATATTCACACCAAAAGAAGATTTTTCCGTTTCAAGAAAGGCTCGACTTACTGTACCTGCCTAAATTAGTTTACCCCTTGGCAATGAATTATAATCATGACACATCTCCTTTATTTCTATGATCGTTTCTTATAGTCTTTAGCGGAAGAGTTTAATTATAAATATGTTCTGGAAACAATGGCGACAGCGGCAGGATTAAGATTTCGTTGTAACAATAAACTGGCGTTTGGAGAAACATGACCTTGTTCGCCGTAAGCTTTTAATATAACACGGATTTAGTAAAGGACTAATTGCTTTATGTGATATTTGCAGTACAATGTTGGTATTATTATTTTATGTTATAATTCATTTATATTTAAAGATTTGGTCACAAATTCACAATGTAAGACTTAATTACCAAAAAGAGGTTTTATCACCATAATTTCAGCCGAAAGAAGTCCACAGCTGGACATAGCCCTTTTTTTTCTTTTTGAAAACTTACTACAGATTTTTCGAATAAGAATTTGAGTTGAGTATTTTTCAAGCTGTGATTTACTATAAAAGCTGCCACACTTTGGTACTGGCAGGCTTGGTGGTGACAACTTCAAACACCAACTTGACGCTGGCGGATGCAGAGGAGTTCAAGTCCTAATCTCCTGTCATGGGCTGCGAGGAGAAAAAATATTCTAACATAATTTAGAAACCGGTTCTGTATGTAGGTACATCATTACCAGATGCGGCTATTAACATGACCACCCACTATACCCAAATTATCTAAAAACTCGAAAAGAAGAAAAATAAATTGATCTATTGCGTGTGTGTGATATTATAATTTGCGGATTTTGAGCATACTTTTCTCACTATCGATTAGGAAAGAATGCGGCTCGCATATTTGAGATAATTGTATTTTTTCCGTTACAAAACACGGTCCATTGAAATAGATTCCGCCGCAATTAGCCGAAATCTGATGAATGACATCAGACGTGAAACAAATACTAATTACTGCGTGCTACTTCAGTGCAGCGCTGTGTACATTTTTTCACAAAGCTCCGCAGCTCCGCATCTCAATAATGAAGATGTCACTCGGACACTCGTTAGTGGCTGTAATGATCTGTAATAGGTCCTGAGACGAGGCGGGGCCTCCATTAGCCTGATGCCTGATGGGTTCCGGCAACTGAGGAGCAGCCGTGTCACGTGTAATCAGACACTGCTAATTTTGTGCACGATCATACGTCTGAAAGAGTACGATAAATAACGTGGTTTTAAAATATTCCAGTCTTGTTTTTCTTACATTACAATCTGCTGCAGTTTAAAAGCGGTGTGTGTTATTGTAAGGTTCCTTTACATTTCCATGTTTTATTAACCTTGCGTTTGCATAGCAAAGCGTAACACCAATAACTTTCTATTTATTAGAGATGATTTCTAAGTAATAGATAAGTGTAGATAAGTGGCAATGGGCAGGGCACATTGCTCGCAGAACAGATGGCCGTTGGGGCCGAAAGGTTCTGGAGTGGCGACCGCGTACCGGAAGACGCAACGTTGGAAGGCCTCCAACAAGGTGGTCTGATGACCTGGTGAAGGTTGCGGGAAGCCGATGGATGCGAGACGCGCAGGAGCGTTCGTTGTGGCGACGCTTGGGGGAGGCCTATGTCCAGCAGTGGACGTGTATCGGCTGAAATGATGAGAGATGATTTAGTCGATAATTTTCTCTCAAAGTAACCAATTCTGTCTTGATTTAAAGACACTCAGGTTGTAGCTGTCAGGGAACACAAACAATAAACAGGTTTTCATTAATTTATGTATTTACAAACTTGCTGTAACTTAGGTGAAATTAGATTTGGTCTGTAACTGTTACTGTAACAACTCAGTACCATATTTATAACTTAGTAAAAGATTGATTGATTAGTACGATACGATACCCTAAATTAGTGTAGGCATAATGTACATACCTGATAGGTCTAATCCACTAACTAGGTAAGTAACAATATGTAGATATTCAAATACAACATAATAGGTAAGTAGACTGGTTTTAATAATTTTTATTGTTATAATTCGTTATAATATATAATTTAATCAATGGTTTGGTCAGAGCGTTAGTCTATATACTATTCGTTCTTGTTATTGACAATTGTTCGAATATCTGTATGCCAGTAAATGGCAAAACATTGAAGATCACAATTCAAAGATAGACCTAATTTTACCTTGCCATAATTTAATACTATTTAAAAAAATCTTATACCGTCAGAGAATTCCGCTATTTATTTTTATTATTTATTTATTTATGAATGCTTATTGCACATAAAACTGTACAAAGGCGGACTTAATGACTTAGGCATTATCTACCAGTCGACCTTAGGGTGGTGCAGAAACAACATCACTATTAATAAATGAATTCCGGAATGGTTTCTATAATTGCGTTAAGAAATCATTATCTCAAGTTTTCAAGGTAAACAATGCAGTCTTAAAACATGCCTGTCATGGTGCTCCATCACTGCATCCTCATCAGTTATCCTAACAGTTAATAACCACCCAAAGAACCGGCAAAAAAAAAAACTGATCTCAAAGTATCCAAAGTGTCTCCTCCCATCCCATCCATAGAACATCAATAACCCTCTTCACAAAGCCCGCCCTCCTCAGCAACTTGTCTAGACCCACACATAATAGCCGGTGGCTGGGTTGTGCACGCCGGTCACGTGCCGGTAATGCACTCGGCACGGCCCGGCTCCGGACCTGAAACCGTGTTTACCTTCAGAGGAATGCTCGTAATGGCTACATGTGCCTCTCTGGAGGAACATGGCACTGTAATGTATGGGTGTGTGGAAGTAGGTGAATGGGCTTACAATTTGTATTCAACTGTATTGAGGTATAACTAGCGAGCTGCATCTGGATGAATAACTTTCCTAATTAACGGTTAGTGACGATAATAAAGGTGGTGTTGATAGTGCCAATACAACAGGTAGTGATTTAGTACCAAGGAAGAAATCTGCAGTGTGGCTTTTCATCAACTTTCCTTCAAACAGTAGGCGGCTATTGGCAATTATTGTATGCTGAATACTAAAACCACTACCAAGTACTAAGTTTTCAATTAGGTACTTAATAGGTAATAGGTATCCTATGAACACCGATAAGTTTGATGAAGAATTTTTGTTTTTCTTTCTGTAACTTAGCCTACCAACAAAGCCAACTAAGCCTGCTAACCAACAAAACCAAACAAGACAACTAAGCGACTAAGTGATCAACTAAGCTACTCGTAACTGTCTTACTGGCAACCAACGTTTGCATGATCTAGTTTTATTTAAAAACAAACATTTGTTTATTTCCTTGTAATGAAATGCGATGCGTCTTGTTGATATTCACGACCGATGACGAGTCGACTTTGTCCCCAAACCACCCATAAACATTCGGGCTTATTAATATTCCATAGCCCAAATACTCGTAGAATCACAAAAACATCGCTAAATCAAAAACGCATTTTCTCGCCGAATTCTTCAAACCGAATATGATATAAACAGAAGGCATTATGTAAAGTGAATCGCGGCAGCTGTTCTGTCATGAATAATTCAGAACTCGTTGTCAGGGTGCCTGGTCCACTCGCGAAGACTGCGCAATGATGTGGGGCTCCGGAGGTAAGCGAAGGGGTAAGGAATTAGGGACGTTTAGTTTATCGAGGCTTTTTGTAACTGCTGGAGAGCGGAACGAGGGTTAAATAAGTAGCCGAATGCATCAAAAAGGTTTTACATTTTTAACAGTATGGTTTGGTGCAGTTACTGAGTTATTGTTTTCTACGCAGTAAAAGTCGTGTTCGCGTATTTATGCCTTTACAAAGTATATTGTGGAGTATACACACGGAGTTAATGCGCATCTGAGTATTAATATGCTCAAGTTTGGTTTTGTAGCAGCCTATAACTAACGGGCATACAACACGTCCGACCGCGACGGCGGCCGGCCGGGCACTGCCGAGCGACCGGCCGATCTCTCAAGTCTGTGCGCCCGCGCTGGCGGCGCGCGCGCCTCCACTAACGTACCGCGGCACCTCCGCCACACCGCTACGTCATCGGACAACATGCCTCCTTGGAGTTTGGTGCGCTACTGAATGACGAGTTTTTTTTTTTTTTTTTTTTTTTTTGTGTGGCCTCTCGCAGGTCAACCTCTGAGGTTGTCGTCTGCTCAACCGAACTTGCCTGTGGCGGCCCTGAATAAATTCAAAGCCTCCAGCCAGGGCTTACTTAAAAACTACTTATAAATTTAAGTGACAACGCTAAGGGCACCCCCTGTGGGGTACGAGCCTCGGCTTAGGGCGTCACTGGGGGAGGGCAGCAAAGGGACGGGCTGGATCGAGCAAAAACAATAATATTTATTATTATTAAGGGAATTTTTAAAGCTACAGCTCAGCGGCGCGGGCTGGCTCGAGCAAAAGTCGGGGAGGACGATTACGTGAGTTTCGCGGCGGACCTCGGCGGCGAGGCCTGAAGGATGTCGGTTTGTAGTGTTTGCGAACTGTACTGGTTTCCCTACGGCTCTCTTGGAGCAGGGTGATGGGGTCGTCTGGGGTGACTAGAGTGTGCCTTGGTCGGCGAATCTTGGAGATACGGGAGGGTTCGTAACGGGCTGCCCGTACGATGAGGGGGTTTCGATGTTTCACAGCAGAGTCAAAGAAGCGCTTGCACAGGCGCTTCATGAACTGCTGTATGGTGGGGACTCTGAGATCCAAATGGATGTTCTCATTTCGGACGTAATAATGGGCTCCTAGGATCCTACGGAGGATACGGTTTTGGAGGGTCTGCATCCGGTGGATGTGACGGGCCTTGGCATGTGCGAAGATCGCACCGGCGTACGTCAAGATCGGGCGGATGACTGCGGTGTAGAGGCGCAATTTGCACTTGCGTGACAATTTGCTGCGGGCAGTCATCATACAGTGAAGTCTACCGTGAGCGAAAGCAGCTCGCGAGCGAGCCTGCTTTATGTGCTCGGCGAAGGAAAGGTTCTGATCTAGGATCACTCCGAGGTACTTGGCTTGCTTTGCCCAGGGGATCGGCTTGCCGTACATGGTGATCGGAGGGGGGGGGAGAACGGTTTTAAGCGGTCTCCGATAGAGAACCGCCTGACTCTTATCAGGGTTAACCTCGATCCTCCATTTCCGGAACCATTCACCCAAATGGTTTGCGGAGTTTTGAAGGTTGCGAGCGATAGCCCTGGGGTCACGACCGGAGCAATAAATGGCCGTGTCGTCAGCGAATAGAGCCAACTGGGCCTTTTTGTCTTGGGGTATGTCGCTGGTGAACAGCGTGAAGGCAAGAGGGGAAACTACGGAGCCCTGAGGGACTCCTGCCCTAATCGGATGAGGGGAGGACAACGCTCCTTCGATGCGATAGCGGAAGGTACGGTTCGACAGAAAGTCTCGCAAGATGAGCACGAGACGGTCAGGCACGCCGAGTTGGTAAAGCTTATATAATAAGCCATTGTGCCAGACCTTGTCGAAAGCCTTTGCTATGTCGAAATACAAGACGCCCGTCATCGCGTTACGTTGGAACCCAACGCTTATGTGCTCTACGATGCGGTGGACTTGGTGGATGCACGAGTGTTCGGTACGGAAACCGAATTGCTCGTTGGGGATGAGACCCTTTGTTTCGGCGTAGTCTTTGAGCCGCTTATAAATAAGCCTCTCGTAGATTTTGCCGAGAACGTTTAGGAGACTGATGGGGCGGTAGCTGGTGGGGTCAGACTTGGGCTTGCCTGGTTTGGGGATACCTATGACGGTGGCCTGCTTCCAAGCTTGGGGGAACATGTTGTTGCTCAATGCGCCATTGAAGATGGCGGTCATTAGCACAATGAGTTGGGGGGGGAAGAGTTTGAATACTCTGTTCGTGATGCCGTCGGCTCCAGGGGCTTTTCTGGGCTGAAGCTTTTTGACTATCTCCACTACCTCGTCGGGGGTGACGGGGGCCAGTGGATTGTCGGGGTCTTCGACCGGAGGAAGGGAGGCTCTTCGTTCGACTTCAGCATCCACAATATCGATGTGAGCTTGGTCTACTAGGAGAGTGCTAGGCGAGCATTGGGCTTCGAGACTGTCGGCTAGGCATTCCGCCTTTTCAGAATTGTCAAAAGCGACGCTTCCATCGGGGCGGGTGAGCGGGGGCATGGTGGACTCTTCGGAGGAGCGAAGCTTCCTCTGAAGTTGCCAGAAGGCGAGGTGGGTGGGCTCGAGTTCACTGAGCGTCTTTTCCCAGCGGGCAGAACGCAGCTCAATCATGCGCTTCTTTACAGCACGCTGTAATTTACGCATGTGAGCCTTGTTAGCGACGCAGGGAAAAGAGCTGTACGCGCGGATAGCAGCGTTCTTCTCGGTCATCAGAGCCCGTACATCGTCCGGGATTTTCCAGCGACAGTCCTCTGTCGCCGGGATCTCCCTTGAACAATCGTTCAGGACAGATTGTACGTGCTCTGTGAGCGAGTCGATCGCCCCCGCCGTTTCAGTGGCTGAGACTATGTGGTCAGGGATCGAATCCAAATGGGGTGACTCGGTCGATTTCAGCCGTTCGCTTACTTTCTTCCAGTCAGTGACCGTAATCATTTGGGACGGGGGGGGCTGGCCGGGGTCAAGGTTACCCGAGCGGGAGCCAAGGTGCATGACCACTGGACGGTGGTCAGAGTTGAGCTCATGTATCGCTTCTATAGATTGCATACGGAGGTTTACATTCTTTAGAAGCGCCACATCGAGCACATCGGGGCTATGGTTGGGATTGTGGGGAAAGTGGGTATGACTCATCGGACCGATGACGTCAAAGTTGAGGGAAGCACCTAAGTTGAATAGGACCTTCCCACGGGGGTTGGTCAGGGTGCTATTCCAAGCGGGGTGTTTAGCATTGAGGTCGCCCGCCAGGATGACGGAGTCGCTCAAGCTGAAGAGGGCAGTGAGGTCACTGGAGAAGGCGGAGAGTTCGTCGGTCTTGTCTGACGAGGGGGGACAGTAGGCGGAGATGACGGTGATCGATTGATGACCGGTCATGCCCAGCCGACAAGCCGAGTATTCGAGATGAGATGAGGGCGGGGGGGGAGTTATGGGAGTGCAGTACAGCTCTTTTTTATAATATATGAGAGTGCCACCACCGTGACAGCGGGTCCTATCGTTGCGGACTATGCGATAGTTCGCAATTCTAGGGTCTTTACAGTGGGGCTTGAGGAGGGTTTCCTGTACGAGGAAGATGTCTAGCTGATGGTCGCGGAGGAATGCGGCGATCTCATCACGCTGGGAAGTAATGCTGTTTGCATTGAAGAAACCTAACTTTAGGGAACGGGGTTTAAAGGTGCAGACTACTTTCTTTTGTCTATCCATTATGGGGCGACAGCAGGCATCTTGTCAAGTTCGAGCAGCACGGACTCGTGCTGTTCGAAGAATTCCAGGCGCTTTGCCTGGGTCAGTACGCCGGTTGCTTCAGCGGCGTGAAGCTTATCGGCGAGGTCCCTAGCGTCCTGCGTCATGAAAATGACGTAGTGCTCGGTGATGATTTGCCCGATGGACTTTGTCCTCGGAGGGATCACACCAGCTGGCTGGGGGGTCTTTTTGGGGGCCTTTTTGGGGGCTGCTGGGGCTGCTGGGGCTGCTGGGGCTGCAGGAGCCGCGGGGGCGGGGGTAGGCGCTGGGATGGGCTTGGCCATCAGAGCTGGGGGAGGAGGGTTGGCTGGCACCAGGGCCGGGAAGGCTCTCTGGTGGTCCAGCTTGTTCCACGCGGAATCCCGCTGGGGAGCGAGGCGCGCGGGGAGCTGGGCGGAGGGTGCTTCCCTTTTCTGGCGGGCGGCGAACCGCTTTGCCATCTTGGGGGAAATGCGGGGGGCTTTGGGACAACCCCGGTAGTTAGCCGGGTGCCCTGCCTGTCCACACAGCACACAGCTGGGAGGCTCTGTGCACTGGGTGCGATCTTTGGGACGGGGACAGTCGCCTGTTCCGTGCTCGCCCAGGCACTTGACGCACCTGGGTTTGGCGAAGCAGTTTGACTGGGCGTGGCCATATAGCTGGCAACGGTGACATTGCCCTACGATGGCGGGTTTGTATGGCTTCTCGATGGAGATGCCAGACAGGGAGCAGACGGACTTGATCTTGAAGATCGGGTGGTGACCTTCGGTAGGCTCGCAAACGACCAGTACCATATCGTACTGTTCGCGGCCACGGGACTTGTGCAGGCGGTGGACGGCTGTCACGGGGATCTTTTGGGCAATGAGGTCCGACTTGACGTCGTCCGTAGAAATTTCCTTGGGGATGCGCCTTATGACCACACGGGTCGGCGTATCCTCGGGAAGAGAGTACGTATGAAAACATACGATTCTTTCCTTTAAGGATCGGGTAAGGTCGCGGTAATCCTGGGCGGAGGGAACTGTTACCTTAATGCCTTGCTGGCAAGCCTTGGCATTTGTGTAATTGATCCTACGATCATTACACATTTTGGATACCTCAGTCCACTTGGACTTGTCCTGTATGTACAGGGGAGGCGGGGGGCGTTGCTTCCTAGAGGGAGCGGAGGTGGAGCAGCTAGCCTGCGAAGCGGGGGCGGCTGGGGCGGGCTTGGTGGTAGCTGGGGCGGAGTTGGTGATGACGGGGGCGGGGGCCACGGTGGTGGCCTTTTTCGGCTTGCTAGCGGCCTTGGAGGCCCTAGCCTTGCGCTTACCTCTTTTGCCGCCTACGACGAGCTGGAACTCGTCGTCGGAGCCAGAGGAGGAACGAGCGTCGTCGGAGGATTCCGACGAGCTCTCGACCGGGACGGTGGTGTCCATAGCCTCGACTGTGGACGCTGGGGTCATCGGGGCGGCCTTTCCCTTTGACTGGGAAGAAGCAGGGCGGTTGGGCGGGAGGGTAGAATCCTCATCGTCGGAGGAGTCCGACGATGGGGTCGCCTCGACGTGGGTCAGCTTCCGGGGTGGAAGGTTACCCGTGGGCGGGGGGGTGTGGACGTCATCGAGTGACGTCCGACGGGGGCCGGCGTATTCCTTGAAGGGATTCCCCCACTTCTCTAGGAAGGAGGGGTCCTCCAGGAGGACATCCTTGAAGAAGGCGACGATAGTCATCACCTCCTTTTGAAGGAGCGGGGGCATCGGGGTCATAGTCGTTTCCGACATGATGACCGAAAAATATAGGGAGGAATTACCAATAGGGGAACATGAGTCCTAGGACTCTCTCCTACGTCCCTAGCACCTAAGTCCCTGGGTGGACGGGCCCAGGGGTGAGTGACCCTCCCAGCAAGGGTTGTGCACGCTGGGAGGTGTGTACCTAAGGGTGAGCCCTAAGCTTGTAAACCGATCGCCAGTCTTATTGTGCGATCGGGCCCTGACTGGGTCTGGTGCGAAGGGATAGACACCCCAACCGACACCAGGTGTGTGGCTGAAAGAGAACTCGGAGTGATAGGTCTGACTAGGGGCCACCCCCAAGGCCAAGACCTAGCTCCCGACTCCAATTAACTGCCTAGCCCTGAAGGGGTTCGGCGGGTGTATCGGGGCAACACCCCCTTGACTTTGTTGACACCGTTAGGTTTCCCGTCAAGGACCACGAAACTGTGGGTTTTCCCTGAAGGGGCACAACGTTTTTCGACAATTTCCGTATGGAAATATTCTATCGTTCGCTGCCTTGAAAAAGGCGGCTTCGGATAGTGGGCGTGGCCGGGCGACCACTGATGACGTCACGGCGGGGCGCGACGTAGGCGAGTGGTGGGGCGAGACACGGAGCACAGAGCGGGCGCGGAGCACAGGGCGGCACGTCCGATCGGGGCGAGCGTCGAGCGGGGAATGATGATGTCTGAATGACGAGCCTCAGCGCTACATATTTATATGAAGCGATCACTGACGCTCTCGAAGCCAAGAGCGTGTGGTGCGCGGAGGACAACGCGCGACCGTCCCTGATTGGTCTATCCAAATATCAAGTTAGGTAGGGTTGATGTACCACTACTTACCGAATTGTAGAAACCTATATAACTGGCCTAAATAAATAAATTCTATTCTATCGCATTACTACAATCGTATTTTATTCTGAATCCAAGTACCGACCTCTCTAAAGTGGTGACCCCGCGTTTGAACATCATGTTGAGCCAAGAAGAAATCGAGATGGTTACCGTCAAGTCTCGCATTCCGTCGTTTTGGTGCGATAAACCTCGACTTTGGTTTGCGCAGTTCGAGACGATGGTCGCTAGCCAAAAACTAGGCGATGAAGCTAAGTTCGGTCTCGTGGTAGCACAGCTGACGAAGGCCGACGTAGAACATATTAGCGACATCATCATGGCAGCGCCGAACACTGGGAGATACGTGGAAGTAAAGAAACGCTTAGTATCGGTCTATGAAGAAAGCGAAAGTAAACAGCTGCGCAAGTTGCTAACGGAAATGGACCTCGGAGACCAGCGCCCATCACATTTACTTCGGCGTATGAGGGACTTGGCGACAGGCAAGATGACCGACCCCACCCTACGTTTGCTCTGGATGGAGCACCTACCCGTTTCGACACGTGCAGTGCTATCAGTTAGCAACGAAGGTAGCTTGGAGACTTTGGCCGTCATGGCAGACAAAATGCACGAGCATCTGAAGGAGGTCAGTACAGTGTGCTCGTGTCAACACCAGCCATCAACATCACAAAAACCGGCAACTAGCGAAGGCGACCGGACCATAATGGACAAGCTTGAGGCCCTGACCAAGGAGGTTGCCTCACTCAAAATGAGCCACGCAAATCATCATCAACGTCGTCAACGCTATTACCGAGATCGCTCCCGTTCCCGTTCCCGTTCAAGATCGCAAGGAAGACACAACCAAATGTGCTATTTCCACCGCAAGTTTGGAAAAGCAGCATACCGGTGTAGAAGTCCATGCAATTTTAAAAAGCAGCAAACACCAAATACGGAAAACTAATTATGACCGAAGCTCAGGCGGTAGCTGAGGTCGATGAAATATCCTCATACCGTCTATTCATAAAGAACTATTTCACCGGACAAAACTTCCTCGTCGACACAGGCGCAAATGTCTCCGTACTACCCGCAACCGCACGGGAGAAGAAGCAGACGCCAACTAATTATCTGTACGCAGCAAACGGAACACAAATACCCTCATACGGTGAGCGTACAGTGTCACTCAACATCGGCATGCGACGACCCTACAGCTGGAGTTTCGTGATCGCAGCAGTCAGTAGGCCAATATTAGGCGCCGATTTCCTGCGTCATCATGCCCTCATGGTTGATCTCCATGGAAGAAGGCTGGTAGACAAGAAAACCAACCTATCAACACACGGAACCGTGACAACCGCACCAGAAGGAAGCGTCAGAACGATCGACGACAAGTTACCTTATCACGACCTACTCGCAAAATATCCAGACATTACAAGACCCAGTATACGGAAGATATGTCTCGGTGAGGTGGAACATTATATCGAAACCACGGGCCCACCTATCTATACAAGGGCAAGACCTTTGCCACCACACAAATACAACGCCGCTAAAGAAGAGTTCCAGAGTATGATGGAACAAGGCATTTGTCGTCCTTCCAACAGTCCATGGGCAAGTCCACTTCACCTCGTGTTGAAGAAGGACGGCAAATATAGACCCTGTGGCGACTACAGAAGACTCAACGCAGTGACAACTCCTGATCGGTACCCAATACCTCGGTTACACGACTTCACCCATAACCTACAAGGCAAGAAAATCTTCACCAAAATAGATTTACAGAAAGCATACTTTCAAATAAAGAACCGAGAAGAAGATATCAAGAAGACGGCAGTCATAACGCCATTCGGCCTGTATGAATTTACTCGAATGTGTTTTGGCTTAAGGAACGCCGGCCAGACCTTTCAACGCCATATCGACAACGTCCTGCGCGGCCTACCCGCATTCCCATTTGTCGACGACATACTTTTGGCATCAGAAAACGAGGAAACGCACAGAAGCAACCTTGAAGAACTGTTCAAGCGACTCAACGAGTACGGTCTGCAAATTAACGTGGCTAAATGCGTCTTCGGGCAATCGCAACTCGACTTTCTGGGTTATACAATAAACTCAGAAGGTATCACGCCAACCGAAGAGAAAGTCAAGGCCATCAGATCGTACCCACTACCTAACACAGTAGAAGAACTTCGCCGTTTTGTCGGAATGATAAACTTTTATCGTTCGAACATACCGCAAGCCGCCGAACACCAACGAGAATTGAGCAAGTACTTCCACAACGCAAAGAAACGCGACAAAACCCCAATTCAATGGACCACAGAAGCCAAAGAAGCGTTCGACAAATGTAAGAAGGACGTAGAAGACGCAGTATTGCTATCATACCCATCACCGAGCGAACCCTTCGCGCTGATGACAGACGCATCGAATACATGTGCTGGAGCCGTAATACAGCAAAAGATCGACGGCAAATGGAGACCTCTGGGTTTTTTCTCGAAGAAATTTAGTGACGCTCAACAAAAATACAGCACATACGACAGAGAATTGCTGTCCATTTATATGGCAATGCGTCATTTCCGTCGAGTGTTCGAGGGACGTGAACTGATAATATACACGGACCACAAACCACTGTTACACGCCTTAACAGCTGACAGTAAATCAGAAACTCCACGACGGACCCGTTACCTCGAGTACATCGGACAGTTCACATCGAACATTCAACACGTGACCGGCAAGGACAACCAAGTGGCGGACGCACTATCTCGAGTAGAAGCCATAACCTGCCCCACTCCAATCGATTACACCGAATTGGGAAAAGTGCAAGCTCAAGACCCCGAGTTGAAAGCGTTAAAAAGTACCGGAAAGTACAAATTCAAATACCTTACAATGCCGAACTCGAACACAAAGATTACCTGCGAGATGTCTTCAAATACTGCTCGACCATACCTACCACCAGACTTCAGAAAAACCGCATATCACGCCATTCACGGCCTTAGCCACCCTGGAATAAGGACTACAAGGAAACTGGTTACGTCCCGTTACTTTTGGCCGTCAATGAATCGTGACGTAGGCAACTGGGCTCGAGCCTGCGACCCGTGTCAGCGAGCAAAAGTACAACAACACACAAAGTCACCCATGGCAAGCTTTCAACAAGCAAATCGGCTGGAACATGTACACATCGACATCGTCGGACCGTTACCAACATCCAACGGGTACCGATACTTGCTGACGATGATTGATCGGGCTACCAAATGGCCAGAAGCCTGCCCACTGGAAGAAATAACCGCAGAAAAGGTCGCCAGCACATTATACGAGTGTTGGATATCGAGATTTGGCTGCCCTGTGACAATTACCACCGATCAAGGCAGACAATTTGAGTCGGAGTTGTTCAGGAAACTAATGCATCGCATGGGAGTACATCGCACCCGAACCACCGCCTACCATCCGCAGTGCAACGGTCTCATAGAACGTTGGCACCGAACCCTCAAGACCGCACTAACTGCGCGACTAAATACATCAACATGGGCACAAGAACTACCCACCGTGCTACTAGGACTGCGTGCATCAATTAAAGAGGACGTCGGTGCGAGTACGGCAGAGTTATTATATGGCCAATCACTACGATTACCCGGCGAATTTTATCAAGCATGCACCTTACATAAGGACACAACTTCGAGTCTAATGCATAAACTGAACGAGGCATTCAAGAGGGCGCAGGCGCAGCGGACATCAAACCAACATCGAGCAATATTTGTCCACGACGAATTAAGACACTGCTCCCACGTATATGTCCGTAATGACTCATCGCACAAACCTCTAACGCCGACATACGACGGGCCGTTCGAAGTCATTAAGCGCAGTGATAAATATTATACTGTACAGCTACGCAACAGATGTGCCAATATAACCGTCGACCGATTGAAGCCTGCATTTCGGTTAAATGTGGAGCCAGAAGCAGCAGTTCAACCCTCAACACCTACGTACGCACACATTACCAGATCAGGCAGGGTATCGAAACCCCCGGTACGCTTTGCTGGAGGGGAACCATGTAGCAGCCTATAACTAACGGGCATACAACACGTCCGACCGCGACGGCGGCCGGCCGGGCACTGCCGAGTGACCGGCCGATCTCTCAAGTCTGTGCGCCCGCGCTGGCGGCGCGCGCGCCTCCACTAACGTACCGCGGCACCTCCGCCACACCGCTACGTCATCGGACAACATGCCTCCTTGGAGTTTGGTGCGCTACTGAATGACGAGTTTTTTTTTTTTTTTTTTTTTTTTTTTTTGAGTGGCCTCTCGCAGGTCAACCTCTGAGGTTGTCGTCTGCTCAACCGAACTTGCCTGTGGCGGCCCTGAATAAATTCAAAGCCTCCAGCCAGGGCTTACTTAAAAACTACTTATAAATTTAAGTGACAACGCTAAGGGCACCCCCTGTGGGGTACGAGCCTCGGCTTAGGGCGTCACTGGGGGAGGGCAGCAAAGGGACGGGCTGGATCGAGCAAAAACAATAATATTTATTATTATTAAGGGAATTTTTAAAGCTACAGCTCAGCGGCGCGGGCTGGCTCGAGCAAAAGTCGGGGAGGACGATTACGTGAGTTTCGCGGCGGACCTCGGCGGCGAGGCCTGAAGGATGTCGGTTTGTAGTGTCTTCGAACTGTACTGGTTTCCCTACGGCTCTCTTGGAGCAGGGTGATGGGGTCGTCTGGGGTGACTAGAGTGTGCCTTGGTCGGCGAATCTTGGAGATACGGGAGGGTTCGTAACGGGCTGCCCGTACGATGAGGGGGTTTCGATGTTTCACAGCAGAGTCAAAGAAGCGCTTGCACAGGCGCTTCATGAACTGCTGTATGGTGGGGACTCTGAGATCCAAATGGATGTTCTCATTTCGGACGTAATAATGGGCTCCTAGGATCCTACGGAGGATACGATTTTGGAGGGTCTGCATCCGGTGGATGTGACGGGCCTTGGCATGTGCGAAGATCGCACCGGCGTACGTCAAGATCGGGCGGATGACTGCGGTGTAGAGGCGCAATTTGCACTTGCGTGACAATTTGCTGCGGGCAGTCATCATACAGTGAAGCCTACCGTGAGCGAAAGCAGCTCGCGAGCGAGCCTGCTTTATGTGCTCGGCGAAGGAAAGGTTCTGATCTAAGATCACTCCGAGGTACTTGGCTTGCTTTGCCCAGGGGATCGGCTTGCCGTACATGGTGATCGGAGGGGGGGGGAGAACGGTTTTAAGCGGTCTCCGATAGAGAACCGCCTGACTCTTATCAGGGTTAACCTCGATCCTCCATTTCCGGAACCATTCACCCAAATGGTTTGCGGAGTTTTGAAGGTTTCGAGCGATAGCCCTGGGGTCACGACCGGAGCAATAAATGGCCGTGTCGTCAGCGAATAGAGCCAACTGGGCCTTTTTGTCTTGGGGAATGTCGCTGGTGAACAGCGTGAAGGCAAGAGGGGAAACTACGGAGCCCTGAGGGACTCCTGCCCTAATCGGATGAGGGGAGGACAACGCTCCTTCGATGCGATAGCGGAAGGTACGGTTCGACAGAAAGTCTCGCAAGATGAGCACGAGACGGTCAGGCACGCCGAGTTGGTAAAGCTTATATAATAAGCCATTGTGCCAGACCTTGTCGAAAGCCTTTGCTATGTCGAAATACAAGACGCCCGTCATCGCGTTACGTTGGAAACCAACGCTTATGTGCTCTACGATGCGGTGGACTTGGTGGATGCACGAGTGTTCGGTACGGAACCCGAATTGCTCGTTGGGGATGAGACCCTTTGTTTCGGCGTAGTCTTTGAGCCGCTTATAAATAAGCCTCTCGTAGATTTTGCCGAGAACGTTTAGGAGACTGATGGGGCGGTAGCTGGTGGGGTCAGACTTGGGCTTGCCTGGTTTGGGGATACCTATGACGGTGGCCTGCTTCCAAGCTTGGAGGAACATGTTGTTGCTCAATGCGCCATTGAAGATGGCGGTCATTAGCACAATGAGTTGGGGGGGGAAGAGTTTGAATACTCTGTTCGTGATGCCGTCGGCTCCAGGGGCTTTTCTGGGCTGAAGCTTTTTGACTATCTCCACTACCTCGTCGGGGGTGACGGGGGCCAGTGGATTGTCGGGGTCTTCGACCGGAGGAAGGGAGGCTCTTCGTTCGACTTCAGCATCCACAATATCGATGTGAGCTTGGTCTACTAGGAGAGTGCTAGGCGAGCATTGGGCTTCGAGACTGTCGGCTAGGCATTCCGCCTTTTCGGAATTGTCAAAAGCGACGCTTCCATCGGGGCGGGTGAGCGGGGGCATGGTGGACTCTTCGGAGGAGCGAAGCTTCCTCTGAAGTTGCCAGAAGGCGAGGTGGGTGGGCTCGAGTTCACTGAGCGTCTTTTCCCAGCGGGCAGAACGCAGCTCAATCATGCGCTTCTTTACAGCACGCTGTAATTTACGCATGTGAGCCTTGTTAGCGACGCAGGGAAAAGAGCTGTACGCGCGGATAGCAGCGTTCTTCTCGGTCATCAGAGCCCGTACATCGTCCGGGATTTTCCAGCGACAGTCCTCTGTCGCCGGGATCTCCCTTGAACAATCGTTCAGGACAGATTGTACGTGCTCTGTGAGCGAGTCGATCGCCCCCGCCGTTTCAGTGGCTGAGACTATGTGGTCAGGGATCGAATCCAAATGGGGTGACTCGGTCGATTTCAGCCGTTCGCTTACTTTCTTCCAGTCAGTGACCGTAATCATTTGGGACGGGGGGGGCTGGCCGGGGTCAAGGTTACCCGAGCGGGAGCCAAGGTGCATGACCACTGGACGGTGGTCAGAGTTGAGCTCATGTATCGCTTCTATAGATTGCATACGGAGGTTTACATTCTTTAGAAGCGCCACATCGAGCACATCGGGGCTATGGTTGGGATTGTGGGGAAAGTGGGTATGACTCATCGGACCGATGACGTCAAAGTTGAGGGAAGCACCTAAGTTGAATAGGACCTTCCCACGGGGGTTGGTCAGGGTGCTATTCCAAGCGGGGTGTTTAGCATTGAGGTCGCCCGCCAGGATGACGGAGTCGCTCAAGCTGAAGAGGGCAGTGAGGTCACTGGAGAAGGCGGAGAGTTCGTCGGTCTTGTCTGACGAGGGGGGACAGTAGGCGGAGATGACGGTGATCGATTGATGACCGGTCATGCCCAGCCGACAAGCCGAGTATTCGAGATGAGATGAGGGCGGGGGGGGAGTTATGGGAGTGCAGTACAGCTCTTTTTTATAATATATGAGAGTGCCACCACCGTGACAGCGGGTCCTATCGTTGCGGACTATGCGATAGTTCGCAATTCTAGGGTCTTTACAGTGGGGCTTGAGGAGGGTTTCCTGTACGAGGAAGATGTCTAGCTGATGGTCGCGGAGGAATGCGGCGATCTCATCACGCTGGGAAGTAATGCTGTTTGCATTGAAGAAACCTAACTTTAGGGAACGGGGTTTAAAGGTGCAGACTACTTTCTTTTGTCTATCCATTATGGGGCGACAGCAGGCATCTTGTCAAGTTCGAGCAGCACGGACTCGTGCTGTTCGAAGAATTCCAGGCGCTTTGCCTGGGTCAGTACGCCGGTTGCTTCAGCGGCGTGAAGCTTATCGGCGAGGTCCCTAGCGTCCTGCGTCATGAAAATGACGTAGTGCTCGGTGATGATTTGCCCGATGGACTTTGTCCTCGGGGGGATCACACCAGCTGGCTGGGGGGTCTTTTTGGGGGCCTTTTTGGGGGCTGCTGGGGCTGCAGGAGCCGCGGGGGCGGGGGTAGGCGCTGGGATGGGATTGGCCATCAGAGCTGGGGGAGGAGGATTGGCTGGCACCAAGGCCGGGAAGGCTCTCTGGTGGTCCAGCTTGTTCCACGCGGAATCCCGCTGGGGAGCGAGGCGCGCGGGGAGCTGGGCGGAGGGTGCTTCCCTTTTCTGGCGGGCGGCGAACCGCTTTGCCATCTTGGGAGAAATGCGGGGGGCTTTGGGACAACCCCGGTAGTTAGCCGGGTGCCCTGCCTGTCCACACAGCACACAGCTGGGAGGCTCTGTGCACTGGGTGCGATCTTTGGGACGGGGACAGTCACCTGTTCCGTGCTCGCCCAGGCACTTGACGCACCTGGGTTTGGCGAAACAATTTGACTGGGCGTGGCCATATAGCTGGCAACGGTGACATTGCCCTACGATGGCGGGTTTGTATGGCTTCTCGATGGAGATGCCAGACAGGGAGCAGACGGACTTGATCTTGAAGATCGGGTGGTGACCTTCGGTGGGCTCGCAAACGACCAGTACCATATCGTACTGTTCGCGGCCACGGGACTTGTGCAGGCGGTGGACGGCTGTCACGGGGATCTTCTGAGCAATGAGGTCCGACTTGACGTCGTCCGTAGAAATCTCCTTGGGGATGCGCCTTATGACCACACGGGTCGGCGTATCCTCGGGAAGAGAGTACGTATGAAAACATACGTTTCTTTCCTTTAAGGATCGGGTAAGGTCGCGGTAGTCCTGGGCGGAGGGAACTGTTACCTTAATGCCTTGCTGGCAAGCCTTGGCATTTGTGTAATTGATCCTACGATCATTACACATTTTGGATACCTCAGTCCACTTGGACTTGTCCTGTATGTACAGGGGAGGCGGGGGGCGTTGCTTCCTAGAGGGAGCGGAGGTGGAGCAGCTAGCCTGCGAAGCGGGGGCGGCTGGGGCGGGCTTGGTGGTAGCTGGGGCGGAGTTGGTGATGACGGGGGCGGGGGCCACGGTGGTGGCCTTTTTCGGCTTGCTAGCGGCCTTGGAGGCCCTAGCCTTGCGTTTACCTCTTTTGCCGCCTACGACGAGCTGGAACTCGTCGTCGGAGCCAGAGGAGGAACGAGCGTCGTCGGAGGATTCCGACGAGCTCTCGACCGGGACGGTGGTGTCCATAGCCTCGACTGTGGACGCTGGGGTCATCAGGGCGACCTTTCCCTTTGACTGGGAAGAAGCAGGGCGGTTGGGCGGGAGGGTAGAATCCTCATCGTCGGAGGAGTCCGACGATGGGGTCGCCTCGACGTGGGTCAGCTTCCGGGGTGGAAGGTTACCCGTGGGCGGGGGGGTGTGGACGTCATCGAGTGACGTCCGACGGGGGCCAGCGAATTCTTTGAAGGGATTTCCCCACTTCTCTAGGAAGGAGGGGTCCTCCAGGAGGACATCCTTGAAGAAGGCGACGATAGTCATCACCTCCTTTTGAAGGAGCGGGGGCATCGGGGTCATAGTCGTTTCCGACATGATGACCGAGAAATATAGGGAGGAATTACCAATAGGGGAACATGAGTCCTAGGACTCTCTCCTACGTCCCTAGCACCTAAGTCCCTGGGTGGACGGGCCCAGGGGTGAGTGACCCTCCCAGCAAGGGTTGTGCACGCTGGGAGGTGAGTACCTAAGGGTGAGCCCTAAGCTTGTAAACCGATCGCCAGTCTTATTGTGCGATCGGGCCCTGACTGGGTCTGGTGCGAAGGGATAGACACCCCAACCGACACCAGGTGTGTGGCTGAAAGAGAACTCGGAGTGATAGGTCTGACTAGGGGCCACCCCCAAGGCCAAGACCTAGCTCCCGACTCCAATTAACTGCCTAGCCCTGAAGGGGTTCGGCGGGTGTATCGGGGCAACACCCCCTTGACTTTGTTGACACCGTTAGGTTTCCCGTCAAGGACCACGAAACTGTGGCTTTTCCCTGAAGGGGCACAACGTTTTTCGACAATTTCCGTATGGAAATATTCTATCGTTCGCTGCCTTGAAAAAGGCGGCTTCGGATAGTGGGCGTGGCCGGGCGACCACTGATGACGTCACGGCGGGGCGCGACGTAGGCGAGTGGTGGGGCGAGACACGGAGCACAGAGCGGGCGCAGAGCACAGGGCGGCACGTCCGATCGGGGCGAGCGTCGAGCGGGGAATGTTGATATGGCTGAATGACGAGCCTCAGCGCTACATATTTATATGAAGCGATCACTGACGCTCTCGAAGCCAAGAGCGTGTGGTGCGCGGAGGACAACGCGCGACCGTCCCTGATTGGTCTATCCAAATATCAAGTTAGGTAGGGTTGATGTACCACTACTTACCGAATTGTAGAAACCTATATAACTGGCCTAAATAAATAAATTCTATTCTATCGCATTACTACAATCGTATTTTATTCTGAATCCAAGTACCGACCTCTCTAAAGTTTTTAGAGATTTAGGGTGGGTTTCTGAATTCAATATTTTGAGTAAAGAGACCATACTTAAATGCCAAATTATGACATGTTTTTTCAGGCTAAAGTTGTGTTTGAGAAATACTCAACGTCAAATGCTTAAATCAGAAATTGGGGGTAAGGACGAATGTGTTAAACCCAACTTTAATGACGAATTTTGTCAGGTTTTCAGGCTAAAGTAAAGTTTGCGAGTTATATCTAACTTCAAATGCTCAAAAATTGGAGGTAAGAAACATACAGCGAATTTCTGTACCCCTAGCCAAGTTGCTAATCTGCAATAGTTAACGCTAGTAGAAAGCTTCAAATGTACGGGAATGAGGCGCTCTCAACGCTTAGTCACGTGGTCAGAACAAAAGAATTGGCGGCAAGGTCAACTCAAAGCTAACGACGCAAGCGAAACGGCTGTAATTTGGCTAGGGGGCTGGCCACACACAGTCAAAATAGTCTCACGCAGTTAACCACACTTAAATATCACAAATCTTAACTCACAAGCAGAATCTTTTGTTCCCATTAAATTCAATTACTTTTCCAAGAAACTTTTACACAAGTAAGAACACGAATTTGCCTTCGGTACCTTTGCCAACACCGTCTAATCTAAGTTGAGAGGCGCCGCGGGCAGCGCCTAGTCTAGCTACTAACTGTACCCGGACGGTGCCGAACTTAGCCACCGCTGCATGCGGAAGTGCAGCCGCGCGCAATTTCCGGCCGTCGCTCACAGCGCCCTCTGCAAATTAAACTATTAATATAGAATTACGGGATTGTTATTACAAGTGAAGCGTTGAGGTGAAGCGAAGGATACTGTCTTCAGGGCACTTACTAAGGCGTGGTAAAATATCACGCGTCGAGCGAGACAGAGGAATGGAGCTTCAATTAGCCTGTTGATCTAGTGGTTAGTGGGCCTGACTACTATGTCGGGGGTTCGATTCCCACCCAGGTCAAATGTTGTGTGATGAGCACGAACATTTGTTCTCTGTCTTTGGGTGTAATTTTATTTATATTTGTAATTTGTACGTATTTAGAAATATATAAGTATGTTTATCAGCTGTCTAGTACTCATAACACAAGCTCTGCTTAACTTGGGACTAGACGGCGTTTTATGATAATTGTGGATTATTATTATTTTATACACCCTATACAGCACCATCACTTAAACAGTTCGGTTTAGGTCGTGAAATGGATCGTGTTTAGAGCTCGTGGTAGCGCCTCAAGCGGGTTGTAAGATGGTTACATAGAATGGAGTTATATAGTTACCAATGGATACGATTCTAGCTGGGCTGAGAAATTTATTGGGTTATCTTTTGAAAAGGTTATACTACATATTTACTATCTCTTGTGTTTCGGACAGCCGTATTACAGCAGTATTTTTTTTGATATTTTGACCAGACTACTGGCAGTGTTATGAGTTTGGCAGTTTGTCTATGTGTGTAAGGATGTTCATTTGCACTATCGTAGCACATAAACATCTCATCACATTTGGACAAATGAGGCCATTAGATTTACACTTGTATGAGTGTCGTGCGTAACAATAAGATGGCGCCTCGTTAAATCTAATATGGCGGTTAGATGATACAATATATTATCGTTCCTCATCGGGTTACTACGACCTGTAAACGCCGTATTGCATGCAAAATATTTTAAACAAAAGCCAGTTTCAAACAACAAATTAATTACAAAAACGGCAGCTAGTCACAGACTCACAATGTAAATAACTGCGCCTCCAAGAATGCGGAATTGTGCGTATCAACGGGGTAGCCCCCGTTAATTAAATGTTTTCAATGGCCAGGGGAGGCTGGGGAGGGAGGGACACGCGCCGGGGAGGAGGGGCCAGGGGGTAAGCTCTCACAATTTGTCACGACATTTGATATTGTATTTATTGCGTTCAATAAAAAGGTTAGAGCAGGTTCAACAAATGAGTGGGTTTTAAGGGTGTTTTTCAACGTTTAGGGGTTGTAGAGACAATACTGGATGGGTTTGAGGGATTCTCATATTACCGATAGTAATGTTACGCAACTGGTTTCAATAGAAAACATCAACAATGCTTGTTGATGAACTTCCCTCGAAAATGGTTTCTGATATTTGAAAAGTAAAACCTCGTTATTAAGTACAAGATTTGAAGGAATGCGCATGCATCTACTGTTACACCTGCACCCTGAAAGTGATGTATTAGGTTCTGTATCAAAAGCAACTAGGGTATAATCGTTAGAGAGTTGTGTTGTACATAAAAATTTAGTAGGATTTGACAATTTATGTACAAAGGCGAGGTTGCTATCAAGAATAAGTTTTCTCCCAGCAAACCTTTCAGAAATCATGTTTGTGGGTAGGCTCTACTGACAATATAAGCCTTTAACATAAATAAGTCATTTTTTTTGAGGTGAGAAATCATCTTTTAATGGTTCTACGATGGAGTGGAGTTGTCAGACGTTTACTGACTAAAACCACATCCGTGTGCTTTCTTTGCCTTTTGCCTTTTAGGCGAATTTTTGGAAATGAAACTGCGGTGGTTTCCCTTTCAGTAAATGATAGGGACTTAAATGTTTTGAAATTCTATTTATAGGACATCCTCCCATCTATTAATTCATATGTTTCTGTCTAGCCTCTGAAGGACTCGCTTTGAATACACAGACAACAGACAGACTCATTTTGTTCCAAGACACGTTGCTTCCAGGTAAAGTCGATAGAATAATATAAATAATACATAGGTAATGATTGAGATATTAGACGTTTTGCAGTACGTGCCTTCCTATAAATAGTTCAAGGTCACTTTGTCTGTCACTGAACTATCATTTAGGTCATATTAAGGTGGATCTAAGCTAGAAGAGCTTAAATTCGTATAGTGTCGCTTGTGCTCGGTTCCTCTAGAGAATTTAGGCTGCGCTCATGCTCGTCTACACTAGTGACTTTGTGACTTTATAAAAAGCATTTAATATAATTGAAAGGAGTTTAAATGTAGGTGGGTTTGGTGTAGGTGCACAGGTGTTAAGGGGTATCCCCTGTGCTACATTCTGCAATACAAGGCAATTCTAAAACTTTGACTATACAGTTGGCACAGTGGGTGAGCGATTCGCTGCTGTGCTATGTGTCGCGGGTTTGATTGCCGCATTGCCTACTTGTTAAGTACTGATCCTGTATAGATTTTAACGCCGTCGAGGTCGAACGCGGCGAAGGTGGTGTGACGATCTGATCATGTTCGCGGGGCGAACTTGTCCAGAGATCGCCCTAGACAGAGAGGTTTGGAAGGAGAAAGAGTGAGTGAGTTAAAAGAGTGTCCATGGATTTTTTTGTTAGTTCTTCTCCATAGAGATCTACGCTTTGGAACGTGAAATTTAGCTTTACTTTTCTGGGACTGACCGAAATTTGACTATTCAAAAGTGCCTACATTTGGTCTATTTGAAATAAATGACTTTGAATTTTTTAATTTTGAAAGGGGAGGCATTTGCCCAGCAGTGAGCCATACAATACGCTATTAAAAAAAATACATAGACTAGTCTATGACTGCGATCCCACCTATGGCAAACAGTGATACCATCGTTGATGGTGAGGCACACTAGATTATTAAGATCCTATCCACTCTAGCCTTGAAGACACCTACATCATCTGACGCATCATCCAGTTTTGAACCTTTGAATCGAACTAGTGAAAACACAAGTTAAGTGAACTCATTAAATTATACGAAACTAGCTGCTCCCAGCGGCTTCGCCCGAGTGATAGCAGAAAATTATCCCAAGGGAACATACTTCCGGGATAAAAAGTATCCTATGTCCTATTTCAGGACATGGTATATCCGTGTACCAAGATTAATCAATATCGGTTTTACCATTTAGGCGTGAAAACGTAATAAACAAAAAAACAAACAAACTCACTTGCGCTTTTATAATATTAGTAAGCATTATTTTGTGGTGTTCTTAGGTACTGTTCTATATAGCTCGCACAATTGCGGTATAGTTGCAGATCATTTGATACCACTTAAGCCTACATCCTAACTGTTCGCAGCCAACACTTAAACCTACGTTTAACACCAATTCGGCCGATTTAAATTCTCATGAGAGGCTGTGTTAGTAAAATTCACTTAGTACCTATATAGCGAATATTTCTCGATTAGCATCAGGGCTCGCAGTGGGCGTTCACCAGTTCACCTTTTTAGGGAATGTTCACTTAAGGTTTATGTATTTTGTGCACTAATAGGGCATTATGATGCTTCTCTAACTAGCGCCATAATTGTGTAGCGGCTCAGTGGGCCATTGAGTGTACGACTTTATGTCCGGAGTTAATACACCTGACTTTTTAGTAAATATACGAAGAAGTGGCAAGTTGTGGCCAAGAGCCAGGAACTTTGAGAAGAATACATAGGTAAACCTGCGTCCAATACTGGGACAGTACAAGCTAGATGTAATAAAATAGTAGATAGTAATACAAGTGTGTAATGTTTGTGATTACCGCTGAAGCGGCGTTTAGAGTAGGTACCGCAGATGGTAATCATCAATACTCATGAGTATTACGACGTTTTTCAATACATTTGTGAAGAAAATCAATAAAACTATTAATACAACAGTAAAAATAATATTATAGTTGTGATTTTCCTTCCAAAGTTCCAAGTCTCCAGGGTTATTATGAGATATAAAAGAAAAAAGATAATGTGTGTCGAAATTGAAGAACACACCAAGGTTATTTGCGTACAATCATACCCAGGATTCCCGGGTTGTTTCCTAAAGACCCGGGAATCTTTAAATCAAGAGTGAATAGGTTACTTCTAAAAGAAGACGTAGCGTTAGAAGGCCTCCTACAAGGTGGGCCGATGACCTGATAAGGGTTGCGGGAAACCGATGGATGCGAGACGCACAGGACAGTTTATTGTGGTGGCACTTGGGGGAGGCCTTTGTCCAACAGTGGACGTCTTTCGGCTGAAATGATGATGATGATGACGATAACTCCACCTCCCGTTTTTTAATCGTGATTTTAGTATTTATATATACTTACATTCGATTTGTTTGACAATAATTTATATAGGACAATTGCCGTGATCAGGTTATTTCTGGGGAAGCGCACCACATCGTCGCTTTCCATCAGGTGAGATAGCAGTCAAGCACGAACCTGTCAACAATAAAAAAAATGTAGCAAATATTCTTACAAAATCATTCACTCGTAAGAAGTCTGTCTAACCACAGACATACGCATGTATCCTTTCTATCAACCCTAGGACATCCACTGCAACAGGACATTGCTCAAGAAATCGTTATTCTGATAAGGAGAGGCTCACGACGCCATAATGAGATGGAAACTGATTCACTTGCAGTGAAATGTGGCTCAAATCGGAGCTATCTCGCGTTATCAGTAATTGGACGTGTTCAGGTGATAACGAGACATACGGACGGACAACTGTTGGCGCAGTAAAAACTCAATCAGGAACACACCTAGTTGGGTTGGGAAGCATTTTTTATGTTACGACACGACTGGCTATGCCAGGGCCCAGGGCCCTTGATTGTCTCTCGATGGTGTGTCCTGTCAAATGGTTGCTTCTAAAACCACTACACATATTTCTGCTGGGTTTTTTGGAGTATTTTTTGGTCCTAAGTTTCAGGCTGGAAATAATCTGTATAGTTGTAAACACAGGTTGTAAATTAGGTAAAATCAATTTAAAAGAAAAAGTGAGACCCAGACAGTCTTCCAGAAAAACTTCATTAAAATCCGTTAAAAAGGTTTAATAGGAGATAGCGGATAAACAGACTAACGAAGAAAGACATTGTTTTACTATGTAAAGATAAAGTGGAATTCCCTGCCGGAGTCTGTGTTTCCTATTGGCTACAACTTAGAAATCTTTAAGTCAAGGCTGAATTGGTAGTTTCTGGTAAGCGCGCCCTATCGTCGACCGCATCATCGCTTTCCATCAGACTTATACTTTGGCCCAGGATCACCAAATACTAGATCGGTCGGATGGTTTGTAAAAACGCCTCACGACATGGCGACATGACTATCACCTATTCTAAACAGCCTCGCACAATCCGTTTTATTCGACCACTTTATTCCAAGTTTGTTTTAAGGTCTATAAAATTTACAACCAGTCCCGATAAGGGCCCCACCACCGGCGGGTGTTTGTTCAGATTTATCACCTCATAAATAAACATAACATGTTACAATTATATGAATTCTTCGCCATGATGTATTCCAAGACAAATTAGTTTCGTGGGGAAATTATTTCGGTCATAATTTTGGAAGCCAAACGGTTAACAAGGCTGTAAATCAAAACTGTGGTTTTAGATTGTAAAAAGGTAACTTACGACATTTATAACCTACTGTTTTTGAGTAGCTTCATTGTAGGGTTACTTACTGCAACCCCTTTTATCACAGAATAACATAGAATAATATTTTATTCAGTACATAATACGATTACAAAACAACAGCAATAACATAAAATAAAAGAAACAGTACAGCAGATTTTTACAATACAGTTGCGCAAAATACAATACAGAGCGTGCCGCCGTGGCCGAACCAAAAGAGTGGCCGTCTCAGCAATTGCTGGGCAACCCTAGTAACACACGGACGAGGGTAAATGAATAAAAAAAATCTAAACAATAGGAAGATAGAAGAAAGTAAAAAGAAAATAAGAGAAATGTAAGAAGAATTATTTTTTTTATGTCCATAACAAATAATAAACGTTTATTATTATTACGAGTATTTATTATTAAATAAGCTTTTCGAGGTCGTCGCCGCTTTCTGAATCTTATCTCCAAAAATATGATGACCACTAATATATTTTTCTGCGGTTCGGTTCTGATGCTCCAAAACCGAACAAGCAGAAAAATACTCTATTAAGAGCTCGTTGTAGTTATTCTCAAAAAACAAACAGGTATATATATATCATTTTTCTCATTACCATCTTAATAATTTATTTCCGTAAAAAATTCTTCAGCACACTAACCCAATTTAATTGAATTATTTATGGAATGAAGATAAGTGGCGATCGTTTTGTCACCCCGTCACACTACAGGACTATATTTACGGCGCTTTCGGCAGACATGCGCGCGCGCATACCGCAGTGATCCGCGCCTTCCTGCTGGTTCGCGTGACACTGCGCAGCTTTAGCAGACAGGGCGCAGTGGCCAGATTCGTATGACTAAGTTGGTTATTTTTTATACTTATAGACGTATAAAAGAAATAATCTGAACGTGAACTAAGCCAGAAGAACATTTCGGATACTAATATGCATTGTTATTTTTGTTTTTGTCAGGAAAGTCATCTAATGATACCTCCCGCTCTTGGTTGGAGCAGGAGTGTGTATCAGACTTTTACTGACTGAAAACCTACTCCTGTTCCTTCGTTGCCTTTCATACCAATGCTGAGTTTTTCTTTCAGTAACAAACCCTTGGCCACAGTAGACTTTGACCATTACATGTTTGTTATATGGAGTTGGACTTTGTGAGAACTTTGACCCCGAGTTTGTTTTGAGTTTCTTCTCTGGGTGAAAAAAAATTACGTGTTTTTTTTAAAACTTATTTGCCAAATAAATATAATTTATTTAATATTCTTATGCTATCAGAATACTCAATTGTTCAAAAGCAAAGCATGACGGGACTCTGGCGATGAAAAGTATGTGAGAATATCTTTTTTTTTGATGGGAAAATCATCTAAATGACGCCTCCCACCCTTTTCTTTCGCATCACCCATGGACCCAGTAGGCTTCGACTCTCCTTGAAGCGCGCATGGAACAGTACGCGCCGTCAACGACTTGGCCTCGGTCCGGATGGTTGAACGGAGAGCTACCCAATGCTCGCCGTCCGCGAGCCCGCGCCTACGGTCACCTTGCTAGTTTATCTCACCCATCCATTTTTAGTCCCAATTTGTTAAAACAGAATACAAGTTATCAGATTTTCGATACGGAACACCAAAAAATGCTTTAACATGATTTTGAGGGAATTTATGTAAACAACTCATTCAATATGCAGATTGCGCTGTAAATACTCGCGGCTAATTATTGTGTGGTCTTACGAGCGAAACTGGACATTGAACTTGGACATTTTATCGATTTTTTTGTACTTTGGTACGCACTTCAGTCCTGTAACAGTTTCTTGATCATGTACGATGTCATTTTAAACAGAATTTTTCTCTATTGTTAATGTTCTTGATTGATCTTTATTTTGAGATAGGAAACCATCTAATTGCTTCGACTTCTCGCGCTCTAGGGTAGAGTGGAAGGCCATTCCCGACTACTACTGACTACAATCGCTCCTATGTCCTTCAGTTACCCTTTGCGTTCTAGGATTACTGGTTTCCTTTTCAGAAATTCCTTGTGCCCCTAGCGAGCAGCCCTGCCGGGCCCCTACGGTTTGCTGATATCTCTTTCAGGCACGTGTGTAACCATACGCGCCATTGACGATTTGAGCTCGGTCCAGACGGTTACCGCACGGCCTGAAGGCGAGTTAATCATTGCTCATCGTCTGTAAGCCCGCGCCTACAGTGGCTGGAAGTCGGTTTTGGGGGTCTCGGCGGCTGGTGTGTGAGGATGTCCATTCCCTCTAGCGGCAGACCATAGCCTGAACCAGAGTCCAGCGTGAGAGATCGCCGCCGCCTCCTGATTATTCTACAAAAAGTTATTTAGTGGTGTGTGAGTCTACTACCGTTGATGATGACTTTATTTGATTCGAAATGAGTTGTAGAGAAACGATAATCCAGCTATGAAAAAAGTATAGGTATCTAAGCAACAAATATTTTATAAAGGTTAAGCAGGACATGACTACATTATGCCTGAGAAGCTGTGAGCCTGTAAAGTACAGGATTAGTGCCTCTGCAGACTGTGAAGGAGATGTAGGGTCTACCTGGATGTTCTTTGGATTTGGAAAGAAGCAAATAATCGAACGGGATGGAGGGAGGTCTTTGCCCGACAGTACGATAGTACAGGCTAGTAAACCATAAAAAAAAAGTTTTCTTTGTAATTTATTGTTGCTCTAAAACAACTATACCGATTTAAGAAATTCTTTCACAGAAGGCTGCTTTTTCATTCGAATGATTTAGGCTATATATTTTCTGCATTCACGTGGCCGAAGCTACTGAAAAAACCCAGTCATAACTAAAAGATAAAGTTTAAAGTTTCAAATGATAAGCATAGCATGAGTACCAAAATACAACACGTACTATCTCTTAACACTTCCAACTATGGGCTCATTACAAATAGTTTGATTTATAACATTTGACCATCATTCAACACATAACCTTGATAGCTAACGACTCCGTTTAATATGTTGCCCATACATGGGCACCTGGTATAAATAATATAGATACGTCGAAGCCCACATACACGTTACAACAACGATCAGCCCAGCACTTAGTTATATGGCCGCCATCAAAAACACCTACAAAGTTAATGAGACCCTACATCTTAAGTATTGAAGTATTGGTATATCATTGGACGCTCAAAGTGCCGACAGACAGACAAACAAACACAACCTCACACTCCTAAAACTCCACCTACCTCCTTATTACAAGGACACAAGGTTCAAGGTTAAATGGAGAGTGTACTTTGAAGTGTAGAAATAAGTTGGCACGTCAATACGCGGGTACAGACGTCAAATCAGTGATCGTTGAGTTGATGTACTTCAGTTGATGATTCTACATTTGTTTTGTTGACTGTACTTCAAGTTATTTGTGTGTGAATTTGTTTTTGAGAGGTTTTGAGGATTGCATTTATTTTTGCAAGAATGTCTTAATCTGTGGTCCTAGTCCAAGTAGATAAATAATACTGAAAGTTTCTGGAATGCTTATTATACCTTGTCTTTGCTATCGGAGGAAACCTTTAAAAGGTGCCTAGACTTTTAGGGAAAAGACCAGGGAGTCTTACAAAAGCCACCCCGGTGAAAATGGGCCCAGGGTATACTTTCGTACAACCCTTGGCCCCAGTAGACTTCAGAACAGTACGTGCCGTTGACGACTCGAGCTCGGTCCGGAAATCGGGATCGGGACCCTGGCGGCTGGGGCGTAATGGCCGTTCGCCTAGCATTACTGCTTCACAGAAGGAGGCAGCCACTTGCCATTCCTCCTCATTCCGGTTTATCAGCTACCCTAATGTAACCATAATACTGTTGAAGTGGTGAAGTTTCGAAGTAAAGAAATTGTATCATGGGACTGGGTTCTGCTAGCGACTACATCCGCGTAAAAGTAGATTTTTCCGTGCATTATTTAGGATCTCGTTTTATTCTCTTACTGGGTAAAGTTTTGAAGATTCCTTTGTATTCTTTGCATACATCATAAAAGGCTAGACGGACATGAGTCATTAAAGTCATGGCTTTGCTTTTTATAGTACTCGTATACAGAATATCTCGTTATCTTTCCTATGCTCCCGCACCCTCCGTGACGTGTTCCTCTCACGGCAGTATTTCGGTCACCTGATTGGCTCCAGGCTGGCAACCTGCCAGCACCAACAGCTGCTAATAGCCAATTATGAGTCCGAGACCTGATCAACTCCTCAATGACGTGTTTCGGAAGATTACAGGAGCAGACGAAGGTTCATGAGCGGATCTATCTAATATCTAATTGGGTTGCAGCCAAAGGCTTGCGAAAATAAAGGGCCCAAGCTTCAGTTGCAAACAATGGACTGTATGAAATAAATAAAATAAAAATAATAGCGTATAGGGATAATTTCGGTTGGTACAACGTTCCACGAAATGCACATATCAGAAATAGTTTTCTCTAACATTGGAGCTTTCTTCTAAAATTATAGCCCGGTCAGAAAGAAAAACATACGATGAAATATCAATTTCTACTTTGTTGCACACATAAAGTGAGACAGCACTATCTACCACTGATGCTCCTGCTCTGTCTAATCAAGAGAACAATGAAATCAAATAGTTGCAGCGCGCAGTTTCAGACATTCATCTTATACCGTTAGTCAACGAGACGAGACGTTGCAAAAGGTCTAGGTTCCTAGCTATAAGATTTTAAACTTCGTGTATTTCAATTAATTTTGTAATTGTTTCAACATAGGTTTCTTCTAAGTAAGCGCGTTTCATCGTCGAGCGCATTGTCGCTTTCCATCAGGTGAGATAGCGGTCAAACGCGAACCTATCAACAATAAAAAAAAGCAATAGTCTGTGCAGGCTTGTAAATGGTTCGTCGTGATCTACCCTCTCTTTATATTTTTTATTGTTAGCTTTAAGCCAACCAAACAAAGAGAAAAATAAGTATAATAAAATAGAATTATCACTGTACTATACAATTTTACATAAGTTAGATTCGTAGATATATGTTATAAGATTGATTTCTGACTCAAACACGGCGATTTTCTTATTATGAGTACTTACTGCAGAAATCACAGGTAATAATAAACCAGCAAAGTGCGAGTGGAACTCGCGCACGTTGTGAGCAAAAAATTCAAGTTTGTTGTATGGTAACCCCCTTAAATATTTATTTTATTTCATTATAATGTGCCATGACTTCTGAACTATATAAATAGAATCTAAGTCCTGATGTAAGGGTTTTTACAGTACTTATAATGCCGTATGAAATGGCATGTTTTATTTTTATAGTACTTACTAAAGCCATAAGAACGAAAAAGCTTAAAAAGAGTTTAGCAATAATGCAGACTTGCCCAATTGCCGAATGTGCACAGAGTTCACCTTCCGTCTGTGTATGTGAAGCTCGTTCGCTCGAATTACGACTGATTGTGACCGGGTGCGTGATAGACTTGTCTACGTTCCTATCCCGACGTATTTCAGTTGTACACCAGTGTGTAAAATTTTGTTGTATAGAGCATGAGCTTGGGTCGATTCAGAGTATTGTGAAATGTTTTCTAAAAAACTAGCTTCTGTCAGCGGCTTCACCCGTGTGAAAGTAGGTTTCTCCATAAAAAATTTGAACCCATCGGGGGTTTCTCCATCCTTTCCGAGGGAGGGGGGTTCCTTTCTTACCCAGGGGGTGAATTTTAGAAAATCTTCTCTAAGTGTTCTCCTACGTCATAAAAGGAAACCTAATGCAAACTTCCACGCTCCCAGTCCCAGTAGTTTTGGCTATACGTTGATTTGTCACTCAGTCACTTTCTCCTTTCTTAAACATTACTATTTTTTAGTTACAACTACTTAATGTACAAATACTTAATGGGCTTGTTAGAAAAGGTCTTGTTATTATTTAAGTAAAGTCTCAATACAGTATATTCATAAACAGCAAAGTTATTAGTGTTTGTTTATATTCCAAAGTTTTCTAGTAGCTTTTGTTAGATTAGATTCTAATATGAATTTACCAATTATGGCAAACGTCGACCATTTTGAGATTTAGTTTTTTCGTTTTTGACTAAATATGATCAGTAACGGATATGGGTAGAGCTTAGAGCCCTGTTATATTCGTAGATTACATGTGCCAAATCGAATCCTATCCTAATCTATCTACCGAAGATAAAACAATGTTTATTTCATCTGGAAACAACTGAATTTTATGTTATGGTGGACTAGTCTAATCTCATTTAATGTGCAGTTTAATGCGACCGACTCCACAAGGTCACGCAGACGATAAACACAATTTTCTAAAACAATAACTGTGCCGCCGCCCACGCTTGCCATTAGACACAAACTTTCATTTCACAGCTTTTCCGACATTCCGGCGTTCATAGACGTTGTTTATGACAAGAACAGTTGCTATATCAGTTACAGATCTTTATGGAGAACCGCAGGTGTAAATTTGCTCAGGAGATCATGCGCAGCTCTGTAGACCACTAGACTGATGAAGTTTTAATTTTATGGAGTTTCTTATATTTCAATAGTGAGATAGGAGTTTATTTTTGAGATGGGACGAAAAGGTAAAAAGTTATTAAATTACTAATATTCTAAAGAGGTAAAGGATTAGGAAATACTCTTCGAAATTACTGAACGGTTTACGAAAATTCTTTCGCAGATAGAATCTGCATTGAGTGTCATTGGTTACTTGGAGAAGCCTACAGAGCGAAGCCATGGGAAAAACTATTACTATACATAGGGAATGAAGTCAAAATCGGTTCAGTAGTTTAACCGTGAAACCGTATAAGACAGATTTACTTACACATTGATAATATTAGTATGGATTAACCGAGATTCTATTTACAGGAATTAATATTATTTTAACCTACAACGAATAAATAATTACTCCCACAGTATTTTATCGTATCTATTTTACTATTTGCATATTTTATTTATTTAGCAGATGAAGTGCCTAGTTAGCGCTTTGCCTTGGAGTTATACAGAGACCGAATGATACCGACTTATTTGCTTTATACGGGAGGGCCGCCGAGCTGTGAGCAGAATATTGAGCAGTTGGCGCCATTATTTGTATTAATATTGCTTTTATTAGCGGTATTTAGGAAGACGATCAATAAAATATATTCAGGGACGCTTTGTGGTACCACGGCAGGTTGTATTTAATGTAGAGAGGCGAATAAAGCCTAGCTATTTTTTTGGAAATCTAGTTTTATTTCTAATTTCTAAGTAAAAGCGACTGTTTTCACTGGCAACCGTACTCCGTAGGTACCGACTGTAATTGAAACGTAATCTTTATAGCCTAATCTCTTTCAACCCTGAGAAGTGTTTTGTTAAGGAAAATTTCGCCAAAGGGAAATTTTAGGTAATTCTAAACGGAAAATTATTCAGGACATTGAACTCGGAGGCTATGTGGGAGGGAGTAGAATTTGTGAATAACTGAACTATCATAACTTTTTATGACATGGGAAATCATCAAATACATTCTCCCGGTCTGTGGAGAGGGAGGGAGAGTCAGATTTTTACTGACTAAAATTCACAGTGTTCCTTTACTTGCCCTTTATTACAAGGGCGGTATGCGGTAGCTTTTTTGAAAAATCCACAGCCCAGAATTATCATTATTATCATCGCATGACTTGATTCCACGATCTTATTTCTACCATCGGATAACCCGACGAATGGCGAGTATCCACCCTTACGTTGTTGAAACCTCTAAGGTTCGGACCAAGCGTTTCGCCTCGACATTTATGCCGCGTACATCGAAGGACTAGAACAATTTGCCTGCTGTTTTCTTCCCGTCCGATTATAATTTGGATGTCTTCAAGGCTAGAGTAAATATTCTCTTAATAAACTAGCGCGCCTCATCAACGATTGCATCACTGCTTACCATCAGGTCGCTCGATCGACGATCCCATCGCAGTTAAGCACTAATTTATATTAATAAAAAAAAGTCTAGGATATTAATATTCATAGAAAATATTACATATTTGATTCAGGCAGTGGATCCAGCAATTCGGCGAAGCCATTAAAAAACTGGAGAGTACTCATGGACATCAAGCAAGTTCTGCCAGATTGAAGTCCCAGGTATCCTTTAATGGCTTGTTTAACTCGAAGTGCAAAAAGTAGCAATTGTCAATAAAAGTAATAGTGATTATCATAACGTGAAGTTATTGAATGCTCCATGTTGTACACCATGCTCCCGGCTGCCTGCATCTACCATCTACATACCTTTTATGAATATTCTGAGGAAACCTACATGGAGTACAGCAGCGTGGTGGAGGTGGCAAGAGGTGCGTACTGGTTTGAAAGCCTTTACGCGAGCTTTTTTATCTGCGAGCCTGGAAGGTATTTTAATAGTGGAAATATCAAAGTCAAAGCATTTATTTCATACTTTTAAGTTTTCAAGAAGAATTTAATGTTGATTGCACATACCAAAGCATAGATCTGTATGGAAAAGAATGTGGAAGAAACTCGCATACCTAGATCTTCAATCTAAATATTATAATATGATATTTATTTGCGTTGTAATTAGTAACTAATGGTGTTTTCGAAAGTTTTAATGTTTTTTTACTACAATCCTTCGGACAACAGTGGACGTGTTTCGACTGAAATGTGGACGGTAATTACACGTTTTAACTTTTCTTTGACACGGTTTAACTTTTCTTTTAAACTGAATTATTAACAGTATCGTCATATTTCTTGATTCTATAATCCTCGTCCCGCTGACTTATCAAGAAGCAGCATGATGGATGCAGGCACGCGTCCCTCCCGCCCCGTGCGACAGTGCGCGGCGCGCGGCGTCGCTCACAAGTGGCGGCCCTCGCATGCTTTCCGCATAGTTCCTTTTTACCCACGGGCTCTGCGAGCGTCTGCTCACCCGCCCTGGATTAGTAGCGCGCTGGTACTACCAGGAGAGTGGCGTATTCTGGAAATAATGAGGTTTTTAAGATTTTTTAAAATTAATTTATCTCATGACTCGAGGGTCATGGACCTTTGGAAGGCATACGAGGGGCCGAAGTCAACTTACAGAGGACTCTTAGAAAACTGTTGTGGAATGTGGTACCTGTTTAACTGACGACCTGTACGGCGCTATTCTAGTGTACCCAAGGACAACCTCTGGTTGGTGAGAAACTATTGTGAAATATGGAATACAAAGATACAGGATCATGGTTTTAGGAGGCTCAAGTGGACTGGTAGGAATAATGTTAGAACTATGGCCTCTGCCTGAACGATGTTATTAGTAATCATCGATAACAAGGTAGGAAATGACTTGTATCTTGTACATATATGATATGTGATAATATTTTCAGAGACCCTGACTGGGTTATGTACCTTGAAGCTGTTTTCACAGCTGTGAAAAAGTGCAACGCGGTAATTACAACTTCTCCAGTTATGGGTTGCACTTTTTATTTTAATGATATAATACAATACAGTATTAGTAAGGTTCCCAAATACTATACAACTAGCTAACACCTTCAACTCCATTTGGGCGCTATGCACGCAAATCTTCCTCATTTATCGATCTTCCTAAAAAAGACAAAATCGCATTGCAAATTCCTGGAATAGTTTAGGAATTAGCTTATAAAGACGCAGAAAGTGACTTTGTTTTATATTATGTAGAGATATTTATAAACTCCGCCCTTTTTTGTGGTGGGAAATCATTATATAATTCCTTCCGCTCTGTATGATGTGAGCAACTCCCTTTTGTTAGACTTTATTGACTAACCCACCAGTCTTCTTTTATTTTCCCTTTACGTTCTAGGGCTGTGGTAATTCTTTTGAACAAACCCGCAGCCTGCAAACTTTATCGTAGTTAGATTCCAAATATAGCGTTTGTTCCCTAAGAAGATGGTCACTCACTTATTGCTCGAAAACGTCGAAAGTTTGAACCCACCAACTTTGGCAACTTTAGACATTCTTGAGGAAGGACTTATCCTAACAATAAATTACAAACTTGTGAGTCCAGGGTCCGTGGAATGTCAACAACGCAAGGTCGGCGTCCGGCCTTTATGCCTGAATATTTTTTCTAACCCTTAAATCGATAAGTGTGGCGTTTCGCAGATAAAGTTGGTGGTATGTGCTCGTAGATTTATGGTCTGTGGGTCGAAATGATTGGAATGGGTCTCGCTTATCAGGAATCTACAGCGAAATGAGACGGTGTGGTTTTAATAGGCTTGCCAACAAAATGCTCCTCTTTGTAAAACCAACCATGGATACACAGCCTTTGTGTATTACTCTGTTTTTTTTTTTAACTCGTTAATTAATAGTTCAATTGATATAAGTGGAGAAAGTCATTGTGACCGTAGCGGAATTCGCCCAAGCTGTTAGCGAGGGTGCTATGTAGCCGAGTACTGCAGTGACAAATTTTTATGTGTTCGTATCAAATGAGGTTTTTAATATACTTACTTAAATATACGGAGTCTGATGCGCGACTCGTTTGGGTCTCTTAGCGCCCAGTCTGATACCATACATGTAATCAATAGTAGCGGGTTCTAGCTTGTATACTTTTTCGCACTAGTGCGATAAATAGTTTTGTTAATTGGATGCTTAAAAGTGGGGATAAGCGGGTTTTGGAGTAAGTGTATTAAGTAAGTAAATAAGCAACTGGTTCTTAGTTGCGTTCTATACCTTATGAAATAGTTACGACATAGCAAGCCATCACCAGAATAAGGCGTGCAACAAGACTGACATGTCCCCGGCGTCGATAAGTAATTGTCCAGTAAGCAGGAGCGACCGCCGCTCCGTTTTTGTGTGCGCTCGCCCGCGCCCGTACATGTCCTGCGGTTCGCACAGAGTAGCGCATATCGACGACTATTTTGTACACTGTCTGTTGTGCTGTAGCTGTTCATGATTTTGATTTTGGGTTAAACAGAGATCATTTTATTATATACCTGTACTAGTAACCCACCCGGCTTCGTATGGATGCAAATTAACTAACCCGACCGTTCAATATCAGTGCTATAAGCGAATATCCTGATACCTATAGCGAGTTAGCGACTTCGTTTGATACTATGTAGAGATTATTGTTATTTATTTTCCCTGAAGTTCTCCTTAATATTAACCTAAGTGTAACGTGTTCTTTTTTTAAGCTTTCTTAACCTTTTCTACGCCTCAGTCATGTATAGACGACAAAGCAAAATGTGACAGTGTGACTATATCACAAAACATATTTTACAAGAAACTATTGTTTTTCTTTGTGTTGTAAAAAAATGAAATCGCCGATTTACCTGTTGGCGCACTTTTCCTTTGACGAGACGACTGGCAGTCAAAAGACTATAGACTACGTTCACCGACTGAAAAAATATTCGTGACTAGCTTTTGCCCGCGGCTTCGCCCGCGTACATAAAATATAGCCTATGGTACTCAGGAATAAAGCAGCTTTCTATCGGTGAAAAAATTTTCGCAATCGGACCAGTACTTTCAGAGATTACATCCTACAAACAAAAAAAACAAACTACCTACCTTTTTATTATAATAAGTGTAGATATAATCAGCCCAAATTTTCATGAAAGTAAAAATGCCAACAAACAAAATTGTTACACAAAAACCATCTGTTCGCCACTACCACAGCACTACTCTATGCCGCAGTAGTCCATACAGGGATAATGGCTGCGATTAGTCGCCATTGGGCCGCGACTTCTTGTGCGACTATCCGTCAGATCGCATCGCAGGCAAGTTCGCATCATCAGTTATGTTTTACACTTGCGAAGGCAGTTTTTAACGTGGTCTTTAGAGGTTACATGGTGTTGGGCGAGGAATCTTGTATGTGCGCTATGTTATTGGATAGAGACTAATTGGAACATTGTAGAACAGCTCACTGAGAGCAGAGGTGGCCCAGTGGTAACGGTCCCGACTTACGAGTTGTAGATCTCGGATTCGAACCCAACCAAGTGCATTACTTTGTGTAACTTATTTCATCACCACTGCTTACAAAACGGTGAAAGAAAACATCGTGATTAAATGTGAACATACCGAAACCAAAATTCGAAGACGTGTGACATCCACCGACCCGTCCATTGTGAATTACGGCCCATTCCCTCTCTGGGAGAGGAGGCCTAGGTTCCAGCAGTGGGATTATATGCTGATACTATATATTTATACAACAGCTCACTGTGGTTCCTTAGAAGTGCGGGTACACTGGCAGCTTGTTATTGCAGTGTCTATTCAAGTAGGTACGCATATAGAATTCCTGCATGATTACGGAAGATCCTTTTTAAAGGAATTAAAAGCGATTAAGAAACAAGTTAGGATAGGTAGGTACTTCTACTTTCAATACAGGACATGTCTGCCGCATGCCTGACAAGCTGCGGGCCCATATAATACAGGATTAGTGCCCTGCACAGCGATAAGGGGCCGCGGCAGGCTACGAATATGATTGGGGAGGTACGTTCCTTAAGAATTGGAAAGAAGAAGTGAAAAATCGAACGAAATAGAGGTAGGCCTTTGCGCAACAGTGAGACAATATAGACTAGTAATAAATAACCTATACTACTATTATAAAAGGAATTATGTTTGTATTTTGGTTTGTAATAAAACTATTAGACTGATTTTTTATTTCCCTTTTGAATTCTATTCACATATTCATATTTTCTCTAATAATTTGACTAAAAAGTAGCTGCTGGTATTTTATTTACGACCTAACAAGTAGAAAAATCTAACAAAATCTTTTATAAGTTTCCTTTACCTAATCATCACAGTCCAAAGATCCAATTCAACTCACAAAACTCCTATAATTTAGCGCGATGAGGTTCCCACTGCTCACAATAAACATCTAGGAGTGGTCCTCACCTCTTCGATACGATCTCCTGGCGGCCATGTTGTAGCCATTCATACAATTGCACTCTGTTCTTATTGTTCACAACACATCACGCGTAGCATTTGCGTAATCATACACCTCGGGATACTCTCAACTTATAATCATACTTGCCTTTGTGATAGCTGTCTAGATGAATATAGGGCAAGCTGTAAAGCTCTAGGTTTTAGTAACAAGAATAAATGACCTAATAAACTGTGGAGACAGTACGAAACTAATGGCGACTATTTTGGCTTCTGAATAGAACAAAGTTTGCAAGTTTTAGTGGGCTAGATTATTTTAGAACCATGTAGATTTTTCGGCAGGAAATGGGGGAGACTTAAATGTCAAAATTACGTGTTTTTAAAATACTACTTGTTTGTTAAAAATATTGTTTATCAAAGTTTGATTTAAGAATTTGGTTTTTTAATAAGTTGTTTATATTAAAACTGTAATATTTATTATCATAATTAGATTAAAATTCGAGTTTAACACTGTAGATTGAGTTTAGATTAAACTTGTTTAATTCATTTTGTTACTAACATTATTTATAATCAATTAATTTAAATTAACATAATTAAACTAACTTAAAAAATTTAAATAAAAGCCCTAAAGAATTATAAAAAAAGCAATTTAAAGGCGTCGAAATATTAAACTTAATTATGATTTGCGGTAATTAATCCATTCACGCCTTGTTTTTCCGCGTTGCCTCTTTAACAAACATTGCGTTGGATGAAACAACAAGTCCTCAACCACGCTGACATTGGGGACAGGCGGGTCTGGAAGGTGCCGCACATGTGGAAATACACCAATGTTAACTATATTGCTGTTATTTCCACATGAAAATATGCAACTGAAACAAACGGTATAATCTGAATGAATCAGCCATGTTTTACTTAAAGTGGTTGTAACTTGTAAACAATGTACCAACACGATATTGAATATTGTAAATCGATGCATTATGTTAAACGTCCGGTTTTCACAATAGGCGGAGGGAAATACAGGGAGGTACGTAGGAGGCACATTCGCTTACTTGAGTTGCACAGTGCACTCGTGTAAAGTTTCACCATGACTGTATTCTTCGCAGGGTTACATAGAGGTATACCAATTCGTCAGGACTCTTTTTTTTTCTTAGGTGGGATATCATCCATTGACTTCCCCTGCTTCAGATTTTTACTGCTAAGTTGTTCCTTCTTTGTCTTGCGTTCCAGGGCCTCGGGTTTCCCGTTCGGAAGCTAACCCATGTCCCCGGTAGGCTTCGACCCTGCTGGGCTCCTGAGGTTCTGCTGACATCTCTTTGAGGCGTGTGGAATACTACGCGTCGTAGACGACTCGAGCTCACCGATACCGATACGGCCGTGCTCGGGCTGGCGGGTGTCTGTTCGGAATAGTCACTAATATGGTCCTGGAACGTAAACCGTTTTAGTCCAAAATTTGACACTCACTCTCGCTAGAGCGAGAGAGAGTGGCAAATTTTTCTGGCTAGGGCTAGACCCAGAATGGAAAAAGTTATTTAACAATTTTCCACTCGAATAAAATTGGTGTGTCAATTTGTGTGTTCTGTCTTGTAAAATAGATGACAAGCCTTATACAATGCCGAGACACAGATTCCGGGACGCTACTGAGAGGTTCCTAATGAAAAACCCACTAACGGTTCGAGCAGAGCGATCCAGGAATTACACACAGAACGTGCTCAACACAAGCGCTTGTGACCACTACAACCATGAAATATTAAATTAAACCTATTTGTTAAAAAACTTTTTACAAAAAAAATATAACCGACTTCGATGATAAAAAACACTGAAAAGTATCAAATAACTTTAATTTTGGAAGTCGGTGTTTCTATAATAGTTTAGTCTCTTCGTTATTTAACACCGACTTCCAAAATTAAAGTTATTTGATACTTTTCAGTGTTTTTTATCATCGAAGTCGGTTATATTTTTTTTGTAAAAAGTTTTTTTTATTTTACACTTTTTAGTTATGGTACCACCACTAAAAAGTACCCCTCAGTCAAACTTAAATACCTTATAGTCAGAGCGCATCTCATAACGGTTCTAATAATCCCAAACACGGTTAGATTACATTAATTTACCTTTCGGCTTCATCATCAGTTCAGTTCGATATATCCTCTCCCCCTCTTCTTTCAAACAGTCATTAGACTAGATGCTGGAGAGGGAAAGGATGTATCGAACTGATCTGATGATGAAGCCGAAAGGTAAATCTTTCAATCAGTCATTAGACTAGATGCTGATAATCCCGGCTGTAGCATCAGGCCAGATTTATGTCAACATTGCAATGAACTTAAAATTTAGTCCTGTTTAAAATGAGCCCAAATACGACTACGGTGCTGTAATTTCAAGGTTTGTACTTTTCCTGATGCTCCTGGCTTCAGCATCAGGTCTCTATGTACTTCGGTGTTCTTTATTAGCAGTACGTTTATCCACACATCGAGCCGTTTTCAATGAGCCTAAACTCGATATATCTGCTGTTTGTTGTCGAGGACTTAGGTACTCTGCAGACTATCCTGACTGCAGCATCAGGTCATGACTTGATGATCATGAGACCAAATGTGGCAAATGCCCTATCAAACATCAAAACAATTTACTAAAACAGTCCTTGCCTGTTCGAGTAACTTCTTACTGTTAAGGAGTTGTACCTTCCATCATCAGCCCAGCTACCTGAGATGGTGACGACCATACGCAAATACACAAGATACTTCATAAAATATGCGAAAATCAATAAGTGAGCCTATAAAATTTGAAGGTTGCCCTCGATTTCTCCAAGATCCCATAATCAGATCCTAATTTGGTGATAATGGGACCACCTCAGAAGTATCTACTTTCAAACAAAAAAAGAATTTTGAAAATCCGTCCACATTTGGGGGAGTATTCGACGAACAAACATACAAAAAAAAAAAAAAAAACCTCCTCCTTTTTGGGAAGTCGGTAAAAATAAGAAAAAACGTGATGTTTTTAATTATAATTAAATCCTGCAGATCCAGTTAGCAAGTAGGTAATATAAAGCCAGTACCCAGAGTTGGTCACACCTACCCCACAAACGAACAGTTACAACTCTCCCCAACATTAATACGTGAGATAACCACGCAAACTTTTTCAGCCACATAAAACAAGAACTTGTTCCACGAAAAACACTATAAATTGCGCAAATCTCTCCGCCATTAAAATATGAAGCCCATAAAGGGATGCCGGGGTGACCGGAACTACGGAAGTGAGTAATTACCGTCGGCTGGCCGGCAGGAAGATAACGTAACTGCGTCATCCGTGCATCCCGGAGTGTGGGGCGGGCACTGCCGGGCTGGCCAGTCAAGTGCGCGGTAATGATATTATGCACGTCCGGAATTTTAAACGAAACTTAAAGAGGACTATTTGTAATTAGTCGAGAGTCGAGAGAATTTTATGCTGTGCGCATTTTGTTATAAATGAGTTTTTTTTAGTATCTTTTTTGTAGAGAGGAATTATGGCTCATTCATATGTATATGCGTAAGTACGTAGGTACGCTTATTGTATTTGCTTCTCGATTTGGATTATGTTTGATATACAATTTATTTTTAATATTCACAACGCTATTTAGTCCCAAACTATTCCTAAGCAGAGTTTGTGCTATGTGTGTGTACTATATAACTGATAAACATACTTATAAATGTCTAAATACATACCGTATTATAGATAAATTACACCGAGACGGTGAACCAATTATCCTGCTCATCACACAAACATTTGACCTGGATGGACATTGAAGCTACGACCTCCGGCATAGCAGTCAGAGTTACTGACCACGAGATCAACAGACATAATGAGGTTTTTCCAGTTTTCTTTTTGTAGAAAAGGATGGTCGCTCCAACGTACTTGACCCTTAAACCGTTTGCGTCTGATTGGTCCGAGTGTTTTCGTGCTCTTTTCGCCAGGGACGTGTATTTGCGACCGGTTACTCCATCTCATTTAGCTCTACAATCCCTTTCGGTGTCAGAAGAACTGACGAGATGAAGTATTTGGTCGTGGATGTGCGACCCTGACGGAATATACGCAAGATTGTTTGTCGATTATACCTGACCCGATTTAAAATAAAAAACCTTTTTATAAAAAAAAAAATTACCGGCTTCACTAAAAAATTTAATTGAATTTGAGGAGTTCCCTCGATTTCGCCAAGATTCCATCATTAGATCACAACTTGGTGACTATGGGACCATTTGGGAAGTATACTCTTTCTAACGAAAAATAATTTTTCAAATCGGTTGGCAAACGACGAAGTTATGCGCGAACAAACATAAAAAAAAAACAAACATCCGGATTGAGAACTTCCTGCTTTTTTAGAAGTCGGTTAAAAAGGCTAACGTAAGTTATGTGGTTTCATCATCATCGGGATGATTTTTGTTATACATTGTTCTTATGTCTGCAACTCCAGGTATACCAATGTTTTATTGGTGATATATTAGCGAACAGCGCAGCTACAATTGTCGGTAGCGGGTCGTTGGGTGCGTGTCGACCGAAACAACGATGTACTCGACGAACAAGCGCTCTGTTAGCGGAGTTGTATTGTTGTGGTTCAGTCTACCTGATATATGACATAGCAGTTTTATACACAAGACTAGTTGTAGCCAGCGGCTGCACCCGCGAGAAAATAAAACACTAATTCAACTCAACATATTCCCAGGATAAAAAGCGTATCCTGTGTGCAATTTTTTTTAAGGGATATAAACTAGTGCTTGACTGCGATCCCACCTGATGGTAAACAACTAAACAGTAATGCAATTGTTGATGGTATGGCGCAATAGTTTATTAGGAGCCTAGTTACTCTAGCCTTGATGACACCTAAGTTATAATCGGATGGGAAGATCGCAGCAGGCAAATTGTTCCAATCTTTCGATGTACGTGGTATAAACGATGAGGCGAAACGCTTAGTCCGGACCGTAGAGGTTTTAAGAGGGTGGGTGTATACTCGCCGTACGTACACCCGGCGAGTATTTCCAGAAAATGGTCTACCCGTGTGCCAAATTTCATCTAAATCCGTTTTAAAGCGTGAAGGAGAAACAAACTTTCAAACCCGGGCAAGTTCCTATACTTATTCTGTGAGAGTTTGCTTCATGCCAGGATTCTAGGACAATGGGAAGTACTTTATGAAAGTTGATTCCGTTGAGGATGTTGAAATATACGTATTCTGCAACATAAACGGTCGTATCTTTTTTTTCGCTAACTTACAAGTTTGGTTTTTTCACAGCTTCAAGAGACCCCAGACTTGAGTATATGGTTTGAATTTTAACTCGATACCGCCACGCGTTCCCGAGATAAAGGGCCTTAACAAACAGACGGCCCACTAAATGATCATATAAGGTTTCCTATTTACCCTAAAGAATAAAAAAGAATCATCTTATTCGTATAAATAAACGTATAAACGATGGCTACCATCAAACCAGGGTGCATACTAGTAGGTATACACCCTGGCCATAACTCCGTGAAGGGCTTACGTTAAATAATGAAGAAGGATCAGGCCCCCTTGGAGTCAAGCGTGATGTAATGCACTCAGCCTGAGAACCGGTGGCACATGACAGATGGACAGACGTAGTATCTTGTGTGGTCGGAAAATTGCACGTCATCATAAAAATGTAGGTATAGTTGTACGTTTAACAATCTGTTACTTGATAGGTGCTTACTTTAGAGATTTAATAGCTATTTGAGTAAATTAATACTTTTGACACAAAGCTACATAATATTTTGTTAATTCTTTGATCATTTTTAGGGTTCCGTACCCAAAGGATAGAACGGGGTTCCGTTCTATCCTTTGGGTACCATTTGTATTACCAAAACCCCGCTGTCCGTCCGTCTGTTACCATGCTATATCTCATGAGCCAGACAGTTATATAGCTAGACAGTTGAAATTTTCACAGAATGTTTTTTTGATGCCGTTATAACAACAAGTACAAACAGAATAAAATAAATATTTAAGTTGCGCTACCATACAAAAAAGGTGACTTTCATGCCATTTTTTTGCTACTGATGGTGACCAAATTTCGTACCGTATACGAAACTCTTCATGTGCGAGTCCAACCAATCTGTCAGTTTTTTTTTTAATTTCAACTAAAAAGTTTTTAGATTTAGGCTTTTTTATTAGTTTAAAACATAGCCTCACGAAGTTTTCAAGTAGTTTTTAAGTTTTTTTTAACCTTATTGTTAGGGTCGGCCTTGTTACTATAATTTATTTTTATTTTAGTGGTAGTGTATATGTTTTCTTTTTTTATTATTATTGATAGGCTCACGTTTTCTCTTCTTTTATTTCTTATTTATTTATTTATTTATGTACACACAAACACTTAAAAAAGAAAAGAACAAATAGGAATAGAAGAGTACAAAGGATCTGCTTATCTCTAACGAAATTTCTTCCAGCAGACCTGTGACAGGACAGTTGGATAAGAAACGTAGACACAGTGTGTATAAATAAAAAAAAAAAAATAAACAAAATAAGTAATGAAATAGACAATCATAATAGAGTATGAATAGACATCTTAGTTGCTGTATAAAGCATTAGTTTATGTTGTACAAGTAAAATGTAAGTAAATAAGTCACCTGATAATAACTTTATCAGATGACTTATTTACCTACTTACAATTAAATGCAAACGTAGTAAAACGCTTGCTTAAATGTAATCCATTCTTTATACACTTAATGACCCCCAGTTGTAGCTTTCAGGAAACACGGGCATTTCGATTCATAGACTTACCTACTTGTATAACTTTCACTTTTATTCCTTAAAGTAAAAGTTCCGAAACATAAAAAAAAAATAAAAATCATCAGCTACTAAGCGGGCATTTTGCCAGCGGCACGTATACACAATTTCGATACACATAAAACAGCTTGAAAATACAAACAAATCACACAATGAGTTGTGAAAGGTATTTAATTAGTTAATTAACAACATGCCAGCGGGTAATGAACACGGTGATGGATGAACGTAATTTGCACATATGACTGATGAGAGCTTGTTGCAAGAAAAAATATAAGTGCTCATATTGTATGGCGCTTAGGATATTTTATATGGAGTGATGGATTGTTTCAAAGATATACCGAAACTCTGGAATGTAAACGGTAGCTGAAGTCTGACGGTTGATTTCGTTCCACCCAAACTGGCACCGTAGATGTTGGCTTGCGGACGGCGAGCATTGAGTAGCTCGCCATCCAGTCGACCGGTAACCGACCCGACCGAGTCGGCGACCACGTGCTATTCAAGGATATGACAGCAAAACTGTAGGGGTTGAGCAGGGTCGAAGCCTATTGGGGTCATTGTGTTCGTTTCTGACAGGAAAATCCGGGGTCCAGGAACATAGGAGTGAGTTTTGACTGTTAAAGTCTGACTCGCCCTCTCGCTCCACACTAGAGCGGGAGAAGTCATTTGATGATTCACATCTAAAACAACAAAACAACATACACAAAAACAAAACACATACAAAAAACACACATACAGAAACACACACACACATATATAAAATATAGCCTGCCCGCGTACATAAAATATAGCCTATGTCACTCAGGAATAAAGCAGCTTTCTATCGGTGAAAAATTTCTAACCTTCGGACCAATACTTTCTGAGATTACCTCCTACAAACAAAAAAACAAACTGCACCTCTTTGTAATATCAGTGTAGACTTATCAAGGTAAAATTATTATTCTTGGATTATATTTTAGGATAAAATACTGCCTATTTTAAAAATAACTGAAATCGATTCTGATAGCTGATTCTGAACATACCGATTTCAGAATGTGTGTTTAACCTTACAGGTTGTATATAAATGAGGGTAATAAAGAGATCGACCCAGTTCAATTGTACCAGTTAAACCTTGTTTTGTAGAAACCACGCCAAGTGGGTTTGTTTAAGATACAAACTATAAGCAAATTTTAGATAAACGGAATGGTACTAAGTAGGTTCTGAAAACAATCTATCAAAATCTAAGTATCTGTGGAATCAAAATCCTGATCTTTAAAGGTTTTTATTAAATTCCGGAAACCTTATAGTTTCCATTAATATTCTAAATTCCGGAAACCTTATAGTTTCTATTAATCTATTCAAGTAAAGTTATTATAAAATAAAGTTTTAATAATTTAATTAATAGCATTATCATGCCTTAAAAAGTTCTCATTGGAGAAGGGATAGCCCTTATCCACCACGCGTAAAAAAAATATTTGTAGGTAAGTACGAGCTTCATTTTTAAATTTCGTTCCATTTATAATTTTCGTTTTACTGCAAACACAATATTAAAATAATTGAACATGTTTTGTTCAGTACTATCGGCAAAACTTCCGTCTTCATAGAGTTTTAATAATCTTAGGATTATTTGTGAAAACCTTTCAGTGTATGTTCTGTGTGTACAGTGCGGACTTGGGCGCGAGGCCTGAGGCGGCGCGTGATGCGGCCTACATCGTCATGACGCCGTACTTTCCACGGCACCAGCTTTTAATGATAGTTGCAGTATTACAGCTAATGCCGCCCCGGAAGTAAGTCTGGTCACTTTCATGTTTTAACTTTTTACGATTGGCACATCCTATTAAACAGAGCTATTTGCGATTATTAAGTTTCACTTTATTAAAGCAATAATACTAATATGTACATTGGTAATTAAAAAACTCTTTGCAAGTATTAGAGTAACACAGATTATTTTTATTAACGACCCAGACACCGCACACAAGTCTATAAAGTGTTCATAAACCCACCAATTAAAAACTGTACAGAGAGCGAACAAACACACAAATAAGCTGAGCAAGCAAACATAATAAAGTCAGTCCGCATAACACGGACGACTCAAAACAAAACGTTTTCAATGGAGCCGTGGGGAACTCTACGAGCGGGGGCCCGGGGCCCAGGGCTGCGGGGCTCCGGGGGTAAGCGAGTTATGAATTAGTCTCAGGTATGATGGGTGCGCGGAGGGGCGCATTCTTACACACGCGGGATCAAACCGTCTGGCGGAGAACACGTCCCATTGTACTACCCTAATGCTCCAAACGTACGACAGAACTCAAATAAAGTGCTTCAGACACGGATAGCTTTTATATGACGTCAAGAAAAAATAGCAAACATAATAGCACACTCATCCGACCAGTCATACTCGACCAATCTCATAAATAGCATGAATGATTACAGTTAACAAGAGCCCAATCACGGAAGACGGCACTGAGCCGTGAGCCGCCAAAGCGCGGCTCGTTGATGTCGTTTGTACAACAGAGGTAATTTATACTATCAACTATCTAATCAAATCACACACGATATTAAAAAAATAGTAAACTTTCACTGCGCGGCGGGCGCGAGCCGCGCGCCGCTCGTCGCTCCGCCGCTCGCCGCTCCACCGCTCGCCCGCAAAGCTCGCAACGCAAAGCTCCGCGCCCCTTCAGTCCGCCGGCGGCAGTCGACCGGCGAGTACGTGCCGCTCGCATCGCCCTCCCACGGAAACTTTACGCGAGTGCAGTGACAGTGAGTGAGCATGCCCGCCCGCGCTGTGGCCCTCCTAGCCACCGCGGCCCTCGCGCTCGCCGCCACCCCGCCCGACCCCTGCCTGGAGGACGGCCGCCCGCGCCGCTGCATCCCCGACTTCGTCAACGCTGCCTTCAGCGCCCCTGTGGTCGCTTCTTCCATCTGCGGAAGACGAGGCCCCGAGCGCCTCTGTGACCCTCCCGGAGACCAACCTCCGGAGAACTCGTGCAGAGTGTGCGACGCTGCCAGGTCTGACCGACGACACCCACCGGCACATCTTACTGATTTGAACAACCCTAACGATGTTACCTGCTGGAGATCCGCTCCGATACCTCCGACCTCCTACGATTCGCCTCCCGACAATGTTTCCCTTACTTTATCTCTCGGTAAAAAGTATGAGTTAACTTACGTGAGCCTTCAATTCTGTCCGAAAGCCGCTCGACCTGACTCTGTCGCTATCTACAAGAGCGCGGACAACGGCGTCACCTGGCAGCCCTTCCAATTCTACTCCAGTCAGTGCCGGCGGGTGTACGGGAGGCCCAACAAGGCGACTGTGACGGCTGCCAACGAGCAGGAAGCCAGGTGCTCTGACAGTCACAGACTGACTGGAGAGAGCTCTGGAGGAGCTAGGCTGGCATTCAGTACCCTGGAAGGACGTCCGAGCGCCGCTAACTTCGACATATCCCCGGTTTTGCAAGACTGGGTTACTGCTACGGATGTCAGGGTTGTCTTCAACCGTCTGCACATGGTCAACGAAGGTGACGAGATCGACAACAAGAAGCAGGCGGCCCCGGGCAGCCAGCACTACGCGGTGTCGGACTTCGCGGTCGGGGGTCGCTGCAAGTGCAACGGGCACGCTTCGAGGTGTATTCCGATGAAGGGCGGGGAGGTGGCCGCCGGAGGAGTGCAGCAGCTGACCTGCGAGTGCAAGCACAACACGGCGGGCCGCGACTGCGAGCGCTGCAAGCCCTTCCACTTCGACCGGCCCTGGGGACGCGCCACCGCCAGGGATGCCAACGAATGCAAAGGTCAGTCCCCAACACCACCCGCTTGCTGATATTAATATAATATTTGTTTCTAAGAATCCATTAATGGTTTATTTGAGTTTCCATCCGTAGATTAGAGGCAATTTATATTCTTGTTTTCAAACAATTAGATGATTTGCTTATTTTTTGTTGCTCTCTGTTTGTTTTACGACTGTCCAATCAATGTTATTTCCGTAATTACTCCGCAATAATTGTGGAGCGATCATTAAATTCTACAAAGTCAATTCGAGATGAAAAAAGTAGTTGAATTAATTATGATCTCTAAGTTTATTATTTTAATGATGTAGACATAATTAAGTGGTTTAAGTTTGTAAGCAGATTAAAATCGCAAAGTTAAAACATAGCAAATAGAACCATAGGATCGATAAATTTAAATTATCTTATTTTATATTTAAAACCTAGTTTTAAAGTGAAACTTAAGTAATAGACTTCAACGAGGGAAGATTACCACTCGCCTACACTACTTACTTAAACGAGGCCTACGTTCAACAGAATGGCTTTGCCTTCATATTATAGAGCCCAGAATATTACACACAATTTTTATGGAGACGAGCGTACCATACATTTTTATATAACGCCCTTACTTTTGAATTGACTGTCGACTTTTTCCGAGTTCGTGATTAAATCACTTCATTTTAACGAAACTGTATGGAAATTGTAATGAATCCCCTTTTTCAGTAAATTACGTAAACGAGTTTTTATTTAAATGAGGTTTATGAAAATAAATTCCAAAGTAATCCTTCAGGAATTATAATAAACCGACATTAAATAAAAGGCCTCGTGTGTAATTGTTTCACCTGAAACTCAACACACAGATACAGATAAGTCACTTTCATTTTTAATTGGTTTTGTGATGGTTTAAGGTTCTATAAAATGACGAATATTTCTTTACAAGCAGCATCCATAAACATTATTAAGTCCAAGAGTATTGTTTTGTAATTGCATTCTTATATGTTTTGTCTTTTATATTATCATGTTCCAACTAAACTTCGTGTATTTCAATTACTTTTGAAACTGTTTTAACAATACTCCCATATTATATGTGGGGTGGAGTCTTATAAATGGCTCGCTCTACCCTATCGTTATTTATATTGTTTTCTATTGTTACATTAAAAAATCTGTCAGTTGTAGAATCGGTCATTTGTAAAATATAGACTTAGACATTTCACGAATATGTAATTCCTAGACTCAACCGTAGGCTACCTAAATAAAATAAAATAATAAAAGATTGGGATATTAGTTGGAAATCACATTTGTCCAAAAAAGACAAAAGTGATTTTCAACTAATTTAGGATATTAGTTGAAGTTCTATTTTTCTCTTTTTTTTTCCAAATTTTTTTTTTAGGCAGAAGGAGCCTGAAAAAAAAATTAGATAGTAAAATAATACTTAAAATAGTATTAGAATAGAATAAACTTTATTGTACACCAAAAAGTAACACAGCATCATATACATAAACTTAAATTTATGGTTACAATGGCGGTCTTATCGCTGAAAGCGATATCTTCTAGACAACCTTAGGTTGGATAAGAATTTAAAATAATACAGGGCGCAGTCTGCGGTTTACTACTAAGAAATTAATCAAACTTTATTATTATTATTCCATTTATTAACTTGACAAACATATTCATCATATTTTTAAATATTTCTTAGAAAAATAAAATATTATTATTATTCTCCGAAACCGATAGACAACAGCGCGTGAAAGATATCAACCAAATACAATAACAAGTTCCTACAAACAGTACTCAATCTAAGTCTAAGATACATTTAACCCGTTCCCCGCCGGCTAACTGCTGGTTAACTTAATTGATTTATTGCACGGCATAACTGTCCCTTAATTAACATTTATGAGTTATAAATTTTTACGTTGAGCAGCCCGCGCGGCCCGCGCGCCCATCCGTCAAACATTGATGGCCGTCAACTGACAATAACATATTAGAAAATTAGAATGTGGATGGAAAATGTTGCAAGTAGTTTACAAGAACGGAATTACTGTTTTTTATTGAATGGGAATTAGGGCATCGGTAGTGGCTTGCTTGAAAATTAAGTTTTAAATTTTATTTTGCGATAAATTATACGTTTGACGGTTGGAAAGTTTTAGAAGCTGCTATTTTTTAGACAGATGCCACTCAAGAAGTCGAAAATTTGTTTTCAGATTTTGCTTATATTCGTAATATTTGTAAGTTAAATCCAGCTAAATGTTACATCTCAACTGTACCACAAAGAAACTTGTAATCAACAATTATGTTGAATTCTTGTCCTCACGTAATTACCCATCCATTTCGTATCACAATGTAGAGCTAACAAACTCTGCCGCGATAATAGAGGTGCGCCCACGCATCCCACCTCTATGATTTGTGTTCCACAAACGCATATTATCATAAATTTACCAACTCTACTTTTAAAGATGTCTCAAGGATATTTCTTTTTATTTTTCAGCGTTAATATCGCTCCTTAAAAGTAATGGGGAAGACTTATTTAGATTTTTATGTAGATCGTTAATTTCTTTTTGGATATTTTAATGGATTATTTGGTAACCGAACAAATTGAATTTCATTGTTTGACTGTCATCTTACGGAGATACTGTTTACGTAAACTAGAACGAAAATGCTTTAATTTTTTCGTATCTAGCCGCAAATGTAACAAAAATGTTAATTTTGGCAGTAACTTTTATGAGAATGCTCCAAAAAATAACAGTTGGTATTTCATACTAAAATAACAGTTCCGCGGTTACGCAATAACCGGTTTTTATTAAATTGCTGACCTATTTTACTTCCGAAGCGTTTTTAAACTGAAACAATCACCTACATAGGTGGCATTGAGAAGCAGAATAAAATTCATCCAGAATTTAACACAACTAGTTTTATCAGAAACATAAAAAAGACGTCTTATTTCTGCTAAAAATATTACTGCTTAAAGTATACACCAAAAACGAGTTTCAACAAAAAAACTTATCAGAATAAAGTCATAAAACCATGATTCGGTGCAATAACGGCCATTTAAAGCCATTTCTCTATCGCTACGACATTCAGAAGCACCCACATACACAGCCGCGACTAAATAAAATATAAATAACTTAATTTTGTACTATTTCAATAAAATAATGTTGTTTGTTGTGGCAGGTGACGGAAAGCTTGATAAATTGGGCTTTTTATTACCTGTGGTATAATCTGTGATAAGAAGGTAATTTTTTCTGTTCCTGCTAGGTAGGATTGGAAAATCGATAGACTAGGCATAAGCTAAGTCGATTCGACTATGATTAGCAACTTATTTGTTCTGACGATTAATTTGGCTTTGCTTTTATTACTGATTGACATTTTGATAAGTCAAAAGTACCTGTTTATGGTTTATTTGAAATAAACATTTTTGGGTTGATTTAATTTTATCAAATGGCAAATAAAGTAGAGAGTTAAGTGCTCTAAAACATTCTAGACTAGTGACTCGTCCCGTCTTCGCTGGAATGAAAATTATATACACAACTTTTTCTCGTTAGTTGCTCCTTCTATTAATGAAATCTTCATCAAAATCCGTTGTGTTTAGGAGTAAGCGAATAAACAAACGCGAGAAGCGACTTTGTTTTAGCCATACTAATATGTATAATAAATAGCAAACATTTGTATTTTTGTTTGTAATTAGTAAACTATTGGACTGATAAAAAAAATCTTCCTTAGGCAGAAGTTAGTCTAATATAGTAATTAAGGATATATGAATCTCGTGTCACTGTGTGTTATCGAAGTCCTTCGAAGTTTTGGTTGTAAATTTGGTAGGTTTGGGAATAGGATGTATACTTATTTTTCAACCTCCTATCCCCGAGCCCCCTTTTTTATGGCAGAACGACGTTTGTTGAATTAGCTAGTACTACATATGTACAATTGTACAAAAGACGTAGTACGTAGGAGTGTGCAGAATTTAGTGTTACTGCAATAACATCATGTCGTTATCCGACTTGTGACTAAAGTTTGCAATAATCATCTAGATCTCAGTAGGTACCAAGACTTTATCTCTGTTGTTCGGAGGCCAGCGTTTTAAAAAAAGGCTTAGATCTGGGTTAAATGTATCATTATCCTTATTCTATTTATGGCTCTAACTGCTTAATAGTTGCTCGCTAGTCACACTGATAAGGATCTAATGATACAGACCTTTTTTATGGTGGGGAAAATCATCCAATGACATCCCTCGCTCTTGGGCGGAGCGGGAGATAGTGTCAGACTCTTACTGACTAAAAGTCCACCCTGTTTCTTCTAGCCTTCATACTGGGGCTCGAGCTCCTTTTCGGATAACCCTGGCCCCAGTAGGCAATGATACAGACCTGAAGCTGTACCGCGAGCTTTTAAAGCGATCCATTATTTTGTCGAATTGATGGAGCTTATGTACAGGGTGGATCTCTCTCCCTCTCCATCCCTCTTTCTGACTTACACGCCTAACATTTTATCACGTCATGGTACATGGTAGCTCTTAACGCGATCCATTTTACGACCTAAACTGAATTGTTAAAAGGATAGAGCTATATAGGGTGTATAGTTCCATCCCTCTTTCTCGCTCGCACGTCTGATATTTCAACACATCATGGTAAGGCCCCTGTTTCCTTTGAAGTATGAACAATAAAAGGTATAAAAATTAGGATGAATCACAGCGCGTCGATCGCCATCAGATAATGTACTTTATTGTGCTAGTTTAGTGTTAAACGCGCTGTTTGTCTCGGAATTCTAGTTTATGGCTTTACACACCGAACAGGGTTGCCAAGAAAGGAAAACTGGATTTTAATGGCGTGTGTTTTTTTGTTATATTTTCGTAAGATTAACCCACCTTGAGGTTGGGCTTACGCTATACAAAGTGCTAATTTATCTAAAATTACTTTTTTCAATACCTAAGTGTAAATAGTTAGAATCAACCATATGTAACATTTGATAGATTATGTGAATAGTGTATTTTTTTTTGTCAACGGGCAAAATCATCTTACGACAAAACCCGCTCTCGCTCTTGGGTGGAGTGGGAGATAGTGTCAGACTCTTACTGACTAAAAACCCCATCCCGTTCCTTCTAGCCTTTATACCGGGGCACGAGCTCCCTTTCGGACAACCCTGTCCCCAATAGGCTTCGACCCAGCTGGGCCCCCCCTGCTGCTGACAACTCCTTGAGGCGCGCGGGAACAGTGCGTGCCGTCGACGTCTTGGACTCAGTCCATTACCGGAGGATATGTTGACTTTAAAGAATATATAACCACCAATTTTTATGTATATAAGTAATAAAAAATGTTTCTAAAGAACAAGCCATTTCGAAGGGGTAGGGATAAGTTGCGAAATTGCTGAATATTTTTTTTAAGCAAAAGTATTAATCGCACGAAAAAATCAATAGTTGATAATGTTGTTCACTAATAAAGAGGTAAAACTTGTTTTTTTGTGTGGAGGCGCTGAGGAACAGTGCGCGCCGTTGACGTCTTGGACTTGGTCCATTACCGGACGATCGGACAGCGAGCTACCCATGGCTCGCCGTCCGCGAGCCCGCGTCTACGGTGGCCGGAAATCGGGATCGGAATCCCGGCGACGGCGGCGAGGGCGCCGTAGCCTGATGCGGTCGGCCTCCTCCTTTGCAAGCATTACTGCTTTGCAGAAGGAGGCGACCGCCTGCCATTCCTCCTCGGTGAATAGTGTCTCATACTTTTTGAAGAAAAAGACTTGGATTAAAGACGCTATTACTAAAAGAATGTAATTTTGTTTATTATAGTAATATTAGTCTACAATCGTGTCTTACGTGTTACAATCTCCGATCGAGATTGAGCGATGACGTAGGATTACCTATAATGAACGAAATTTTCTTATTTATTTACTTTATAGAATGCTTTCAGATGAGAAGTAAAATCGCTAACAATATTCAAGCTTTCACATATACCTAAAACTCGTAAATCTAGTTTCAAATTAAGGCGACTAAGAATATTAAAGACATAAATTAAATAAAGCATTAAGTCACGCAATATCAAAGATGTAAAAAAATAGAAATAAATAGAAATGCGGAGTTAATTCGTAGTAATAATCCAGTGTCTCGCTTTCGTTTTCAATTCAAGTTCTCGAGAATACATCGTTTCCCATAAGTGTTTCATCCATTTTAATGTGTTTGCTTGCTCGTAATCTTTGTAAAAAATCGTTGACCACAAAATGCTTTCTGCTCCTGATAACTTGGCACGGAGAACAAGAGATAACTAGGAATTTGCGCTGGAGCAAATCTTAATGTCCAAAAAGGGTTTATTTAAATCAGTAGGAGCATCCCAGAGATATGAGGAAGCCTTTTACGCTCACTCATAGAGGATTAGTCATTCAATTTGAGCTTTAAGCTCGATTCCTCAAAATTGCATGTAATGTGCTGAACAAGCCAAATGCCATCGAATAATAAATAATAATAAGTTTATTGACACAAGAATTATAAAAAACAAACAAGTCTTTACAAAACTGCATCTTTTAACATGCAGCTTTATAAATCTATCCCACACTTGTGACTCTGGGCTTTCAGCGATATAGGTAACAATTTTATTTTTAAGCCCTGGCTCCCGAACTAGGTAGCAACCTGTGTTACAGGAGCCATAATGGTTTCTAGCAGTTCCGCAGTCTCCATGGTGAAGTAATTTAGGAATCATAAGAATTGGGTTTATGTAATTGACAATCGGTACGGCGAGAAAACAATAGGTTGTGCGCGTTAAGCTTTTGGTTATAACTAATATACGATAGTTTCGGTTGGTTGCGGCTGCGGAGCTCCATCCCTGATTTTCACCACACCCACATAACCGATGAATTCTTATCTAAGAATTTTAGTTATCAAATCAGAGTTTGGCAACATGTCGAATAGTTTAATACCGAACCGACTCATAAAAGTATTAAAATTTAAACTGTCCCATTAAAGTACAGTGTATTGCCGTAAAAACTGGTCGCACCAACCCTGTGCATTCCTGTGATTGATATTATCAAGTTATTTGTCGAGATATGTCGTACGGCCTGTTTTATGGCCTTAGGAAGTGATAAAAACCATGTATTTGATTACCGATGGCTTATTTCCTTTACGACACGTCTAATGGCCGGGTTTTAGGAACAATCGGCCATCTCCCGGTATTATTGTCTATGGTTCAGGTCATGCGGGCGCATGATGGTCTGTGGTAAGCGAATTGTTAGAGTTGGCTGCCGGTTTTAATTTGAGGGGATTTTTAATGAGTTGTGGTGTAATGTTTTTGTTATTGATGTTTTTAATAGGGAGCTGTTTTTAACTACTATGTAGGACGTACTCGTAGTACTAGTACATTATGTATCGTGCAGGCGTTACATAACATTTCAAAAATAGATATACCGGCTTTCTTTCAATTGTCTGTTATGGATTGAAAGTTTGATTTTTTTCATTACTTCCAAAGGGTAGCAGATCTAGGTATTGGATATTAATTTCAGCTTAATATTTCCACGCGTTTCTAAGGAGAAAGCTTTTGACAAACAAACAACAAAGTGATTGTAAATTAAAATATAAATTAAATAAAGCTAATTAAAGCTCTCAGTGGCTTTTCTAAACTAGGGAGCCACTTACTATTCTACTCCTATTCCCAAAAAACCCACGACAAATACATCACCGCTAATTTTGTAGACAATACGCAGTAAAAAAACTACAGATAAGCGAGTATTTACGGGCGAGTGTTTATCCGGAGCTATCTAGTCGAGTTGGCAGCGCCTCAACGGGAGAGCTACTGGCGCGAGTTACTAGCACCGGCGATAAACGTAATTGGCTACGTAACATTTGTAGCTCATGATTTTATGGGTAGTTTTCATTACTGCTTGTTTAGGGTTTCGTTCCTCAAAAGGCAAAAACGGAACCCATTTAGGATCACTTTGTTGTCCGTCTGTCAAGACCCTTTATCTCGGGAACGCGTAAAGTTATCGAGTTGCAGTTAAAACCAAATACTCAGGTCAGAAGGACGTCAGGAAATAAAATATACGGCCGTTTATGTTGCAAAAAACGTAGGTTTCGACACTCTCAAAGGAATCAAAATTCATAGGGCACTTCCCATTGTCCTAGAATCCTGAAATTTGGCATGAAGCAATGTCTCATAGCACAAGTATAGTAAACTTTTTTTGCGAATCTTCGTAACTCAATTCGAGAATTGAATTCATAAGTAAGTTTGTACGGAATCCTAAGTGCGCGAGTTCGATTCGCACTTGCCAGGTTATTTTTTAAGTTATTTATTTTTTAATGAGTTTCAGTTCTTTGCTATCTATGACTGGACCCTTCAACTACAGGCATTTCTCCTCGACATGCAATTTAAACCAAAATGACATGCAATTTTGATTTACTTTTATTCTAAGAGTTAAGGTTTTGCGTATTTAAAGGGTCATCGTACTAATATTATAAAAGCAAACGTTTGTCTGAATATATGTATGTTTGTTACTTCTTTACTTTCAAACAGCTGAACGGATTTGGAAGAAATTAGGTACACGGGTGAACTATGTTCTAGAATAGGACTAATAGGACTAAAGCCTGCTGGGGCTTGGGTTGACTTCTGAAAGGGAAAACTATGGTCCTGGAACGTATGGGCAAAAAGAAACATAGTCAATAAAATGCTGATATACATTCCCGCTCCGCTTGAAGTCAAAAGATAATTTTTACCCTTAAAAAATAGGTCGTCGTCGGCGTCGTTGGTTTCGATCAGGTGGGATAGTGGACAAGTGTGAGTTTATCAACAGCAAAAAAAAAAATTTGGATACACCGGTATCTATGCACCCGGCAAATGAAAGTGAATACGAGATCACAGAACCTCAAGCCAGTTATTAGCATAGCATAGTCGGCCTTATAATGTTCCCACTGCTGGGCGTCAGGCCTCCTGTCTAGGAGAGGGAATGGGCCGTAATCCACCACGCGGGTCCATTGTTGATTGGTGGATGTCACATGTCTTCGATTTTTTTGTTCTAGGACACGCCGGTTTCCTCACGATGTTTTCCTTCACCGTTTTGAGAGCAGTGGTGATGAAATAAATTACACAAACTAATGCGCCTGGTTGGGTTTGAACCCGCGTCCTACAACTAGTAAGTCGGGGCCGTTAACACTCGGCCACCACTGTTCTATCTCACTTATTAGACACTGGCAATTATGGCATGACATGATCCATTTTTTACAGCCATCGTAATGTTTTACAGTTGAACTCCATGTCAATCCTACTCGTTCTCAGCGTCTCGTCGTCCATAAAATAATAAACGTTCAATAAATCTTGCCTATCTTGTAATTTTTCTTGCAATAAAACGAGTTCGCAATAGTAATGTGCGTTTTTATAAATCAAGTTGTTATTTATTGATTTAACTATTAAATAAAATGGAAATCGTATTTTTCTTTGCCCGTGTATGGGACGAGGCATGGAAGTATCATCGACTTATGTACCGTATCTTGTATATGTTTAGAATTACTGTTGTAAAAACAATATCTTAATCTACACTAATAATTACTTACTTAATTTTTTTTTTGTTTGTAGGAGGTAATCTCTGGAAGTAATAGTCTGATTGCTAAAAGTTTTGCACTGATAGAAAGCTGCTTTATTCTTGAGTGACATAGGCTATATTTTATGCGCGCAGGTGAACCCGCGGTCAAAACCTAGATGAGTTGGATGAATGAATCGAAAATTGCAGCCATCTAATTTAGTTACTTTTTAAAATAAAACTGCAAGAAAATTGGTACAAAGATGAAAGATTTGTATTTTGGGTTTATAGTATTGTTTGTAATGAATAAAATCAAAAGCTACGGGATCTTTTTTTTTACAAGTCATCGTTACTTTATCACTCAGTGACATAAGACATAAATATTTTCTGACAACGCGGGCGAAGCCGCTGGCAAAAGTTATAGTCTTAGATAAAATATGTAATCTTTACAAAACCCTACTACATTATATACAAATCTCCACAAAACGATCAATCTTGAGACAAAATAATAACTTAATAGGATTTCTTGATCATTTAACCAAATAAAATAATATCTTTATATTAATGAACCATCATTCACACCGAAAGGACACCATATTAATTGCTATATTGTGAAACGGAGATGGTATCTTTTGGACCTTAATTTCTTCTCAGAAATGTCACTGGCGCACCAGTGCTAGACCATTTTTTTGTGATTGCAGTTCTACGGGAAGAAACATTGTGTTCATCTATTAGCATTTGTTAATTTCGTTTTAGTATTTCATCATCATCATCGTTTCAGCCGAAAGACGTCCACTGTTGGACATAGGACTCCCCTAATTATCACCAAAACAAACGTTCCTGTGCGTTTGGCATCGATCCAGAAGTGTAGCTACCGCCATATCAACCGTATCAATACCACGGGGCCACCGGACTAATTTTTTTGTTTTCAAAATTATAATAGTTTGTAATATTAAAAATTAAATAAAAATAAGAAGAAAGGAATGAAATTAATCAATTAATAATACCTATTGGGGCCCCGATGCGTGCAAGAAATTGTGATATTTTATTCTGATCATCTCCGTCATTACTTATCATGACTCCGGCTTGCTGTTTCTGTGCAGGAACTGTGTAAGGCCTATATATATAATAAATAATAACTTTTATTGAACCAATTAATAAACCTTACAAACAAAGTGAAGACTTAAAAATATAAGTACATTAAAGGAAGGTATCTTCAAATATTAGAACCCTGCCTCCTAAACTACCTAGGTGAGACCTGTGGCTTAGGAGTCAGTGTTCTGCAGTATAAGTTCTGCAGTATATTGTAAAAGAAAAAAAAAGCTCCTCAATAATTTACAATTTAGGGACCCTCTCTTACCGGTCCACCTTGTGGGAGGCTTTCTAACGAATGATGCTTCTTTTCACATTTGACAGAATTTGACCAAGAAAAGTCTAAAAACACAAAGAAAAGAGCATCACCGTTCCCATCGCAGCTATTACCTAATAGCGCGCATAAATCAGTGTGTAGTTGTGGAGCAAACAGCACAGTTATCATAACTGCGGTATTTATTCGTGCGGGCCCGGCTTCGAGTGCTGCCCTGAAATAACACTCGCACTACTGCTTGACCCATTACAGATCAGTTTTGAGTATGAGCAATATAGCTGGCTTGTTTCTTCTGCTTTTATTGGAAACTAGCGCTTTATTTATCCCGGCTTCACGTGGTGGCAAATGATATATATCTTTTTCTCTTTTATCGTTCTTTCTATTCGTGCGGTCCCAACTCCCACTTATAAATATACTAGTTGCTCCCAGCGGCTTCGCTAGCGTGATAGCACAAAATTACCCCAAAGGAACATACTTCCGGGATAAAAAGTATCCTATGTCCTATTCCAGGATATGGTCTATACGTGTACCAAGTTTCATCAAAATCGGTTTTGCCATTTAAGCGTGAACACGTAACAAACAAACAAACTCACTTTCGCTTTTATAATATTAGTAAGGATTTTTTTAGAAGTAGTTGGCACCATAGGGAAGATCGCATTAAAGTAACTAAAGTTGCCAAAAACTGTATTAGTTTTATTTGTGGTCCCAAAATACTTCTCAAAAAATTAAAATATTTAGTAGGGACCGCGATCCCGGTCCAAATAGCCCCACGACCCGAAACAAAAAGCCGCTCTTCATATCTATGCATTTGTCATAAAGACCAACATTTAGCGTGTAAACCATTATCCTTATAATAAACTGGAGCTCTCACCTCCGGTTGGCGTGTCCCCAAGTTTCCAATAAAGCGATGGCATTCACGGGCTCAATGAGCTACTCACAAGTTACTCACTCTGACAAACTACTGCTGCTTACATAATAGCCAGCTTTATTTCACATGGATAGTAATGTTGCTTCTATTCTCATATTTATAGTCCTTTACTTACATGTATGTTTTATTATGGCAATTTGTTATGCTACCAAATAAAATGAGTTTGCATAGATATTGTACTAAAATTGCTCTACAAATTGAGTCATGGGCCGGTTTGTGAATTGTGTAAACCCTACTTTAAGTTTAGTTTGCCAAAAACACAACGTGACACTCTTAATTCAGAAATTAGGTATAAAATTCCAAAAAAAAAAAAAACGAATACTTGGTTGTCGCAATGTCGTTTTGTGATTAGTCTAGGGGAGACTTAATATACCATTTAGGTACATCCCTTTTAGAAAAGATAGAGAAAGATTAAATAGTTGACTGCATCGACTATTTAGTCTTTGTATGTCAAAAAAGGGCTACAATAGTCACAAGAATCAGTTTTTTCTACCATATATTTGTTGAATTTATGCAATATATTTTAATTTTAATTATCATTGACTTAAATAAAATATTCACAGTAGAAACTAAAAAAAAAACACTAATTTTAGATTTAAAATTCATTATTTATATTTAGCAGCAACAGCATTTTGAAAACCCTAGCTGAACAGCACGATGCACCTATACTCAGACATTGTGTCCGGTTGCTTGTGCGTCAATGATGTTTATATGTGTGTATGATTATTTAAATTTAATTAATTAATACTTACCCTTAGTTGATAAGTTTATTTTTTGTACTAACCAGTGGACCAATGTTGTCAAATTAAATAAATAAATAATTATTTTTATTATTATTTAAAGATTTAAAAGCATAAAATTATTAGTAGATATTAATAGTTAATCTAACAACAACATAGTGAGTACAAATAAAACATTAACCATTAATTTGTTAATGATGACCGCAATCATCATCAAGCGTAACGGTTTCAGATAAATCATTGTCAGCAGCACACAGATTAAAAACCAACACATTCAAGACCTTCGGAAGTCATCATTCAAATCATTGTTTATTCATATGAATTCATGTTCATTCGATATAACCCATCTGACACATTGTCCTTTAAGTTACTATTTCTTACAAACTTACTACTGCCATGCCTAAAATTCACATTACACCTCTATGCTTTCTCCGATAAGTCTTAAAATCGTTTGGGATGTGGCATGGCAGTAGTAACTGTCACAATGTTTTGAACTGTCAATATAATTGATGTGTAGTCAAGTTTTGACCGCCCACTATGCTAAAAGTTGTTTTTTTTCTGAGTTTGAGTACAATGGTACAATGAAAACAATTGGTAGAATAATAGCGGTTTGCATGTGAAAAAATATGTTTTGGCTAATTTTGTATAAATTACTGGAAGGTAATTGTGGTTCATATATTTATAGGTGTCCTGCTGATTTTAACCAGAAGAAGTTGAATTGAATCTATTCAAAACAGTGTTTTTTATGTTGAGTAGGCACTATACAAACAGACATTTTTTTATGGTAAAGTAAAATATACACGTCTTTATATTTTCTGCATAGTTCGAATGACAACTAAATGGTACCTACCGCAAAAGCTTTGATGACTTCGGTAAAAAAAAAAAACAATAAATTGAAAATTGATTTTCATCAGGTGAGATAAGGGTTAAGCGTGAACATATCGACAATAAAAAAGAAAAATGATTATTTAGAAATTGCAAAGGGTTACCAGGTTATTAAATTTTCTTTTAATAAGATGGCCATTCTCTGAACCGGCTCGCTCGACCGATTTTATTGAAATGATTTTTCTTTGTATGTTTAGATGTTTCACCCTCCTAGCTCCACCCCCCATTTTTTTATTTATACTAACATTTGATTTGTTTGATAATAATGTATATGCCACAATTGCCGTGTCTTTGAGCCACGCTTACAAAAAACCAACCCATCCTCAAGTCCCCACTTACACAATCCCCATTTAAAATACAAATAAAGGAATTATTTAAAAATACTGCAAGTCACCCATCCACATAATTGAATTTTACAAGCCCTACATCCCAAGAAAGACCTCTATCTTAATAATATTATTAGACCAGGTTCCACCTCGCGGGGGGAGCAGCATCCTTGTGTCAATACCACCGTGTCGGCATCAGTAAAGGCCTGGCGAGACGTGTGGGGTCAGAGATCAGCTCGAGCAAATATAACGGAGGCTGCGTGGCTGGACTCGTTAGCTTTATAGACTACGTACTTATTATTATTGTTTTTAGGGTTCCGTACTCAAAGGGTAAAAACGGGTTTCTATTATTAAGATTTCTCTGTCCGACCGTCCGTCTGTCTGTCACCAGGCTGTATCTCAAGAACAGCGATAGCTAGACAGTTGAAATTTTCACAAATTATGTATTTCTCTGGCCGCTATATCACAACAAATACTAAAAACAAAATTAAATAGATATTTAAGGGGGCTCTCATACAACAAAAGCGATTTATTTTTCCGTTTTTTTCTACGGATGGTACGGAACCCTGCGTGCGTGAGTTCGACTCGCAGTTACCCAGGTTTTTTATTTTGCTTCGCATGGTTTGTGCATTTAGTCAGAGTCAAGTTTGAAAATTATTAAGTTTTCAGTCACTTTAAGTGACTTTGAGTTCCATTAGAACGCGGATGTAACACATTCTAATGTTTCTTGGAGTATTTGGCAGCAAATGAAGCAAGTTAGATTTCTAGGTAAGCAGTTCCACAGCGAAGTGGTAGTCAATACTACGATGAAATTCTCAGCTCCATTTTACCGAAAACGCGCCTTTTTCTATGATTCCACACAATGTAGAATAGAATAGAATGATGATAAAAATAGACACTGAACTTGACTCCGAAGAAATCCCGCCAAAACCTTCTCGTTAGCTTATAGACTACGTACTGATTTTTATGACGTGAGGTTGGTAAACCTGTAGTAGATTTTTTTTTCTGATGTTTGACGCGGTTGCTTTAATTCATCCTAGTTAATAATATTATAAATGTGAATGTTTGTTTTGTACGTTTGTTAATCAATCAAGCATGAATAGATTAACGGAGATGAAATTAAACTTGACAGATGGGTAGTAATTTTTTGGTAATCATTGGTAACACCTAAGTAAGTTTTGCCAGTGGCAATAAAAATAAGTACGTAGATCTCGGGGTTACGTATAGTCTGGTTCTTACTGGACAAGTAATTTAGTTTTACGAGTGGTTTAGTTCTAAACGTTTTTAATTTATTTTTTTATTATTATAATTAGCCCATACTGTCCCACTGCTGGGCAAAGGCCTCCCTCCACTCCTTCCAACGATCACGGTTCCTCGCCTTCTCATTCCAATTCTTAAGGAAGTCATCCAGGTCGTCCCGCCATCTCCTTCGTGGTCTGCCTCGGCCCCGCGTTGCTGTGTCCGGGCACCAATCCTGCGTTTTACGCGCCCACAGCTCGTTGGACATGCGGCAGACATGTTCTGCCCAGTCCCATTTAAGTTGGGCTGCCTTTTGAGCCACATCAACGATTTGCGTTTTGGAGCGCAGTGTTGTGTTTCGAACATGATCTGTTAATTTAACACATAAAATGCTGCGCTCCATTGCACGCTGGCAAACCTTGAGTTTGGACTTTTGGATGTTAGTCAAAGACCAAGTCTGTGCACCATAGGTCAGAATGGGGAGAATACACATGTCCATCAGCTTACGCTTCAGTGACAAGGGCAAAGTGCCCTTAAATAGTTCCTTCATGGACCAGTAGCTAACGTTTTTAAATAGATAAAAAAAAAGTGTTGAAATATTTGATGAAAGCTGTTTAATCCCTTAGTATTGTAAGCACTTACAAAACACCAATAATTCATGTAAAACTGTAGATTAAAAGTAATCAATATGATAGCACGGTAATTTTTCTCACATTCCCAGCTCGCTCCGTATTTTCTCACGTAGCCGACACTTATTAACATAAGAAACAAGTTTTCAATGAAAACAAACACTATTTATTTCACTTTTCTTTCAAAACAGCACTTAAGTCATTTCCTTTAGAAATTATGTATGCAAACACGCGAAGCTTCAATTACTACAGAACCAATGTAACATGATCCCTCATTTGTTCCCTTTTCTACTAGAGTAGGAACAGTAAGGAGCTTTTGATGTATCAAGGTAATTTAGTTGGTAGAAGCTTATTATGATAAGTCGTTCTCAAAAATATGAAATTGTTAAGCTGCTTGTCGAGTTAATAGTTATGTGCTTTTATAATGATAATCTAGCCCTCATTATATGTAGTTAGGGTACGATGAAAGTTCAACATTTGGCTTTTTTGTCGTCCGTCTTAAAATTTGGAATGATATGCTTTGTAAGAGCCTGTTTCCATGGTTGTCAACAATAATTGTGAGACATTTTTGTCATGTAAAAATTTGCCTCGTTCTACGCTACAAGTTAAATCAAAAGTAATTTATTTAAATAACGCTGAGAACCAGCACTTTTTGATCGTCACACAAAGACAATCCCAGTGCTGTGCTAAGAGCAATGCTAAGAGTTGTAAGACCAAGACACAGTCTCTTTTTTGTAAGATCAGCAAAACACAAATACAACATTTATACCTATTGAAACCTGAATAATTATAAAGGTTAGTGACCGCTACAATCCAGCACGACGTTTAACAAAGTAAGTTAATCATACCTTACTTATTACTACTTACCTAAAATCCATGTATAAAAACCACCTCAGTGTTAACTCCGTAGGTAACTACTGCACACCAGGTCGCTACTAACCAGTTACTGTTGCTGATCTCTGACCCAGCACGTGCAGAGCTTCGCACTTCTGATAAATAAGCTGCAAGAATACCTGCTACTTACTAGTGCCATGATTAATTCACTCAAAATTAACTAATGGCCGCTCAGGACAGAATGTAATCATTCCTTCTTCAAATATTTAACTGGTAGCCATTTAATTTTGAATAGCAATAATGGTATGGCGTCAATGAATAATTCGTGTTTGCTTGCATGCAATTACCATTAATTTTAGCATAGGTATAGGAAAATTGTTAGGAAAGAGCCAAGTTAATCTGTCTTTGGTAGAGAAAGTTGGCAACATTGCAGAAAGCAGACGTTCGGTTAATATTGGAAAACTGCTAAAATATTATCAACCAAAGACATTAAACATTGTATCTCTTTAATCTCTTTGTTATCAACACTTATGGGCGTAGAACAGCTTACATCAGTAAATTAAGAAAAAAAAGGAAATAAAGAAAGAGAAAAAAGTTAGGAACCTGTCCTAAAACCAGCCCTTTAGTGTCAAAAGTGAACTGCAAGATGCAAACCAAATATTTTCCCCGGATGACGTCGAGACGGCCACTCCTCTATTCATAGATTACATTATAGAAATAGGTCCATCCGTATTGGAACAACGAGATAATTCAAAAATGCCCGTTCAGAGGACGCCGCCGATAGAATTTAAGCCGCCATGATGGATGGCCGCTGATGACAGTAATGACAGTTAAATACGTTCGGATATTCTTCTAATAATATGTCATTAGCTGGGGCTTAAGGCTGTGTATGTGTTGACGTGTGCCTATTAAGAAGTGTTGCCAAGTTTTTTATTAATGTCGATGACTTAAAAAAAGGTGGGTGGGGATTTTATGTGTAAAAAATTTACAAAAGAAATGAATATGGAGCAGATCCAGTTTTATATTATAATAACAAAAACGGTTGAGTACCTAGGTGAAGTAGCTTTTGTAAAAGAAAATATTGTAGACATTGTTTTGTTCGACAGAAACAGTCTCTTCAAACCCAAACTTCATAAAAATTTGTCTCATATTTTATGAAAACCATTTCCTTATTACACGTGCTTCTATTTGAAACGTTCGAGGAAGCCATGAAAATCCCAGTTATTATATAGTTTTTAACGTCACATTTGTTTAAAATAACGATACGTTTAGTTCGAATATCAGTCATAAAACCGTCGTTGTAATAATAACTAACGCGTTAACTATAGCACAGAGTAGTGTTGCCAGATTTGGGGAGCTACATTTTGGGATAAAGAATTTTTAAATTATTCAGGTATTTTTAATTTTAGCCACGAATAGATTTTTACTTTTTAAGAAAACGGAAGGGATGATGACATTTTGGTTTATTGTTGCATGATGACAGAAGAATATACCACTATAGTGGATGATATAAGTAGGTAAGAAAATCCATTAAAAAAGCTGGATAGGCACATATTTTAGACAACTATTTAGAACTCCAATATTATCAGTTCTACACCATTTGCATAATATATTGTAACACATTTCCTAAAGATTTGTCCATAAAACCTTACAAGGAACTAAACGTTTGACAGCTAACTTCAAAGTCCCATTACCAAATCCAGGTTAAACATGCGCCCGTGGTCCCGGAATTGTCGTCCACCTGGCCACTCTAACCTCAGGTCTATTTTAACTTGGCGTTAAACGCGCGGTTAGTGCTAGATTTATGGCGCGCCCGGTAACAGGACTCTTTGCTTTTTTTAAACAGTCGTCAATGGTAACGTTTGTTGCGAGTTCTGTTATGTAATACGAACATACGAATTTGTTTGAGAATAAGGACGCGTGTTTATAAATGTTATTGTTGAAACAACAGGTGGTTTGTGAGGCATAGGGGAGCTATTTACTTCTGTGTTGAGTGGGCGATGACCGTTTGAGAATATCGATGTAATGATGTTGAAAACTACGGTGATAATGTTACAATCTATGCATATTTGTAATTATTAGGACCAGCACTATTGGTTCGCTAAATCGCTAAATGCTCGATTATGTTCGTAGACAAAACTCCCCCTGCAGTAGTTTCTTCTCCACTATCAAGAACAATTAAAAATTAAAATTTATTACTAATTAAAACCAACTTAAAATAAATTGTAACCGTAACTTTTTCCCTGAAACTTATCTAAGCTGTGCGGCCGACCTTCCCGCGCGGTAGCTGCATGCCTATAACAAGATACACCGTTGTCTCACAAATGACTGCAATTTGTTCTATTTCAGGCTAGCAGCCATTCCACTCGCCTACATGGCCGCTAAATTGGCCTTTCGCCAAAATAAGTATGTTTCCGAGTTGTCAAACAAATACCGTATTTAGATGAATGCTTCAGATCTTAGATTGAATCGTTTCGAGAAATTTATGAAGTTATCAGAAGCGCGAGGGCTATGTTGGATGTGGGGCAATGGCGTGCGTGAAATACTTGTCATTAATGTGGTCGTGGTGTCTGTGAAGTCGTTAAATTATGAGTTGTTGCATTATCTTCACATTCTGGGAAATTTTTAAATGGTTTTGAAATCAGGATCAAATATTAACTTAAACATAATAATATTATTACTTCGTGACTTAATCCAAACAAGTTGATTGATCTTGTGTTTAAATTAATATTTGATAAGAAAGACGATCATTAGGCAGGTTTGAAGAATGATTACTTTAAAACATAATGATCTTCATTCTTATCTTCCGTCCACACAACTTAAACAGTTTACAGTCTGTTTGTAAATTACTAACTGCAATGGTTTATGTACCAGGGGTGGACAGTGAATTATGTCCGGTGGACTTGTGTAGCAGTCATTATGCAGAGACAAGCAACAGATGATGACAATGGTCAGTGTCCCTTTTACACGCGTTCATTAGGCTAATAACATTAATCGCCTTTATTCAACAGCTGTGTATTGTTACAATTCAATTAGTACAAATTAAATCGTCCCAAAGTTAACGCAGATGTTCACATGACATCCGGCCTGCTACTGCAGTACTGACACCCCCATTTGACCTGCAGTCTGCACTATTATTGCCAATACAATAATACAAAATGGCCGTCCAACTGTCATCCGATTCCAATTCGCGCGCTTTCTATACAATTGTACGACTTCATTGTGCATGCCAAAATTTTGGGGAACTAGTAAATACGGCAGATAATTTGATGTATGAATAGAGTTAATTACGACATTTATTTATTGTATCCGTTTCATTGCAGCGGGGGTGGCACTGCCCCTGTTTTTATTAGCAGTATGCGCCCTAAACTTTACGGTTTCCACTGGGGTGAGTTTAGCCATGTTGATTTATTTCTTTTGCGACGCATGAAAACATATTTTTTTGTCTATGCCACGCACAAAGGAGGTTATGAGAAAGGTTGGCTTTTATTGAGGTTATGTTAAAATTGGCGGAAAATACAGTTTTTTTTTGTATCGCCCGTGACGATTGTAAACACGTAGAATTTAGTGTAAACGAATCAAAAGGGGGATTTGGCTTTTCAGAGCAAAATAAAGCGAGTTCTTTTGTGAAACAAGATCAACCGAAGTTAAGGCGAAGTCTATGCATTAGATAATTGGCATCAGAATTTGCTTTTAAAAAGCTCGTTTATCAAGCGGACGTTAATTTATTTAATAAATCAGTTTGGAGGATGGCGGGCCTGCCATTAGTCAAACAGAGCGAGCTCAGATTCAATACGGGGATTGGCCGGGCGGGCTGGCGGCGAGTGGCGGGAACTACAAATGATGCTGTATGACGGAGATGGATGGAGCCAGCGGCCGCGGACAGACGTTTAACGTGATATAACGACACAACGCTAAGTACACGTAATTGGAAAACTTATGGGATAACTTTGTTTAGTGATAGTTGAGTCGGACTGTGGGACGCAGTGGAAATATTTGTTGTCCATTCAAGTAGGTGCTTGAAATTACCAATTGTATTTTCGCACTTATTTTAATTCTAATTAAATTAGACTTAAGTTTACGCAAGGTAGGTACATAACTTAGTAGTTGAGTGAAATGTAAAGGGTTACTTTGTTCTTTTTTTTAAATTTACAACTATGCTTGCCTATTTATTCGATGGCAACATTAAAAAAAAAACACAAGTTTCTGAAATTACTTAAACAGTGACTTAACAGTGATATTTCGGTCAAAAAGTGATTACATAAGATAGAACGGCGGAAACAAGAGTTTTCATTTATTTCTGAAGCCAGTAAAACCTTTGCTTAAGTTTTTACGTTCTAAAGTTTTTTTTGGAACCGTAATGAGATGAAAAAAGTTTACAGCCTCCTTAGATCACTCGGGAAAGTTCGCTCCAAGTTAAAATGTATTACGAGTTTATGACCAATATCGGGGGCTTTTAAAAGCAACATAATGGATATTTATTACCTGCGTGTGTCCTAAACTTAGGATATTACGAAAATGTAATGCCTTCAACTTTTTGTTTACATTATTGGGACGGCGTGTCTGACGTGTTATTAAAATAGCCGTTTCAAAGTGAATGAATAACTACGACTCATTCATGACAAATAGTCTGTCGAAGCTCACCGACTGTTTGATCTTTATGTCATGGTCTTGTAATGGTTACGACGACCATTTGCGACAGAGGAAACATTTTTTATAAATATTTCTTTCACATGACACTTTCATCGGTCAACTAACATTAATAAAAAATATTTTTGTAATCCTTCGTGCGTCGCCTTAAGGGTACGCCTCGTGTGTCGCGCTCCCGCATACCTCGCGCGGATTAATGCTACATAATGGCGCGGAAGTTCTACCGAAAGTACGTCCCCTTAATGAACCAACTTAACATTCATAATTGCGACTTTATTACCTTACTCCTAAAGGTTAATTTCAATTGTTTGAGGTTACATAAAGTTTGGTAAAAAAAATATAAGCTCTATGTAGGTTTAGGTGAAAGTGGATCTTATTAGCATGGAGTAGGGTAGACTTTTGTTGGTTTAAGATTGAACAAACATAGTGGATGGGACAGAACTCGTGTCTACGCATAATATCATTGGCACACACTCTTATTGGTGATGATTTGTCAACTTTACTCTACACATTGGATTTTGGACTCTACATTAAGGAAGTGAAGGTAGTTTTTCTCGGAAATTAGTTTTAAGACTATGTTTTCTTTGAGCAGAGAGTTGTAAAAAGTCCATTCACGCTGTGATCTTGGCAGTGTGAGCAGGAAATTATTATAATTTTGGCTTCACGAGACGTTTCTTGAATTTTAAGTTGTATTAAAATGTCGGCTAACTTGACTGTCATGTTTTCTTTAGTGCGCTCAGGTTTCCCGTAATGTCGTAATTTAGAAGTTTTTCGACAAAATTGAGGTTGGATAACCTTTGGTTGTCGTAAATGTCTGTAATAATAGAAACTATTGGCTTTGAATGTAATCTTGGAAAATAAAATATGAATATGTATTAAGGGCAGATGTCAATAAGTAAATTCTAGTAAGTAGGTAGTCTGTTAATGGCTAACAATCTACTAATTCTATCAAATCAGCAAAAACAGAACCCTTATAGGACTTATTTTTTCAGGAAAACGTTTTTTTTTTTTTTTTTTTCTCTCGACGTGGAAAATCATCATTGACGAAACCCGCTCTTGGGTGGAGCGGGAGACAGTGTCAGAGTCTTACTGACTAAAAACCCCGCGCCGTTCCTTCTAGCCTTCATACCGGGGCTCTAGTTTCCTTTCGGATAACCCCGACCCCGGTAGGCTTCGACCCAGATGGGCCCCTCCTGTTGCTGACAACTCCTTGAGGCGCGCGGGAACAGTGCGCGCCGTCGACGCCTTGGCTCGGTCCGGACAGTTACCGGACGATCGGACAGCGAGCTACCCATGGCTCGCCGTCCGCGAGCCCGCGTCTACGGTGGCCGGAAATCGGGATCGGAATCCCGGCGGCGGCGGCGGGGGCGCCGTTGCCTGATGCGGTCGGCCTCCTCCTTTGCTAGCATTACTGCTTCGCAGAAGGAGGCGGCCGCCTGCCACTCCTCCTCGCTCCGGGCCTTGGTTCAGGCCATGGTCCGGAGCGAGGAGGAGTGGCAGGCGGCCGCCTCCTTCTCCGGACCATGGCCTGAACCAAGGCCCGGCGCGAGAGGTCTCCGCCGCTTCAGGAACGCGTGGAGGTATGAAGCGGAAATTATTATCAAATACTGAAGTCCTGCTTCCCCAAGTAGAGTGGAAAAAGACACAGTTTTAAGTCAACGCAATATAAAGATAAAGCCTTTGATACTCCGATCAGGAGCTAATTTAACCCTCCTTAGAAAATTAAACTTCCCGTTGACCTAGAGTCCTGTTTGGCATGAAGCAAGGCCTCATAGCACAAATATAATCAAGCTCATATAAAAAATCTGATTACTGTAAGTAGTTAAGTACGAGTACGTCAAAATAAAGCTTTTTTTGTGATTGTCAAAATCAAAAAATCTAAATATTTTTATTTCAAATAGGCCTAGGTACATGGGCACTTATAAATCGTCAGAAGCTAATGCATGGTTCCAAATTGGTCGTCTATGGAGAGGAATCGGCAAGAAAATCTATGAATCGTAAAAATCTTCGAGATTCGATTCGGAAATTGAACTAAAACAACGTAAGTTTATATAAAACCCTCAGTATACGAGTCCGACTCGCAGTTGCCTAGTTTTTTTTAGCTCTCTTTAAATTTAATTCTTAATCTATGTAATTACTTATTTACTAAAAAGAATGAATTAAAATAGCTAAAAGGGGCAGCAAATATCTTTTCAATTATGTAGTAAAATTAATGAAGGCACATTTACAGTTCGCGCGGCACTCGGCTCCACTCCCGTGAGGTGCCAACACGCCGAACATTCCAACTGACACCTTTTATTTTTGCCCCAATGAATAGATCTCGTTTTCCAAAGGAAGTCGGGATGAATAAATCATGACGTCAGTTCCGGTGAGACTTCAGGTACCTCCTGCGTAAATTATTTTCTTTCTTCAGAACACTTCCGCACAGAGCTTTGCTAATTTTATTTATTTTTGGCTGAAACTTGAAGGTGGGGAAAAAAGGTACTTGAGGTAATTTTGTAGGATGTATATTTATGTGATTTTTCTGCCGCTGTAAGAAAACAATGGTGATTATAATCTGCACTGAATATTTTCTTGACAAATTTTCATGGATTGATAAAATATTGAGCTCATCATCATCAGTTCAGCCGAAAGACGTCCACTGTTGGACTCCCCCAAGTGTCGTCACTATGAACGGTTCTGTGTATCTCGCATCCATCGGATTCCTGCAATCTTTACCAGGTCATCGGTCCAACTTGCAGGAGGCCTTTCAACGTTGCGTCTTCCGGAATGAGGTAGACACTCCAGTGTATATGAGTTGTATTGAAAAAGATAATTATTATTATATTTGTGCCAATAACTAATATTAATTTTATTTTGGCATATATTTACGTGTACTTATGTATAATGAAAACCCAATGTTTCATACATCTACAAATAATGGTACATTACACAACCATGTCACGAATACACCACAAATCCATCGCCCACACCCGTAATTAGGAACGTAATCCTCCACTCATTACCATTGATTACCAACTAACACCATTCATTCAATACTCTAAGTGTTGCCAGCAACAAATTATCCTGTCATAATAATTATTATTACCACTGGCAACCTCGAAAACTATATTATGTTATTATTTACGATAATCCAATACAAACTGACTTATTGTTGAAGAAACTATTAAATCAGATAATAGTAATACTGTTAGACTTGCAGAATATTAAGTTATTATGACAATTTACACAGTATATAAGTAGGCTGAATGTATTTTGTGTTGTAAATTGACTTGCCTAAGTATTTAATTCTGTAGCTCTGCACGCAATACGATAATATAGTAGTATTGTAGGTAAAATAAGATTATATACGTAGTATAATTCCGTCATATACCAGCTGTCTGCCGTGGAAATCTTACTTCGTTAATTTAGACATAACTGAGCCGTTTGTAGGGTTCGATACTTACTTCTATATTGGCGTCCTTTTTATTACTAAGTCTCCGCTGTCTGTCCGTTGTCCGTCTGCCATCTCATAAACTGTAAGAGTAGTTGAAATTTTCACAGAGTGTATCTCTATTGCCCCTACAAGAAAAAAATAAAATCAAAATATTTGTTAAAGGGGGTTTCCATACGACTTTTAACGTTATGGTAAACTTTTAGGTGCGGGTCTGACTCGCACTTTGCCAGTTTTCTTTTTTGTGAAATCCTGTCGCCCTCGAAAATGTAAAATATCGTATTTTACGCCGACATTTTTGAGTTTCTTAATTTAAATCTTTTATTTTATGGGTATTAGTAAAATACATAGGTACGTATTAATTCAAGGGGTTTAAATTGGCTATTTAATAATAGCTTAAAATCTTTTTTTCGCGTGACATAGGGGACGAAATACGCCTCATCATAATTTATTGCATTGATCAGTTATCGATAGAAAAGAATAAAGTCCCAATTATGATTTTGCCGAAACAACAAAAGCAGCAGTACCTGAATCGCGAAATGTAATTAGAGCTGTTTAAGTCTTTAATTTAATGCAAAGATAAATATCTAGCTTTTAAAGCTTAGCGCGTTCAGATCTTTAGCTGAAAAACTAACATACCCTTTTACACGCCGACATATTTACGACTGCAACAATATTGTTGCATTTTCATTAACCAGTTCTCCCTATTCTAGACTTCCTGCCATCGATTGTCAGCGAAGCCCTACGTCCATGCACAGCTAATCCACGGAGAAAAAATCCGCACACAGTCGGATAATCCATCCATACACCCATACATCTGTCACAGCACCCATTCGTTTCCAAACGTAACAAATACACGTCTATTTCTCTTTTTGCTAGCTTATAATGTACGTATTCGTATTTCAATGCGCATAGAATACGAAACAAAAGCTATTTCAACTTTAGATCGAGCTCTGTTTGAGTTTTAAGGTATATTTTGACATAGATTTATTACTAACTAACGTGAAGTTTATTGCCGTTTTGATAGAAGTGCCATTTGATCTGTATTGTTAAACAAATACCGCTGTTTAATATACACGACACGAGCCATGCGATTTACAGTAAAGGCAGAACTACAGTTCGTCGTTGCGACTTTGACACTCTTTTAAATGTCACTCTTTACGCTACACTTTTTTAACATTTTGAAGCTCTATCAAATGCAAAAACTATCATGTGTATAGGATGATTTAACAATTTGTTTACCAATTTTAAGATCAACAATGTGCTTCCTAATAAAGTACTACTTTTACATTTAAAATACATTTAGGTACATGTAAACTGTTTTTTTTTCTTATTATCATACTACTTTTAATTTCAACTAACACCAGCAAAATTAAAAGCAGGAAACCATAATAATAATTTCCAGCTAGCCTGCTGCCATATTACGGCTGATACCTATATATTTTTTGTAGTTGGTTTCATTATATTTTGTTTTTATCGATTTTCTCATAAAGTTAAATTTTACACTTAAGCGATCTTAAAGTCATAACGACAAATCGGCACATGTAGGCCACGTACGCCGATCTGGGCACTTCGGTCTCCTTACATATTTTTAGATGGCAACTAGACTTGTAGAGCTACGCTAGATCTACGCTACGCAACGCCACGCGACGCGACTCTACGTACAAATCAGGCGTGGCCAACGTGTGCGTCGGTCTTACGTAGTTCCCGCTTTACAGATAAACAATCAGGTGCAATCCTATTGTCGATGACTGGTATCTACTACCTGAAGTCATATTCCCTGTCTACAAAAACTTGGTATCCACGAACGATCCATATTGATTGTCATTGTCATTTTATTTTTAACAAAAGGCAACCGCAGTGTGGCATTTAAAGCCGAAGTAGAGTTTGTTTGCAGATTCAAGAATATGAAATTAAGACGATTTGTAGGTAAGTTTATTCCGTAGTGGTGAAATAAAACGGCCAACTGCCAGCGGGCATTTCTTTCTCAAAAACGTTGCATAAGAGCTATTGTTGGCGTTCCTCCATACGAATCTTGCAAACCTCACTTTAAAAGACTCAAAATATTGCCCCTACCAAGTATGTACATTTTTGAAATCTGTGTGTTTGTAAAGTCTAATCCTAATCTATTTGTGAGGGCTCGTGATATGTATATACGTGATAATCTACATCCTCGTAGTGCAAGACATGGACAGCGACTGGTATTGGAATTTGTGCCAAAGACTGCGATGTTTAATAAAAATTGTTCAGCCATGTGTGTTAAGATTTATAATAAACTACAAACAACTATCCAAGATCTTCCTCTACCAAAGTTTAAGAAAGTTCTTAAAGAGCAACTTCTAAACAAAATGGTTTATTCGGTTAATGAATGGTTACAGGAATAATATTTATATATTTTTTGTATGTAAAAGTGTGACATTGTAATTTGGTCTTTATTGGTATTTTAGAATGAATTTCACTAGGTATTATTATTAATATAATTGACATTGGACATGATGAATTTTTTAGCGATATTATGACTAATTATTACTATTAAATACCCAATCTTATTCTATTTCAATAATATATAAATGTATAAAATAAAGTTCACATGCCATGCCACAGGCTAAATAGAATTTAAGAATATTATAATGTAACATGACAAACCATCAATTGTAATTACTCTATTTAAATGTGAATAAAATGATTTTGATTTTTTGATTTTTTAAAAATGTAGGTATACTTAATGCATATTATTGTATTCGTTTTAACCGAGTTTCATCTTAGTGGAATTAAAAATTTGCTGTGAAAAAATATTTCTTGTCCTAATCTAAAATCCAGAAAAAATTCTATCCCAGGGCTACGGGAATGTTCAAAAGAGTTACCGCGGCCCTGGAACGCAAAGGGTAACTGAAGGAATAAGCACAAGTTGGTACAAGTGTGACACTCCCTCTCGGTCCACCCAGGTGTCATTGATGACTAACTTTCAAACTTGCAGACTGTCAAAAGTGTGATATTGGTAGTTATTTAACAAATGTAAGAAAACCTTACCATTTATTATAAACAACACAAACAATATCTCACATCCAGTTCTCATTCAACATAAAAGCGAATAAGTGTTCCTTTAAAAAACTAGATAATAAGTTGCTTTTCCACACTTGTCGTTCACGCCAGAATGGCGGCGCGACGATAAAATTCTGATCGAATATGAGTTCCATTCCAATGACACGGGATGCCGAGTGGCGGCCATAATGCGCTGTGTTATTAATTTATTCATAGGACTGCGACTTTACTAACTAGCTGCGTTTTAGTGGCACTTGCAGACGCACTTAACTGCTGAGACATACGGGGCTGAAGGATGACCAGCATTCTTACAAGTCTCGATAACAAGTGGTGGTAGGTGTTTCATGAATATAATTTATGAAAGAAAGGGGTAGGGTATATTGGTCCATATTGGTTGGTGGTTGGTGATTGTTGGTCTTTGGTCGATGATATCTGTCATTAACTTCGTTTTACTTCTTAAATCATTACGAGTTTAAGCAATTCATATTAATAATATCAACTAGCTTCTGACAGCGGCTTTGTCTTTGTGAAAGTCGAAATTTTTTCCAATACAGAGAGTACATACTCTTGGGATTAAAAGTATCCGGGGTAGTATTCTATTCAAGGATATGGTTTAACAGTGTGCCAAATTTATCAGGATCTGTTTAACCGTGAAGGAGTAACACACACACACATAGACACTTTACGTACACATTTTAAATTATTTTAGTTAAATCTGTTCATTTGTTAGTTTATTATTAATACCGGTTTAGAAATAGACGTAGTCCCGGAGAATAAATTTGGATCTTTTTATCACCGTAGCACGCGGACGAAGTCATGTGTAGAAGCTTAAGCTAAGAGACCGTCTTTTCAATTAAATTACAGTAAATTTAACCCTTCAGATACCGTCAATTAGAAACACAATAGTAAGACAATAGATGCGCGGCCACCGGTGGTCGCTTGGGGATTCATGAATTAATGTATGCACATCGCCAACACTCGCCGCGCTCCCCGCCCGTGTGTCTCGGCCAGCAGGGTGTCTTCATCGCTTGCCGTGTTAAACACATTGTCACCGAGTCGAAGCCACCACTCGCTTACTGGCTCAACTTAACTATAACTTAACTATAACTTAACAATTATGCACATCGCCAACACGCGCCGCGCTCCCCGCCCGTGTGTCTCGGCCAGCAGGGTGTCTTCATCGCTTGCCGTGTTAAACACATTGTCACCGAGTCGCCGCCACCACTCGCTTACTGGCTCAACTTAACTATAACTTAACTACTAAAGCACTAACTTCAGTTAACTTCGCTTCCGGCACGAGTGTTGCGGAATGCTTTTCCACTGTATTTATCTTGTAGATCTGTAAATAAGATAAAGAAAGATCATGTAGTCTGCTTTTGATACAGAGATAAGTTTTTTATGTTTTTTAGGTGCAGGCATTATCTACACTAATATTATAGAGAGGTAGTTTATTTTTATTTGTAGGAGATAATCTCCGAAAATACTGGTCCGATAGCACAACTTTTTTCACCGATAGAAAGCTGCTTTATTCCTGAGTGACATAGGCTATATTTTAAGTATGCGAGCGAAGAGGCAGGTGAAAGCTAGTATTCTTAAATATAATAAAGTTAAATGTTACACTTAACTATCATTATAGAATAGAATAAACTTTTATGTGCATCAAAATAGTAACAATTTTACCGAAACTTAAATCTCTGGATATGGTCATTAAATGTTTGGTTGTTTTCGGTCTATTTAGCAATTTCTACTACGCATATTAATTGCAATAAGATACCGTATTTGGGCATCTGTTTAACCTTTCCTACAGTTAAATTCGTTCTCAATTTTTCTTTTTCCCACATCGTTTATGGTCAAGTCAAACTACCGAGCAGTGTTCACAACGTGCGTGGGCGCAATGACGGCGGAACTGCCGGTACCGCTGCGCTTGCTGCGCATCCAAATGTTCTGATGACAGCGGGTTACATTATACTTGGCCATGTTAGTACTTTATGTAAATCCGAAACGGTGACGGAAAATTGGAGAGCCAAATACTTAAGCAACCCACTTGAACTGGGCTTGGCATTTATAACATATGAAAAAAAAAATTCCAACGTTACGTCGAGTTATGCGATTTTTTTTAATAAACTATCCCGATTTAATTTTGATCATGGTGGTCAATCTCAAAGGAAATTGGCCAGAAGATATAGAGCACAAGTGTGTGCGCAAACACAGGTGCACTCCCTGTTCCTTTACTCTCATAGTCCGATGTGACGGCAATCCGACACTCGTTAGAAATCTGCCGCAGGACCTTAGGTACGTGCTTTTCAGGCAGCTCCAGAGTAATTCCTAATAATAATAATAAATAAAAAGCATTAATTTCAGCAATTACAAAATAGAACACACACACATAAAAAATAATTAATTACTCTATCGCACATAACCAGCAACATGTCTGCTACAGCAATGTTCGATATAAGGGCAATGAAATCAGATTTGATTGCCTCGAATCGCGCTAGAACTGTATTGGACCTGCCCTGCAGGGTACAAGGCAGGTCCAATACAACGTACCAAGGACAAACCCACTTTAAAAGCTAATTCTAGAATACTGGGTCATCATATCAGCCGAAAGACGTCCACTGCTGGACATAGGCCTCCCCCAAGCGTCACCGCAACGACCGGTCCAACCAAAGAAATAAATGGCTGAATAGTCATTAGGGTGTACAAACCCATCACTTAATAAAAAAGTATAAAATTAAACTGTGTTATGAGAGTTTTATGTTTGAACAGAAAATCTATGTGTTAAGCAGCGCGTGCGCACAATGTAACACATAATTTTGTGGTTATGTTCAGGATTATTCCTACGTTGAACTTGGACTTACGAGTATTTTCACCTGCTCTTTTATTTATTTTTTGAAGGAACTCATTAAATAAAGTCTCCAGTTCTGAACGAGCACTCCCGTTAAACTTTTACAGAATAATAATATAACTCATCTTAGTTTCCTCAGTTGCCTTTTGCGTTCCAGGGCCGTGGTTATTCTTTGGATGAACCACGCAGCCCTTTCAACCCCGGAAAGATAAATAAGCTAAAGAATTAACACCAATGCTAAATGTATTTTACAGAAGTATTATAGCTTGATAGTCGGAAACTAGAATATTATAATGTTTCGCAATAAACTAGTTTCACCCATGATAATTTCAACATGAAGCCATTTTATACACTTCAGCCTTTTCTGGTAGTTATGACATTGTGCCTCGGGCTAGACTGATAGGAGTCTGTGTTTCTACTTATTTTATAACATATCAGCTTAGAAGTCCTATCTATATTCTAACTTATATTATATTCTATTTTTTATTAATGGAAGTACTGTCGTAGCTCAGCTCCGGCGCTCCGGTAGGCTCCGTTTTGGGATCTATATAATAAGAAAACGACTTGGGAGGGACACTACTATATTTTATCAGCTCGCAAAATAACATTTCATTACAAAACTCACTTCAATACTGTAAAAATAACACACTTCTTTTTTCTACAACTTTTAAAACTTATTCTAGAAATGCAAAATCCTTAAAAGTATATTTTACAAGCAAGTCCGTTACCTATAAAAAAACAACTCCTTCGATTTCCTTACGATATTACTGTACCAATGGGAAGTTGTCGACGAGTGTGCCAATTTCAAAAGTTTTGATAAGTGTGTATATCATTATCTAACTATCAGAAAAATCTAAAACAGAACTGCCACTTTCATAAAATTCAGTTCCGAATACTTAATTTTATGAAAATCTTCGATTGTTGCTGTTGAAACTTGATGGTTTAGAACTGACTTACATAGTTATGTTATTCCATAGAGAATAATTTGCAGTCAAAAAATGTAAAAGAAATTCTTCCCGGTAGAGGAAGTTCGTGCAAAAAATATTTTGACAGGCTCACGTCTTAGGTGCTTCTATCCGGTTCCTTTCGTCTTTTTTGTTTTATTTTTTTTTTGCTAACGGACATTTTTGTGTATAAGTAACTTCTTCGATATTTATTAAGTCAATATTAAGAGGGTTTTTTTCTATTCGCCTATCGTCAACGTAGAACGCGATTTTTTATGAAGAGGCACGAAAGAAGAGAGAGAACGCCTGAAAACTCAGTTGGCATTCGGTAATACCGTGATTTACTCGAATATTTCACAAAACTTGTTCCAGAAAATACGTGATTTTTTTTAAAACCTTTAAAGTTTTTGAAAAATATGGTCGTCATTTAGAATCTCGATTACATGTGTAAGGCTTCTATAGATATATTTTTTACATTTTTAATACATATATGAGTAGATTACGGAGGGCCAAAGTCTACGAAAAATAGCAGCTTTTCAGAAGTATTTACTGGATTAGTTTTACACAAAATGTTTTGATTTCTGTAGAAGCCTACATGATGTAAAGACAACAAAGAGTAGTTGCAACAGATAACCTGCACAACTCTTTTATCTATGGTGTAGGTGCAATCACAGAGTAAATTGTTACTCAATACATTTAAGCCCTGTCTGTATACATGGCCTGGCGGGCATTTTTTTTCTGTAATGATTTGTGCGTCTGTTTAGGCGGAATAAACATGTTTTCTTTCTTTCTTTTCTATGTATCCAAAATATCTGGAGAAATATGTGTAATAATGACGTAAGAGCGGAAGTATGAAAATGTACTTCGAGATACAAATACATACCTGCTAAATACTTCTCAGCTCTATGTTGAAAGTTTCACATTTCTACAGAATGTTATCTTATAAAATAGACTAGCTTTTGCCCGCGGCTTCGCTTGCGTTAATTTCGGGGTGACATGGTTCTTCTGGGAAGTGGGGGGTTAGAAAGAGACAAAAACTAGCCTATGTCACTATTATATTTCTATATTTCTCTTCATCATCATCATATCAGCCGACAGACGTCCACTGTTGGACATAGGCCTCCCCCAAGTGTCGCTACAATGATCGATCCTGTGCGTCTCACATCCATCGGATTCCCGCAACCTTCACCAGGTCATCGTAGGTTATTTCTCCTATATATATATTTCTCCATCTCTTCAACTATCTCCACTCCAAAAAATCACGTCGATTCGCCACTCCGTTTTGCCGTGAAAGACGGACAAACAGACACACACTTTCCCATTTATAATATTAGTAGGTATGGATATGATTTTGACTTGCACTTCACTGCGGTCTGCTACGTAAGGAAATGAGGAAACTCGTGACGTACCTAAGTCTCGTTAGAAAGAGAAATGTGAAATGTAATTAACACAAACCTGTGAATGTAAAAACGACGATGCCACACCCGGACAGGAAAATTCTATTCCGGCTCTGGTACTCCAAGGTTGCTTCTACGGTCTACAAAATGCTTTAGGACAGTCTTATAAAAAAAAACTTTTCTTGCAGTAGTTGGAACGATGGTATTTTAAAGTGTGTTTTTTTAGAATAGGTCATTCTGTATTGTACACCTCATAAAAACAAGTACAAACATTTATAAAAACCAGACGTATACAATGGGCCGTTTTATCGGACAGGGTAATCTCTTACCTTTGGATGTATTGAATAAACGGAGACAGATTTCGAGCCCCGGTATGAAGGCTAGATGGAACGGGGTGGGTTTTTAGTCAGTAAGAGTCTGACACTATCTAGCGCTCCGCCCAAGAGTGGGGGTTGTCATTGGATGAATTTCCCCACCATAAAAAAAGGGTTACCAGTGTATGTAAGTATGATCATCAGGTGAAACAGTGATCAAACGCGAGCCTATCAATAAAAATATCACAAATACTTGTGATAGGACAGTAAGCTATCATACTAATCACACAAATGTTATAAAGCTTGGTCACTGCCTCACGCTCAAACAGCTGAACGGATTGGGATGAAATTTAGTGCATGGTAAGAAAATGACCAAGAACATCACATACTATAAGATATCCCATGTTCTAGACATCATATGAGATAATTTTCGATATTTACGAGAGCGATACTGTTAATAGAATTTTAATGAATATCAATTATATTTTCGAGAAAGTAAAAAATCCCTTATGCGGAACACAGGCGTGATAATTTTTTTATTTTATTTACTTTTTGTGGTAAAAAATCCTTAAATGACTTCCCCCTCTCTGGCTGGAGCGAGAGTGCTGCGGTAAGTTAAAACTTTGGTAGGTTAATAATAAAAATAAACATTCCTAATTTCCCACACTCCCTTGATTCGTCAACTAAACCCCGTTAGGTTCCGTGTAAACAGTCAGTATCATGTCAGTGTTTAGCCAGTCGGCGGCTTGAGTCCGCCATGTTTGTGCACGGTGTCGCGACTGCAGCCGCTCAGCCGCTCGTCTCGACCTGACAGACAAACAAACACATCTTCAGCACTGTGTGCTTTGGCTTATTGGGTTAATAGCACCTGGCTTCCCGAGGTGTGCACTTGTGCAGGGGTTTATGTTGAAACTAGTCTACGCTTAGCTTGTTCATCGCTTTTAGTTTTGGTTCAAGTCAAGTTACTAAAGCTTTCAAAGTACTGATGTAGCGAATCTTTTCAGGAACAAAGTCGTAAGAGACACAGTTTGAGTTTTTTTGCAGAAACAAATTTTTCTATCGTAATTTAAAAGTATTTAGGTAAATATGCTATTAGGGACTATTCTAATAGATCTGTAGTTATATGAATAATATGTCATATTCTTTTACACAAATATTATAAAATAGTTTTTGATTAGGAAAGAAAAAAACAGACTTATGAGTGTAAGGAAATTATCTACTGAACCCAAACAATATGTCTATTTAGAGAGGAGAACGGGCGTAGAAAACGTCAAGACTATTTTCAGGAAGGTGCATACCCAGAACGTTTCCAAGAACAGAGATAGAACTTACTTAATGAAGAACTAGATGTAAGAGCGACCGAAGCGAGCTCAATTTTTTTTTTTCACGAAACATTTTTTTTGCATTAAATTGAAAACTAGATTGGACCCCCGGTGCAGGGACACACTTCTACCACCTACCGACGTCCATGGTACAGAGTAGAAGTATGATGATTACCAAACAGCAGGTATCTAAGGTTGTGTTCGCTGAGCTACATGTTGCATCGTTCATCCTCGGGCACGTTTCTTTCATCGATCCATTTCTTTATAAAATACGATACCGTACCTTAAAAAGTATAGATACTCGTATCTTACCATCATATTACACACATATATCTACAACTCACTAGGGACAACCTGTCATTTTCTTTAGGTACGTGACATCTAGCTAGACGTGTTACGACGCCAAAAGATGGCGGGTCCAGCGTCAGCCGCTCGTCAAGGAAACGTCCACATTATTCATCAGCACGGACATTTATGGCGAAAACCTCTCGAGAACCCTCGGACAGTGTGTACCAGCACACGTCAATGTTGTCACACATTTTATGAATATTCACTGCGCGAAAGTGTGACCAAACAAGAAAACCAGTGGCGTAGCTACCGAAGGGCTGGGTGGAGCAGGGCCCGGTACCCCCAAGCTCGGGGCCCCCGAAGTCTCATTAGCTACCGAGAAATTGTCCCATCTTCGAAAATAAAGTAGGTTGATACACTACTTCAATCATGGCCACCCGTTTTACTCAGTAAAAGTCTAACATTCTTTCCCGGTCCACCGAGAGCAGGCGAGGTCATTGGATGATTTCCCATGTACCTAATTACAATTAGGGTGTCTTCAAGGCGAGAGTGAATAGGCTATTGATAAACTAGTGCGCCTCGCCATTAACGATTGCATCACTTCCTACTATCCGATGGGCTCACAGTCAAGTACTAGTTTATATCAGACTAGCCTATTTGTCCTCAGCTTCGCTCGCGTACATAAAATATATCCTATGTAATTCAGGACTATAAAAAAGCAGTATAAGTAAAGCAGTTTTTTATTGCTGAAAAAAATTTCGCAATCGGACAAGAACTTTTAAAGATCATGTCTTACAAACAAATAAACTAACATTAACTTTTTATGTATCAGTGTAAATAAAAAAAGGGGGCCCCCAGATTTTTTGCCCCAGGGCCGTTGGTTACTCTACGCCACTGAAGAAAGCTTCACATTTTGACATCGATTCTTGAAGAACGCTATGATATGTTTGATTTTAGTTATGTTTGGACAGTAATTGAGAGTGTTAGAGTGTTTACTGCAATCGTTTACGCACACTTGCTGCGGAGATGACAAACTTAATGTGTTGTTAATTGTTGCTGGCCGACTGTTTGTGTCAACGGTAAATTCGTTATGGGTATATTTCTTGTACTTTCTCTGGAAAATTTATTTTGATGATTTTAGTATTTTTTGCTTTTCCAAAGATTTGGAAATGGTCCTAGTAGTATTGTGTAGAATGGCAGTAGTATGGTCGTAGTATGGCAGATAGACAGACAGTTTACATATTATAGGTCAACAGGACCTTATCAAATACACACTATAGGTAAGTGGCTTTAATAGTAAGATTATTACCCACGTTGGGTCTTGCTTCATATACAAACAGGTTTATGCATTAACTTTGCCGTAGTATGGTAGTTGTAGTAGTAGTAAGGTATTAAGGTGGAGCATTTTATGCATATTAAAAAGTCTTTAGGGAGGCAGTGGGGTTCCAAGCGTAGTGAGCGTATTCTTTGTAAGAAAAGCCTTGAAAACTGAGAAATTTGCAAATACTACGACACCGTAGCTGCTCAAATATTCGTTTGAATATCACACGGATGAATATCACCACATTTAATCACTTTCCGGTATAATACCTAAATCCTCTTCTCTCCTCCTAAATCATAAACTGCTTATCTATTACACAGTCATGTAAAAGACAACGTTGGTATCTAACCGTCAACTCTGATACCGTTTGAAATCCTAAGTTAGAGCAGGAAGACATATTTCCACGGAAACTAAGGGCTTAGGCCGCTCCTTACAAATGCATCGATTAACTTCTTCTCCATACAAACGGCTGAGACGCGCAATAAATTGTGAGTATTTATTACCTAACGTATACATTATTTATGTACTTACTTAATCATTTTCCAAGTGAAATTGTATCAAGAGTGTAGGAGCTGAACGTTTGTGTAGGGCCAGGTGTAGCCGGGGGCGAGGCGGCCAAATGCCTAGAGCGGTAAAAATGAGAGGCGGTAAATTTGAAAAGTGGTTGGCGGCTACTAGAAAAGTACTTTTATGAATGTTGTAAGCAATGGAGGCTTAAACAAAAACTGAGCAAGCGCGTGTCGGACTCGCGCACTGAGGGTTCCGTGCAAACGACATTTCCCGAATGGAGTCTCGAAGAATTTTCCGAATTGAAAAACTTTTTTTTGTCTGACGGAGGTAACAACAAATTTATTGTTTTCAGATGTATTCCTATACCTCTGCTATAGGACCTTGCTTTGTGCCAAATTTCAGGAATCTGGGTCAACGAGAAGTACCCTATGAAATTTGATCTTTGAGAGTATCAAAAGATACGTTTTTTTGCGACATAAACGCCCGTATCTTTTTTATTCGTTAACTTTGAAAACCATATACGCAGACCTGAGTATATGGTTTTCAATTTCAACTTGATACCTCCACGCGTTTTCGAGATAAAAGGTACAGACAGACAGACAGATGGACGAACAACAAAGTGATTCTATAAGGGTTCTGTTCCGTTTTTTCCTTTAGGGGTACGGAACCTTAAAAATGAGAATAAAAGCAAATTGTCTTTAGACATTTTATCTTAAACGTGTTTTTGACATATTAATTTGTTGTGAACTTCGACCTTTCATGTTCTGCAAATATATTTCGGGATATAGAAGTAGGCTGGTAGGTACATAAGGCTTCGTATCAATACCTACAAGTTGGCACAACACACGATATTCTTCCTGCTTATTATTCCGCATCATAACGATGAAATTAGGGTAAGGGTTTGCGGTGTTTCTCGGAAAATAATAGGAATAATAGGCCACTTATATTTATCCCCAGGGTGTAGTCAAGTCAAGAAGAACAAAGCTAGTTAGGCAGGTACATCCTCGATGCGGAAATAATAACGAATTCTAAGCATCAAACCGATTCCGAGCTTTCTAATAATAGTGACGTTCGACCTATATTATTGAGGTTTTGCAGCAGTTCCCACTTTACAAAATCTACACCAAATGGTGAGCCAATTTTGCTATAGAGACTAAGTCGATCGAGCTATATATCTGTAGATTTTGTTTCTTTACAGTTCTTAGAAATAAAATCGTATTCTATCAATGTTCAGTGTTTGGATTAGACCACGTGACCTTTCAGTATGGTGGGCATGTCAACGGCCATCTTGGATATATGTCAATTGTTATCACTGATATATTGTCACTTTGTTTAGCCGTCTTGATAATGATAGCAATAAAAATTCTTCTTAGATTTTTAATGCGTGGCAGTGGCAGATTGTTATGTGATAGATAAATAAAGAGGACGAATGTAGTATGGTCCTTACATATAAAACAAAGTTCCTCACTGTCTGTCGTTTTGAACGCGTTAAACTTAAGTACTAGTATTATTTGAGTTTATCGCGTACGGATTTTTAGGCATATACGGGCAGGTCTGTCCATCAGTGGATGTCTTTCCGCTGAAACGATGATGAATGTCTTACGAAAATCATCTTCATGACTTCTTATCTTCTAAAACATCCTGTTACAATTCCCAAGCTCGCCTTTATGTAACACGTGTACAATACAGATCTGAATCAGGGAAAGTGGAGCAAACGTTACGTGTTCGTTACTGCCGGTGTTATTGCCCAAATATGTCACGGAGACAAACAGCCTCATTTGGCACAAGGTTGAGACAGATTCGCGAAAGATTGTGTTGTGGACTTAGAGGAGGACTTTTGATGGTTATGTCATCTATAGTTATGTCGCACAGGACCGGTCGTTGTGGCGAAGCTGGGGGTGTATGTCCAATAGTGGACGTCTTTCGGCTGATATGATGATGATGAGTCATGCTGTTGCTTTACGCTTGTTTATTATTCTGTCCGAACGGACTAATGTATGTACAAATACTGCATTTTACTTTGTCTTATGCTTCAGATTCAGTTTTTATTATTGTATGTATATTGTGACTAGATCATAGAAAATGATCACTTCATGATATAGCTAACTAAAACTAGCCAGATCGTTTAAACTTAACCATTTGATGATATATAGTTATATCATCAAATGTTAAAATGTATAGAAAAACACATGACCGTTCACTCTCAACCGATGATAAGTTAGTGCGTCGAGTGTGAACGGTCAAGTGTTTTTCTATACATTTGTCTGTTCTGGCGTTACGCGACCGATAATACGCGACGCATGTTCCGTCAGATATGAACCTTCCCTTATAAGGATTGACATATGATCTAAGTTTAACGTTTAAAAAGATCTGGTCAGAAAGCTGCTTTATTCTTGAGTGACATGGGCTATATTTTTTTAAAAGAACACATTTTTTTCTAAAGATTAACCATGGAGTTTCTTGCCGGTTCTTCTCCATAGGAAACGGCCAATTTGGAACCGTGCACTAGCTTCTGACGTTTTATAAGTGCTCGTGTAGTATGTGAAATAAAATATTTAGACTTGACTGAATTTTATGTATGCAGGCGAAGCCACGTCAAAAGCTAGTAAACAAACAATTATAAAAATAAACAATTCACTTTAGAAAGGTAATAATAAAAGGATGTAAGTACAATTTTATTAAAACTGTCTTTTAAGTGCATTTTGTGCAATTTAGTTAACTTCTGAAGATACAGCATTCACTTTATGGCAGGGCTTAGAATATTAAACGCTTTATCTCAAATCTCTTCGTAAATCGCCTTGTTATCTTTCTGTTTAACTGATCATTAGACGTCTTTAACTAAAGGTTACTGCCGCAAGTAAGCGGTTAATTGCTTAACTGATATTTGTCTGTTAACTGTGACATCTGATATCTTCCGGGTGCAAAAGTTTTCTCGCTGCTGTTGGAGTTAAATGCGTAGATAACTGGCCGCGGGTGCAGTATCAAGTGACTGACACCGCACCGCTACTGACCGTGCAGACTGATAGACTTACCATTATGTGTGCAAGAGTTTTTCTCACCAAACTTATTCATACTTGAGAGAAGGAAATTACTGAGTTTTTTTTGGTCCGGGTGAGTTGTGTTTTAGCGGAACAGGGTGTAAGGACCCGCAAATCCCGCAAACCGTGCCTTCGATTAAATGGGTTTTGTGTCTGGTCCGGGCAACTGTCCGATAGGTGATTTCAGACTATTGATTCCTCTTTGATTCCGTGATACAGGGTGCCCAGCAGTGACCTGTGTACAACACAGATCACTTAGTGTCGGTGATGTCCAACTTGTATCTTTTTTAAATATTTTTGAGATAAAGTATAACATAGTGTAAAAACTATTGAAATCCATTCAGTTATTGATTCTGAACAAACTATATTCAGGTTTCGTATAACAAAAAATATTGTTGTATTCCTTCAGTTGCAGTTTTCGTTCTCTTAACTCTCATTCAGTTTCAAATATTCCCGCAGCCATGTAATGTACTGTCATCACTACATAAAATATGTGGTGAGAAAAACAAAACGACATGTACATTGTAGCAGCTGTTCATGTTATCACATCGCCGGTGTCGCTCCACGCGTCGTAAACATGCAGTGCTGCACATTATCGCCAATCGCTAAGTAATTCAAGGTTTATCGCTGAATTCTCACCTCCAAAAGGAAAAACTAGAACTGCTTCTCGTAGGGCCGAGGGATGGTTGAATAAATTCGTTCCTATCTTTCCAAATGATCTTTTTTTTGAGATGGTGTCATCATATTACCTACTTCAAATTCAACTCTTCATTAAAGTCCAAAAACACCACAATTTTGCCAATAACACGTGTGAATTAGTAGATCGTTAAACACTGGATTATTATTTAGTGAGTATTAACAGTAAATAAAAAATAAAGTTCAAAATAGACATTTTTCTACTCAGACGCAGAATGACATAATAACTATATGATAGAAACTCACTAAATTAGTTCTCCCGCTCTGGGTGGAGTGACAGGGTTTGTCATACTTTTACTTAAACGCACTTGTATGCTTCAGATGCCATATGTTTTCCTGTTTGTACATTTTTTATAAAAAATATTGTGATAGGTGCCCAAATTTAACGTTACGTAAAAACGTTAGATTTGTTTTTTTTTTACGTTCTTGTTAAAAACGTTGCGTATCTATTCCTAAATAACTCCTGGTGCGTTCACAATGGTTTACAATCATGAAACTCACATGCACAAGACACCCAGACCCGGAACAACAATTTGTAGGCTATACAAATATTTGTTCCGGGCGGGAATCGAACCTGCGACACGCAACGCATGAGCCAATCGCTCTACCAGCGCACCCGGTTGGTGCAGTATCAAAATATCTAAGTGTCAACCACACAGGTGTTATGAAGACGAAACATAAGTCAGTGTTTTTATTTCCATCATAAAGTCGTTTTGTTGTTTCTAGAAATGCATCCACATTCTCTTGATACCTAATGTTACGATATCCTATCTTGCAATCCATAATGAATTGCCTTGTCATAGTAAAATAAATAATTTCCCCTACACATGCCATAGAACTAACTTACAGCATCAGTTAACTGTCTGAACATTTTTTACGCCATCAAGTTAGCGACAGTAACCATTCGGTATCCGAGTGTCATTGCAAATGTGGTCGGGAGTGCTACACGTTAGTGGTCGGGAGTGCTACACGTCTTCTACTTTATGGTGGACTGGACCTGATAATATTGTGGTGTTTGTAGTACAAGCCATGGCGTTGTAGCGATCATCTGTTTTATGGAAATATGGGAGAAGTGTCTTGGTCTTATTGTCTTGGCTGGCTACTAGGATCTGTGGGCCTTTCGAAAATGTTTTCGTATTAATTTATTAATTTCGTAGTGTTTTATTAATGTTATTAGCATAACACATTTAGTTTTAAAATAAAAGCTAGGGTTTAGTCATAAGTACTGATTTTGTGGTTTAGTTAAAATAAAAATTGAAACTATTAAGAATTTAAGAATTATAACCAAAATGAAAGCTCGAAAACTTGGCGAATTTCATCGTGAAATAAAAGGTCATAACTAAAATAAAAAAAAAAACATAAACTCAAAAGTTAAGAGAACTTTAATAAAGTTGAAATTTTTACGTCTGAAAATAGGTAGCTTTTATATGTAAAACTCTATAACCTTTCTTACTGTAATATTTCAGTTGTGGTGTAAAAATATCTTGAGCTTATTCTCCTAGTTATTCTATGAAGAAGTCTGTCTCTCTCTTAATTCTCACCATTAATTGCCAGTTGAGACATTGGTTTTTGAAAGAGGCAGCCAAGAGTGCTACCATGAGCTCTTGATACGATCTATTATACGATTTAAACTGAACTTTCAAGTGATGGAGCTATCTATAGGATAGGATGTATAGTTCTATCCCTCTTTCTCGCTCGTATGACTGACATTTTAACATTGTAAGGTTCCAGGCCGAAACTGCTAACTTGTGTCTATCTTACCTTAGCTTCCGCTGACTCATAGACCAGTGAAGTAAAGTTTACATAATACCTAAGAGCTGCGTGGAGAAAACTTATCATATTTAGCAATTAGAATTACAAATATAGAACATGAGTCAACGCAGACGTAGTCTATCTATAAATAACTGTCCTTTCCTGATAGCTCCACCTCGCACCACATACATACTGCTGTCTATATACAGCTACGCGCCACGTGCGTGTAACTCAGTGTTTATGATCCGAGTGCGAGTTGTTTTCACGTTAATGCGATCGAAACGTCCACTGCGTCTGACTCTCTGATTGGTCAAGCGCTTGAAGTGAGCCAATCGGAGCACTGGACGTCATAAACATGTGTTATCGCATTGACGTTAAACAAACTCGCACTAGGCACTAGACGAGATAGAAATCAAGACGGAATGTCTGCTAGATATAGTAATTACTAACGGTTACAATTCTTGAGGAAATGCGTGTGTTTATCTTTATGGAGTCTCGTTTATGATAGACAGTTAAGTTGCAACGTTTTTAATTTGCATACTACCTATAATTTAGTTTTTATACTTCCCATTCAGTTTATACCCTGGCTGGACTGGTACAACTAAAGCTTTATCTTCGGATTGCTAAGATATTTATTTTCCCAGACTCTGCTATATTCTTGCTACTCGATAGATCTCATAGTTGAAACTTCATGCACCTCCCTAGTTCTTGTGGCACAATAAGCAACGAAAACTTGTTCTTAAAAACAAAAGTAAAAGTATTCCAAGAATCCTTCTAAGGAAAAACACATGTAACCATTGAGCAGCGTGTTATTTAACGGCCGACAAGCCATAAAGTGGTGTACCTCCCACGCGAGGATAGCCATCGTACACAGGTACACTGTACCAGGGACCTAGCACTCGCGAGGAGTGCGGGATTCCTAATATTTAGCATTACGAAATGTATGGTCGTGTTCGCGGCAGGGGATATGAAATTTCGTTTCGGATCTAGAAATAATGGTATATCGGTTTCTAATTTGAAATTAAATAGTTTCGGTTACGGATGTTTATCATCATCATCATCATTTGTGGTCCAAAATCAAAAACATTTATTCCAAATAGACCATTTGCAGGCACTTCTGAATGAAAGGTCGTCAGTCCAAAAAAAAGTCAAATGTCAGTCAGTCCAAAAAAAGTGAAGCTAAATTGCACGTTCCAAAGCGTTGATCTCTATGGAGAAGTACGTGCAAGAAACTCTATGGACACTCTTTTAAATCATATTGAGTTACATATAATCTTGGACACTCTTGGTTACATATTTCTTGTTGCTTTCTATTATGTGAGCACAATGTAGATAATAAAAAGTAAAATAAAAATAAAAAATAATTAAAAGATAGAAGTTGAATTAAGCCACTGGCAACTAAGAGATGATCAGTCTCAACTGACGGTATCCATTCACGAAATCCCAAAATACAACAAAAAAAAAATATATAGGTGGAAGTTGGGACCACGGTCCCGGTTCAAAGAGTCAAGACCCCCAGCTTCGACTTCAACCATGACATTCACTAGGCTTACTAAATAAGTTTTTTGACAAAACCGGACATAAACTTGATCTCGATCCTGTTTCGTCTGACAAGTCAGTTTAGAACCACCGAGACTAATGGAAAACTATATTGTTGTGGAGAGAAGGTGAATCAACACGTCGCGTCTTATGACTATTCAAATCCCAATGTTTCATGATTACGCCATGGCGCCCATGGCGTGGGGAAACCCAGTGTTTTCTCAATATACATCATTATTATGCCATACAATATTAGCCACTCTTAACACGTACACTCACTTGAGATATTCACACTTTGTCTTAACCAAATTTATTGTTACTTGTTACAGGTAATTAACATTCCGTATCGGCGTGCGGTGAGAATATTCAAACGTTAGTTATGGCCTGCTCTGAAGCGGAGATGAAACTTACACACTGGCGTAGCTACCGAAAGGCCCGGGGCCCCCCCAGGCTCCTAAAAATCTTGCCTCCCTAGCCAAGCTACAACCTTTTCTTTTGCGTCGAACGCCTCGAGTTGGCCACGCCCCCGATTCTTTTGTTCTAACCACGTGACTGTGCGTTGAGATGACGTCATTCCCGTACATTTGAAGTTTTCTACTAGCGTTAACGATTGCCTATTATCAACTTGGCTAGGGGTACTGATAAGCAAACCTCTTCTCTAACTCTCCCTCCTCTGCACTAAATTTACGTTGTTGAAACTTCAACGGTCCGGACTAGGCATTTTGCCTCTTCGTTTGTACCACGAACATCGAATGACTGGAACAATTTGCTTCTAATTCATCATCCGATTATAATTTAGGCGTCTCCAAGACTTGAGTGAATATGCTCTTAATAAACTAGTGCGCCTCACTATCAACGATTGTATCAATGCTTACAATCAGGTGGGATAGCAATTAAGCACTAGTAGTTTAAATAAATTAAAAAAAAAAAAAACAATAAAAATCTCCCATCTTTGAAATTTAAATGTAATAGATTGCAACACTACTTTTATGGCAACTCGTTTTGGTTAGTTAAAGTTTGATACTAAAGAGCAAGAGAAATTGTTTGAAAAGGTCTCACGTAAAAATAAGAGCTCCCAGATTTATTTTCACCCAGGGTCTTTTGTCACCGCGCTACGCTCCTGAACTTACAACTTAATCTAAGCTACTAACGACTCATTATAATGAAGTTTGTGTTAATGTTACATGTATTATTCTAATAGATTTACGCCGAGGTCGACCTTTTAGTACATGTAAGTATATTATTATAAGATCTTTGTCTTAACTAGAAGCTAATTTCAGTTTAGTCACGCACGATAACTGCTGTTAAGTTAGAAACATTCATTATGCTAGTTGCTAATTTATAGAAATTAAACATTGTTTAAATATTAATTTTTAACTTACATACATACATACTGAAAATATAATTGAAAATTACACATTGTTAAAATTAATTTTGATTAGGTTAGGTTTGGTACTTGGGCTAACTGTGCCAAATTCAAGTAGATATTTGTTCGGAAACGAAAATAAATATGATTTCATAAAAATACGTATTAGTTTTAGGTATTAGAATGGAATAAATCAAAATAACACATAAATACAAGAGCAAACATGCATGCGTATATTGTAGCTTCCTATACATATGTATGTATTTTAGATATTTACTTTTACTTTGGAATAGTATAGAGATGTTGTATGTCTATGTTGTTAATACACTGTATAATGAGTATACATACTCATTATACAGTGTATTGTGTACTGTTCTGTGTACAGTGTACTGTGCCGTCACAAAAATAGAAGTAGATACCCAAACTCTTAACCTAATTGAGAAAATAAGATCTTTCATAACGATCACTGTTATTTTTAGAGCAATCTTCTCTTCAAACTGAAGAGCTTCACAATAGTTTGTTCTACTCACGCCTGCTCCAACTACCAGCTAAAGAATAAATAACAACTCGCCCTTGACTTGTTTTTGTTGTACGGCAAAATAAACTTATTCACTCGTCGATAGCTACGTTATTGCGACACTAGTGCCGATAATTAGTTAACTCCCACGTAGTGTTGCACAACTGTTAGTACCATCACTAATTATTTATTAAAATTAACATAAATATTGATTGAAAATTAAAGAAAAAGCTACTTAATTGTTATGACAGTAAAGTGTAAAATATGTTGAAAGTATATGGTTGTTAAGCCGTTGTCAAGACGAGAATGGAACTGCAGTGCACATAGGTTATGGTACAATAATAGGAGAATATTTAAAATAAATAACAAAACCTTGAGCCGCCGGTTTACGCCGTAATAACGCATTATTTACTGTCAAGATTACTTTAAAATTACTGTTCGTGGAGGCAATTATTTTTTGCTACTTCCAATCAATATAACAATATGTTTTGTTCAATACTTACTTAAAACACATTTCACACACGTAAATTACTATTAATTGTAAAATATGTCCACTAACTTGTTCCAAGTCACAATATTGACTATTGACTAGCTCGCCCTCTCCTAACTTACATTAATTAGGCAACAGCTGCGACATAAATAATATAAAACCAAATTGCCAGTAATGAATAAATAACTGGCAGGCGACTACGAATGCAAAGTAGCGCCATTTCTCACGGCTGAGGAAGGCGACGTCGCCGAGAGGTGTCGACACCAAACAAAAAACAAAACTATCGATAATTTTTCCTCGCACTGACTTTGTGGTGTAAGATATTGGCGTAAGTCGCGAGCGGAGCGATTACGAAGACAAGCAATATTTCGTTACCAGACCAGTATTAATGTAAATAAGTACGAATGTAAGTAAGTGTAATTTTTACGTTATGCATAAAATACCCTTAAATCAAGCATGGCAAGGTACATTTTTACATTTTAGGTTAAAGTACCTTATTTTAATTCATACTTCTGGTATCGTTAATGGAAACTAATGAGGGAGTGTTCCCTAGACGGCCCAAAAATAATAACTATTGTTGACCAATTGTGAGTCATTATAGATAGATTAGTCGTTGGAATAGCTTATTTGACATTTCTACATTCGTAAACAATGATAGAATGTCTCTTTGTTATCGTCCTTTTTTCTAGGTGAGAAATCATCAAGTGGCTTCTCCCTCTCGGGGTGGACCGAGAGGCGTGTCAGAATTTTACTGACTAAAACCCACCTTGTGTATGCTTCAGCTGTCCTTTGCATTCCAGGGCCACTACTACTATTTCAAACGTTCAGCAGTCCATTCTTTTAAGACCTAAGGTTTCATTAAAAAATGATAGATGATTTCTGCAGTGCGATTCTGTAAGACTTTATTCTAAACTGATTTAAATGATATTATCTGTCAGTCATTTTTTTTAGTAAGGTAAGCATAGATTATATTCACGGCACGAACTTAGAGTTTTCTGTTTTTTTTTACTTATTAGCTGCCTCAAATTCCTTTAAATAAGATATTTTAGTTTAAACATCCATAATAGCTAAAATTCTGTGTCAAAAACTGGTAAAATAAAAAACCGATAAATCTCAACTTACATTTAGTTGAGTGTGGTAATCACTAGTACAGTATTGGTCGCTTTGGAGCTCACTTCACTTCGCAAGTGCCTAGGTGATGCTTACAGAATGCAAAATCAAGGTCGTTTTGAACCCTATTTATTTTATTTATTTATTAAAACTTTATGCACTAAAACAGTACAAAGGCGGACTTAATGCCTTAGCCATTTTCTACCAGTCGACCTTAGGGTGGTGCAGAAATAAAACATGGTAGGTGCAACATAAAGGCAAACAAAACTAATAAAAACTAAAACTAAAATAAATATATAATGATATAAAGAAAACTTTTATAAATAAATACTTATATAAATACATACAAATAAACAAAATTATAATGAGAAACAAATCCACCAAATCACAGCTGTGATGATTCTGCCAATTTCTTGCGAATGTGTTCACGTGCCATAACCTTAAGAGCCGGCTAGTCGCCATCCTGATATTCAACGGGAGCCTTATGTGAAGTGAGAGTGAGTATCGAAGTGAAATGCGAGTTGTTGTCTGAATTTTACAGAATCGACGTACTGAGATTGGCAACAAAGTTCCCTAACGGACCTTACAAGCTAGTACTCGTTTCCAATTGTTTCGCAAAAAACCGGCAAGAATCTTTTAAAATATTATCGGGTTTTTTTTTATAGTATCAAATAACATAATGAAATCGTGAAATGGAAGAGTAAAGCCTTAGAGACGGAGTCTACAGTGTTCTGTTGTTGTTGAAAATAAACTCCTTCAAATCTTTACTCCTGTGTCGTGGATACGTTCACCAGAATGTAAACTCACATACACAAGATAATGTAGTCCCGGATCATCTGCTTCTGTTTCATGCGGGAAACGAAGGAGCACTACACAGCGCAGTAGCCAGTCGCTCAACCACTACGCCAACTGTGCCGTCTACATTTGGATAGATATCAATATTCACATTAAATTTTTCACAATTTTAAAGAGTGAATCCGCTTCTAAATTGGTGCCCTAGATCAAATCTTAATTAGTTTGGTTGACCACCTAAGGATAAGTAATAACTTTTAAGCAAAAGACTAACTAATCCCACGTAAGCTACGTATTAGGACATCTAGACTTTTGAATTTGCTTGAAAACCGATGACTTGAAACAAACATATTTGTCATTCGCAAACGCTGTCACACGCATCCCACGTTAGTCGTCTGTTTTCAAGCCTATTCAAGAATCTAGAATGTCATAATGCGTTGCATACGTGGCATACGTGGGTTAAGTATGCCTTTAGCTTTAATGTTCTACTCAACTAACTTTCACTTTATTTACAAAGTGTTGAATGATTATTACCTAATTCTTACAACTATAATTGCAAATTAAATCAGATACCGCTGTCTAATAACTGCAATATTACCTTACATAGTTATCCGGCCAATATAAAGCACATATTTTATTATCATTCGAGACACATATTTAGTGACTTGAATATAAATAAGGCGTTAATGTATTCATCGCCCAACTGTGGCAAAATCGCCGCAATTTTATGTCTTGGGCCACGCCCGCTCCACAGGGGTCCTCTAATTTATTTGAAGGCTCTATTACTAGACACCGCGTGGTCCGATAGGCTTTTTATTTATACATACACCGTAATACACACATATTTATATATAGACAGTGCACGAGGGACATTCCCTGTCGTTTTGCTGTTGTTATGCAGATTCGATTACTCTATCGTGTATTCTGATCTTTTACGATATAAAATTATAAAAAATAAAGATATTCACGTAGTATGTGCTATTATATTCTCACAAGCTAGTGTGTTCCCGTGCTGTGGTTCTTAGTTTGTATGTCTGTCTGTCTGTCCTGCCCACGAGTCTACGTTTATTACGTTTCTAACACACCGTTTTGACGGCTCATAATGGTTTTATTAGCCATATTTTAAAGTTTTTCGTGTGTACAAATATGTGTATATATAATGGTCGTAAATGGCCAGTGGCCTGTGAACCGGGTTACGTATGTAGGCAATGATATATAGTTTTAATAAACCTTCAAAATTAATGTGACATTTAATAAAGTGTTCAACAAAACTACTTTTTATAATATAATATGCTTTAGCTTCCGATCCGCCAATATATGTAATATAAAAGGAGAAACTGACTAACTGACATATCAACGCACAGCCTACTAGGAGCGTGAGATTTTGCAGAAAGTTACCTTTTATAACGTAGGCGAGTACTAAGTGATGATTTTTCCCTTATGGGTATAAAATGGCGGTCCGAATTTTGTGCGGAGAAATCAATTTTCACGCGGGCTTAGTTGCTGGTAGAAGCTAGTTAAATTATATTATTTATTTATTTGCTGATATGTAAAACACTGGTTATTAAGCATGCATAAAAATTTTATGACACAGTATTAACACATGCACACAGTATTAACAATTGCATTACTGCAAATTTAAATATAAAATTATTAAATTACATTATATTATATCGATTCTAATTAATATTATTGTAACAATTTATTAAATTATGCTAAACATTACTCGATACTTAATTAAATCTTATTTAAATAAAAAAAATGATCAATTCATTCATTCATTTTAGTCATACAGAAATTGTTGTATTATTCATTTATTTGTTTCATATTTATGTTAATATCAATAAAAGGTTAATCTATTTACAATTTGTCAGATTTAAATTCCTCAACGGAAAGATTACTTTCACGTATCCGTTTTAAAATCACTCCTATAAAACAGTAGGCACTAATTCGAGTCAGTAGACTTGCAACCTGTCGCTCACGCTATGATCGATCTTTAATCCAACTGCCTGCCTACCTCTGTTGCATGCACGCACTAGTGCGGCTTCTGATGATGGCGACGCTTGCACAGTTGATACGATGTAACGTTATAAACAGATTATATATAAATAGATAGTTGAAGTTGAAATAATGTCTGGATGAGTATGTTGGACGGTGAGAAGAGGGATAACAAACATCGCATGCAGTGGAGTTGAGAAAGTTGAGATGTGCACATTAGAGGACGTTTGAAAGTAGCGCCACTTACGAAAAGTCTTGGTATGGTCATGTGAAAAAACCGGGCAAGTGCGATTCGGGCTCGCGCACTGAGGGATCCGTACAAACGTACCTAGATTTTTTCGAATCGAATAAGAAAAATATTTTTGTGACTTAACAACAAATTTATTTCTTCAGATTAATTCCTACACCTGTGCTATAAGACCTTGCTTTATGCCAAATTTCAGGATTATGGGGTCCCTATGAATTTTGATTCAGAGTTGTATCTTTTTTTATCTTAGAAGTTTGACTTTTTCTGTCACAGCTTCATGGGACAGCAGACTTAGTTGTAATACTTGTAATTTCAACGACATTTGATAAAAGGTTTGAAAACAACGTTTAAGTTTAGATTATATATATTATTGTTTTTTTTATTTACTTTAATTAGTACACTGATAGACTAAGACAATCAGCATTATTAAGATAACATACACTACGTGAATCTGAAGACCAATATTACTGTACAGTTTTTTTTTTTACTTTTTTTTTATAATTAGATACTGTTTTCGTTTTTTTTTTACTGTCCAGAATTCTAGGAATTTGGAATACGGACGGCTAACCGAGCCTTAAGCTTAGTTTAGCACAACTTACCAAGCTACGTGTAATATGTTTGATAGTACTTAGGCACGAATAATTAATTACATCCAATTTGTAGTCAGTGTTTGTACTAAATATTCGATTAATCTGTCGGCTTATTACATTAACGCGTATCTAATGCAGGCCGCATTATAATTGTACATTTGAATGGGTAATTAACTAAGTCCTGTGAGCGATTGTTTCAATTTGAATTCATTAATTAATATCTGAACTGGATCTGCAGGCTCGCCGTCAGTTCCATTTAAGATCTTGCATAATATGAAAGTGAAGTTATGGCCGGTTACTGTGAATTACATAGCGTACTCATTTACAATATTATCTGTTCCGGTTCTACCTCTCCGATCTCTTACTTCTGATGTTTTATCCAAGTCTACATTCAAAATGTGGCACACCAAAAGGCCAATTCTATGTAGTACTTTCATAAAAAACGTTCAAAAAGTCATTATCTCATTTTAGCGACATTCGTTGGCTGCCAAAATATCTAATGAAAACTGTGTAATAACGTCATAATCGCGTAAGAGCGGTTTTATGCAAAACAGTGAAAATGTGTGTCAAATTAAGAAACCGTACGTAAACTAAAACTTTTATTTAGTGCACAGTTCCTTGAACGTTCATATTAGCACTAAAAGCCCAGCCATATTGGATAGCAGATACTGTATCTGAGTCAGCTCCAGTGGGGTGCTCACTCGCATGTAAATTCAAGGTGACACAGCTCACAAGGTGAAGTTGCCTGCTTACTCGAGTTTCAGCAGGTCTTAATATCGAGTTCACAAAATGAATTAACTAGGTAACTGTTTACAATTACCTACCTACTTGAGATATTGTACAACACGTAATAAAGACGTAAGTTCTGAAAGTAGTATAGGTAATTTATCATCATCATCATAAACTATTTCTTAAAAAATATTACCTTAATGTGTTTAAGTGAATGATAGAAACTTAATTTTCATTTAGCTATGTTTATTGAAGATTTTTGCTACCTACCCAAATTGTAGGCGGATGATTTTGAAATCGACATACTACGTTGGAAGCGCATCCTTATACCTACGTATGCACACATACACTAGCGACACATTCAAGAAAATTATCGAAACAAGTAATTTTTAACTTATAATATTTCTTGATTATTTTTGGATACAAGACGCCTATTTAAAAAATGGCTGAAATTGATTCTGTAGCCGATACTTTAAGGAAGTGCGTTTATCACGTTACACGCTGCATGTGACTCATACAACCAGACCTTTCCTTTGTAAGGCAGATCCTTTGTAAATGTTTTACTAGAGTAACACCAGCCTGTCAATTGCTCCCTATTTACATTTCCACAAAGGTGACCGATCCACACAAAACCTGTGCATAGCTCGTAACTCCTTTACGACAGCTGTTAACGTAAGCTCTATGGTTGTAAACCACGACATGATAGTTAACTGACCTCTATGGGATTGTTGTCAGAGGAATGATGCTAGGACAATCATGACAGAGGAATATTTGGCAAGAGAATGAGGACAGAGGAATAATAACAGGTAAATGATGCTAGAGGAATGATGATAGGGGAATATTGGCAGATAAATAATACAAGGGAACTATTGCAGGGAAATATTGACATATTAATGATGCCAGAAAAATTATGAAGGAATAATGACATACGAATGATGCCAGGAGAAATTGCGATGTAGGTAATGGTGCCAGAGGAATGATGGTAAGGGAATATTGGCAGGTGAATGATGCAGGGCACAATGGTGGAGGATTATTTCAGGAGAGATGGCAAGGATTAATATAGATATGTTATAATTTCTCTCCCCGTGATCCCATTTCACATAGACTTATGCCAAATTGATTTAATATATGAAAGTTAATTACCAAACCATTAACTACGATCCTTGCCAAGTGACAAGAGAACCACATTCCTCAATAGAATGTAACAACACTATATTTAAAGTTTAACGGTAACTCGTTGACCCGGGGTGACGTCCTCCTCAGCTATTACGTGTTTATTTGGACGTAAACAACACTCAATGGGGTAATTGTGAAGTGAATGAAGTGACACTTACTCTTTAATAATCCTATTAGAATAATACGCCTGGCTCATGCCAAGTTCTATGATAGAACCTTGTCTTATTTCCATTTGTTTCGCTTCATCTGTAAAAGAAGAAACTGACTGACATATCAACACACAGACGAAACTACTGGGACTATGAGTGTGAAATAGTTCACAAGGTTTCCTTTTGTTGTGCAGGCGAGCATAAATAGAGGATTTTTCAAAATTCGCCCCTTAAGAGGATAAAACGGTACGGAGAAACATACTTTCACGCAGTCGATACCGTTGGCAGAAGCTATAAGCTATAGTCCACCTATAAATTAATTATACCGTCACAGAACAGAATCAAGGTAAAAAGAAATTAAAAAACAGACAGTTGTACCTACTGATTAAGTTATTAGTGCTCTGAGGGATAAAGACTCATTATTATTTAGGGTGCACCCCTCATAGATTACTATCTCCCTTCGAGGGAAATAGAAGGGAATTGTTGAAATCTTTCCAACTTACAGTAAACCCCGTGATGTTCTTGTCAATGCCTTTATCAAAGAGTGGTTTTAACTAAAAAAAAAAACCAAAAGAAACCGCTTGATTTCACTACAGCCCAGGGGATCATTGGTAATGATGCACTCGAGTAAAAGCTTCATAATCTTGAGCATCGTCGCTGAGTTGCTGTCAGTTTTTAACTGGCTGTATTTTGGGGAGTGTGCGCCATAACCAGACCATCAGACGTACGGTGATGTGCCATCAGTACATGGTGGACATCCCACCCATTCGCACAAAACCTTTTTTATTGGGAACAAATTCATTGTGCGTAAAGTTAAGGTAGGAATTCGGTGCCGATGTCTCCTGTTTCATGATAGCTACAACCTAGGGATCTTTAGGTCATGAGTGAATAAGTTTCTTCAAGGCAAACGTACTCCATCATCGCTTTCCATCAGCTGAGATGGTGGTGGTCAAACGCGAGTCTATCAAAAGTAAAAAAGAAACCATCCGTGAGGTATCGACAAAGAATGCACGTTAACGTAACCTTTCTTTTATATCTTAAAATAATATCTTAAATCTCGATGGCAGGTTTAACTTTGTAATATAATAATAGACTAATCTACAATATCTGTTCGAGCAACATACTAGGTATTATATTATCAACGTCGTTTATGTGCGTGAACCGGGACAGTGATGGTTATTGTAATTGAAGAGCTTTAGCTTGTCACAGAGCTGTTCAACTAGTTGCTTACGAGGAAATGGTGGTGTGTCCATGTTTACGTGTTGGCACTGTTGTTATGGTTCAGCATTTAAAGTTTATTGGCGCTGTTTATTGGTACTTGGAAGTCGTTAGTGTCGAACAGCATTGGCTAAGAATTTTTAAGTAATTCATTAAGATAAGTTTGCAATCATGCCCGTCATCATCTTCTTGTCTTTATCCTGTTTTATTTGGTGCTGGCACAATGCGTTTTGTCTTCCATTTTGTCCTGTCATCCATCACGCTATTACTAACTCCCTTTTCTTTCATATCACTCCAGACACAATTCATCCATCTTTTCTTTGCAATTATGCCCAAGGTTTAAAAAAGGCTTCAGTGCAGAACAAATTAAAAAATAAAATAAGCTGCTATGCAGTAGACTCTTTATACATTTATAATATCACAATTTTTCTTAATCAGTCAAAAGTAAAAGCTCGTCGCTAACAATACGTCATAAGTTCATCAACGGTACAGGACTTGTAGCAGCACTCGTCGACGGGGCCGCGTTTGCCGCGCACGCCAACCAGCGCGGCCGTCGGCGGCCCCCACCCGCCGCGCTTGTCCTCCTCGGGCCCCCAGCACAGCGCTGCCAAAGCTTCGGCCAGACGCCGCCCGCAGAACACGCCGCGATCGCTCGTAGCGCCCGCCACCGCCACACCCACACACACACAACACATCACCGCCGCAATCAACAACACTAACTTCAACATGGCTGCTTTACTCAAGGGTCTTCTACTCTTCGATGTGACTGTCTCAAGGGATGGGGTTGGAATGTGTTCTTCCCCTAGATTAACACCAATTTATACCTGGATGAAGTTCATTAATATTCAGATTTGTTTTCTGACACATTGTAGTGTAGGTTGTGAGACATCCCACTCACGTTGCCTTGCGTTGCGTTGTTGCGTTGTTGAGATTTGCTTACGACATAATACAATGTTCCTATGGAAGAAATAAGTTCGGCTCTTCGCCGCATCTCATACAATGTACTTGTAGCTTCTCAATATATTATAAAACAAAAACGGTTTCCGCTTTTGTCTAATAACAGGTACTCGCAACGAATTTTTATGCGGTTTTAAAGGGCATTAAACCTGAAAGATTTGTGTGTGTAATTTGCACCCGTGTATGGCAGTGGCGTATTTATACAGGAAGTTGCTTTCATAGATCAGTACAATCGAAAACTGCGGTCATAGCTATTCTGAATTCCGAAATCAACGACTACAAGCAAACTGCATAATTACAAGGTCAATATGGCTTTCATTAACCTGCCATTGAATATGTATGTAAAGTATCAATATACTTTCACATTATAGATGGATGATGACATGTCATGGACATGAAATGACAGTCTTTTCTCCCTAGAAGGGACGACCCTATAAAATTTTGAAAATACTCTAGGATAGAACGGTAGTAAAGGTTCAGTAAACTCTACATGAAACCAGTATTATATATTGAGATGGTTGATGGATATTCTTATGGAGTCTTTATAACGTGTCAACTCAACAAAAATCTAGGTCAATAAATTTTACATCGAGTTACAAGAAAAGAGTGGGAAGTATCAGCGCCACAGCCTACGCATTGAAAGGTGTCAAAAATGAGCATTATTAATGAGCTATAATTTTGTATAAAAGGGTAGTAATCTAAGGGTAGGACACATTCCAACCCTATCCCTTGAGATAATCACATCGAACAGTATAACATTCTTCAGTAAAGTCGCTATGTTGAAGTTAGTGTTGTTGATTGTGGCGCTGATGTGTTGTGTGTATGTGAGCATGGCGGCGGCGGGCGCTACGAGCGGGCGCGGCGTGTTCTGCGGGCGGCGCCTAGCCGAAGCTTTGGCAGCGCTGTGCTGGGGGCCCGAGGAGGACAAGCGCGGCGGGTGGGGGCCGCCGGCGGCCGCGCTGGCTGGCGTGCGCGGCAAGCGCGGCCCCGTCGACGAGTGCTGCTACAAGTCCTGCACCGTTGATGAACTGATGACGTATTGTTAGAGATGCGGATTGTGATTGATCGGGAAATAATTGTGATGATGTAAATATATGTGAAGTCTACTGTTTAACGAGTTGTTTTATTTTGGTTGAAGCTGAAACCACCAAAACACTGATGACTTAATACTTGATGGTATGATAGATATTGTCTAACATATGTTTTCTTAGTAGGAATCACGTTAAGAAGGTAATTGTCTATGCTTCCTTACGAGTTTTTTTTGACTCTTTAACTCTACTTGTTTATGTGGGTATCTTCAAATGACTTCTCCCTCTTCGGGTGGAGCAAGATAAAGTGACTTGACTTTTAACTCTGAAAGCTTTAACAAGTATGTAAATAAATATTCTAAACTCTTTAGAAAAATTTCATTTAAATGACAGGCAACAGCAAGTTCAGATAAATGGTGTAAATTCACGGGGCTTAAAAATAAAAATGGGGGTACCACAGGGCTCTATATTGGGTCCTTTCCTCTTTCTGGTGTACATAAATGATCTACCGCATTTATTGAAAAAACAACCACATATAGTATTGTTTGCTGACGATACGTCCTTAATATTTAAGATCAATAGATGTTCCACACGTATTGATGAAGTAAACAACGCTCTACAGCAGGTCCAAAACTGGTTTACTGTTAATAATTTAGTACTAAATGGAAAAAAAAACGAAGTGCATAAGATTTGCGTTACCGAATGTAAAAAGTAATGAATTGGAAATAATATTGAACAAGGAGAAACTAGAAATCGTCGAAAACACGGTTTTCCTGGGACTAACGCTCGACTCGAGGCTACAATGGGGCCCTCATTTAACATCTCTGGCAGGACGGCTTAGTTCAGCAGCATATGCTGTCAGAAAAATCCGTCAATTTACTGATGTATATACCGCGAGGCTGGTCTATTTTAGTTACTTTCATAGTATCATGTCTTACGGTATTTTGCTATGGGGACGGGCTGCAAACATAGAGTCTATTTTTATTCTGCAGAAAAGAGCTATCAGAGCCATATACAATCTTCGCAGGCGCTATTCTCTTAGGGAATTATTTAAAGATATAAACATCATGACGGTACCTTGTCAATACATTTATGAAAATATAATGTATGTCCGGAAAAATATTCATCTTTTTACTAAAATAAGTGATAGGCACAATTTTAATACTAGAAATAAGGACAAGTTAGATCAACCTCGATTCAGGTTAGCTAAAGTAGCTAGTTCTTTTATGGGGTACTGTGTAAAATTTTATAATAAAATTCCACTAGAAATTCTCCAATTAAACGAGTCAAAATTTAAAACATGCATTAAACGCACACTATGTAGACAAGCATATTATAAATTGGAAGATTATCTCCTTGATAAAAATGTTTGGCTAAATGCCGGTCCTGCTCCACAGCCACATACATTTGTAGCTACAAGTTAGTCTTTATATATATATTCGAAGAGATGCTGCTGCCCTTTTCGTATAGTTGTTTTCAGTGTTTTATTTTTATTTGATTTGTTTATTTCAATAGGACTTAGGATTCTTTACATGTTATATCTAAAAATAATAGCATTGCATAATGTAGAAACGCTTTTTTTTCCAAATTTGTGAATGTGAAGTACCATGGAGCATTTTTATTAGGTTACAACTTTTATTTTTTTTTATTTTTTGACATTGCGAGCATGGCAGTTGAGAGTTTGTCATGCTCACTCAAATGTCTCGCTGTTGGTGGCGCGTGTTATTGGGTCATTCAGTTCCCTTCAAAATGGTTGAGCTGAATGGGGCTGATGCACGCGTCATGCTCGTGAACGGGTGCCGTCAGATGAGACTGGTCATCTCTTAGCTGCCAGTGGCTTAATTCAGTTTTTATCTTTTAATATTTTTTTTTTATTATTATCTACATTGTGCTCACATAATAGAAGCAACAAGAAATATGTAACCAAACACTATATGTAACACATATGATTTAAAAGAGTGTCCATGGAGTTTCTTGCACGTTCTTCTCCATAGATATCTACTCTTTGGAACGTGCAATTTAGCTTCACTTGTTTGTTTGACTGACCGACATTTTGACAATTCAAAAGTGCCTGTAATTGGTCTATTTGAAATAAACGTTTTTGATTTGATTTGATTTCAAACTTAAGTGGACTTTTTCTGACCACCTGAATTCCTTCAGTGGCTTTTATTGAAAGACACGTTAACTCTTTCAAAAAATTAGCTGCCCTTGCCTGGGTGTTTTTAACTCTGAGACTGCGTTTTTTGCTCCTTTTACCATTTTAAAGCCAGGATTTCCACACTTTCTATTATATTTCTGCATATTTCAAACAGGTACCTACTGCATGCATGTTTATCCAGCTAAATCCAACTTCACGGAAATTCCTGGCGTCTTAACGTCTAACGCAATAACGATAATTAATAGAATTTATCTATCGGTGTTAATATGATAATCTATGTAAGCCTAGCTCATAACTAACTGCCTCGCAGTTAATTATTTACTGCTTTTATAACTTGCTGCCTGACAGCCAGATAAGATATGATTGATAATTCTATGATTTTCTTTCATGCTAATATTAATTGCAAAGGACTGTTCCACTTATGAGGTTTAACGTACATTGGTATTTTTTAGGGTACCTAAAGGGTAATAATGGGACCTTATTACTGCGACTCCACTGTCCGTCTGTCAGTTATCAGGCTGTATCTCATGAATCGATAGCTAAACAGTTGATATATTTCTGTTGCCGCTATAAGAACAAACACTCGTGTGTGCGATCAGCGGCGGAGACTTCTCGCGCCGGGCCTTGGTTCAGGTCATGGCCCGGAGCGAGGAGGAGTGGCAGGCGGTCGCGTCCTTCTGCGATACAGTAATGTTAGCAAAGGAGGAGGCCGACCGCATCAAGCAACGGCGTTCTTGCCGCCGCCGCCGGGATTTCGAATCAGATTTCCAGCCACCGTAGACACGGGCTTGCGGACGGCGAGCCATGGACAGCCTGTTGTCCGACCGTCCGGTAACTGTCCGGACCGAGTCCAAGATGTCGACGGCATAAGGAGTGGTCAGCAACAGCAGGGGCCCAACTGGGGCCAGGGTTATCCGAAAGGGAGTTTGAGCCCCGGTATGAAGGCTAGAAGGAAGGGGGTGGGTTTTTAGTCAGTAAGAATCTGACACTATCCCCCGCTCAGCCCAAGAGCGATGGTTGTCATTGAATAATTTTTGACCACAATAAAAAAAAACAAAAAAAATTGTGTAAAAAAAAGTTGTAGGAATCAATTTAGGAGAAATTTAAAAAATCATAGAACTACACTTGAAAAAATCCCGAAACTCCAGCATGGTCTCTTGCTCTTGATGCAGCAATGGAACTAAATAAAATTTGGAATGTCAGACATTTTGTCCATCAACATTATGATATAACATAATCCCACTACTGAACAGTTGCATGCAAAATCAGCAATTTGTACAATCTACAATAACATTCATAAATGAGGACAGTAAAAACGATCAATTTTATGAGTAGGTATTAAAAAGTTATGTCTGTTCGCCTGGGTGGCAGACCAGAGCGCACACGAGGGTCAAGTAGGTTCGTAAATCAATCAGATAAACCCAGGCCTCAATGCTAGCTTTGTTAATTATAAACCGATTTATTTGATTAATTCCATCTTTGAATATTACTGAGCGGAATAAAATCATTGTATCTATGGCTGTAAACTTTGGCTTTACAAATGGATTTTACTGAGTTTAGACCAATGCTTGTGGTCTTCTAGGTTACTAGCTGACCCGGCAAACGTTGTTTTGCCTTATAAATTATTTTTTGCTATAAAAAAATAGGGGTTGGTGATAAAAAAGTAAAAAATGTAGGGTTGTATGTATTTTTTAATGCCACATTATAAAAAAATAAAAACAAAAAATTTCGTCCAAAAAAAAAAATTATGGTTGAACAACCCTTAACACTTACGGGTATGGAAAATAGATAGTAGCCGATTCTCAGACCTACTGAATACGCATATAAAATTTGGTAAAAATCGGTAAAGCCGTTTCGGAGGAGTACGGTAACTAACATTGTGACATGGAAATTTTATATGTTAGAAGATTATAATGTAAATATCAAACTACATGTTTGTGTGTTGTGGTCTTAGTGCCTCGCAAAGTATAAAAAGTAAAAGTATGGAAGTACTTATAAGTCGACGTTGGTTAAAAAACAAGTCGATATTTATTAAAATCAAAAAAATTTTGGTAATAAAATGTATATCTCTCTATGAATCTATATCGACCTCAATAATAGACATATCACGGGAATATCTGAAAGGATCCCGTAGTCTTGAACCGTAAAGAGCAACTGAAGGACCCAAGTGGGGTTTAGTACACCACCTCGCCAGTAAGACTCTTACTGGACATTTCTTCCAGTCTATGGTAGAACGAGATGTCGTTCCACCACAGACCGGATGAAGTCATTGGATGATTTCCCACCTCAAAAAAAAAAGTAGATAAGATGTAACAGTTCATATACAAAGCTTTTTGGCTGACTGTTTCTTTCTATTATTTGATTTGATTTTGATTTGATCCTTGAATTTATTTTAGTATTAGTTGAGTGGTATTAAATCGGAATAAACCACATATACTATTTATTCTTTTATCGTAATTGTTGCATGAACCTGTTTTAATCAACCCTTCTCCTAAAGTTAAACCACGATTACCAGTTTAAGGTAACTATAACTGCCCTAGTTGCCTGCTTCACGCCAGACAGATCTAGGCTGCCTTTTGACCTACATCACAAACTTTAAACATAACATAAGTAACATACATAAGCAACGTTAGTAGCTTTTTCAAATAATATTTAGATGCCGTATACGCGTAAAGTTGTAAATTATTTTCTGAGTAAAATTGTATTTAAAAAAAAAAATGCTGGATGGAGAGGGAGAGAAAGGCCGAAGAAAAGATGGACGGATGGTGCGTGGAGTAACATGAAAGAAAAGGGAGTTAGTAATAGTTTGACGGGTGACAGGACAGAATGGAAGAAAAAAACGTGTTGCGCCGACCCCAAGTAATGTGGGATAAGGGCAGGAAGAAGATGAAGGTTCCGTTTGTTTCGGCTAATCTCCGAAATGGCACAACCAATTTTGATGGCACTCTCACTGGTAGATAGCCAATATTATAAGAAGTAATTTAAGTTACTTTTATTGCACCGCGCAAAAAAAGATCTTGGAATAGTGACCTAATGGTATTGTACTTGCGTGTACTAGCTAGTCAGTAATAATAGACTGACACGCCCTCTCGCTCCACACAGCGGGAGAAATTTTTTGATTTCCCACCTACCAAACAAAACCGTGAGACAGAATAATAGATACAGAATAACAGAGACAGTAAACACTCCACATTAGTCCTTTATACAGTCAAAGATTTATAATCAGCATAAATTAAGAGTAGTTAATAGAAACAAGTCGTGTTATCAGCGGTATCCGCGCGATCAGCGATAGTGGTCGTTAAGTGGCGGCCATTGTCTACCAGCTTATAAACGATGCTGATAATCTCCAGATTTATTACGAGATACAGGTCGAGTGCTCGTAGGCGGGTGCCACCTTGTACCCGATTATGTAGATTAAGGATTAAATGTCGGTTTTGATTGAGAACGTAGGAAATTGGTTTAGAGTTTTTTTGTGTGTCACTGGGCCATGTGGAAATTTAGGGTTGGCCTAAAAAGGTGGGTGATTTTTTTAAGGTTATGTTTTTTTAGTAGGTAAGCATATATAGGAATCCTTACTTAATATTATAAAAGCGAAAGTGAGTTTGTTTGTTACGTCTTCACGCCTAAATGACCAAACTGATTTTGATGAAACTTGGTGCACGGATAGACCATGTCCTGGAATAGGACATAGGATACTTTTTATCCCGGAACTTGCGATCTAAGTGTGCGTAGTTTGTTATTTGCATAGATATAAGAAATGTAATGCGCGTCCGTATTGGTTTGTTGCCTGTAGTGGAGTTAAAGGGTGGGAGACAAGCGGCGACACTCGTAGTTTTCCTTTCTAACTTTCCTATTTTCTGTGCAATAAATTAGCTACTACTAGCGGCTTCGTAGAAAACTACCCCAAGGGAACAGAGTCCCCGTAAGCCACCTATTTCATTCAAATCCGTTTAGCCGTTCGAGTATGAAGAAGTCACAAATATACACACTCATAAACTTTTGCCTTTATTATTTGTGAGATAATCGTCTACGCATATTCATTTCACGGTGAGTCCGTGGCAAATTCGATATTATAGAAGGGTGTTTTACATCATAATTGCAAATCAATATCATTTGTCACTATTTTTGTGTCAATTCCCATATCTTAAGAGTTTTGATTCTTAACTTAACTTGACTCTTTAGATTTTGCCTGATAGCCTCTCAATTTCATGTCCTAAAAGTCTATTAATGTGTTTTAAACACCATACACACGTATACTGTATGTATACATGGGTATTGTGCGGCGAGTTCGATCTACTTAATGATTGGGAACACACGAACGCATTAGCCGCGCCGCCCGCGCCCGCGCCACCCGCCGCCGACGCCTGATCCCATCATATTACTATTAAAAGTCATCGCTCGTGACTCTAGACGAGAATTATGCATTTAGGGTGTGGGACAAGTGATGAGCGAAGCGGTGATAAAAAATATTTTCATTGTTTTTAACACGCTTTTTTGACTTTTAAATTAGCATTAGTATCTACAAGTAAAACTGAAGAAAGACAAAAAAGCTAGTCAAAGAGTTTATTTGTGTCAAACATTATATAAGTTAGTCATCGGGTCGGTAAGCATTGTGTACTAAAGAAACTGACTTGACTGACCTAAGTATTGTTTTAGTAGTTAGAAGCCCTGACTCTAAACTGGAGTTCGTGGGTTCGACTCTCACCAAGGACAAATGTTTGTGTAATGAGCACGATCATTTTCTGTATAGTAATATGTATGTATTTAGAAATATTGTTTATGTATGTTTATCTGTTGTTTAGTATTCATAGCACAAACGCTGCTTAGTTTGGAACTAGAAGGCGTTGTGTGATAGTTGTGGAATATTATATTATTAAAAAGATCCTGATTGAAGTTTCAAACAGTCGCTTCCACTCCTACGTCACGACATCTCTGAGGTATAAGTATAGTGCAGCTCTAGGCGATATCACACCTTCGGTGAGCGCTCGATACTCGGCATTATCGACACGCCAGCCTCTTGTCCGTACCCACTGATTGAAATAACACGTAATTATATGTAATTATATCCTTCTCAACAATGAATCCTCTAGAACAAAACAGGAGGAAAAAACAACTTTGTTGTTTTAAATTATTCCGTGTTTGGCTTCAGGGAATCTCTTAAAAAGCGAACAAAACACACAGAGCACGTGCACAGTTGTGATAATTCTCACGAAGAAGCTAAAACAACAGCAATAAAATTAACAGAGCAACAAATCATACAAATTAAATTTCTTCTTGACACGACAATTACGAATACAAACATTAATTTCCGCAACGAATTAAACAAAAAAAAAGTCTCGCGGCTCACAAATACGCCACATTCCTCGCACCTCGCCTGCTGCGCCCACAGATTATAATTGCCCTAACGGCTACACGTTATAAATCTTTCGCCGAGATGAAGATTAGGCTGTTTGTAATAAAAATAAACATTCCCTTGCCTGCGCGATGATACTATGACAAATTAATCGGAGCGCACCCGACGCTTTGTAATCATTTGAAAATAGAACGTCGCGTGGCTGGCTGCACAGCGTCTGGCCGTTGTTGTGGCGGTGGGTAAACATGCAAGGTTGCCATCTCTTGGTCAAAAACTTCATTAAAGCAAATAATTAAATAGTAGAAAGATATCAATACTAACAAAATTAGGTATCTACTTATTTTACTTAGACTGTTTTTTAATTGTAATATAATTTATTTAGTTTAAACTTTATGTATAATAGTGCAATAATAGTGTGCTGTGCGTTAATGTATCAGTCAGTTAATTTCTCTTTTAAGTAAAAAAGCTACAACGTCATTCTCTGCTAAAATCTATATATATAAAAATGACCCCCGTTTTCCGTTGTCACGACTTGGCATGAAAACGGCTTGACCGATTTGGCTGATTTTTTTTTTGTTGTGATTGTTATTGTGAGGAGAAGGTTCTTATGGAAAAAAAAATTAGGGTAGTGTAGGGTAGAGTAGGGTAGAGTAGGGTAGGGTAGGGTAGAGTAGGGTAGAGTAGTAGGGTAGAATAGTAGGGTAGAATAGTAGGGTAGAGTAGGGTAGAGTAGGGTAGAGTAGGGTAGAGTAGGGTAGAGTAGGGTAGGGTAGAGTAGGGTAGAGTAGAGTAGGGTAGAGTAGGGTAGAGTAGGGTAGAGTAGGGTAGAGTAGGGTAGAGTAGGGTAGAGTTGGGTATAGTAAGGTGGATTAGGGAAGAGCGGGAGCGAAGCCGCGCGGGCAAAGCTAGTCTTAAATAAAAAAATAATAAGTGCAAAGTAGGAAGACAACCATAATACTAATTACTTAATTACAATTAATTGGAAAGCTTCTCGGTTGAAGCTTTCCAATTACTTGTAAATCTATAGTTAAAATTGTAAAGTTGGCAACCTTGGAAGCATGCGTAGTAATAAATAGACTGCTGTTATTAATTAGGAGACAGCACTGTCGGCGCAGTAGTTGAGCGATTGGCTGCTGCACTGCGTGTTGCGAGTACGATTCCCGCACGGAACAAATATTTGTATGGCCATAGAGGTAGTTATTCCGGGTCTGGGTGTCTTGTGTATGCTCAGTAACGATACGGCAGTATAGCCAAAAACAATCTGAGCTCACGTATTCCACGTAAACTACGCAATTTGACATCTAGACTCTTTAATTTGCTTGAAAACAGACGCCTTCGTACGTGGGAGGCGTGTGACAGGGTATAGCGTATGCCAAGCATGTTTCTAGGGCCATGGACGAGTAGCTTCATAGACGCATTGTACGCTTGATGAACGTCTGGTCACAAGTCTCAGCAAAACTATGATGCTCTGTCGAAGAAGTGGCAACGACATGATGGCACGATGTTGCCATAGACTTGTCCACGTCTTAGGCCTACTGTTCACGGTTGCTGTCTATGGTCTACATATTTCTATCAATGAAACTTTGCCTATGAAGCGGCAAAATCTTGACGTTGTATCATTGCCGCTTCGTTGTTGATGAAACGGCAAGAGTTTGTGTGTAAGCTCATGCAGTCGTACATCAAGAGTATAATGATGAATATGCGTCTATGAAGCCATGCGTCCGTGTCCGTGGCTTTAGTCATTTGTTTTAAATTTGGCCTCAGTTTGTCTTGTGTGGAGCACTGTCCTTGTTTTTAACAAAATAATACTTTGTAACAGTCAAGAAACACTCATTCATAATATTTTTTTGTAGCAGACATGATAAGAATTTGTGAGAAAAATAGATGTTTTTCTAAGTCGCAGCGTCTCGCCGTCACGCGTCGTGTCAAATGAAGCTGATGACAGAAACACAAGTCTGCGCTAAATCTGAACAGCATTACCTCACATCTTGACATTAACATATATCTTTACGAACATTTACAGGGAAATTGGTCAGTATTTTTCACAGAACATGTAAGTATGGGATGTAGGAATGTAGACACTGACTGTTAGACACGTGGAAGACTTCGACTGTCCTATCTATAGGTATTTTGTTAGTCATCTCGCTAGCTTTTTGTCAATCAGCTCAGTCTAACCGGATGCGGCGGAATACCAGTGTTTTACATGGAGTGACTGTCTATCAGTCCTCCAAAACCCAGTTAATGTGCAACACGACACTCCTTGGATAGATTGATGGTCAGACTTTCTGGCGTTAGTCAGACGCCATTACGATTCGGTGTCGCACACGAAAGCTACCATTATCTATACAACATTAAGCACTATTTAAAGACAAAAAAGAATGTTTGTTGTATGGGATCCTCAGATTTTAATTAAATTTTAATTTTATTAGTTATTTTTAAAGTCAACTAAATATTCTGTGAATCTTTCAAGCTGTTGCAGTTTTTAATACCGAAAAAAAAAACCACTCTACTTGTTAAGTGTAAGTGCTTATAGCACAAATATAATCTGTGAAAATTCGACTACTACCTATTTATCACGGTTCATGAAATACAGCCTGGTGACAGAGAGACGGACAGTGGAGGCTTAGTAATAGGGTACCGTATTTAACCTTTGGTATGGAACCTTATAAAAACGTCTGTTTTACATTTAGCATTATGCATTTAAATTTTACACAAAGGCTTATCTTAGTGTAAAACTCAGAATTCTAGAAAAATATGACTAATGCCATACTATCACTTCATCTCTCTCACACTTTTTTGCGTGTATTGCTTTCATATCTGAATAAAAGAAGCTCAGTTCATTCTCTATGGCCAACCCATACAAACAAACCCTGTGGTAAATAATAATTCTGTTTTCAAATAAAAAATCAAATTAAGATAATGATGTTTCTTTTTTTCGACTGGCAACTTTATCGGTGGCCGTTCTTGATGAGTGAATTTGAGTCGACAGATCGTCTTTTGTCTTTTAGATGATTTTGTTAAAAGCTTTTCTTATTTATAATGGACATTTTTATTGTGATCGGCAATTTAGCGTGTTATTTAATGCTGAATATCCAAGATCAAGATGCAGACTGCTCGACGGCATGGTTGGTTAAGCGATAGACTGCTACGCTGCGTGTGGCCGGTTTGATTCCCTTAAGGAACAAATATTTGTATGGCCTACAGATAGGTGATCTGGGTATGTGAATTTACATGTTTGTGAATACAGGAGTAATTTCTAGGGTGAGCCAATCATGGCCAATGTATTCTTTTTTTAAGTTTTTATATCCAAGAGTTTGAATTTTAGAAGCAATTTTTAATGGCTCAATAAACTTAGATTTCTGTCTTGTAAGAGTCACCATGGCCCTGGATTGCGAAGAGCAACTGAACGTACATGAGTGGGCTTAAGCAGTAAAAATCAGATACCTACTTACTCTTGCTCTTTATATAGAGCGGGAGAAGTTTTTTATGATAAACTAAAAAATAAAACAAATCAGTCTTGTACCTACTTTCCTCATTTTCCACCATATCTACTGTTTGCCATGAAAGTTGTTGAAAGAGATTTCTTGGTCCTGGAATGCAAAGGACAATTGAACGACACGTGTGTTTTTTTGTCAGTAGAAGACTGATACGTCCTCCCGTTACACCATAGGATGGAAGAAGTCATTGGATGGTTTTCATTTTTGAGTTTTTTGTAGTTTATAAGTTTGTTAGTTTTGTTTAGTCTCTAAGATTTTAGAATAGAAGTGTTTTGGTCATGTACTATAAACTCATATTTTTAAACAAATATGGTTTAAAGGACTTGGTAGCCAAGCCATGGATGATTTCCCACCTTAAAAAATACATAATTATCCATTGTTTGAACCATCACTGTACACATTCCTTCTCACTTGGCAAATTAACAGCTCAAGCAATTTAAAAGCGATTTCCATACGCAACATGGTTTAAATTATTAATATTGTTGTGTCGAAGTTAAATTTACTTTGCGAGTTCTAAGTTATGGCTTATTGTGCCGGGAGGACAATGGGGGAAAGCGCACCGCGTCCGCCGTACGCTGGAGGAATGCTGAGCACCTGATGCTGGCTTATAACTCCTTGGTTAACTGTATATTTTGAAAGTATGCTCCATTAACTGATTTTCTGATGCGAGACGCACAGGATTGTTCGTTGTGGCGACGCTTGGGGGAGGCCTATGTCTAACAGTGGACGTCTTTCGGCTGAAAATATGATGATTAGTACTTATTAATGCAGCATAGGCTAACAACGAATTAATTTTTACGCGAGAGGTAGTTTTTTTTTAAGGGCGTAAATCATCCAATATCTTCTTCCACTCCAGGCGAAGCGAGAGGGCGTGTCATATTTTTGCTGACTAAAATCCCACCTGTGTCCTTCAGTTGCTCTTATAATTCTAAGACTACAGGTCAGAAATTCCTGCTGTCGTCGCTAGCGAGCATCGGCTCTGCTGGGCCCCTAGGGTTTGCTAACATCACTTTGAGTAGCGCATGGATCACTATGCAATGCGCTGTTGGCAACTGGGCTCGATCCAGTTAATTACTGGACAGCCGGACAGCGAGCTACTTGCTCGACGTCAGCAAGCCCGCGTCTTCTGCTGGAAGTGGGGGTCGCAATCTCGGCGGCTGGGGCGTGAAGACGTTCGTTTCCTTATGCACGCGACCTCCTCCTTCGCTAGCCTTACTGCGATACGGCGGTACTCCGCCCGAGCGAGGCACACCTCCAATGTATGCTCCACCGTGTCCTCCGGGCGGTCCGCACTTGGTGACATCTGGGCGTTTCTTCGGCCTGAATCCGATGCAGGAACTTTGCCATATCCGGTGAGGACCTGCGACATGCGGAAGGTGAGGATGCCGTGCTGGCGCTCCAGCCACTCCTCAAAGAGGGACTTACCTCCGTGATTATGGCGTCCCTAAGGCGTGATACCTCGAGAGGCAGTTAAGTAATCCGTAAAGTAACAAAACACCGTTTAACAGCCGAACAAGTGCCCACGTGACGGAGCGGCAACAAATTCCTATAAACGCCTTTCCTATCGGGCGTGGCACATAATAATAAATTCATAACCTTAAGTACCCATTTAGCGTACAACATGGTCGCGTCATTAAAAACCTATTCAAAACTACAGTTAAATCATAATTATGTTACTTTAACATTGCGCCTGTGATCAAGTTTAGTGATCTGACCCCTATTAACCTTTATCTAGTCGATACACCCGCCCCTGTACTTAGGAAATACTAGGAAGACGGCAAATTAGTTTAGCATTAGTAAGCAGTACTTAGAAGCTTGGATCACGAAGTATATTAGGTTCAGAAGTTCAACTTTAGGAGACGTTCGCTGTTGAAACCATCGATCTGTTCAAATTAGTGATTTTGCGATCATTTCTTTTATTAAATTGATATAAACTAGTGCTTGATTTTCCTACAAGCTGGACCGATGACCTGGTCAGGGTCGCGGGTATCCAATGGATGCGTGATGCACAGGAACGGTTGTTATGGCGACGCTTGAGGGAGGATTAGGTTCGACAGTGGACGTCTTTCGGCTGATATGATGAGTGCTTGATGGCGATTCCACTTGATGGTAAGCAGTGATATAATCACTGGTTTATTAAGAACCTATTCACTCTAGCCTTGAAGACACCTTTTTTTTGATTGACCAACAATCTGACAATTCAAAAGTGCCCGTAATTGTTAGACTATTTGAAATAAACGTTTCTGATTTCATGGAACCTCTATCTGGACAGATCGGCTTTAAACAGCTTCTATGCCATGCTTTACGTGGCAGGGGCACGAAGGGTCCTATTTTTCTATAGCTTCGAAAATTAATGGATACCTACCTTCCGTCGTACTTTTTCCTTGTCTAAACGGACACACACAGCCAGACAAATTGAATTGATCAGTGCATTGTAACCGAGACAAATGGCGTTTTTATTGAAGCCGTCGTGCTGATGCAAAATAATGTAATGTCACTGCTATGATTTTAATATCAGTGTCACGCAGACCGCCGTTGACGCCGCACTGACATACTTAGCGAGATGGTCCTGGAACAGGAGCGGAATTAATGGCGCATCATGTGCTTGTCAGTTATTACATTGTAGTAAATGAGGGTAGGTGAAATGATGACTGTAGCTCATAACATTGTATTTAGGCACTTGTAACGTCCTTTTGTCTGTATAATAATTAGACTTATTTTGATGAAGGAAATTATCATGACTTCCAATGATGAAAATATGTCAGACTTTTACTGAGCATTCTAAACCGTGGGGAGTTTCTGAAAAGAAATTCACATGTCTCCCTACGGTTTTGCTGACATATCTTTGAGATGCGAGTGGAAGACTACGCGCCGTCGAAGCCTTGGGCTCGGTCCGAACTGTCACAAGGCAGCCGGAAGACGAGCTACCCATGGCTCGTAGTTTGCAAATCCACTTCTATCGTAGCAGGTAGTTGGGGTCAGGGTGAGGATATCCGTTTCGCACACTGGCCTACCTGTATACATACATTAGTCGATTTTTTCGAAATTTTGGTTCGAGAACATGCAGTTTGCTCAGTATGTTTGAACACTATTAAAAACATGCCATATCTATCGTCGCCGACGCAACCTCATTGACAATTCATCTAAAATTCTAAACAGATTGAAGACCTAAGTAAACGCTTTCTCCGATGAACTATGAACCCTTGTAACTTCATATTAGTCTCGTTATCAGTTGCCCACGGGTAACGGCTGCACGAGCGGTTGCCCAGGGCCAGCTGCCAGGCAAGCCATCCGTCAATGCAGCCCGATTCATCTCCCTTATCTGTAATGTATTCTACCACACAATCGATGTATCGGGCTCTTGGGTATTGTTCACGAATTTTGGGATAAGTGGATCTCGAATAATGTTTATAAAGGCAGGTGAGATGATCGATTCCATTGTTTTGCTGTGTTGATCATGGGTGTAGACGTGTAGAATTTAAAGATCAATCAAAATAATTGTTTCTGAAAGACCAATTTTATTTAGGTATACTTGAAATGGAGTAGTTTTTTTTTTTAAATCTCTATGTTTGCAGATAGATTAAAAATTGGAATGTTGCCAATTTATACAACCAATAACTTCCTAGAATTGAGGAGGGCGAAAAGTTATATGGATTTCATACCATTTATCATGTCATAAAAGTTAGGATAAAAATATAAGAGGAGGAAAATGAGTCACTATGATATTCATGCTGATACTGAATGCACTGTATTACTCACAAGGAAATATATAACTCTAGCTTCCATCTGCGGCTTCGCTCGCTTGTAAGTATGTAGTAAAAGTATTCTATCTGCTATTGCATATGCCTACCAATTTTAAGCATTATCTGAATCCGCTCAGTCCTTTGGGCGTGAAAAAATAGCAAACGTACACTACACACATATATAACACAAACTCTCATCTATATATTACTAGTGTGATCATCATATCCCTAGCCTTTTCTCAACTAGCTTAGGGTTGGCTTCCAGTCTTACCGGTTTCGGTTGAAACCTGTGTTTTATATGGAGCCTACTATCAGACCTCCACAACCCAGTTACTAGGAAATATGATATTTCTTGGATAGACTGGTGATGTTAGTGTGACTACATTTGAAGATAATATAGACCCAACAAATTTTTACAAAACAGATTAGTAAACAGAGAAATCCTGCCTTGATTGAGCACAGTAGGTTTATCTGTTTATCTACACAATTGACAGCAAAATAAAGCTCACAAACATCACCATTACCACACAACACTAACTAATTTACAGAAATACAGTGAGACACACGATTCTGTGCCTAATAAACCCGAAGGCTTCCATTAACGCGAATCGTGATCATCCAGCCATCGTGAGAATGTTCGTGGAGTTGCGACACACTCGAGTTGACAGTATCGAGTCGGCTTGTGAACGATAATCGATTTAATGAGAGGGGGGACGCAATCGATGTCCATGTTTAATGCAAGGACTTAGGTACTAGGTGTACAGTACAGGTAAGGAGTTTAAGTTAAGCTCTTCGGCTGCTATTTATTGATAGTTTTTTGTTGTAGTGAGAGTTTATTTTGGTTAGAAAATCTGGATATTTAGATGTTTGGTAATTAGGATAAGGTAATTTTATTTTGCAAATATGGGTTGTGCTTGGTAATACTAAATAATAAATTAGGAGAACAGCCATATTTTGCAAAAGTAGAGTTTACATTAGGTACTATACAAGTATTTAAAACGTTTTTTTTTCCTACAAATAATTACAATAAAAATATATTTTGTCCCAGCAGTGGGAACATTAAAAGTCTGACTATGGTTATGCAAAGTTTTTAAAAGCCACGGTTTTCTCACACAATTTTGAGAGCAGTGGTGATGAAATAGATTACACAAAGTAATACTACCTAATACGCTTAATATTCCTTTATCCACTTTTATTTTCAAGCTTATTGGATTAGTTAATTTCGGCTATAAAATATATCTTTAGCAGTAAATATTTCATCGATTTAATTACATAACCGCTAGGCATACAATGTTAACCCTCCAAGATCAAAATTCCAAGACGCTTCCATTTTCACGACCGTTAAATTTAACAACCCTATAATTTCGTCACTGTTTATTAACCCTTCAAAGTTTGGAAAATCAAATGCCAATAAAATGTGGACATTATCGCTGCAGGGTTGAACGACTTACTGACGATTTGGGCATAGTGTCCGAATTGACACATTTTTATTTCAATATTTTTTCATTGACTATTCGGACACACACTGTTTAGTACAGTCAGATAACAAGTTTATGCTCGTAATATCTAAAAAAAGCGTGACCAGAACTATTTTACGAGTAGGTACGACTAGATTTAAGGTAGGAACTTCGGGTAATACATTTCTTTATATTATATTTCAAGACTTTTTTATCTGATAAATTTGGTTGTGTCTGAAAAGTAAGTGAAAAATTATAGGTTTAAAAAAATTATTCTCATAAGAACAATTATTATTACAATTCACATAAAATGAGATACAAATAGCTTAGTACTTAACTATAGTACTTTAATAATCGCATCTGGTGTGTTGGCGACGTCATAAGTTATAGACATGTTTTTTAATTTAGGTTTAAACACACGGAACAGAAACCCTGGAAAGCATAGTAATGAGGTAATAATTTTGTAAAAAAATTAATGTGGTTAATTTATAACATTTATTTGTGAAGTTAGAAGCAATAAAAATAGTTTTTAAGCGAGAAGTTATTTTCACACTTTAATTGAAAATAAAATGTGTCGATTCGAACCCTGTGTCCGAATCATCAGTAATTCGGTTGAGCCGTAGCCCGTGAGCCCCGAAGTTTGCAGAGAGCTCCGGTTAAATGAATTTGTGCTGTGAGTACAGTCGCGCGCGTTTGTTACATGATACTGTTGAGGCTGGCAACCCTGCTCGTTGGGGAGTTGCAGTTCAGGTTCGGATGTACCTATTTTACTTTCGTATTGAATTTTTGGGTTTTGTTACAGGAAAATTAGTGATTAATAGTATTTATTTTGCAAATAGGTTTTAAACACACTTTTATTCGTAATTTTTTTTGTCGGTTTTACTAAGGCCGGTAGATATTTCCTTGGTAGGACTACCCTGGGAAAAATACCGGAACAAACTTAAAGTTAATGAAACTGGTATTAGACTACCTATGGTTATGAACTAAGAAGTCAAAAAATACCTTGTTTAAAAACTGCATTATTTATTTGGTTTGTACTTATTTCAATTATTATAGCAAATTGAAAATCAAATATAATTTCACAGACTTAGTTTCATATGACCTTACTCACAAAACTTTTGGAAATTAAAAATCCTTTTACCTCTTAAAAATAAATGAGGATAAAAGCTACAACTTAGGGGCTTTAAGTCAAGAGTGAATAAGCTACTTCTACGTAAGCGTGTTCCATCAGGTGAAATGATGATCAAACAAAAGCCTAACAAAAAATATAAAAACTATCAAACCCAATTTTCTGTTTCCGACCGTACACCACCACTGCCCGCGGCGTCCACTGATCCAGACGTTTCATTAGTATCCCAACACTATCGACCACTCAACCCTGCTCTCCCTTCTCACTAGTAACCTCCCCTTTAACCCCTAAAACTCAAACAACCAGCGAGGGGGTGCAGCTCAACAAAAACTGGCCAATAGTTTGTACGCGCGTAATTCCGTACTAGTTGTTCCCGTCAGTTTGTTTGACGGAATTTGCATAGTTATTAGCCCCGGCGTTGTTTATTTAATAGTGGATATTTGTTTTATTTCTCAGTTTCAAAGGGGAGCATTTTAATTATTTTGGGATTTGGGATGATAGTAAAATATTTGATGCTATAGTTCTATTTAGTAGCTCGGCATATAATATTGAGATTTAAATCTCTTTGTGATATTTAATTTAGAAAGAGAGAGATTTGCTGATGTACTTAAAAAGTTTACGAGTAGCATTTACATCTTATTGCTTTTTTTTATGCGAGCAATATTGGATCCAAACAAAGTGTTGCCAAGTTTTTTTCTAATCAAATCTGAATATTCCACCACAGAGTCAATCGTAGACTTGATCAGGTAGAAGCAAATTATTATATGCATAGTAATAATTATATACAAACTAATAATAAGGCCTGTGAAAAGATCTCATTGGGCAAAAAAATCATTCAAATTTTAATCAATGGGTTCCCTGAACACTGGCAACATTGCCACGATCATAAAAAAAAACAATTTAACTAAGTACAAGATTCAAAAATTATCCTTTTACTTTTTAATAATAATAATAATAAGAATAATTTAGGAGGTTCCTTTCTCTGGAGCCCTGACCGCCGGTAGCTTGGGCCCTGTTCCCGATACCGGTGGGACACTATTTTTTATATTTTTAAATGTTTTTTATTTTTTATTTAAATATTTAAAAATATAATTTATATGTTTGTATAGTGAATAAATTCCTTTATTATATAATAATAAGAATTTTTTTTTTTAGATTCCCAATTGAAATTATATAATTTGAAAAAATCAAAAATGATTAAATCAAAATGTAATGTGTAAAAACCAACGTATGAGATTGTACTTTTTTTTAAACAAAAAGTACCTATATCTAGAAGTTCTTAAAATCTGCTTTGTCGCGTTTGTACTTTTCTACCATATCATATCGTTATTGCGAAACCACTTCTGCAAACAATATAGCCATCATTATATAAATACAATAACAACTATTATTCAATCTGCGACATAATATTATTGTATAGCATTGTATGTAGATGTAGGTCTGTTTGTCTGTCCATTGTCCTGTCTACTGGCCAGGCCAGTAGCTAGCCTGACTTGTGGATACGCTAGTGCACACTCACTGCTGGTTTTTGTTACTTGCCTTTCGTTTTTTGGTATAGGTTACAGGATATTATGTTAGGTACTAGCTCTGTCTAGAACGTTCCTTTTATGTTTGGTTAGTAATAAATATTAACTTGTGTGTAATTTATTTCATCACTACTGCTCTCAGAATAATAAAGGAAAACATCGCGAGGTAACTGGTCATGTAGGGTGTCAAAATAAATGGTTTCAAAAGTATTTCACTAAAACTATAGGAAATTAAAAAAAATGACAGTGCCAAAAAATGCAGGCCACGAAAAAACAGTAAAAACTAAATAAGTCACTTTAACCAATCTGATCTAGTTAATAGTGTCAAATTAATAATTGAACTGAAATAGATTCGATCGACTGCATCAGACAGACCTAGACTCTCCGCCTACGCTCCCCGCTAACCAAGAGAACATAGCCTTAAATTCATCTCTAGAACTAAAACTTAACTACAACGACATGTAACTAGTACAACTATACGCTAAACTCTCAGTAAGGATCCGTTTCAAAAGTTTCGCTACAACAATAGTTCCGCGGACTTGGGCGAAACCCGAGCCAGGCCGAACAGGCGCCGAGCCGGGCCGAACCCGAGAAGGACCGAGCTGGTCCGGCCGCCCGTATGTTCTGCGATGTGAACACGTTCCCCGACCCTTGGGCCGATCCCTTTTATGTCCAGACATGCTCCGTGAGCAGTCAGTAAGATTAACTCCTTGCAAATTGTTCCGATCTCTACCAATGTTTGTAGATGTGTGTCTGAGCGGAAATCAATGTTATATTTTGATGTCAGTTAATTGTATGGGAAAGGAATGTCTGTATGAATAGGTATAGTTGAAAGTTCATGGTTATTAGATACCTTTTGATTTTCGATACCCCTTTTTGATCTTCGACAGAGGATCGAGAATTTAGGCTATGATTGATTCTGTAAAGAAGAAGCCAAACAATATTCACAGTTGGACATAGGCCCTCTCCTAAGAGTCGCCACAACGACCGCTCCTGTGCATCTCGCATCAATCGGATTCCCGAGACCCTAGTCAGGTCATCGGTCCACCTTGTAGGTTTTCCAACGTTGCGTCTTTTGGACCGGTACGTGGTCGCAACTCCAGAACCTTTCAGCGTATCGATCATCCGTTCTATGAGCAATGTGTCCTGCCCTCTGCCACTTAGGTATGATGATTCTTCATGATTGTCGTGATTGCTAAATTAGAACTGATTGATAAACCTTACTCATACCGATTATACTCTCCTAACTCTAATAAGGCAACATTCCTTAAGATGCACCCATGTCTATTATTTCCAATAAACAGAATTGGCTATGATTTATTTTATTTCTATTTATTTATTTATAGTTAATTAAAGCGGTACATGCCCACTTACATTAATTAACATAGAATTGTGATATCGTAAATAACAATATACATAATATTGGCAATTGTATGGAATTTTAGAATATAAATTAATTTTGATTATTATAATAGATTGTCTCAATAATACATAATTTTAAATTAATAATTTGAGTTTGAATACAATGATACAAATTAAGAGGGTCCTTCTCCACTCGCTTACCGTAAACATCGAAAATGGTTTAAAAGCTTGTTACTTCATTTAATGCAATCCAACGCGATGTTTGACGAAAAGGCAGCGCAAAAAAAGAGAGATAACGCCTGAAAACTCTGTTAGTATTCGGTAATTCCGAGATTTACTCGAAAATTTCACAAAACTTGCTTCAGGAAATAGCTGTTTTTTTTAAACCCTTCAAAGTTTTTGGAAAAAGTTGTCATCATTTAGAATCTTAATAAAATTTGCAAGGTCTCTAGAGGATTACTTTTTTGATTTTTTTTTAAGTTTTAGGCAAATTATGAAGTGTCAAAGTTCATACAAAATAGGACATTATCAGAGGTTTTTACTGGATTAGTTTTACACAAATTTAGAAATTAGTTTCTTTAGAAACCTAGATAATATCCACAAGATACTGTGTTTCCAAAATATCTAATGAAAAGTGTGTAATAACGTCATAATCAGTTATGAGCGGTTGTATGAAAAACAATGAAAATGTGAGTCATGACCACCTTAACATGGAACAGTTTTAACCCTTGCATACTGTCTCTCACAGAACACCAGACAAACAAGTATTACACGTCATATTCCATTCGTCGGCAAATACTTCACATCCGTGGTGATAACAAGGAGCGAATTTCCTTCTTCACAAAACTAAACACAGGTTCAAGAATAATCCCCGAACACTCCCATTTAAAATTAGGCTTCATTAAAATGTACTAAACTTTAACTAGTTCCTGTCAAGACAACAAGTTCTTCATTTATGAAAGCTATGAAATGTGTCGGTTACAAAATAGCGCCGTTCATCCGCTGGCTCCTGAGAGGTTAATTCCCCCCGGGTTGGTTGGTCACCCTACGTTGCTTTCGGGTTTATCGGCCACCCTACGTTGCTCCAGGGTTGATCGGTCACCCTACGTTGTTCGCTGTTATGATAATATCTGAAATATCAGTGCGAGATCTACGTGATCTGTTCCTGATACATTACCGATATCGATATCAGGAAATTAAATCATTTTTAAGGAAGGCGGCAGGATGCGAAAAGCATAGACTGGCTTTGGGGAGGTTTCTCTAGTAGTACAATTCTAAAATGATGGCATTGATATTATAAAGGCAACTTGTGAGTGTGAGTGTTTGCTTCTTCACTCTTGAACGGATTTTGATGTAACTTGGTAATCGAGTAGATCATGTCCCGGAATAGGATAATTTTTAGCCCGTGTGTATGTTGATCCATGATCCACCACATGGGCCTTAAGTGGGATGGTACGAGTAGATGTAGATGTCAATCAATTTTTGTTCCTAAGACATGCCGGTTTCCTCACGATGTTTTCCTTAACCGTTTTGAGAGCAGTGGTGATGAAATAAATAATTACACAACGTAATGCGCCTGGCTGTGTTTGAACCTACGAACATAAGTCGAAGCCGTTTGCCACTGGGCCACTGCCCAACAGTATTTTTCGTAAATAATATACATCAATCACTAGATTATATATATAGTACCCTTTTTATGTAGCGTAAAATACCGGTATATTTCAGTTGCAGTGTATTACGGACATTGAACATTCTTCCGTTTTAGAAATATGTTGAGATAAATCTGCCAAGAAGTAATAGAAATTCTGTCTGCTTGGTGGTGCTTGAAAAGGAAGGCGATGCGAGAACATTATGGAACTGTTTTCTTTAGTATTGTTGGTAGAGTTAAAAACTTCTTGTAATATTAAAACGGTTATAAAGTTACTAGGTTGTAGAGGGCACTCGAAGTCTTAGTTAGATTCCATTGAGATGATGGTGAATAATGTAGAAGGAAGACAAATCGTACCAACTCCAGAAGAATATTGGGACACAGGTGCCATTTAAGTCCATAGGTTATCCGAAAGGGAACCCCAAGGCCCTTGGAGGCAAGGCAAAGTTCCCACATAGGAGCGGGTTTTAAAAGTCTGGAACGCCCGCTCCGCGCGAGAGCGAGAGATTAAGTCATCGGATGATTTTCCACCAAAAAAAGGTGCCATTTAAGTTTTATGTAAGTATCCATGTCACCCACATGGAGGGACTACATGGTAATTATGTAAGCCATATTTTTGTTCCCTATTTTTTATTTTCTGAATAATTGCGTAAAAAAATTATTTCTCGATTTATTAATTTATTTATTTATTTATTTAAACTTCATGTACAGTAGTGGTACATAGGCGGACTTAATGCAACAAGGCATTCTCTACCAGTCAACCTTTGGGTTAAAAAAAGAGAACACTGTGGTAGGTTTGCACAATAAACAAATAACAGATACTACAAACGAAAAAAATATAAAATAAGTTATTTATAATAATAAAATACACAAATACGCTATATTAATAAACTAATAAATACTATGAAAATTATCAAATCATTACGATAACTCAATAATAACAATTCTGACGAAGACCGAACTAAAGTTGAGAGGAATTCAAGTAGTAGTTCCGAATTTTACGTTTGAAGGATAATTTACTTTCAGATTTTTTGATGTCAAGGGGAAGCACATTCCAGAGTTTTATGGTGGAAATAGCGTAAGAGTTGGACAAAAAGCCAGTACGATGAGATGGAATATGAAGAAGCATGTTTTTGGATTGGATTTGGATTAATGGTGACCAGGGGTGACCAAAATTACTAAAATTCAACTTACGTAATACTTTAATGCCTCCAAAAGCAGGTAGATGTTAATTAAAAGTACTAAAATAGGCAGATATTTATAAAACAATGTAGCATAAGATAATAGCCCCATTGGAACAGTCCAAGTTAGGCATCAGAGCTAGGGGCGAGTCTTACACGTGTAACATTGCATTTTAATTAGAATCTTGTACCCTCTTTAGAGTAGTTTAGAGTAATCAAATTTGACAGTTATTGTTAATTGGAGAGGAGAGAGGATTACAGCCAGTCGCCACTGTAACATTTATAGACAGGACCCCGTGCGCGAAATAGTGATTAATCTTAATTATTCATTTATCCTTCCTGGGTATTGTTAGTAAGGAAGATGTGTTGAAGACGATGTTATGAAGATGTTTTAACATGGAACGTATCGCATCATCGCATGTGGCACTCTCTTTCACGTCTAACGAAACGACGAATGTAGATTTGATGAGGTCTATATTATTATACACATAATAAATATTTAATAGTAATTTAGATATACACTTTAATACATATGTCCTTACATTAAAAAAAATATACTAAATAAACTATTTATACAAAAAGAAATAAATATTTTAAATAGTATCGGAGAGTCCATCCATACACAGCATTCTTAAGTTTTATTATGTAGATTTAAATTGAATAAACATTATTGTACATCAAAATAGTTCGTGGTAAGTCTAATAGTCACAAAACTTTTACACAGACATAAATCTATGGGTACAATGACTGTGGAAATTTTTGTAACAGAATCCCTGTTACAAAAACTTTATTGACCAGTGTTATCATAATACACGGATTGCCTTCGTCTACTGTACCATCGCGGTCATTTCTGCCTGGTCACTTTAAAAAACCTTTTGAAATTTTTGTTTCAAGTGCAAGCAATAATGAACTTTGTTTGTAGAAGTGTCTTTGATAGTACATTGCTTCTATGCGAACTTATCCAGAACCTTCTTGCAATGATAACAACACCGCCTGCCTATCAAGGTAATTAAGTGATTCCATATACAATTTTTGTATTATCATAGACCAGATATGAGGACACTTGGTATTCTCATCAGCTCCTATTCTCATTATCTCCACGACATTATTTCAGCACCCCCTCTCAATATTCCTGGGCCCGCTATAATGGTCCCAATAAGTTAATTAAGAGGAGATTTCCTCCCGAGATGCGTCGCTTGCGCTTAATGTGGAGGGGCTCCGAGGCTCGTAAAATTAATTAGCCTTAAGTAATATATTTTGCTAATTTATTGGCCGGGAATGTTGCTTGTAAGGCTGTGTTATGAATTTTGAATTGTTGGCAGTTGAGTTTTATTTATTAGGTCGGGTATGGTAGGCTTGGGGTATATTGTGATATCAAAAGGAGATTGCATGAGTTTTTTAGATAGCAAACTGGCATGATAAATTTACTTTTAAGGATTTTACACTAAACACTCTAAAACTGTCTTTGGTCTCTAAATCTAAAAAAATATTTGACACAGTCGTATGAATTACTTATTCACTGACCAATCAAATGTATATTTTATCGATAGTAACGTAGTAAGTTTATCTGCGTGAAAGCGTAGCATTTCATCTCCGAGCTACGCGGCGTAGCACAGACCGGCGCCGGCGCATTTGACGCACAAGCCGACAGCTGGCGCGATCCGTCACGGTAAGCCGTGGAGCTGGTTCACTTCTTAACTGTATAACCCATTCAATGACTTGCAGGCTATAACATTTATTAAAAATATCCGTGTTAATTATGAAGTCATCATCACCATAAAAGACAGATCTCCCTCAAGTGTCGCCACAACGACTGCTCCTATGCGCCTTGACACTTCGTATACTTTGGCTCTCGGTTCTACTTTGTGTGTTCTTTTTAATTATTTATGAAACCCAATGTCAATCATAGCTTGAGTTGGTTCTTGATTCATCAAAATCGAAGAAATTTCTTACTGACTGATTGACACTTTGCGTTAGGGTTTGCCAGAGGGCTAGTTCGTTCTTTGCCTAAAGAATTAGCATGCGCCATCATTAGACGGGGCATGTTTCCGGCTTGACCAGATTGATAATGATTGTATAGAATAGCCAACTTCAATGATTTTTTAAATTAGAAAACCAAATAATACCCAACTAGCTTCTACCAACGGCTTCGCGCGTGTGGAATTAGTTTCTCATCACCAAAGTCACCGTGCTTATGAACCCAACATGTAGTGCGCGCAATTGAAGACGTGGCATTGGGGAAAAAATGGGTAATATATGACCAAAAGAATTATTGTCACCCTGACAAAAGTCACCAGTACGCGCTATGTCTAACAGGTGAATTTTCGAAAAGCCTGTCTTAGTGTTCGCTTGCGTCATAAAATGAATCCTTGTGCCAAAATTTCACGCTCCTAGGCTCTGTAGTTTTAGCTGTGCGTTGATATGTCAGTCAGTTTCTCCTTTTAGATTAACATAACGAAACCTAGTAAACAATAGTTGAACTCCTGTTTTGTATAACTGTAAATAACTCTTTTTTAAACCCCGACAGCTATCTAGCAATGAGCACTAATATGCTATCTACAATCCTTATCCAAAACCGTAACATCAGTATTAATTACAAGTAATTACTATCAACAACTACCCGCTTGTCAACAGCCACTAACACAACGATACAAGCCCCGTCGGCTCCTGATCCGACACCCGATACCCGAGTAATGTTGACAGTTGTATTAATTAACATATGTCATTGACAACGCGGCATCTTGTGAGCTTTGATAGTGTCTCATTCGTGATTTGAAACCGTACTTGATTAATTGCCAAACACAGTAATATGTATGGATTTATGTAGTTTGAACTAAGGATTGGTATTAAAAATAATATCTTACAAGATTCTCTTCCTAATGAGCTACAGATTGTCACTGCTAATTATGTTGTAAGTCAGCACTTTTACAACATTAGAAGTTACAAAAGAGAACACAAAACATTCGAAACCGGCCTTGCCCTATACTACTTTCGGTGTTAATGTGTGAAAGGAAAAATGTTTCAACGAAGTCTTCCTCAACGTAGTCCCATCATCGCTTTCTTCTGTTTTTGATTTGATCACAGGCATTCTGGTAAGTTTATTGATAGACAAACAAAACGGATTTGCTACCTATGTTCTCTAATCTAACACGTACAAGTAAACAAAGGAGTATTATCTTCATCAAACCTCAACACGTCCTCAAGTAATTTAAACCACATCAACCGTATCACATTGTAATTTACTCCATATAAGACATAGCAATCAATCCGGCACACTTGGCTTCTGCTGCTATCCCACGCCGAATTAGTTTCCGACACGAGACTAATTAGCACATCGTTATGAACTGCCGTGTAATTTGTTTAGTTGTACTACTGCCGGGGCTCTTCACACCCACGTCATGTGATATTGGCGTTCACTAATGTCCTGGCTTGTTTAATAATAATAATAAAATTTATTCATAAAATATAAAGTAATATAGTAAACACATTTTTTCTTAATTCTATGCAAAGTTCACAAGTGTTATATAGCTTGAACTAGGACATCCTGTGTTTTAGGCGAGAGAAGGTAAAACATGCATTTCTTTCTCCTGTAAAGTTACCTCTTTCGCATTTATAAGGTTTTCATTGTAGTGCAGTGGTGGCTCGGTGGTAATGGCCCCGACTTATGCCATACCCAACCAGGCGCATTACTTTGTGAAATTTTATGACCACTGGTCTCAAAACAGTGAAGGAAAAACATTGTGAGGACACCAGCATTATCCAAAAATCAAACATTCGAAGAGTTGTAACGTCAACTAATCTGCATTGGGCCCGTGTGGCGGATATACGGCCCGTTTCCTATCGTAGACAACAGCGGCGATGTTGTGTTTGATGTCTTGGCACGCTGTAAAGAAAAACTGTAGCGTATTAGAGTTACAGCAAAAAAACGGTCTAGAATCAGCAATATGTCTGGCACAGCCAAGTTAATCCCCACGGCTGTCGTTAAATGGTAATTTAGAATGTAATGAGTTTCGCGATGTTTGATAGTAAATTAATCCGTTTACTGCTAATAAATGGCGAGTTTTAGTGAGTCTGGACTTATATTGGTGCTGTCTGACATTAGGTTCTTTGTTTTTATTACTGTTACTTTGACAAACACCTGCTTTATTTGGAACTTGATGAGATAACAAAAAAATGACATTGGAAAATTCTTTGATTTTCCACTTCAATTCTTTTTTTTTACTAGTTGACTGCGATCCCACCTGGTGGTAACTAGAGATCTTATATATTATGTATTATTACACATACATATCGACTAAATTCCTCCTCATGGGTATAATACAAAAAGCCGATCTCCAAATTATAGCAGCATCCAATCCGAGTCTGGCGGAGTTAAATCAAATCTGGCGTTGATTGCTGAACATAACAATTGCACGGTGGATCGCTTCGCTCGTAATTGGTGGCGCAGTAAACGTCGCCGTATATCGCTTACTGGGTGTTGATGCCCTGGTACCATCGCGGTAATATGGGCCTGTTCAGACTTCGCAGGATACGGTAAACACGGTGAGGTTAGGACGCCTGTGTGGGATGCGTTTTATTAGCGTTTGCAAGCTGTTATATCGTTATGACCTGCTTAAGGAGTGATTAGGACTGTAAAAGGGTTCTTAAGTTAGTAATTTGTGTTGTAAATATTATCAGAAATGGCATGGTCGCTTCTGCAAATATAACGTTACACTTTGGTGTACAAGATACTTAGCAACGAAAAAGGCTGTGAGACATTTCGATGTTTCTTAAAAGTTATGTGTAACATGTTTCTCCCCGTGGACTTTTATGGACTGCGATGTTTAAACAGCTAAACGCAGGAGACAGCAACACATAAAAAAATCCTACACCAAAAGCAGACGATCTCAAATCACAAGTTACAACATTAGTTTAACGACATAGATACACCATAAAACCCCGTAAAGAAATAACCAAACGTCCATAATTATAATTTACGGCAGTCGCCCGATCGGGTGCAGTTTCTAAATAAAGCGAATTTACTGGCGTAGTAAAATCTATTGGTCGGCGCGCGGCGCGGGGTGTACATTAATATTATTCGCTTCTTATTCGCTCCTCGTATACCGTTGTGGAGAGAAAGGTCACGGGATGCCGCAGTGTTTTACTACGACTAATATTTTCTGGTTTGCGGAGTAGCTGTGTAGCAGTTTAGTCCGAGATTTCGTGTAATGGTTTTCTTGGCTTAGCTCTCGGAATGTTTTATTATTCTCTTGCTGGTTCCCGACTTGGCGTAAAGGAAGGCTAGATTTCTTACTTACCTAAAGTTATATTTTCTACTTTGGCTTCCAAGAAAGTAAATACTGCGTTCTATCGTATCTTTAAAATGAAATTCTTTTTATAACTCTTCTGTGTAAATTGAGAACGCCACTTGAGAGTAATAATAAAATCTAATATTCCTCGGTTCCTTGTCTGGCGTAAATGAATATTATTCACTTTACTTGTTTTATGTGGGTGTCTGCGATTGCTCGTAAGACCCCTTACAGTAGTCGCGCTTTGTCGGTGATATTATCGCACTTGAGGCTCCTTAGAATTTCTTGTGTGACTAGTACAATTGTTTTGTTGAATTATCATGGATTTTCTCGTTCTGAAACTTTAATAAATCATCTTTTATATTAAATGTAGGAATTAATAATAGCTTTGCCAGTAACATGCCTTACGCAGAACATGAATCGTCAACCGTGATTTTAATAATGAACATGTTCTAGAATTTTTAAAATGATGTTGTAGACAGCTTCTTTTCACTTCCTTTCCCAAATGAATCGTTATTCGAAATCACTTTGCCTTTCGATTCGAATAGAATTCCTTTAAATATAACGACTCACTCAATATCTAATAGCAGGTAGGGACACTGCCGCCTTGTGCTGTTCATTTTTTTTTTGCTTCCTTCGAGTCGCCGGTTCTCAATGGAGGACGATTTACGGCAGACATCGTGGCAACAAAAAGAACCTTTTTTCAAAATACGAACACGACGAGTCATTCATAAAGATGACCTTATAAAAGCTTTATGTTCAAACTTTGTCGCAAAGAACTTTGAACTTAATGCTCTAATTTTAAAGTTGAATTTAAGTCGTTAGGGAAGTTATGTTTTTTTGTAAAAGTTTGTTTAGGACTTTAAGACCATTTAGTTCGATGTATCGATGCGTTAATTTTTTTTATGGTAGTTGACAAAATTATTTGCGGTTAAAATGAGATGGGACATTTAAAATTGAAATTCATTTTGGGATTACGAGCGTAAATTAAATCTTTTGCTTTTCTTTAGTGATCTGTTTAGTGGCCGGTCCCAGTTCAGTTCTGTCTGATAGAAAATAAATGTTCTTTTTACGTTTCTTTTTTACGATTACTTTGATTTACACCTGTAGCTTTTAATAGATTGTGTGTGGTTGTTGTAATGTACCTACAGCAGGGATTTTTTTTTGTATTATTTGTTTATTTTATGGGAAAAGGACATGTCTGTCTGTATCCTGTAATAGTATTTGTAATAACTTTGTACTAGTGCACACCTAGCTACAGTGTAATTTTTAACCGACTTCCTAAAAAAGAGGAGTTATCAATCCGGTTGTATTTTTTTGTTTGTTACCTCAGAACTCCGTCGTTTATGGACTGAATTAATTTTTTTTTAATTTGTAGGTAATGAATTTATCATTTTAATTTATGTTTTTGCCCTGTCTTCTTATGGAGTAGTATTTTTGAGATCCATTAGAATGTAAATGATTGTGATAGATTAGATCCATTCTAATGTTTTTGCAGTATTTGGCAGCAAATGAATCGAGTCAGCCTGTTCGACAAACTTCGCTGAGGTAGCTGAAACTACAATAAAATTCTCAGCTCCATTTTACCAAGATCTCGCCTATTTCAATGATTGACACATAATTTTCCAGTTGCACAGATACAAAATTACACTAATTTTACATCACAATATCCACTAAGAATCAATTCGCGAATAATTAAAACAACCATTGAACTACACTCGAAGAAATCGCGCCAAAAAAAAGCGCGGGAAACTTCCAACTTGGCGGGCGCGTATTTTTTGGTTTAAAACTCAAAACAAATTTTTATAATATTTATTGGGAAAAACTTTAAATTTATATATAAGATTAGTAGTAGTAGTAGTAGTTTAGAGTTAATATTTAGTTTTGTGCATTCTTCGGTAGTGGTAAGTTTCTTCAATTATTTAGTTTTTAACGTTAAGGATGAAAGATCCGCCCGACCCGGGGGACTTTGTTCCCCCGGCCAGCGTTTTTGTCACAGTTCAATCCAATAATGAATCAGGTATGGACACTGATGGATCGTCTTCATCTCGGAATTTAAAAAGAAGTCGCATGCATGTCTGTAAGCACTGTAATAAGCGTCGTCGTATCCGAAAACACCACGATGGTTCCGAGTCTTCGGGTTGTGGTTGTATGGAGTTACACTCTGCTCAAGCTGTGGAATCTGCACCTATCCATTCTGAAAATGTGTCTAATGTATTGCCTAATGATATTCCTGCTCCTTCCATGGTTATTCCCGCTCAGATTGGTAGAAAAACCTACGATAAAACGGACAGCGCGCCTTTTGTAATACATGTACAAAAAATAATAACTTCACCAGATGATGGTACGACATTGCACCCAATCACATTTGGGAAGTTTTTAAAACACAACAACTTCCAAAATATTATTAATGGTAGCGTCAAAAAAATCGGACGCAATAAGATTTCATTATCCTTTTCTAGTTTCCTGGACGCGAATTCTTTTATTACACATAATAGTCTAGAAAAACACAACTTTAAAGCTTTTATACCTACTTTTAACGTTACTAGGATGGGACTAGTACGTGGTGTTCCTGCAGAATGGTCTCCGGAGGAAGTTTTAGATAATATAACAGTACCGATTGGTTGCGGTCCAATTTTAAAAGTCAGACGTCTTAATTTTAAAACCATTGTTGATGGTTCAACTATTTGGAAACCATCTCAATCCATAGTTGTTACATTTGATGGGCAGGTCTTACCAAAAAGAATTTTTATGTGTTATAATGCTTTACCTGTAGAGTTATATATTTTCCCTACCATACAGTGCTTCAATTGTTGTAGGTTTGGTCATACTAGAATTCAGTGCAGGTCTAAACCCCGTTGCTATAAATGTGGCCAAGGCCATACTGGGGACAGTTGCGATAGAGAACAAGAAAGTACATCTTGCTGCCTTTGCTCTGGGGCCCATTTTGCTATTAATAAGTCTTGCCCAGAATTCTGTAGGCAAAAATTAATTAAAACATACATGGCACAAAGTTCTGTTTCATATGCTGAAGCTGCAAAAGTTTATCCTCCAGTAACAAAATCATATGCCGATGCACTTTTATCTTCTCCCTCCAAAAACTCTGCTAATATTCCTCCAGTCCCTTCGCCTAATAATACACCTGTTCGAAGTAGCTATAAAAAGACTGTCTTTCTCAAACCTCATTCCCCTCCTAAATCTGTACAAGGTTATAATAAAGAGGCTCATAATACCATCATTAAAGATTGGAATATTCCCCAGCCATCAAATGGTTGTGTTATTTCTAACAATCATAATAATGACTTTAAAGACACAAATTTTTCTGTAAATGATTTTCTTTCCGCACTACATAATCTTCTCTCTCAGTTTAATTTCTCACCGTCCAACGCAGCCCCATCTTGCAATACATCTCAATCAATACATAATGGACAACACCAAAATAATCCAGTGGAACTGCCGCAGTCTCATTAACAAAAAAAGTGAAGTTATACATCTTCTAAACAAATATGATCCATTTGTCTTTGCCTTGGCAGAGACTTGGCTCAAACCAAGTAACATTTTTAAAATAAATGGTTATTTAACCATTCGAGAGGATAGATCTGATGGGTATGGTGGAGTAGCTATACTTATCAAGAATTCTATCCCATTTTCTAATATTAGGTTGCCTCATCACAGTGAGGAAATTTCAATTGTAGCCATTAAACTTCAACATATTTGCCTTGTTTCCATTTATGTTCCTCACCCTTCTGCTCCAGTTATGCAAGAAATAAAAAACCTTTTTTCCTTTCTTCCAAAGCCACTTTTAATATTAGGTGATCTTAATTGCCATCACCAATCATGGGGTTGTTCAACTTCTACATATTATGGGGATGAATTACTAGATATAATAGATTTTCATAATTTATGCATCTTAAACACAGGAACTGCTACACGTCGCTGTGGTCCCAATCAGAACCAAAGTGCGATTGACCTATCTATCTGTTCACCAAGCTTAGCCTCTTCATTGACTTGGGATATTCTAACCTCTACATATGGTAGTGACCATTTCCCAATAGTTATATCTTATCCTCTTTCCAATGCAAAGGCACCAATAAGGAGATCAAACTTAAAACATAAACTACCTGATAAAAATAATAATGACTGGGACAAATTTAGAAACATTGTTGACAGTAAACTTTGCTCCTTGCCTGTTATTTCTGATGGTAATGAAAATAGTTGTGCTGAAGCTTTAGCACACATATTAATTGCAGCGGCGGATGAAGTTTTCCCTGTAAAAAATAACAACAGGAGCACGATTCCTTCGCCTCCATGGTGGGACTCTGAGTGCACAGAAATGATTAAAAAACGTAGAGAGGCTGAATTCAGTTATAACCGTGATATGTCGGATATTAATTTTGTAACCCTTACTAACTTAAATAAGGAAATTTCTAAAGTATTTAAGAAGAAAAAATTTGATTCCTGGCGTAACTTTTGCTCAACAATTTCACCGAATACTCACCCTACGATTGTCTGGCGCAATATTCGTAGATTTAGGTCCATTTATCATAATTCTTCTCCTATTCCTGACTCATTAGCAAGCGAATTTTTAGACAATTTGGCTCCTCCTTGGGTTCCTGAGGCTATTAACCTTAACCTATCTCCCTTAACCAATAACCAAGTCACTTCAAGTTCAGACACACATACGACGCTAGATCTCCCATTCTCTCTCACTGAATTAAAGGGTGTTATTCATAGAACAAAGGATTCTGCCCCGGGCATTGATGGCATCCCGTATTCCTTTTTTGCTAATTTAAATGACAATGTCCTCAATTATTATTTAGATCTTATTAATTCTATTATGAAAACAGGAAACATCCCTGTTGAATGGAAACATCAAATGGTGTTGCCATTCCTTAAACCAAATAAAACTCCATCTGATGCTTCCTCGTACCGGCCCATAGTTTTGTCTTCAATTCTGATGAAACTAGCTGAACACCTAATAAAGAATCGACTAGAATGGTATGTTGAAAGTAAGGGTCTTTTGGCGGAATCACAATATGGCTTTAGAAAAGGTAAAAGCACCACTGACTGCTTAAGTATTTTTTCATCTGATATTCGGTTATCGTTTTCTAATAACCAATCCACCGTTGCAGTCTTCCTAGATATTAATGCAGCTTATGATAATGTCGTATTATCAGTTTTACAAAATAAATTAAAAGCCTTAGGGGTTCCCTTGAATTTAACTAATTTCATTATTAACATCCTGACTGAACGCTCTGTTAACATGTTAATAGGAGATCGTGATGTCTCTCATCTTGTATGGAGAGGTCTGCCACAGGGTTCTGTACTTAGTCCCCTTCTGTACAATATTTACACTTTTGATTTGGACTCTTCTATAACTAATCATGTCAAGGTTCTTCAATACGCTGACGATTTATTATTATATTCTTCAAGTCAATCCATTGAACAGGCTAGCGATGTTATTAATTCTGCTTTGTGTACTTTAGAGTCATGGCTATATTTAAACGGTTTGGACTTGTCTGCGTCTAAAAGTGCGGCTGTTTTATTCACCAGGAAGAGAAATATTCCCTTAGTTAACCTATTCTACAAGGGAACACTTATTCCAGTTGAAGATAAATTCAAATATCTAGGTGTAATATTTGACTCAAAATTAAGCTGTGTTCCTCATTGTGACTATATTGTTAGTAAATGTGAAAATCACTTAAACATGCTCAGATGCCTCTCAGGTGTGTGGTGGGGTGCACATCCCTTTTCATTAAAACTGATTTACAACGCAATCATCAGAAGCACTCTGGACTATGGATCGTTCGTTTTAGAACCTGGTAGTGTTATGGCTTTTAAAAAATTGGATCTGATCCAGTCAAAAGCATTGCGCATTATTTCGGGTGCCATGAAGTCAAGTCCTATTAATGCACTGCAAATTGAATGCGGGGAAGCTCCTTTAAACCTTAGAAGACAATTCCTGTCTGACAAATATTTATTCCGGATTCTTCAGTTCTCAAATCACCCTCTCATTCCAAAACTGGAATCTTTAATGTTACAAATTGAATCTTCAGCTTACTGGTCCCATAAACGTACTCCTTGTTTGGTTGAAAGCTATAAAAAATTCCTCTCGATTTCTTCGCCAATTCACCGTTCAAATAAATTACCCGTTTTTAATAATAGTTATGAGAGTTTACTGTTCATCCCCAATATTGAATTTAATTGTGTAAGTAAATCAGATCCCGATTGTCATTTATGTTTTAATATATTTCTGATTGAACATTCAGACTTCCACCATATTTTTACGGATGCTGCCAAGCATTCCCCGACGAGTTGTGTTGGTATTGGTACCTACCATACTCAATACAACATCGTTCAAAAAATAAAACTGCCCCCGGAGACTTCCGTTTTTACGGGCGAATGTTTTGGAATTCTAAAAGCTTTAGAATATGCACGTATTTTTAAGCTCAAAAAATGTTTAATTTTTACCGATTCACAGAGTGCTCTTCTAGCCATAAATAAATCCCCTTTCGAACACAAAGTACAGTCCCCTATAATTTATGCAATAAGAGAATTGGCGTTCAGAACCATTTCCGAGGGTAACACACTGCAATTTGCCTGGATTCCGGGCCATTCTGGAATCCATGGCAATGTTGTAGCTGATGCACTCGCTGGTGATGCGGTGCAATGTGGGGACTTAGTTCCTTATAAGAACTTTGGCTATGACCTTGAGACGTTGCCAAGGAATTTTCTTCGGGATACTTGGAAGGTAGCTTGGGATATCAGCAGCAAATCCAAGGGCCGATACTTTTCTCTTATTCAACCTGAGATTCCGGAAAAACCGTGGTTTGGCAAGGCAAAGTTTGGTAAGGTGGAGACCTCTATTTTAATAAGGTTGAGACTGGGCCATGTTTGCTCTCCAGTCCATCTTGCCAAACTACACATCATAGACGACCCCATTTGCTCGTGTGGCACAGACCTTGGTGACTTAAACCACATATTTTTCTCCTGCCCTTTACTTGACCATTCCTCCTTTCTCTGTAACCTCTTGTCCCTTCGTATCCCTTTTCCTACCTCAATACTTTCTTTACTTTGTACAAATAGCTTTCCAGTATATAAATGTATAGTCTCATTCATCATCCTAAATAACATTAAACTGTAATTTTTGTCACTGTAATTTGCTCATTATCTACATGTTATTATCACCGTTAAAACTGATCCTATATATCTTTTTCTAAATTCCGCTCAATTTAATATTTTTATTTTTTGGTTTCCCTAACTTTGGTTTATAATAAGTACATATAATAACGAAATACAACCTGACGTGACATTGGCTGAATGCACAAACCGTGCGAAGCCAAAGAACAAGGAAAAAAAAAAAAAAAATCGCGCCAAAAACTTCGTGTCATTTTTATTTTTTTAGTTAATAATAATACTTTTGGCTTGGTTACTAAGTCCTTTAATTCATGAATCCCCAAGCGACCACCGGTGGCCGCGCATCTATTGTCTTACTATTGTGTCTCTAATTGACGGTATCTGAAGGGTTAAGCTATGTCTTGTAACGTATGTACGAGTATAGTTAATCTGTTTACCATTGTCATTTTTTTTTTTAATGAAAATCACAGACTGAATTATCATGGTAACAACATAGAGCCCGTTCTATTTTCGTCGCCAACTCTGACAAAGGAAACGTGATACACAGCCTACTCGTTATTTTCCGCCAGGTCACCTAAGTTCAGACAAAAATAAAAGGTCAGTGCACAATTGAACGAGAACAAGTTAATTACAAACTAACATTGTTTAACGACGTGTGCATGTAAACAGTGCCCTGCCGAGCCATAACACGCGTTAACAATGTTAATACCGTAAATATTTGTATGTCTGTCTGTCTGTTTGAGGGCCTATTGCACCCGCTTGCTTCGACTTATGTTATTTGTAAAGTTTGGAAGCTATATGCTAGTGTGCTAAGCTGGTGTGAGCTGCATTATGCATAATATTGACTAGTGGCTTAGGGTTGCCTTTAGAAAATAATTTACAGTTACCAGAAGCTAATTAGTTGGCATCTATTTTATTGGCGTATTAAATGCTATTTAATCAAATTAGATATTGATAAAAATATAAGTTAACTATTATAGAACGATAAAATAAACGTTGTAAAATCACTTGATTTTTTTAATGAAATTTAAGGATTACCGTAACTTTAAATTGAAAAAAAAAATCAAGTCCAAACAATTTTATATCCTGTCCCGTACTGACTCATTTATTGACATAAAGTAACTGCAATATTATACAGCAAACATATTGTTTAAACAAAACATCAATTCCTGATGCACCAAGCATCGACACAATTAGTAGATTTTATAATTTATTCTTCTTCTCAAATAATTCATCTCAGCGTCATCTTCCGCCTTCATATCAGTCATTCGTCATATTCATCTGAAAACGTAACGGTTGACGATCACAAACAATGCTGGAACTCAAAATGGCGGCCCGTAGCATGCTTTATGGTTCTTTGTTAGCATCGTCATTAAATTGACGACTGTTTGTCTTGAGTTTGTCGCCCAAATTACACTTGCACAGTTGCACGTCTTGTTAGGACAAGACAGGCTGAGCGGTTTTAAGTCTTGTTAGACCTATTGTTTGTGAAGCTCAAGCTATACATATTTTGTTTCTGAAATGATTTGACAAAAGTGGTGCTGGTATCTACATCCTTGGATTCAATAAGGCTTTCAATCATTGGACTGTGTTATTTATTATTGTCAAAATAGAGAAACAGATTAGAAAAGACGGTTTGGAAACAAATTCAAATACAGTTAAGGAGTGTTCCCTGCCAAAGTCTGTGATTCCTGATAGCTACAACCTCAGGGGATTTAAGTCAAAAGTGTTACTTTGAGGCAAGCGTGCACCATCGTCGACCACATCGCGATTGTTGCTTATCTTCAAGGGAGATAGTGGTTAAGCGCAAACCTATTAATAATAAAAAAAATAAAAGAATGCAGACGCTTCTCTTTGTAGTAAGAATAAGTTCGATAAGGAAAAAATTCAATAATTTCGTCACCTTCCCAAAATGGTGGTGTAATTAACAAAACTGCTTACACCACTATTTTCACTGAAACAAAAACAAATTTAGCTTTCATCTCAAAAGATTCTTTTCATCGAAACGATGAGAAGCCCAGATCCCTCACAACACTGCCATAAGTTTATTGACGTTCGACCAACAACCAGATGCAAGTCATCCATATTGCTTCATTTATGTTCGCAGCTCTCACCGTCTTAAACACATTGTTAATTTGGCCCGAGACGCATTAGCTCGACAAATGTTTATACAAACACTAAGTTTACACTTTGGATTGTTGCTAATATTTGTTATAAAACACTAACTTAGTCCCATGTTTGTTTAGCTTCAAACAGTACATTTCGTTGCGTCCGGGTGTTGGAAGAGATGCCAATAGCCAATAGACTGTGCGGAAAATGCATGGAATCATATTCATATTCATATTCATTTATTAATTTGTAAACATAGGTAACATTAAGGTCTTAAATAACAATTTTTTAACGCTATGCTAGCTAATAATAGCATACAAAATTTATATTAGAATTAGACATTAATTAATTATTACTAAATGACAATACAATTAATAATCATTACGACACATAAAATATTAAATTTGAATGTCACAATATTAAATAAGTATAATGTCAAATGCTCCATTACATAGTCATATTTTGTATAATCAGTAGGTACACTAAGTGAATTTTTCAAGTAGGAGAGATTAAAAGATTTCATTGTACTTCCTAGAATTTTATATTTAACAATTTATGTACACACAATAATAAAAGAACACAAGAAGAAAACAGAAGAATAGTACAAAGATGATGTTTATTCTATAGAAATCTCTTCCAGCATACCTGCGAAAGGAAAATTGGACAAAATATAGATATAAATATTATAGTTATTATCGGATCGATACTATTGGGTGGTGTATTAAACACACTGTGTGTTTTTTTTTGTTAATTTCTCGCTAAGCTACAGCAGATGGTGGAGTTGCATCTTTAATTTGACACTATGTTAATTAGTGTAATTATATAGAGAAAAACTGGTTTTAAATTGAATACGACAAAGCTTCCGAGAGATTAGAAATAAATTAACTTACGAGTACTTACAACACTTTCAATGGTTTTCAAAGTGGCAATTATGTAAGGACATTGAATTACTTATTTTTACATACAAAAATGTTGACCGATAATAAGTAATTTAATGAACAAACCCAACAGCAAAAGAAAAGACAACAACATTTAAAATCGAAACTCTCATCACATAAACTGCACTAAAATAAAATACGATATAAGTACATAAATCATAAGTGAGGAACATCGTAAACACGACGCGAGCGCCATCTGTTGACGGGTGCTTTGTTCTGTATTTACTGCTTCACGCCTGCTCTTATACGGGGTGAGCAGTGTTAGAAGCCTTGCCCGACGCTAATTAGGTTGGTGTAGTGTGGGCCATTACACCAGCCAGTTCCAATGGCAGGTAAGGATTTAACATCGCTTGAGGATCTAAGCAGCCACAGCGGCAACGCCGGCACATTCTGCTGTGGTGCAAGGCTTTCGACACAGGTGGTCGCCTACACCAGAGGCCCACTTTCCAGGGCACCAACGTCATGCCATCTGGTCTTTTTCCATCGACACATAGCGTACCAAGCCGCCAGGTTGCATTTTTTGTTAACGGAAATAGTACATTTTGATACAAGTGCAGAAAGTTTGTCATTGCGACCGAGGCGGAGTCCGAGGCGGAGTTCTTATAGAGCCGAGGACTGCAGTGACTTTGCACGTGTATCAAACGACTTTTTTCAATACACTTACAAAGAAATGAATACAAGGGGGTTGGCTGGCGACTCCTGGGAGTGGACGCGCGCCCAGTTTAATACGTAATAAAATTGAGTAGGGGAGAGCACGCGCCCTTTTCTGCTCTAGTGCGGAAAACATTTTATTGTGTGCCTAAAAGCGGTGGGATAAGATCGGGTTTTCGAGTAAGTGTATTGAAAAGTCTTTTTCATTAGGTACGTTAAGGCCAGTTTGTACAAGAATTCACATTCTTAAGACTGTGATCAATGAAGAAAATCTTTTTCACATTGTGATATACAGGTTGAAGGGATTTCGATAAAATGTACATAGATTGACCAAGACCTGGAACAGAACATAGGATTTTAGGACTCTCTATCCCGATAGCACCAGTGGGATAAATCTCGACTTTCACACAGCCGTTGGATAAATATAGTAAATCATAAAGAACATCATTAAAACTTGGTCAAAGCGATCGCACAGACTCGGAAGACATATATTTTGTCATCACCGGCCCTATATCAGTTGTGCTATTTAAATCTTCTATATGTAGGTCTGGTCGTGTCTTTTTATTCCGTCACTTGTGGCTAAGAATAGATTGTCGCATGTTTTCCGTGGGTGGAGTCAGGTGGGTGGATTCCACCTGTCTGGACACCGACGTGAAGTGCCAAATTCGATGAGCCACGATTCATTGCACTTGTGATTTTAAGGTCATCGTAATGGCTCTGTATGAAAGATCGATTCTTAAATCTTGATGTTAATTTACAACGATTTTAAACAGTTTAGTTACAATTTCCCGTTATCTAAGTTTCTGAACCAGCGGCAAATTTAAGTGGGCATGGGTACATGTAACACCAATTTGGTCGATGGCACGCATTGTTCCAGCACGCTTCAAGGAGCTGTCAGCATCAGCAGGGGCCCAGCTGGGTTTAAGCCTACTGGGGCCAGAGTTAGTTTCGAAAGAGTAACTCAGCTCCGGTACGAAAGGCAACGAAGGAACAGGGGTGGGTTTTTAGTCGGTAAAAGTCTGACACCATCTCCCGCTCCGTCCAAGAGCGGGGGATGTCATTGGATGATTTTTCCACCGGAAAAAAAACACCAATTTGGTGGAGTAGGGACATCTCAGTATAAAACGGCTTAAGCTCGCTGCGCCAACCGTGCTGTCAATTGCAGACTATATCTCGCTTGCTCGTCCTCGGTCCTAAAAGCTTAGCTACCATGACGATACTGTGGATGTCACAAAGTTAGAGCTTACAAATTACAGCAGCAAATTATTATCAGCGACACTGAGAAGAACCAGAGGCTCTACGATCCATTTTACAACCTAAACTGAACTGTTGGAAGGGATGGAACCATGTAGGGTGTATACTGTGCTCCATCCCTCTTTCTCATATAAAACATCATGGTCTTCTTCTTCTTGTCGATTCGATGGTAAAGTCGTTAAACTATTTGGGCCCAGTAGGTGCTCACGTCAAGTCGTTAATAGTAACGTCGGTGGTACTCAACAAATCCTACAAAGTGCACTTGTATGAGCATTTGGAGCGTTATAAAGTGTGGTTCATGTTTTGAACAGGAGCACCGCACTCACATTGAGTATCCGACGGGTCTATAAAACTTGATTTTGCCAAGTTGTGTGTTCGTTGTGTTGCCTACCTGGGTGTACAACCGATTTACCACCGACAGACCACTGCAAATCGCGCCCAGGCGGGCGTCGTTCTTAGGGTTTCAACAAGTCGGATTGACTTGTTGAAACCCCAAAAGCTTTTCCCAAAGTTTCATGGACACGTCAAGGTAAAACCCAAGAACCTATAGCAACAGACAACCCATCACCATAATGTCACTTGCAAATGAAGCCTCTTGAATTAAATCAATAAGAAGCTAATACATTAGCATTGGTTATTACAAACATCCGAATAAATCCAATTAGAATTCAATTATTAAGATTATTCGATTGTAATTACAATCAAATTGTCATTAATCTCATTCCGTTACCTATCAATCGAAACATTACCTTATCTTCTAGTAGCAAGGTATAAAATCAAAAAGATTTAGTTATGTATTGTGAAGAATGACGGATGTCTAAATAATGGGTAAGCACAGATTGTGGTATTTGTGTTGGTATTATTGTTATGTAATTATGGCTATAATTTGGTCGTTTTGTTCATTGTCAAATAGGTTTTTGTTGCTCAATCGGGTCATTTGATGGGTGTATTACTGTTTTAGATACGAATATAGTATCTGAGCCAAAAGCATTATCTAAATAAAATCTAATTTTGTTTATTTTGTTACAGGTAATTGATTGGCTTACCTTCAGCACGCTTTAAGTTAAGCAACAGTCCGTAGCCACTGGGTACTGAGACAATCTTTCAGGTAAGAACTTAGGGGGTTTTAATATCGTGCAGTTTTAATCATGCATGCGGGATTGCCCGGCACGCGTAATACTCGCAATTTTCATTTCATACAAGTATTTACTGTAATGCGTGCAATACCCACGCGGGACGCGATTAAAATCGCGTGTTGAAATTTTCTGCATGCTTGCCATATTAAAAATACTCTTATCGCTTTACTACGTGAGCTTATGTTTTCATTGATAACAAACACAAGTAAATATGTTTCAATATAATATTGTTTGTGAACCAAAGTTATAACTTCCGGATAATTAACAAAAATGTTTTGTTACAATAATTGCTCAATCAATGGTTTATGTAATTTATCAAATTATTGAACGTTAATTTGTTTGTTTGTTTCCTTATTTACCATTTCAACTAATAAAGTTGATTGGAAATCGATTGAATCGTGTATTAATCTTATTATCTCATATTAAAATATGTTTTTGATTACTAAGCTTACTGTTTACCGTTTGCTGTGTAATCCAGAGTTAGAAGTTAATTAGCTAGATATCTTTAAAAGCAGATGTTTCCGATCCTTAGTTTACTGCATACTTCCTGAATAAGTTTGCTTTAGCAATGACTTCAAGTACCAACATAAAGGATTAAGAAAGTTTTCACATAAAACAAAGTTTTTTTTTCATAGTAACGCAAATGCATTCCTAAGAAAAAAAATTGGTAAATAATATAGCTGCAATTTTTTTCTTTATATAATACTAGCTTTTACCCGCAGCTTCGCCCGCGTTTATTAATATACTTTACTGTTTCCCTCCTTTTCTCACTAATAAAAAAAAATGTCCGTCTCCAGGGTCTAACTATACTTATCTGTACCAAAATTCATCAAAATTGGTTTTGCCATTTAGGCGTGAAGACATAACAAACTCACTTTCGCTTTTATAATATTAGTAAGGATTTCTGGCTTGGATACTAGGTCCTTTAAGCCATGTCTTCATATGAATAGCTAATTTGTTTACCATTTGAATACACATGTAAACATTCTAATATTTTGGTCTTATTTAGCAGTAGATAATTGTATTGACTTTCTCGGTGAGCTTTGCTGAGGTAGTCAACACTACAACAAAATTATCAGCTCCATTGTACTGAAAATTCAAAAATTTAAATTTTGCCTCTTTCAATGATTCCACATATTGCCAAGTTGTGCAGACACTTGAGATACAAAAATACTACATAAAGTTAACAACACAATAACCACTATAAATCAATTTACTAATAATTAAAACAGCCAGCGAATTTCACTCGAAAATACCCGCCAAAAATTCTCGCCTCCATTTAAAATTTCGTATTTAACAGAATAAAAAAGTGAGCAGTCTCAAGACTTCAGCCGGTATATCCTGGCAACATTACCGGCGTAATAACTGTAGTCTGTGGCCTCAGCTAAACTGTCAGAGATTCTTGTTGCGTGTAATGACGCCGGGCCGCGCCCGTAGCGATGGCAAATTGTTGCGATTGTCTGTGAAGATTAAATATCTCTAAACTAAAATTATAAAGAAGAAAGATTTGATTTTTGTTTGTTTGTTTTTATCTTACGATTTAACTCAAAAACTATTTGACAGATTTTAAAAATCCTTTCATCAATTTAAAAAAACACACTACAACCACATCTTCAGTCTGTTTATTTTCTGCTTTCATGCTGGCGAAGCTATTTTATAGAGGAAGTTAATTAACAAACACATTTATAATCAGGAAAAAATGTTCCACTGCAATAAACATAACTTTAGTTTTATAAGTAACTTCTGAAAGAGAAACACGAAGTTCTGGATCGCAAAGGGTAACAGAAGAATTATAGATTTGGTTTTAATCAGTAAAAGTCTGACACCTGCTCCGTCCTAGAGCGAGAGAAACTTTAAAAAAAAGCATCTCAAATACCAAAAGCACTATTCATCGTTTACTAGTAGGTACCTATACATATCTCAGTCCGGTACCGAATTATGGCAAAATAAATAATCAACAAGGCACTAAATGTATAATTATGATGAAAACAAAAATAATGCTTGTTTAAAACTAATTTGGCTACCTTCCAGGAAAGACACTGATTTGCAGACCGTACTTTCCGGTCGGCCGGTCGCAATGACCATCTTGCGAACTCGTCATTACAGTATTGGCAAAAACTCTAATAACCCATTGTTTTGTGACCAAACAATCGAGCCGCCATCGAGGGGTCTTTTAAACCCGTTTGTAATTTCATCTGAAGCTAATGTAGGGTTACAGATTGATATTTGAGAGTTCCAATTCACAAATTGTGAATCGAATAACTGTACCGAAGTATGAGCGCTGTATGGTCTGTCTAAAAAGTCAAACGAGTTAGAATTTTTTAAACAAATTAAAAAATGTGTTTTATATATTACATGTAATACTTTTTATAAGATTCTGTTAGTAAACAATGATCGATCTCTTTGCAACCTTGACTGTTTAACCAGAGTTGACTATATCAGATTTCAAGAATTTGTTTATTTCATTAGATTACCCTAGTCGTTTGACTTTTTAGACAAACTCTATGTTTGTGTGTAGCGTTGTCAGGCGTCTGGATAAAGCCGGACAGGGCCAGGCTTTTTGATTAAGTGTCTGATTAAATTAGGTGGAGTCCGGCCTGTCCGACTTTTGCTTTTAGACTTTTTAAATGAGACCATTTGTTATAAATTCGTCAGGTGTTTCTGCCTTTTTAGCAATTGTTATTATCAGCCAATTTTATTGTTATTTCATTAGAAAATAAAAAGGTTTTATGGTTAATAAAAACAATTGCGTTTGACTTTAAAAAAAGAGGTTTTTATTTTATACCCAAAGGTCCGGCTGTCCGGTAAACTGGCTGTTTGGCCGGTATGTCGACTTCAAAACCTGGTCACCCTATTTGTGTGTGTATATTTGAAAATGAGACGTAATTTTTTTGCGAAAATTTGATTGATGGCTTGATGTGATCTTGAATGTTATTAAGTCAAATGTGAATGTTACCGTGTTGTCGGAGAGGAGTTAATCTGCGACTGTATGATCGATGAGCATGAGATTAAGATAGATAAATATCAGAACGTGGCTTGATTTGTAGATTAGTGTTCCGATTATAAACTAGTTTGTTCACGTGGCTTGGTTTCCGTGGTCATTCATGGGTATTTGGTAGACATTCAGCAGCACTAGCAGTGTAACTTATAATTTCTATTTATTTCTTAAATTGGATTAGATTTTCCAGAGAATGCCTGTTATAAGCATGTAAACTAACTTTAAAATTGAAAAGTTTTTTTTTTGTACATAAAGAGTGGGATTTAAGAAGTTAAGGATCCTCGAACCGATCAATTACGATTGATTGAATGTTTACGCGAATGACAATGACAATATATTGATTTAATTTATTGAAACTATTTAAAGTAATTATTCAATGTATCTATCAATTAGCGTCAACCACGCAGAATTTATCAATCGCCATTCGGGGACACTATAAATTAAGAGGGGTACCACGTTCTATTTATTAGTTTGAACAGATGATATATCATCTTCTTCTGTAAATAGAATAAAACATTGTCACTTTCCTCGTCTGTTTGTTTATCATCTAACTCTATCTATCCTCCTCTTTAACCACGCAACGGATTTTGATCAGCTTTTACTAATAGAAAAACCATAGACTAGGAGTAAGTTTTGTGTATATAATTTACACCCGTACAAAGCCGGGGGGATTCAATAGTATACACATGTACAATTTGTGTAGTTGCCTTACTCCCAGTTTCACACATGCCAAAAAACAGTAAAATACTTAGCATTTTCCGCATATTTTCTGCTCTGACATAAAGCCTGTCTAAAAGGGCAGGGTGTCAAGTTTTTGCGAGGTCGTCTATGCTCGGCTGACGAGTGTCGGCGTGGTGGGCGCCCGTGTATGGGGATCCTGGGAATACTGACAGCAAGAGTTGGGTGGTACAAGTTGTAGGAGGAAGCGGGTTGGAAGGGAGATAAGATATTTGCCAAGATCATACTAAATAGAATTGAAAAAATATAAGATGAACACTGGGTAGCCATTGAGCAGGCAGGTTTCCGTAAAGACAATTCAGTGATCGACGATATCCTTGTAGTACGCCAAGTTGTGGAGAAGTACAAAGAATATCAATGTAATAGAAGTAGATAGGTGTAAATGCCATCATGATTTCGGTAGATATGATAAAGTAATAATGCTACCCTTCAAAAACAATTGGAAAAAGTTTGTTATTGCGTCTTAGTTGGAATTTGAGTACAAGTGCTGTAGTGACAAATTTCCATATGTATTTGATACATATGGAAATTTAAAATCAACGTTTTTTAATACACTTATGACGAAATAACCACGATAAGGGTCGCTTAGCGCACATCTTGCCCAGCGACTCGTGGGGCCGTTCCAGCCTGAACCGATAAATAAAATCAATCATGGCGGGAGCGAAAACAAGTGGTAAAAACCGTACGTGTCTAAAAGTGGTACAAAAGCGGGTTATTGAGTTAGTGTGTTGAAAATAGTATAAGCTAAAATCAGACATTTCACTTTATTGAACATCGTCAAAATATTGCTCTACCTAATTCTGATGGATAGGTCCGTAGCATTCACCTTAAGGGCATATACAACTTGTTCAGTAAACACATTTCAGAATATATTGTGGAAAACATGATACAGATCAAATCATCAGTTTGTTTCATTTTGTAGACGTGTAAGAAATGTAAAAGTACCCTCGTGTTGCTCAGTGTGAAAATGTGGCCCTTAGGGAAATTAGTTCCAAGTTCTGTATATGCATACAGAATAAGCTGAATAAATTAAATAATCCTTTGCTTATTATATTAACCGGAAAAGTTTAAAGAAAATGATAATAATAAGTTGATTATATAGCCATATCATGTTTTCACTTTTAATTGATAACAATGAAAATAACAATTTGTAAAATTAAATTAATGTACAATAAATAAAATAAAATAATAAAATCAAAATTAATAACGAAATTCTAATGACTGCTTGTTACGTGGCAAGCCTGTCATTAATTGTTGCAAACAATGATGCAATTATGATGCGACAAAAATAAATAATATTGGTATCATACAGAATACAAACAATCCATAATCATGTCATCATCATATTATGTAATAATATTAACAAGTACAAAATGCAACAAGATTTTAAATATTCAATCCTACAGAATGCGATAAATATAAGAAATTCTGTTCTACTGAATAATGTACATTTTTATAATATATGTGTTTAAATTATCTTGTAAAACTAGGCAAGCGTGTGCCATCACTGGCCACATATCTCTTACTATCAGATGAGACTGGTCAAACGCGAGCCTATTTACATAATATTAATAAATAACGAGTTTGAAAAAAAACATTATTCGCTTCAGCTCATCGCTTGTGTCTTGGCTGTAACCTGTCTAATTTGACAGGTGTCATTCCACTTGCGTGCCGAATTCTCTGGCTTAACTTTTTTTTTACTTTTTTCACATACACGTGTAGAATCTTTCTTCGTGTATAAAATTATGGAAGAGATGTAAATTACGCAAGTATTTTTATTTTGGAATATTGATCAAAGTAAGATAGGATTTTCGCTTGTATTAGATGAAAAGGTCTGTAATTAAAAGAGTTATAGGCTGGGTCATGTCGGTCAAACCGATGGCCGTTGGGGCCAAAAGGTTCTGGAGTGGCGACCGCGTTTCGGAAGACACAGCGTTGGAAGGCCCCCTACAAAGGTTGACTGATGACCTGGTGAAGGTTGCGAGAATCCAATGAATGCGAGACGCGCAGGATCATTCATTGTGGCGACCCTTGGGGGAGGCCTATGTCCAACAGTGGACGTCTATCGGCTGATATGATGATTATGCTGAACAGATATTAATTTTAACTGGTATTTAATATTTTTAGAGATCTTTTTGTTAATATACAACATGTCAAATCAGGTGAAAGCGCTTTTAATTTAAAAAGACTCGGTCTCACACTAACATAATACCCCCACGTCGCCTGTCCCAGCGTATTTACGACTGTAGTACAACAGATAAGGCACCATAACCAAAATAAACACATCGGCTTGTGAGACCGCCATAAAATAGGCCAACTACCGAAAAAGGTTTTGACCAATTTCCGATTTGTGTAACAAAGTGTATGGACTCAGAAGGTCTACTTTTCGTAACGTGCGAATTGGATTTTTGCGCTTTTTTTTCGAATAAAGTTCAGTAGTTCTTTTAATGAAGAACAAATTGAGTCCTAGTGGATATTACTGTGAATAATTAAAGGAGTAATAAAACAAAATAACTACAGTAACACCAAAACATGGTTTAAAGGACTTAGTATCCAAACCAAAAATATGATTATAATAATTATGAGTGTCCATGGAGTTTCTTGTACATTTTTCTCCATAGAGATCTTCGTCTTGGAATGTGCTAGCAACAATTTTCTGACTGACTGGCTTCTAGACTTTCTAAAGCGCCTGCAATTGTTTTATTTGAAATAAAATGCTTTGAATCTTTAAGAAACATAGAAGGTGTCTCTTCAACATTTCGTTTCTTCAAATTATGATTCGATTTAAGTGGATTTTCTGCAATAGGTGTCCTGTTTTGTGTCAAGACCTATGTTGAATATGTATTCAATTTTGAGTTACTGAACATTACGGAGGCTTATAGGAAATTGTGGGTTCACTAAAGGGGTTGGTCAAGAGTAAATGATTGGCCACGGTGTATAAATACAGGGGTAGTCGAGTATGGTTGAACGCGATAGGCATTTCTAGGGAAATATGGGCATTTAATTTTAATTAATGTTTGTGGATTTAATTTTGATTTCTAGCGTAATAGGCTGCGAAGATGTAGTTACTCGGGGGCCCAGAAACGAGGGCTACGAAAGAACAGGAGTGTGTTTTAGTCAGTAAAAGTCTGATACGTCCTCAAGGGTGAAGTCATTGGATGATTTGACACCTAAAAAAAACTTCTATATATATTATCATACCAAATATAATAAAATATCATCATATATATCATATCATAAAATTGTATCATACCAAATATTACAAAATAAGCAACACGTCTTTCTTCTAATATATAAAAATCTAATGTACCTATATTTGTTGTCAAATTCGTCCAAAACGGCTTGACTGATTTTATGATTCATTTGGTAGGTCTGAAAATAGGTCGCAGACTATTTTTACCCTTCAACCCCTACCCCTATTTTATTCTTCAATAATTTATATGTCAGATATTCTATTCTATACCCAAAGAGTTAAATTGTCCTATCTCACAATATTTCTACAAACTTAAATGGAATTACCAAACGTTTCTCTCGGGAACTGGTAATGGAACAGTTACTCCGTCGTACACTTGGTGTCAGTAAATCTGTCACCGTCCAGTCTTCAGTGTTGCCACACACTGAGCAACGATGTTATTGTGCTGTGGTATTCCTAAGCTATTTATTGGGTGACGAAGTACCTACATCTAGTTGATTTAAGAGACCTGAAACTACAGACTTTAGATAGGTAAGTTAAATATTATTTTATTTATAAATCATTCTTGTTTTTATTCGATCAAATAATATTTATATTGCCTGATAGTAATATAAAAAAAAATATAAAGGTGTTTTGAAATAGGTTTAATTATTTAAATACTGGCTAAGACTTGTGAAAAACTTCAAGTCAGACGCTCTTTAGTAAAAAAAAAAAAACAAAATTAGAAAACATTTTTAATGGCGTTCAAATTTTTTTCACGATAAGTGGTCAGTATTTCAAAGAGTTTTTAATACTATGAACGACCGTTGGTTGCTGCATACAGTATTGTAATATTTACGTACAGATAGAACCGTTTTTAATCCGTACATGTAAACTACTAATGATTTTACAGTTTTTATTCTCTTTATCAATGTGACCGTGAAAGTGTGACCAACCATAAAATTGTCACTTATAAAATCCAATACAAACAATACTTTCTAATGCCCCCAACGAAGTAGAACAAAAACTCCTAATTTATAAGTCACTAAACCACGAAGTTCTCCTTAAATTTTCACTTTATAAATTATACCGCGGCGCGCATGCGTGCGACGTGTCATTAGCACCCCATAAACTGAGAAGTGTAAACATGGGGGGCTAAATGTAACCACGGAGATGTGGAGTTAATTTTGTCCCCAAAAACAACTATCGAACGGCACGTAGTATCGGAATTTAATGAATGAGCTTATTTTGGAAAATGCGGATTGTTACTGAGGGAATTTTGTTTTGAAAAGCTGAATAAATTCATGTGATAATGACAGGCTGTGTATGATTTCAGGAGTTTAGCAGGTAATTATATAAAAATCCTGACATCACGCTTTAAACGTCAACAGCGGATTAGATTTCCTACTTGAAATTGAATAGCGTTTGATCTAGAATAACGAGCACACTAGCTCGATAGTATTAAATTAACATAATTCTACCATGTTCGAGAACCAAAAATTCGAAGACATGAGACATCCACCAATCCGCACTGGGCCCGCGTGGTGGATTACGGCCCATTCCCTACCCTCTCTATTCGAGAGGAGGCCTGAGTCCTAGCAGTGGGAACATTAAAAAGGCTGATTGATGATAATGATAATTCTGCCATTCAGAGCTTGGAGTTATTTAAAATCTTACCGAAAATATAAATGTGAAAATGGTAGCCAAGTTCAACATTATAATAGGTACTTATGGTGTGGTGGTCAACTTCACCATCAAAAGAACTGAGATCTAAATTGGTGCCAAGTTCTGTAGACTACGGTAGGCGCCAGACAACCGTGGAATAACGGTCATTGACCTTCCTACATTTGTTGACATTTTTAATTTCAAAAACGGAGATAAAGACATAAGTAAATCTGTCTTGAATCGACAAGTATAGTGATCCTTTACAATATCTAGTAATAAAAACCAGTTCATTGTTTGAGATATTAGCAAAAGGTTATTGTACTTTATTCCACGGTTATCTGGCCTATATTGTAGACAATCCTGAAAATGTGTAAGAACTTAAAGGTAACCTTAACTTTTGACCGGACTAGTATCTATATGTACATGCATGTAAAGATGACACTTTACAATATAAACGATTAATTTTCTTTTGTACCTAATAATACAAAGATATATAAGTTGATTAGCCAACTATAAGTTAACTAGTATTAAATTAGCTAAGTTAAATATTGAAGTTGAGGAACTCATCAAAACATAACTTTTCGAGCGCCCTGAAGATTTTTTTTAAACTACTGGATTTTTAAAATAATCTTATCTATAAATAACAACATTGTCATGTGTGCTTGGCTACTTACAATAAGGTAAGGTACCTACTTGCTTAAGTCGAAAGTTAGTTTGCAACATCTTTGTAAATATTGTTAAGAATTTGCATTTCTGAGTATTTACAGAGATACCAAAGCCTGAGTTCTTGACATTAGGTAAGTAGGTAGAAGTACCTATATTTGTCTAAAACACATAGATTAAATAGCTACCTAACTGCCCATTTAGTTTCGCCACAAATGTTTGGAGAGTTATTATTTTGCAAAGAGAAAAATGATTTGGAAATTTATTTATTTACCTATTTGAATTTTGGAAATGTTTGTAATGAGCGTTTTCATTTGTTCTGTGTCTGGGTGTAATTTAGGTGTTTATAACATGTTTGTATTTAGAAATAAAGAAATATATAAGTATGTTTATCAGTAATCTAGTACTCATACCACAAGCTCTGCTTAGCTTGAGAGTAGACGACGTTGTGTGATAGATGTGGAAATCACTACATAGTATAAAACAAAGTCGCTTTTTCTGTACGCTTAAATCTTTTAAACTACGCGACGGATTTTGATGCGGTTTTTTTTAATAGATAGAGTGATTCAAGAGGAAGGTTTATATGTATAATAACATACATTAAATAGTGGAAAAACACCCGAGCGAAGCCGGGGATGGTCGCTAGTAAAAAATAAAATAAAAGAGGTAACCTGCGATATTTGTCATAACATTGCGTTGCATGTTTTGTCGGTTGGCATCAAACAACATGGTGAGCGTGAGACACTTGAATTCTTTACAATATTTCAATATTATTTAGTGCAGTAGAGTGGTGTTTCGTATGCAGCACACATTCAGCAGCTGCAACACAAAATACAAGTCCGTTCGCTATACTTGACACTCACTACCTGCACAGAATACCAAAAGCTTTTCCTTACAAACTGCAAAGCTTTTAAATAACTCAAATCACAATATAAATCCTCATCGTGTTACATTACCCAAGAAAGTAACCCACATACATCAGATTTTCGGTCAATTAGTCGATTATTCGAGGTAAGTATCAAATAACAAAAATAAAGAACTTATGTATGCCATGCATAAGCATTTAAACATTCGCTAACCGGCATAAAATACTTCATTACCAGTGCCTCGCCATTTAAAAAGCGAGACGAGTCGGTTTCGCGCCCTTTTTGTTTATTTTTCAAAAGATTCTTTTTCATCGGGTGATTGATGTTGTGCACGCAGGTCGTGGAAAGGATGCACCCAGCAAAAACCTGCTGTATTAAATAACAATTTTTCATTTTGATAAATAACAACGTGCTGTTTAATTCATGAATCCCCAAGCGACCACCGGTGGCCGCGCATCTATTGTCTTACTACTGTGTCTCTAATTGACGGTATCTGAAGGGTTAAAATCCTTATTTATGGAACTTTTTACGTGCGTGATTGAAAAGTCAGATTCTGTGAACACGTTCCGAAAATAACAATAAAAAGCAGAGTTTTAGAATTTCCATATTTATTATTCCGAACAAATAACCTTCAAATCAATTTACAATAATCTGACGTACTATATTTTTGATAGAACCAGAATCGATTCGTGATCAAAAGTTCCGTTCGATCGCGGAATCGATCAATCGATAATTTTGTAAATAGTTCGCCTTTGATGTGTCGAGGGGCGCGATTTGATCAAAGCATTATATATTAGAGTCTGTTTGTCTGTATGTTGTTAGCTAGTCGACTGGACATGTTTTATGGACTTTCTTTACTAATTTATTGATGTAAATTGAACTCGTACCAGGTAGTCGAGGTATGCAGGAGATAAATTTACGATTGTCAATCTAGGAATCTCATATGTAAAACGTTGGTAGGCCTTCTAGCAACGGTTAGGGCTTTCAATGTGACATTACTTGTCTTGTCTGGCTGAGATTGGATCTGACTGTCCTTAATTTACTTTTTACGAGTTATTTGTCTGCATTTTATAGTCATTTACTCGATTTAAAACTACTTTTAACTTGAATTGATTATGGCATCTATCAGTTTCGAAATTTAAAAATAAGTGTCGTGAAAAATCAGTGATCATTCTACACCGCATGAAAGATAGAGGCAAAATTTTTTTCTGGTACTTAAAAGGCACAAGGAACTGTAAACCCATCACTTTAAATAAAATACAGTAACACAAAGATAAGCATAATTTTTACACGTCACTGTCCTTTTATTTCGGACCTGACAAGACTCAATGTCATTCCTAAAGTACAGCACGGCCGTCAAGTGTGTCAGACAGAGTTTATCGCGACTTCACACTGTCACACATTCAAATATGACATAAAAGTGAAAAATCCAAAAAACGCTTGAAGGCTTGCCGCGCCGAGTCGCGAGTCGCGCCTTATCGCGGCAATTAATCTCGCGGCGGCTGGCCGCGTATCGCGCGACAAATCTGTTCCCCGCCGTACGCCGCTCGGCAACGCGTTTTATGATTTCATTTTGTCGATGTGATGTCATTTGACACTTTCTGGATACGTGGACGGGTTTGGAGTTACATTTTTGTTTATTGTGTGTTTTTTTTAATGCGTTTTGAGGTCGATTTGGATTTTGTACAATGATTGTCGGACGTACTGACGCTTGATCTGAATTTTTGAAGCCAGCTAATGATCGCTATTATTGAGTAAGTAAGTACAGTAATTCTGTTTACGAGTATATTAATTTTTATCAGAATCAGGATCAGAGTTTTATTTGTGAATTTAGGTACCTATTTACTTACCTACCTACTTAAAGATATTTAGACTTTATTTTCACATAATTAATCTAAGAAGATCGCGTGGGCGTTATGTTTTGCCGTGAAGGCGTACAAATATTGAAAGGAACAAAATCTTTGCAAATGAATAAAAAAGAACTAAAGTAAGTAGGTACTAATTAAAAAACCTCTTAAAAGAGAAATACAATTATTATTTTGGCTTATAACAAAAAGCAGATCAATTGTCAAGAAAAGATCACACGTTACAAATAACATATGTAATAAGGTTACCTATGTTTTAGGACCAAAATTGCAAGTAAACAAAATAAAATCATGAAAATATTGTTGCTATCTAGTGTATAATCGAATTAACAAAGCAATAAACTGAAATTAAAAAAACACAAACGTTTATCTATGCTTTTTATAGCTGTCATAAGTGACAGTAAAACCTAAGCTCGAGTTACTATTGAGCACGCATGACCTCACATGATAGTAAATAAACTCATTTTATCTAGTAGGCAGCAACAGTAGTTTATGATACTGCCATATGACAACATTTGTGTAGTCCTATTGTTAACTTCGGCTGCAACTCAGTTTATAAACTTAATACTTTATAATAACACTCAAATTTTAATAATTTTTGATCCTTAGCAATATCATAAAATTTCTATTTAATCTAGACAGCTAAGAAAAAAAAAATACTGGCGCCTTGTCACAAAAAATGGTAGGTATTGTAAAATCCCGCCAAAAACTCCTATTACTAGTAATTAGGTTAGTTTCGATTGAAGTTCAGTAACTGACTTAAGTCATTATTGGGTATTGTGTGGGTATTGTGCAAAGATTTTATATATCCTACTAGAGTAGACTAGATTGAGTACGAAGAAATATTACACTGTCTAAAGTGTTCTTTATTCTCATTAGCATTAAGTTCATGTGTGTTATTGACACGCAAAAGGGAAAAATGGCCTGGAGTAAGACACTGAGATAAATCCTCTCTGTCCCTCTCTCACATACTACCAGAAAAAAATAAGAAACAGATGGTAGTTTTTAGATGGTTCCAGTTATCGTTAAATAGTCCGTGTTCATGCATTTTGATAGGTTTATGCAACATAAAATGAATTGCAACTAAATATTTTATTTTAAATATTGCTTCTTGAAATTTTATACGCATTCTTCTTGTATTTAATGATGATTTCATTTAGATTTAGTAGCTATTCGTAGTAATTTTCAAATTATGAAAGGCAACATTTAGGAGGTTTCAATTTGACAGAATTTGACATCAATAAACAATATGGCTGATGCTTCATAGGGCTAAAGTTGTATTTTTAATTGTTACAAGTTTTTATCTCAATGTTTAGTAAAGTATAAAGTGTGCAAGATGTTCAAAACGTTGCTGTGTAAAGTTTCGCAATAGCGATGGGTATCCTGGTTGTGGAATTTCATTTTTTTTGGTAAGTTTTCTGTTTTGTTTACAAAATATTTATGTAGGGTGACAACAAACATCGTTTTGAATTTTTTTTGACTGGGTGCAAAATTTTATAAAATTCGATTGTCTACTGTTCAAGTTTTATATTATTATAAGCAAATTTCTAAATATCTGAGAAGGCTCAATTTTTTTTTTTAATTAATCAAGCGCGCACCAATTTTACTAATTTTATCTTTTCTGTTGATCGGGCGCCTTTGGCCGCTCGGCGATCTTCGGCTGCTCTCATGACACAACGGAAAGCGGCGAGCAGCGGCGGCCAGAGGTGCGGCATGCGGGACGTGTCTTCGGACCAATTCAGTATTAGTTATCTGTGACCACTTCTTAAAACGACGCGCGTGCGCTCCAAAATCTTCTTCACATCGATATAGTACATTCGAGAATTATATTCATTTTAAATTAAATCATAGTCTACTGTCTTTAACTTTAGTCCTTAGGTAGGTCCCTAATAAATGCCGCACGCAATGCTGCATGTATGTGGCTTAACCGTTAACTACTAGTAATATATTATTTTTTATGTTTTGTTGTAGATTTCCAAGAAACGAGAACCATCAGCAACAGTGGCTTTGAAGTTGTGACATTTAAAATTTTTTTTTTCAGCAACAGTTTTATTTGTGGTTGCCACATTAAGTCTGAAGATGTAAAGTTAAATCAACACTAAAACGTAATTCTATTCCATCTATATACCCTTTTGTAAGTTCATCCGTTTTTAAAAATCCATTCAGTAGTTTTTGAGTTGATTGCAAACAGATATAGACAAACGAACATAGTAGGAGACTTTTTTTGATGTGGTAAAATCTTCAATAACTTATCCTGCTCTAAGGTAGAGCGCCTTACGCTCCATCCTAGAGCGGGAAAAGTTATTTGAGGTTTATACTGAATAAATCTACCCGTGTCCTTCAGTTGCCCTTTGTGTTCTAGGACCATGGTTTCCCTTTCGGAAATTCCCTGTGGCGCGTTAATGTATTATTTATTGTTTATTTTTTAGTTAATACGTGCAATTTGACGTAATAAAAAATGTACAATTTTATGTCACGCATCAGTCTATTTTTAATAAAGTAAAAATAAAAGAATAATATTAGTTTTATTATAAACTAACTAGTTTTTTCTTTCAGACAAACCTTATTCTGATAAGTGTAGCTGTTCAGAAGTGATCTTCTTACGTAGGTACACACACATTAGGCATTTTTTTATCAGTGTAGGTATTTCATATTCGCATAAGAGGATATTGCTATTATAATATATACGGACATCAGCTATTTCCTAGTCATTACAGAGAAAACTCTGTTCCCTTTTGGTAAGTGCATGTCTATTTTCATGTATCAAAAATATCTTTAACTAACTTTTAAGCAAAATTGTCCCGTAGTATGTAGCTAGTGTATGGACACACTAGTAGAACGAGATGACAGGACTCTTTCTGACTTTCCTTTTCAGGTACGCTTTTGAGGTTGTCGTAGTCAATCTAGTACTAGCATATATAAAATCTTTGGTATTGTGCTGTAAAATTGATTTAGTTTTTGTATCTCAACTCATTAAAATGTTGCTGCTGTATTTTGTATTAAAAACTTTCTAAACTTGATACTGGCTAAATGCACTTAACCCTGTGAAGCTTAAAAAATAAGAAATTAAAAACTAAAATTTAATGGCATCCAAATTCTTTTACGAAAAACTGCACGTGTTATAGTTGCATATTTTTTTATGTAAATTAAGGAGGTTGTAATCAAAACCCTACCAGCCTTCTCGACAGTTCTTTTTTTGAAAATTGGCAGCATGTCAACAACTTCACACTGTATTTTTAGTTCATCGCAAAAAATAAACATGAATAACTGCAACATTATTTTACAAGAACAACAAATCCAAAATTAAAATACGTCTGTACATAGGCTTAAAATAAACCGTATACATACAGACGGGAATTAATATCACGATCACTGTCAACAGGTGTCACGCATAACTTACGAATAAATCCTTATAAGTGCCCCAGTCCACTGCACAACATAAACGCACTAAATTATAATGTTGATTTGTTGGTTAAGCGCTTACACTTCTTGGGACAAAATAATAGGAGTATTTTATGGGTACAACATGCAACTTGACAATAGGATTTATGTTTTATCGTTTCTGGCGAAAACGCTGTAATTTCTTATTTTCCTTAGACATTCCTTTGTAGGCAAATAATACGTGAAATGTATAATGTGAAGTGATCCATCAGATTTAATGACACTAAATGTTTCTTCTGTGACCGTTAAACTCGTTACAAAATAAAAGGCCCATTTTGACATTTGAGAAAGAACCTTGAATGTAACTTTGAACGAAACAGAAGGAAACAACAAAATAATTAATTACATAAAGTGTTTAACCCTTCAGATACCGTCAATTAGAGACACAATAGTAAGACAATAGATGCGCGGCCACCGGGTGTCGCTTGGGGATTCATGAATTAAAAAAAAAAACATATATTTTTGGTACGTTAAATATAAGATGGAATATACATAAATACGCAAAAAATAATACTATATTGTGAGTATTTTTTTTGCGTACCTATTTAAGTATTCGTTTTGACAAGATATCAAAATGGGCCTATTGTTTTTGACAACTTTTGTTCATAGGTTTTTCATTTTCCTATCAACTACCCGACAAACAATTTTCTCGATCCTTAAACCACAGCTTTCACCGTTTTGCATAACGTAAAATCAAGTCTTTGCCAAAGCCTTTGCGTGCTAAGTAATCCTTCCCATAGACTCGTTTGATACACCATAGATTCGCAACTGTCAAAATGTTTGACAGACGGTGTTAGCTCCCAAAGGGCTTCAGATGTCATGTTCCCTTCCTCGCAACATTTCCGACATTAACTCGGCTGTGTTGACGCCGTGATAAGCATTTGTTATAATTTGTCGAACCTTTGAAGTTGATTTACAAGCGCGAATGGCGGATTTTACTAGTTAAGCTGACAGTTTTATTAGTAGGAGTTTATTTGTAAAGATTATTTTGAGTTTACGTTTGTGTTAATTAATTTTGATGTTTCGTGTTTAAAAGTTGCGTAAGTGTGCACTTTTGTGGAGGAATAATATTTATCGGAATGTTAAATCTTTATTACTTAAAAGTTTCCGGGCAGAGTAAGATTTTCAAATGCTTAAAAATCATTTAACTTTTAGAACCTTTCTTTAATTACATAACACTGTTTCTACATTATCACTAATTAGCATCTTAATACTGTACTAATTGAGTGCTCATTACACCATGTTGGACACGTCTCGTGAGCGTCAGCATTAAGTTCTGTTGATCAAATAGTTGATAAGCGTGGCTCAGTAGTTTGTAAACTGCTAAGTTTATGCCCCGGCGTTGCTCGCAAACTGCGATGTTTACGTTCTCGTCGCAATTAGAACTTTTGATGTGGGGAAAGTTGCTGACAGTAATTTGTTCTAATTTGTCGTATTTTTAGGTTAAGCTTATAATTTGATTAAGTTAAAGTTATGCGTCTGACGGTGGTAGTAGACAGAATTGTTTATTTTTCAAAAAAAGATTTTCTCTTTTAAATGAAATTAAGCATTTGATTTTCTCGACCTTAATTCGTCCGCTGTATGCTTCTTTGGGCATAGCTTTTTATTTTATTTATTTAGGTCGATATGGCAACTTTTTTTTTTTGAGATGGGGAATCATCAAATGTCTTCTCCCATTTCAGGGACACGAGATGCTCTTGCACTCCACGTCATACTTCTACTGTTTAGAACCTACCTTCATCTGCCCTTTGCGTTCTAGGACTACGTAAAAGTTTTCAAACATTTCTCCAGATCATGTGACGACATTATTTTGAGGCTTACATCTAGCGGGAGACGTCTTTCACTAAAAATAATGATCATTAGTAAAAATAAACCAAACATATTATTAAATACGAAAGTAAATCATTATTCGGACCCATTTCTCTGCCCATACTCAGGCATAAAGAGGCATTATATTCCCATAAATCATAGCATAACGAGGGATCATCATGGCGGGACTGTTTTGTGACAGTATTTATATAAATAATGGCGGACAAACGAGCCAGCAGTCCACGACACGACACAATTACAAGCTTGTTGTTTCCGCGCAATTTAACAAAACAAGATGGAAGCCGAGACGGTCGCTTGATGGTTGCTTATTTGCGTTTTTAGATCGTTTGTTTATTTATATGAATTATTCTAATGTTTGTTTTGTTGAAATTGAAACGTATTTCTAGGGCTCTCACAAACAGGGAATTGTGAAACGATCTTTACAAATGTTTCTTTCGTGCGTGAGTCAATCCCGCGACACATAGTGCCACAGTCAATCCCTCAATAACTGCGTCAACATTACCATCACAATTCACATCTGTAAAGGCAGCCATACGCTAGGGTATACTTGACAGGTTTGAGTGTACAGTTATACAAGACCTGTCAGGTAAACAGGTGCAGCATACACGCTCCGGTTTACCTGTAAAACTCAAGACTACAGACAAACCTGTCATGTAAACCCTAGCGTGTACCTTAACAGTCCTCGAGTTCTCAGCTTTAGCCCTGAAGTTGTGACCTACAGTGGCGGAACTGTAAGGCGGCAAGGCTGGCAACATGACACGGGCCCCCGGTCCTATGCATGACCGTGAAATTAGCAGATCATTTTCCAGCAGAGCATAAAAAATGAGAGTACTACTAGCATGCAGCATAGTTCTGGAGTTCCTGATACTTTTTAGAAAAAGTTCTGGTGTTTCTCCTGGAAAAAATTTCAAACGCTGACGCGGCCCACGGTCCAAGAGGCTTCCTTTTAGAAAATTTATTAACATGTAAATACAACAACAACACAATAACAATTTTTCTGGGGCCCCGTCCAATGAATTCGCCACGGGCTTCTGATGATATAGACTTTACGCCACTAAATAGAGATGTTATATACCCGTATTGGAGTAGGTAGCACAGTTTGCATATCAGTATAAAGAGGTATGGCTGCGGCACAAAAGGACCATATTTATAGTCGAATTAAATTGTTTCTACCATATTGAATTATATTCGACCCACTAGATTGCTTATTTACTACAGTTTCCTTACAAGTTAAGCAGTGTTTGCAAACATTAAACATGGCATATTTGGTCAATCAGAAATGCCTGGAGTGACAATTGAGTTAGCAGTTTAAATTGTAAAATAACAATAGAATTGGTGGTTATACTTAGCTCTTTCAATGTAATTGCTTATTTCTCGACCTGATTCGGTATATTAGTCAGTACCTAGGTTATTCAAATGAATTTTGTGGGTAGGTAACCGAACCTTATTACATCCATATGGAGGTTATTGCATAATTTCTATGTGAATAAGACGTTTTGCGAGAAAAGCAGGCGATTATCCCAAACTTGCTGTCTTCGTGGGTGAAATGTGAACCAGCGTAACGAAACCGGTGAATAAAAACTTTCGGTAGAAACATAAATAACGACGACCGATCATCATATTAGACTCGTGAAAAATAAAAGGCCAAAATTAAAATCAAAATCAAAGCATTTATTTCAAATAGACCATTTGCAGGCACTTTGGAATAGTCAAAATGTCGGTCAGTCCAAGAAAAGTGAAGCTAATTTGCACGTTCCTAACTTTTTTTTTTTTGTTCCAAACTTAGATCTCTATGGAGAAGAACGCGAAGAAACTCCATGGACACTCTTTTAAATCATATTATATGTTACATATAATGTTTGGTTACATATTTCTTGATGTTTCTATTATGTGAGCACAATGTAGATATTAAATACAAATTAAAAATAACAATTAACCCTTCAGATACCGTCAATTAGAGACACAATAGTAAGACAATAGATGCGCGGCCACCGGTGGTCGCTTGGGGATTCATGAATTAATTGGATAAAAACTGAAAGAATCAGTAAAATAATAATTAGGGGTCCGTTGTATTATTAGCTATTTTAGTAGGAGCTACAACTACACCGGACAAGTCGCTAGGTAGTCAAAATACAAATGTCAAAAAGGACCTTTTATCTATTGACAATAGTAGTAAGTCGTATAACTAATAGAGACAAAACAAGTACAGCCATTTCAGTATTAATTTATTTGTATAACACACGTAACGCGGCAATAAAATCTCTGCAGTAGCGAGGTATAATTTGATGTGATAACATATTTATGGCGGCAGTGTACACAGCACAATGTCGGACGGTGTCATCGAGTGACATTCTACCTGTCATTATAGAGCCGCGGTACGCGTGCACGGGGATATTGGGGCGGCGCAAGTCATGGGCGGAGAGATCGGGGAAAGTGTTCGGCGAATATTGAAAAGGGAGAGAATGATTAAACGCGAGGGTCTGTGGCCTTTCGAATCTAATTTTTTATCTGATTATTTCAATTTCATGTACTAAGAAACTTGACTAAATTTAAAAAGACATTCTCTACCAGTCAATCTTGGAGTTAGAAAAGACTACTAGTTACAAACCTAGCACAGTAGGTGCAACAATAAAAAAAGAAAAAGAAGAAAAGTCAAATATATTGTATTCATATACTTACTAAAATAAACTATGATAATTGTAAATAGAATTCAAAATACAACATAAAACCGTGTTACGCTTGAAGGAATATTGAGTCTCAGAAGTTTTGGTGTCAATTACGTATAGTTCAGAATAGGCTAAAACTCTACTCGTATATTTGTTGATTCTGCGTCATTTGAGATTTGTTAACACTTTATTCTCTATGACAGGTAAGTTTGTTAATACATATTTAAGTACAATTCTCTTTTCCAGTCTATATCTAAACAACTTGACTTATTAAAGTGAGCTCAAAGGCAGTTTGTACTAAATTAATACGTGTAACTTTTCAGGAGAGAGCAACTCGTTAAAACGCTACCGCTCCATACTTACGCTGTCCTAAACAAAATCGTTGACAGTATGACAAATTAATACGGTGAGCGCGCGTGCTGCATTAGCGTCGCTCGCGATCGAAGGGACACTGCCCCTGCCTCATGCCTCACGCCTCATGTTGCCCCACTGCGCCGCTCGATGTGCCCATTACCGGATCGGGACCAGCCTGGCTCATAAACACGAAAATATATGGATTGACCACTTACATGCATAATTTCTCGGTAGAAACTACGGATTGGCACGTGCTGCGTACGGTCTTTACATATTCATGTCTGAATACAGGTTGCGACTTGAGTACTGTGCTTGGCCTTTTAGAAGGACACTTTAGCTGATTATAATTTCAGTCTGCAGACCACTTAATATGTTCTACTGTAGAATAGAGGCTTGACGGAATAAAGAGGAGAAATGGCCATTGATCATCGCTCTTGTTAGTAATATCTGAGTAAATTTTTCGTTTGACCAAATATTTTTAATAATGATGTGTGATTGATATTCGCATGACTGGGCAGGTTTACGGAGCTTCATGTTGCTGGGGCTCGTTGGGTTTGCTGAGCTGGTCAATATTTATTTTGGGTCTGATTTATTTATTAAGTATGATTTTAATTTATTTATTTTTTCTGATAATGTACGTGCTATGGACACAGTCTAATAATAATACATGATTTTAATTTTATTTTTATAAATCATTAATTCAAATTGGACTATAAATCTTTCTAAGGGCTACGGAAAATGTTAATGGCTCCCTAGAGGAATCGTCACGGGAGTCATTTTTGGTGATCATGGTTATTGAGGTATCCAAGTTGTTGTATGGATCTTCAAAGGTACAGGTATAATGATATTGTGACTAACTAATCCAGCAGTACCTGCTAATCATTATATCCCTCACTGCGTTCGGGATCAAAACTTAGCAACCTTCGTTTCAATCGAAATTAAGTATGCCACCCGCTAATTTAAGACCCTGCTTTATCTCCTTGTCACATAATCTACTATGTAACTCATGGAGCTTAATTTTCCAGCTATTAAAAACATTAAAAGCCCATTATCTCTTACAAGTACATCACACATTTTTGTTCCGTCGCGGCTCGTTAATTATCCACAAATTGTCCGCCAGTGTTTCGGTTATTAATGGCAGTGGCCGGACAATGTGCGTAACGACCGGAATATTAATGCTTTCGCCGATGCACTTTAATCATAACTGTGTTGGGGAATTATGAGTTTATGCGCGTGTTTCATGGGAATGTAAATGGAGATTCGTTTTGACTGGAAATTTTCCTTTTTTATTAAAATCCTTACTACATAACTTAAGAAACAATTTAAATGGATGGACACAGGCGAGCTTAACTCACAATTGAGTTTTCATACAAATCAATTTTGGTACTCGAAAATAAGCATAAGACAAAACTCAAACAAATAAATGTTTGCAGAATACAATACTTACATGAACATTATACTATTATACAAAAATATAAACTTCTAGGTACTAATTAGCTTAATTTCAACTGAGAAACAGATCATTTCAAGGAGAAACACAGAGAGACATGTGGGAAACCCTTTATTTACGACGTAATAATAGATATTACTTGTATTAATTGACCGTGTAATTCGGCGTATCACATGCATGTTAGCAAAGTATAATATACTAGCTTTCGCATGCGGCTTCACCCGCAGATATAAAATATAGTCTATGTAACTCAGGAATAAAGCAGCTTTTTTTATCGGTGAAAAAATTTTAGCGACCCTCTCCTTAATCTCCTACCTCTTAAAAACAAAAAGAACTTTAACTCTTTATAATATTATAGTGTAGTTTTTTTTTAACTCTATGTATAATAGTGGTACAAAGGCGGATTTATGCGACATGGCAAATTAGTAGGTATCCATCCATTTTATTTTGTTACTAATTAAATTTTAAATGATCGTTCATAGATATTTTAATGAAATTATTACAAAATGCCTAAAAATAACTGTTATATATTATTTTCAAGAATAAGACTTGTAAACTTTAGAAAGGTATCTCTGTCTCTCTCTCTCCTTTTAATTCACACAATAGAAACCCATCTTCACCACTGCCGAATGCATCCATATCCAATAACCCGTCGCAATAATACGAAAGAGCATCGAGACCTTTGGCAGGCGAGGGTTAAAAAAGTAGGAGCAAAAAAGCTCAACACTAAAGGGTTGAAAGTTGGAACATGGCTGAAACCCACTCGCTTGCCAATCGACTGGGATCCAATCCCAGTGCAAAAAAAAAACAAAAAAAGATCTATGGTACTGTTTCGTGTGTAGGGTTTTGGAATAATCAAAAAGAAGGGACGTTGGTACTGAGTTCACGAGTTCTGTTCGTTTGGTAAAAAGTTTCCGAATAACGATTTTCGATTTTTGTCGCTTTGTCGGTCCTATTGTAGTTTCAATAAATTTTAATTGATTTTCGTTTCAGGTAAAATGATAATATATTAGATGGTTTGATTAGTCCTGAATCAATAAGTAGGCTGGTTTGTGTTTATTATTTTGCATAAATACACTGGACCTCAAAAGTAATGGGTCACTTTTAAAATATTGCTTTCCAAAGTTATAGCCCAGTGTATTTATACAAACGATCTAGGTACAGATCGTTTGTATAAATACACTGGGCTGTATGGTAGTTTCTTAAATTCTTGAGACTGTACCTAGTTCTTTTTATAAATTATTGATATAGTAATCAAAATTAAGTAAAAAATATTAAGTGCAGAATGTGTTATGTACTCTCTTTTATGTATTCATAAAAGAAGTATATTACATTACATATTCTGAACACTATTTAATCTTAAGAAAAAATTTTTACTACTTATTATTTACAGTTTTGTAAGGCTACTTAATAATGTCTAGATGTTTTTTTTACAAATTGTAGAATAATAACAATACTAGTAGTAAACATAACACTTACGCACGCCCAATTTTTCATTTCCCCAATACGACTGCAAAAATACAAAGACTGACAGTTATCAAATAAATGTCAGTGTTTTCGTTCGTTTGGCCACACCGTGTTATTGTTTGTGCAGCGTTGGGCAAACCATTCATAACGGCTCGTGATGAAACTATTGATGTCAGCTTTAAAACAACCGTAGTGGCAAAAACCGCGAGTTTTCAACGGATACTTGTGCGCTTTTTTATTATTTTAAAATTTTTACAGTTTATTTTTTGAGAGCTAAAGTGACATAAGGTGTTTCTGAATGGTTGCTGCTTGGTTCGAAAAATTCATCAAGACTAATAACGTGACCGTGACGTCTCGTTATTGTTTTATTTTAATGCAAAAAAAACACAATGTTTGGAGAAAATATTGTGTTATGAATTTTGTATATGAATTTTGTATAATATTACTCAATACTTTTTACAAGTTTCTTGTATTAGTAAACAATGATCAAGATCTCTTAATCAACCTTGATTATTGAACCAGTGTTGACTACGTCAGATTTCATTTTGCCCTAATAATTACCCAAGTCGTTTGACTTTTTGGACACACTCTTGTTGTGACGTTTTTTTTTTTTTGCAACTTCTGCATACTAATAAAATTTTATTTCATTGTTGCAGGTATGTGTCTACAATTCCACATTATACGGTATATATACATTACTTGGCAAGAATTTGGCTAAAAAATAACAGCAGCATGATAACAATCTCCAAGGGTGGGCAACGGTTGCCGAGGTCAGTATATGGATGGGTTACCATATTAACATATCGAGATTCCTCCGTGTCTCGGAAAGCACGTTAAGCCAGTGGTCCCGGCTGACATATGTAGATCTTTGACACTCGTTATGGACAGTCAGATGCATGTTAGAGAGTGTGCGCGAGAATTGCATGACTTGATTCCGCCATCTCATTTCTACCATCGGACAACCCGACGCCCCATCAGGTCCCAACCTTATGTTGTTGAAACCCCTACGGTACGAACTAAACGTTTCACCTCGTCGTTTATCCCGCGGACATCGAAGGACTGGAAGAATTTGCCTGTTACGGTCTTCCCATCTGATTATAATTTAGGTGTCTTCAAGGCTAGAGTAATTAGGCTCTTAATAAAGTAGTGCACATCACCATCAACATTTGCCTCACTGCTTATTATCATGTGGGATCGCAGTGAAGCAGTGAAATATAAACTAGTTTAGTTTACATCAAATAAAATAAAAATCCAGAAAACCTGTAAAATCTTGCCATAAATTATTGTGTTACCCAGTTACTGAATCATGGAGGCAGGCACTCCATGTAAAATATTGGTATACAGCTGTATCCAGGCAGACTAGCAGCGAACCTCCGAGATAAGGTGATGTAAAGTCCCTAAGGTAAGAATGTGCATTTTTCACACATCTAATCTCAAATATTTTGGCACAACATCGTGACAAAACCGGCATGTCCTAGAGCCAAAAATTCGAAGACATGTGACATCCACCGCACTGGGCCCACATGCTGCATTTTGGCCCATTACCTCTCCTAAAGAGGAGGCCTGACTCCCAGCTGTGGGACTATTATAAGGCTGATTATGTCATATGTTAATCATAGATGTGAAACGGACCTTAAACGTCTAACTAAATCTTCACGATATTCTTTCATCGCCCTTTCAAAGGCTTTTAAATCTAAGCGGTGTGGATACCAACACGGGTAACGCTCTGTATATTTACCGTACGATACGTATAACGTCCGGTATCGTACGCGGTCCGTACGATGCGGGGCGTGATCCTAATTCAATAACATTCAATTAAGGCCCTCCCAGCAATTAGAAACCGGGCCCTTAGGTGGTGAGCGACCAGGATTCGAAACGGTGGATAAGGAAGTTTTAATTCTGTTGGCGGAAGAAGTTGTGGTGCGTTTAATTCATGAATCCCCAAGCGACACCCGGTGGCCGCGCATCTATTGTCTTACTATTGTGTCTCTAATTGACGGTATCTGAAGGGTTAAAGAGGACTTTGTAGAACTGGAAGGATAATTTTGTTTAGGTTTGCTTTTAAAGGTTTCATTAATGTAATGGATAAATGTTGACTCGATATAATTATGCTTGTGGTTCCTTGAAAAAGCTTTAAAACCTATTCAAGAATTTATTTAAATATTTGTTTACTTGTACTTTTTTATACCAACCAACCAACCAACAGACTGTTGCACTGTTGCCTATGTCCAACAGTGGACGTCTGTCGGCTGAAATGATGATGATGATGATGACTTTTTTATAACTTGTACATTAATAAAATATCTTACTGTTAAAACACCAGTTTACAATGTTTTGCTTTACTTACCAAATTCCAGTCTATTTATTATATTTTCGAATATTATAATCATTAATTTAAAAAAGACAACAATGGTACATTTTGTTAGTAAAAAAAGCAAGATGTGCTGAGAACGATATATCATTGAGTAAACTACCAAACCATTTTCTCCACATAGTGGTTCAGAATATGGCAGTGATGTATAAGTAGGTGCCTGTCTTTTGTTTTATTACCATTCTCGAACATCAATTTTGTTATTTGCGATTCTTATCCACCGCCAGCGTGCTCCACGCGAAGTCGTTCAGAAAGATCTCCGTAACAAATTGTGTTGTCATGTTTTCTGTAATTTAAGCGCTATCTACACGCACCGACTGACGCGCCTACCAGCAGTCGCCACTGTACACTCACCTGCATTAATATTTCTACCTACCAGAGGCCGGTTATGTACAATCACCTGCAATCATATTAACCTGCGAAACTTTAAAACAATGTCCACTTGATGTTCCATAAAAAATCACTCATAGGTTCGTAGCAATTTTAGGCCTAGCATTCATTATACCTTTATTTTTTTTCATTGTGTATTTTTAGTTTATACGATTGTGTGAGGCACGACACAGGCACGACACGGTACACATTTTTCCTTTTTTTCTAAAGCTACTGGATGCGCTAGCACAGATTTATATTTTAGCCTAGACACTACAAGAAACTCTATTCTCATCATCATCATAAAAACAAAATACCTATTTTGTAATAGCTTCAATTTAAAAATAATTTGGTTTCAATCACCATGACATTTCTATAAAAACTTCAGAAGCTTACCTTATGAATATTTCGTCATTGTCACATATTGATGCCCCTGACTGTACACTTGCACCATAATGCGTTATGTCCGAAGGTTTCTGATCATTATCATCAGCTCACGGTGTGATACGGACAAAGTAGTGATGGTGTGATTGTGGGGTTTTAGGAGATTTACAAGGGTAATGTTGTCAAGTAAACAGGAGGTGAATAAAATGAACGCTGTTGGGATTGTTACGAGGAGTTTGACCGTAAAATTGTGTCCAGGGAACAAAAATACCTATTTGGAGTTCAGGGAACACAATTTTACGATCTTAGTTTGACTCAAAGAGCAGTCAGCAAAAGTTGACGGAGCCCAGGGGACGGGGGGGTTAAGGCTGCGGGATAGTTGGAATATTTACTGTGGCCCTGGAATACAAAGAGCAACTGAAGGATCATAGGTAGGTTTTAGTCAGTAAAAGTCTAACGCTCAAACTTGTTCCATCCAGAGCGTGAGAACTTTTTTTTCCACGTTAAAGAAAAGAGGTCTCATTAATTTGAAATTATTTAGATATTTATTTTATAATTTATCTAGAGAAAGAAGGTAGATCATTATAAAACTAAAATGTACAAAGGTAAGTACTGCTTATTTCAAAACCTTCCAGCAGCTAGGGAAGGAAGAAATTAAAAGTAATGTAGACAATGATGTGTTGAAAGTGTTGAAACAAGAAGAATTGAGAAGAAAGTGAAATCTTAAATTAAAGTAACAAATAACACATATAATTTAAATTTCAATGAATACTTATTTAGCCATACTAAAAATAAATACATACAATTATCACACTAGAGAGAAAACACAGTGCTATTTTACTTGAATTTTAAAGAATTCCTTGAATTTTAAAGAATTTCTTGAATTTTATGATGATGACCTATAAGGAGAGTTCAACAAACTTAATACCTAGACTTTCAAACAACCTAACTCCTTCATTTCGAAATACTAAATGCATCGAACTGGGAAATAGAAATCACTATCCACACCGTTAGAGTCCGTGTTAACATAAAATTAAAGCCCTCCGTGTTATCCCTCCTACATTAACAATAATTAATTAATAAACAAGCCCCAACAGGTTCTAGACTTACGAGCACCTCACTAACCTAGATTCAGACTGAACTAGACTAAGTCCAGTCCTACAACTTAGGTATAAACATACTTAAGAGGCTAATCCATAGACAAGATCGCGCGATTAAGATCAACAACGTGTAAATAAGACCGCAAATGAGTCTATGATTTCAAAATATTCTAATGCTTGGGTTTATTTTGCACATACTTACATGAGATTTACACCTAAATGTAAAAACGTAATCTCTCTAAGCTTGTCTTGAAATGACAACACGGATAAATTAACTCAAACCGACATGTATATTAAAATTATAAACAGGAAAGATTTGTATTTTCATTTTGTAATGAATAAACTCAAAAACTACTGGACCAATTTTAATTTTTTTTTCACTTTAGATAGCTACTTTATTATTTTAAGTTACATAACTTTCACATGGGCAAAGCCGCTGACAGAGCTTTTCAGGTTTTTAGGGTAGAGTTTCGCAAATAAACGAATTTCGTAAACCATTTTTTTTTAAGAAAAAAAAAAACAATATTAAGAAATAAACAGAAACAAAATATCTTTCGCCATGAAACGTATATTTTTTTAAATCTTATTACTGTATTAAAGTGCCTGTCTGAGTGCTATGAAGATCAAGGTGTACAAAAGTGCCGAAAAACCAAAAATAAATTTTACACTTTTTGTTAGTTTCACCTGCGAGTCTTGGCAAAGACATCAAAGAAGTAGATATTTTAAAACGTGATACATAATGTTTACCTCCATGAGAATTATCTTGAATACATGTTTAGGAAACTGTTCATCATGCAAGAGGTGCGCAAACAAAACTGATTTCATCTTATCGTAATCATGTTTGGCAGTTTTGAAAAAGATCTGAATGTAAGATTTTTTAGTGTCAGTGTCAGATTTTGTTATTTTGAAAGGTTTCTTAAATAAAAAATATGTGTAATCTGCAGTCTTTACAATTGTTAAAAAAAAAAAAACAAATATAAGTTAGTATATCATTCCAGCAGGCATCATAAAAGAGTGATGGCAGAATCTCAAACAAAATTTTGCTGGCATAATTTAATAGAGTCTTAATATTAAAGATATTTTAGGTTAAAGTTGGTGAGATTACGTATATTATGTCAATAGTACGTACTCTCAGCAAGCTAAGAGTCAGCCCGTTCTGATCTTCGTATCTTCAATCTACAAATTCTACATCCAATTTTATCAGCACTCGATCACAGACAGTTTTCTCCAAAGAACTTTAAAAGAATCTGGCTTTCCTTCTCCACAATCTTTTTAAAACAAAAGCCGGTCTTCGAGGACATGTCTGCATACGTTTGCATATCAATAATAACGGCACTGGGCGATGTTTTTATGTCTTGTTGCGCCGGCGCATCGCTCTGTGGCGCTGCACGGTGGCGGAGATCCACGATAGCGAGGAATGGACGAAACTTAGACGAAGACATTGTTTGTGGTGTGATGTTATATAGACTTGCTTGTTGTTTATTTTTTAAATGATATAAGCTAGTGCTTGATTATGATCCCACCTGATGGTAAGCAGTGATGCAATTGCTGATGGTGAGGCGCACTAGTTTAGGCCTATGACCTATTAGGAGCCTATTCACTTTAGCCTTGAAGACACCCTAATTATAACCGGAAGGGAAGACCGCTGCAGGCAAATTGTTCCAATCCTTCGATATACGCGGAATAAACTACGAGGTGAAACGCTTAGTACGAGAGTAGAGATGTCAATAACGTAAGGGTGGACACTCCCGTACTTCGGGTGGTTCGATGACGGAATTAAGCCACGTAATTCCTGCGCACACTCTTCAAAATGTATCCGACCCTGCCTGTGCTTTGCGGTGTGAAGACAAACTATCATTATCTATCTATGAAGTACTTAACATTTTGTTAGTTTTTACTACTCGTATAGGTTAGTTTTTACTACATCAAAAATGAAGTAAAGAATCTATGTGCAATTTTATATAAGGTTTTCACAAGTTTGAAAGTTGCGTCAGTGAAAAGTTGAAAGGCAATCATACGATTCCTTTTCTCTTGGTATGGTCATGTGAAGAGAAGGAACGGATGTTACTAAAAGGGTTATACACGTGAACGGAGAGGGATAGGAAGGCCAAAGAATAGATTAGTATCACTTAGTAAAAGATCCCGGGTTCCGAAAAGGGGTGGCTCAATAAACTGTGCGGCTTTCTCCGACGACTTGCAATGACCGATCAGATACTTAAGTATTAAATAACGGCAATCAAAGAGTTATCTTTAACCTACCGTGACTTGAGGTAGAAGTTATTTTCCAAAGAAAAGATCCAATATTCTCTTAATGTTTGGTTTCGTCTACTAATTTTAACCAAGGAAATTGATTTTCTGCACACAGTTTTGATTTCCTGAAACTAACAATACAAACCAAAATTCAACCCAAAATCCCATCGATGTGCGCTCAATCGGAAACGCAGCGTCCATTCAAGCGTCAGATGAAGTTTTTTTAAAACAATAAAATTAAAAAACAAAAGCAATGTTGCCATCCGGTTACGGCGGAATATTTACAATGAGTCGAGTCGCCATCGGGCTGGTTCGATTGTCTCGATTCTCGATTTATTTTTATTCGATTCTTGTCTCCAGATCAGCGAGTGGGAATGCGTGAAGCGTTCTCCGAGTTTATATTTAATGTTCACGTTTATTTGGGAAGCAAATTGGTCTTACGATCTCAAATGAAGACATCGCTTTCTCATTTGTATTAATGTTTATCCTCCATGTTCGTCCTCTCGTTTCTTTCTTCATTTTGAATCATACGTCATAAATACTTACCCAGTCATCTCAAAGCTTGAGTTTATTGAATTCTCATTTCTTGCTGTTTGTTGTTTCAGCTGCTTTTATTTCTGAATACGATGTTTTTTCCTTAAGCTTATCATTTGTTGTGAATTATCACGTTTCGGTTTAATACCTTGTGTTCTTAATCGTTTACTGTTACTTAATCAATGGGAGAAAAACGCATTAAACTAAATGAAATGACTGCAACATTATTTTTCTTTAAAATTAATAGCCCTATAAATTACATTATCAGTAATTACTCCTCCTATCAGCACTTAACTTCGTCTTTAAGATTTTAATCGGATATGTTAAAGGTAAACGATCTGGTATTAATTTGGAGTTCATTTATCGTGTCTATAGTCAACCACAGAGTAGAAGTAAAGCTTGTGACACAAGAATCAACTTTCACAAAACTCTGTACTTTCATTGTTCCCGCAAGCAACTTAGTTCTAAACAGAATCTTGCAACCATTTAATCACAAACTTTATTACAAAACAGTAGGGAACAGACTTGTATTCTAACTGTTTTCTAATTGAAAACTCAAGTTGGCTCGTGGACTCGTGGAGCATTCCCTTTGCACTGGACATTATCCATTTTTACGACGGCACCTTAATAGAACCGGCATGTTTTTGTCTACAACCTTGAACATGTCACCATCACGAAGGATATTGCGCTCTACTCCTTTCGAAATAAGAGCTTTATAAGTTACAGGTTTATGTTTGTCTGTCGGCGTTTTTTAGTATGGCGAGAATTGTTTTAATCTCCAAACTTCATTATTCTGAGGACTTTAAAAATGAACATCTCAAACGGTAGTGTTTTATCAGAAAAGTCATTACAGCGGCAATTAACTCCTGTAATCTGTTTCGGTTAATTTACTTTGGTTGAGTTTCGCTTTTGTTTTTGAAAAACATGTAATGGGATCAATTTGAAACATTTATATTTATATTTTATATTATATTATATATTATATTATATTTATATATATATATAAAAATCAATGCCACTTTTCGTTGTTATTTTATAACTCAAGAACGGGCTCACCTATCCAAACCAAATTTTTAGGCTTTGTTCGGACTATTTAGTAGATGGTTTATGTGAAGTTTGGTAGGGTAGAGTAGGGTAAGTAGGGTATAGTAGGGTATAGTAGGGTATAGTAGGGTATAGTAGGGTAGAGTAGGGTAGTGTAGGGTATAGTAGGGTAGGATAGAGTAGAGTAGGGTAGGGTAGAGTAGAGTAGGGTAGGGTAGAGTAGAGTAGGGTAGGATAGAGTAGGGTACAGTAGAGTAGAGTAGGGTAGAGTAGGGTAAAGTAGGGAAGAGCGGGAGCGAAGCCGTGCGAGCAAAAGCTAGTTTATATATATAATCTTTCATATTGTGCGTAGAAAAAATCAGCCAAGTACGAAGAGGACTCGTGCAAGAAAGGTTTCACCGTCTTTTGTAAAAAATAGTATTTTGCATTCGGCAACAAAAATACAGTATCTGTGACGTCACGGTTTATGAGTTAGAGCTTGGTGACAGTCGGACAAGTTAGGTCGGAATTTACAATATATTCACATATAGCGACGATGTTTTTGTTAATTGAATATTTTCTCCTCTCAAACCACAACAAGCTTCAAGACAAGTAAATTTTACTTAATTCTCACTATTATTTACCAACCATACCTCGAAGCGGTCACGTTCTTAAACATTCGCATTCGCTACCACATTCAGGATTTTTCACACAATGCACCAATATTTTTGCATTTACTTCGTGACAAAGAGCGATAGCTTTATAAGCGAGAATGGCGCCTGAAGGGAGTTGTCTGGTTGTTATTTATACAATAGCCCCGTACCCCGTAGCTCGCCGATTGCTAGATGTTGCTCGAGGTATCGAGGAGCAATTTTGTCGAAGCTTGTGAAGTTGAGACATCAGGTGTGTTGTTTGGTTGGCCTGTCTGCTGGCGAGTAACGATGCTCTTGTTATCAAAACGGTGCTACAAACGCGTCTCTGCGACGAGCTTTGTCAGTAAATTCTGTAAGAGATAACTAAAAGACTTTGATTTTAATACCTAGATACTTTTGTGAAAATAGAAGCTGCACTTGTTTATAGCTGCATTCTAAATTAAAACAAACATCATATTATATGGTATAAAGATTTTTCGTTGTTATAAAGTTGTTTTTAACTATGTTGCTGTGCCCTTACAGGGTCCATAAATGTACCTTAGCTTTAAGCATATTTATTGTAACATCTTTGATCACATTATGGTATGCAAATAAATGAATATGAATATGAATATGAATATGAAAGTTTCGGAAATCGAAGTTGAATTTGCTTTCGATAAGATCCTCAATAAAAAAAAAAATACGTGTACGTTTTAATTCAAAACCATTACAAAAGAACAAAACAAAAGTACATTCCTACAGATCGGTACGCCTCCCCATATCATTTTACACCAGATATAAGTTGGCGGAAAGTTTTGTAACGGAGCGTGCCTCAGGGCAGTATCCTAGGCCCAGTACCGCATGCAATCATATCATCTGCGCCCAGCAATCACCAGTCGTTTTGTTTGCTTGCACTCAGCCTCAGGAGGTAAGATCGACCAAATTATCTGTTAGGTTACACTGGTATTTTCGTTTTATGTTTTAATGTAATTTTATGCTGCAAGTAATGTTATTAGAGTTAATTTTATTATGAATTTCTCGTCATCATCAATCATGCCACTAATCCATCATGCGTTTCACGTAATAAACGTGTGATAAATGGGTATGCAATATAATCAGTACGTTCTGTCCTAACGATGTTATTAGATAAATCATCATTAAATACTAGTAGAGGTGCATGTACATTGCTTATTTGAATGAAAATGTTATCATCAAGCACAACAAATTGTTTTTTGAAATAAAAACTAAGGAAATCCGCATCCATAAATAAACTACCCTTCCCTTAAATCAGCTGTAGAATCTCGTCGATATTTCCTTCAAATCTTCTTTCTCGCTTGTAAGGTATAACTCGGGCAGGTCGCCCGGGGCAGGCGATTGGGCAAGCAGTGCACGAGTTCAGATAATTACACCAGTTTGCATGTCAGAAGGATCTTCAACGATGGGATCTGCTGTATGTGAGGAAAAGTTTACGGAGAATTACTTGTAGGTATCATATTTTGAAGAGTTTGTTTGTGCTTTTCTTATTGGTTTCAATTTCATGAATTTATTACATCATTATCGTTGTCTCTTTCCAATCCTCTGCAGCTAAGTTAATTATTTCTCAATAGACGTGAAACTTTTACTTCCGTGCAGTTTTCCGTGCCACGTAAACGCGCGCGGCACAAACTTGAAGCCTCACCGCCTTTGCTTGTCGCTTTGGCGAGAAGCCGCAGATTGTTAAAACTTTTGTCTACTATTGGTTTGGCGATTGTCATTGTGGTTTACTTTGGTCTTTACTTTATCTTCCGTATAATATGGAAGAACAGTTTTTTTTTATTGCTGTCACAACAATTGCGAAATTAATAAATCAAAATCTGTCTTTTTATAGTCATCATCATCATCATTTCAGCCGAAAGACCTTTTGGACATAGACCTCCCCAAGAGTCACCATAATGAACGGTCCTGTGCGTCTCGAATCCATCGAATTCCCGCGACCCACACCAGATTATCAGTCTACCTTGTAAGTGGCCTTCCAAAGCTGCGTCTTCCGGTACGTAGTTGCCACTCCAGAACCTTTATGGTTCTCAGGTAGCAACATTAGTTTAACCACCAATATGATTAATAGTTGTTTATTTTATCGACATAAATATTAATTACTTACGAAGTTCAATTACGCCATTAATTACATTTCAAAAACCGAAAGCCATTTTAATTGCCAAAATTTATCATATTAATGATTTAACAAACGAATAGCTCAAATAATTAATATTTATAATGTGCCATTTGCGGACGCCACCCACTTAATGCGCTCAATGGTCGCTATATTTAAATCCTGCAAACAGAGTACAATGTTTCAATTTAAATAATAAATAATCGATGCCACCGGGCATGTGTGATTGCGAAATATGGCCCGATCCTACATCACAGCTTAAATTACTGCTGCCTCGAGATAAAAATATGGTAAATTACCTTATGATTAAGCAGATGTTTATAGATTATTAATTTGAGTACAAATACGTCGAGATGGAAAAAGATAATGACCCACCTACAGAGTTTCAGTTTTGGTGAATGGGGAAATAAATCTGGGACTTATGGGCTCAACGTCCGGCGGTGTGAGAACACTGGTATCGGGTTATTGCGTGAAACTCGCACGTTAAACTGCAGAATATATCGGACATTTCACGGTGTGCATGGCTATGTTCAAGCTCGTTCGTCGTGTGTGCTGCCGTTTGAAGATTAGTTCACCTAGTGTTCTCGTACCTATGTTATTGGACACATTTTCATTGCTCCATTTATCTGCAAGGGTTACAAACAAGCTCTACTTTTTTAGTTTTTAAATTGTTTAGAAAACTTTTTTATAGTTTTTGGAATTTAAAGCGACAAATTATAAACGAATTCTAGTGACTAACCGTCCATACGATCCATCAAAATCAATTAGGTACGTATGTACGCCTCTTCAAGCGTGAACTAGACAGCAGCCTAGCTCATCTTTATTTTATATTTATTATGAGTTATTATTCAATGCCCGGAGCTTTCCCATTTCCATCCATCAGAGTGCAATCTTTAATCTGCCGGGCACACCGTAGGCAACCGTTAATATATCATAAAACACCCACTCGCTATGAAATATGAACGATATTTTTAATACGTAGCTTTAAAACGGATAAAATGTTTTGTAAAGTGCATTAATTTAGGTTTTACGCGGTTGCTTTTACAACCTTTATCTATTTTGCGGCGTCTATTTTTTTTTAAATCTCTATAATGGCTGCTTTACATGACATAGTTCGCTCTATGCTCTATGACTGTAAGCAGTTTAAGGGGACATACCTAAACATTTTTGGCTATCTACTGCAGTAGAAGACCACCAAATAATCAGCTTTTACATGGGTTTGTAGTAGATATTAGCATCCTTTTATCTATATAGATATGTTTAACAAACATTTGTTTTAAAAAATGAGAATGCAAGGAAAAAAAATGAAGTTATCGTATAGATTTTCGGAAGTATAGTCTGGCCAACGACAGATGACAGTGAATTATTTATTGAAGTCCATACACAGCAGCATTAAAAAAACACTGTTAAAAATGATTGTGTCGTTGACGTTTCTTCAACTTCATTTATTTTTTGTTTACGTAGAGTCAGGGTAAACAGTTACAAAGTTTTTTAATTCGGCCTCCTTTTGGTTGTGTCACCTTTCGATGGCCAAACTCTAGGTACCTACTTAACCAATTTCCAGCGAACGAGTATAAAATAGTTTTGCTCTCATAAAAATAAACTTTTAGGAAAAATCATGTGTTGAAGAATATAATTATTAATACATTTTAATGATGTTTCATTATAAATGGAACATCATCATGATTAATTATTCTTTCAGCGTGAAACGTTAAAAATAAATTCACGCAGAGTGCCATCGACAAACTTCACTTTTTATAATCTCTCACGTCTATTTTTGTTGATCCGAAAATATCGGGAGTACGATAAAAATATTAAAACGTACGTTTATTATCATGTGCGCTACACTGATTGTAATAATAATTTGTATGGATCATATATTTTACGTGTAACGGTTGCTATATTTTCAAACAAATGAAAGAAATGAAACAGAATTGACGTTATCACGAGCAATTTCATCACCGCGCCGCCAATCTTTTTTTCTAAATCACCACTTTTCCCTTTCACCCTTAGGTACTTTTGAAGAACGTTTTAACATTTCTTCTTAACTGGGAAAACGGGTACTTTTCTTGTAACAAAACTGGCAACCCTCATTCACTCCGCTCTTAATAGGCCGTGACATCTGGCCGTCCACCAACGCAATCGAGCATTACATTTTCTCAACGAGATTTCCACGGTTCATTCATACGGTCCGTACCTAAAAAATGTCAGGAGACCGCGGCAGTGCACCATTCATCCTAACCTAATTTCGTTTGCAACGGTCACTGGCCTGTTCGCGCCCGTTTTTTATGTGCTAGATAATCTGCGTGAATTGCTAGATGTGCCAGATCCAATAGTCATTTTGGTTACGCAATAATACTTACTGTGTAAGAAACGAATGACTCTGAAACAGGCTAGAAAATGTGACTGAAAATTATATTGTAGAAAATTAACTAAATATAGATACTAGATTAACTAGATATGCATCTGCAACATTCATTGCTTTTAACCAAGAAGCCAAGTTACTACAGTTAATTTATGAACCGAAAGAAGACTTTTGTGGTAATTAAACTCTACATTTTATTGTTTAACTCGTTGAGTAAGTGAGTAGGTCAGTATTGATTTCCCAAAAGGTCGCAGTTAATAAGAAAATATTGAGATGCTACTAGAAAACGTAGTTCTTCACTTGAAGTTCACCTACAGACTATAAGCTAATAGAAACCTGTCTCGTCAAATAGAAAGACGGAAAACTGACTGACGAACTACAAACGCTCTCAACTTGATACATAGTTTTTTTTATTGAAAATTAACATAGATTACATATAAAAAACATATATACATATAAACTATACTAAGTATTTAAACTAAACTTAACTATGTATAGGTACATATACCTAACACAAAATACACTCAGGCGTCGAAGTACTCCTCCACATCGCTGTCATCCAGAAATGTGCAGAAGACTGGCAGCATGACCACGTTGAATGGCAATGCTAATTCTTTCAGCAAAGAACCGACCTCTCTGCTTAGTTGTTCTTATCCATATTAATTATGTTTTTTGACACTACACGGAAAGAACACTTTCGTAATCGCAACCATAGACCACCTATTATATTTTTTACGTTTCCCGCCCTCGCGACCCGAGCGCCACTTAAAGATGACAGCTCAAATTACGCGCCGCGCATGCGCTCAACAATTAATGAGCTCATTTCGCGCGCTTTTTATTTATTACTCGGATATTAGTCTGCGCTTAAAGGAACCGATGTAATAATTTGTATTTACATGCGCATTTGTCATTTTTATTTTGTATGACGTTGCGTGTTTTTCTTAGAAAGTTTGACTTGGTGTGTGATTATTTTTAAGAGATATGGGTAAAGTAATTTGATTTAGTTGGCAATAAGTGTTAATTAATATTCTGTGTTATTTGTTTCAGGTAATAAACTAAACAAACAAATCTCTTCAAGACCTCATGACCCAACTAAGGCTACAACCTCGCCTCGGGAACCAATGTAAAGTAAAACCATTTTTTTTGTGAACTCTGTTTTGTCTATTGTAGCCTTAGTTATAAAAAAAAATGTTTGAATATGGAACACATTTTCGCATCATCAAAATTATGTCAGTTAAAAAACCCATTAAAAAAAGTCTGAACAATTTCCGCAAAAAAATATACGAGTATCTACGTTTCGTTACTCATCTTTTCCGTGATTCCGTCGGTTGCAAGTTTTAAGTGAATTAGAAATGGAACTTTGTTGGTAAGTCTTGTTTTACAAAAGTAAAGTGAAGTTGGTGTGCGTGCGAAGTGCGTGGCGAATCGGACCGAGACGGAACGAATAAAACAATGACCCGGCCGGCCTTGTGCACAGGGTTACCAGACCTAAAAAGGGAGAAAAGAGATATTTTTGCTTTGAATTAGGTATCTTAAAATATTTTAGCAGCTGGCAATTTGAAAATGGCGACGTTTTACTTATAAATCGACTCTGTTATTACTATTTACAGAAAGGGTTGTTTTGACGTTTAATAGGATGTATGATTTGAACGGAAATGGACGATTTTTTTTATTACTTTGGAACAATTAAATTGTCCACAATTCTCACGAACAATCCACATCACACAACCCTGAACAAATCTATAAATTCTAACTTTACAACGCCACAAATGTATTTTCTAGATATTATTGCAGGAACAATAAAATAAGCTGAAAAATGTTATGACACGCTTTCACACGGGAATAAAACCTTGTTTATGGTTTAAAAAGTAAAACATCGTTTAGTTCGCGATAGTAAACGATCTTTTTGTCGAACACTATGTTTTACAACTCTGCTACAAAGTGGGACGTGTAAAAACATTCGTTTGAAGAATTACTAAACATGTCCGACGAAGCACTTTTACTGATATAAATCAATAGAGGATGAAAACGAGCCATTGTATACGGAAGCCGTTAGATGTAAAATAGACAACGTATATACTTATGAGTCGGTGTTGCAAATGTAAATATTTTCGACTATTATTGTGAAAACTTTTAATTAAAATAAAAACCTAGTAAACAGACTTCATTACAAGCTTTTATTTAGTTTCACCTGTCCCGATGTTTGTCTGTCATCAAATCTTGTAAATTAAATTTGACCCACTTCCCGGTAACCGATTGAGCTGAACTTTTGCATGTGTAAATCAGATGACAATACAAAATTATTATGACATGGAACTGATCTGATGATGGCACTGGAAGGTGGCTATAGGAACTTGGTAGTTAAACGACACAACCCCATCGACGTTGGGCTCGTATAATTCGTCTTGACGTGTATTAATTATATAGGTATACGAGCTACAATAAAAGCTTGCTATGAAAAAAATATTTTCAATTAAAAGTTTGTTTAACAGTCTTAGTTAATTGAACCACTTCATTCTAAACATTGGATCAAATAAATGAAAACAGTATTATACAAGTATTTTATTCCGTGTTTATAACGTCAATAAAATTAGTTATGCAAATGAGTACATACAAACTTTATCACATTCCTTTTAAAGCGAACTCATAAATAAATTGTGAAACCCAAGTACGTATTTACTTAACAGGACAAATGAACAGAATTTATAATACATTTTACCGCCAAAATCGGACCGAGTCCAAGATGGTGTCGTTTTGGCGGGAACTTGCAACCATTCCATAACATGTTTGAAACGGCGAGTAAAAGGCAAATGACACCATTAAACGGAATTATTGCAACATTATTTTGCAAGGTTTTTCTTTTTAATTTAAAAACTTTGTAAAAAAAATGTAAGAAATGTTGAAGTTAAGAAATAGTCACGTACTTATTTTTGGGGAATGAATTAAAGAAAGAAAGAAAAAAACGTTTATTCGTACCTCACACATACAGTAAAAATCTAATTCTAATCTATCTAATCAAATTCTAGTTTAAAAGAAAAAATATTCTATTTTATCATTAAAGGAATGACAAGTTTGGTTCATAGGTAATGCTGTATAATTTTCCTTTCTAAACACGATGTTGCCATTTTGTTTATTTTTTTTTTTTTATTTATTTATTTATTCATAACAACAAAAAAATGTGTTGAATATTACATAATTCCAAAATAATATAAAAAAGAACTGTCACATGTATGCAAAAACAAATTATAAAGTAAAATATTGAGTCAAATTATATAAATATAATGTCATCAAATAAATCTAATGTCAATTGTCAGATATAATGTCAAATGTCAGATACCTATAGTCAAAAGTAATGTCAAATTTTAATACCTACTGTTAGAAATGTATTCAGTAGAATAGTATTGTTTTATAAATATTTACCTATTTTATATAATTTGACATGAAATCTGATACTGAGTATAAACATTTTTCCAACAAGAAGGTTTTTAAATTGTTTTTAAATAGGTGAGGGCTATATATTAATAATTTTGCTGCCCCAGAAAAATGCATGGTTTCGACCACAAGAGACTATGAGAATAAGCTGGTATTATTTATACTTCAAAATATTAAATATTACTGAATATTGGGTAAAAAACAAGTAAATGAAACACCCAAAATCACTTTATCAAAGAAATGCGATGTCAAACAGACACACATCCCCTTGCGGTGCAAATAAACGGTAATGGTTGGGGGTAGCCACCCCGTCGGAGGGCACATTAAATTTAAAATATTTTATCTTTAAAGTAAAAAGCATGTCCCGCCCGCGGCCACACGACGGCATTTGCCAGAATCTGCCTTCATTTTACAATGGAACAAACATATATAAATATATTGCTTCATTTTACTTACATATACGTTTTATATTTTGAAATACGTCTGGCTGCTGATGTGTTTAGGTAGATATTGTTTTGTTTTACAGACGCTACCAATCATTCTCTAGTTTTCGTTAATTATCTTTATTTAAACAATGAAAATTGGATGTTACAGCAATAAATAGTTGTTAGTAATTATGTTCTATAAAGTTTTCAGACGATGCCAAATGTAGATAACTAAAAAGCAATTTGTCGACTAAAACATATTTAAAGTAAAACAAGTCAAGTGCCATGAACATCGGTTTTTTTTCGGTTTGGTGATTTCATTTAGGTAGTTAAAAACTGACACGCCCTCTCGCTCCACTCTAGAGCGCGAAAAGTTATTTGATGATCTCCTACCTCAATAAAGGACACCTCGTCAGATGACCAAACCAAGCTTACATTTACTCAAGTCTCTAAAATAAAAGCGAAAACAAAGCGATCAATACCGACCAATTAAATGAAGAAGAAACTGAAAACATCTTTGAACTTAACTTTTAATAAACAAAACAACTTTCTTCAAACCAGCAGATCTTTTGATCATCCTAATAAATTCAATTGAACAGCAATAAGGCTGCTTCGTAACTTTACCGCTTCGAAATCTGAAGTTTTATTTCCCAAAATTAAATCAAGGACTCGGATTTATTGTCTCCGATAATGATGGATATCCTTCTTATATCCTTATTAATGTGAAAGTTTGTATTTTTGGATGTTTATTTATCAAGCCTTAATGAAACGGACTCAAAGAAAGATGGCGTAGATTGGGACTTAAATTAGTTTAATCAAGATGACTAATACTTAGTGATATATTACGGTACAGGTACCTACGATAGTTTATTTAGTATTATATACCTCATAGTGTGATCAGAACCAATCTACATCTATATCTACATAATATAATGAAGAAGTATAGTTTTTTTTTTTTTGATTTTCATTTTTTTTTTTGTTTGTAGGAGGTAATCTCTGAAAGTACTGGATCGATTGCTAAAATTTTTTGTTGCCAGTTCTAACTTCAATTCCTTAAGGGGATGCAACTGGACACACATTTTCAATGATTTTCAAATCCAAAAAACATGTATTTCCTGGAACAAGTTTTGTAAAATATTCGAGTGAATCATGGAATTACTGAATTCTAACAGAATTTTCTGGTATTTTCACTCTTTTTTCGCGTTGCCTTTTTGTCAAACATCACGTTGGATTGCGTTAGATGAAGTAACAAGCTTTTAAACCATGCTCAATGTTTACGATATGCGAGTGGAAAGGCAGCCACTTAACTATAGAATACAAATCGATACTTAAGTGGTTACTTTTACTTTTTTATAAACACTGGTTTTAAGGTATCCTTACTGGAGTCCAATTTATTGTTAAGGTTGTGTCATTGGCATTTTATCCAACCCTTCGGTGATTAGCAGGAGGCGCATTATGCACCCTCAGATTTACTTGACATGATACCGCATCCTGGTAACGGCAGTTTGTTATCAGTTGGATAACTTGTTTTTTTGTTAATCGTGCTGAGTAGGTTGGAAACAATCTGAATCAAAAGTTTGCATGTAAGCTAGCAGTGACAGAATCAAGAAACAAAGTATTTATTTCAAATTAGCTTTTGCCGTCACTCAGGAATAAAGCAGCTTTCTATCGGTGAAAAATTTTAGCAATCGGACCAGTACCTACTACCAGAGATTACAAACAAAAAAGCAAACTTAACCTCTTTATAATATTAGAGTAGATAAACCATTTACAGGTACGTTTGAATTGTCAAGAAGGCGGTCAGAAAAATGATGCTCATTCCAAATCATACGTATTTCGTAAGTTTTTCTTGAATTATGCACCTTTGACATAATATTTTCATCTAGGCAGAACATTTTGGCTACTAATGATTGAACAGATGTGTTTCCGAGAAGCTGAAAGACGTAATATTCCATGAATTCGGTGCTGCCGACATAAATCCGGCAATTTGTCAAGATTACTGTCTGAGAGACAAATTATTGCTCATTTACTTTGCGAGCTAATTTGGGAAAACAGCTGTTAGTGTTAACTGTTTTAGTAAGTTAAGAGCGACCAACTCGAGGTACATATTCATAAAACCATTCTTACGTGATACTCTTTCAGATATCTTGTGAATATTGTCTAGGCCTCTATGAAAATCAAAATTAGTGCAAAACCAGTCCAGTAGACCTCTGAAAATCTTCCATTTTACATGAACTTTGGTCCTCCATAATGTACTCATATATTAAAAATATAAAATAGTACATCCGTGGAAGCCTTGCACATTTAAAAGAGATTCTAACTGCAGAAAAAATTTTCGATCGAATTGTCAGATTCTGATTGACGACAATTTATTTTCCATAACTTTTAAGGGTTTAAAAAAAACCACGTAATTCCTGGAACAAGTTTTATGAAATATTCCAATAAATCACGGAATTCCAACAGAGTTTTCAGGCCTTGTCTCTCTTTTATCGCGTTGGATTGCGTTACATAAAGCAACCTAAGCTTTTAAACCATACTCGATATTGTCGATAGACGAGTGGAAAAGGACCATCTTAAGAGGATGATGAAACGAGTAAGTTGAGAGCAGTGGTGGCTCAGTGGTTACGGCCCCGACTTACAATTTGTAGGTCGCGGGTTCAAACCCTGCCAAGCGCATTACTTTGTGTAATTTATTTCATCATCACTCCTCTCAAAAACGATAAAGGAAAACTTCGTAAGGGAACCGGCATATCCTTGAAAAAAAAATCGGAGAAATGTGTATGGTAGATCATGCCCCATACACTCTCATAGAGAGAAGGCCTGAGTTCCAGCAGTGGGAACATTAAAAATATGATTTGACTGACTGATCAAGTGTTGCAAGGCTACTGCTGAGGAAGCGTTCTTCCTGATAGTTACCGACATACTGTGATAACAGGATGGGCTGCACCTTTCTGTTGTTTATTATCTCCGTTTTTATACGGAGGCGGATAAGTAATATAAATTTACGATTTGATATCTATTATGAAACATGTATATTAGCTTTTTGGTTATTGAGAATTCTTTTTTTAACCCTTCAGATACCGTCAATTAGAGACATAATAGTAAGACAATAGATGCGCGGCCACCGGTGGTCGCTTGGGGATTCATGAATTAAGGGATCGTATGTTTAAATAAATCCTCGACAGCTTAGCTATAGCTAGACCACCTGACTGTGACGTGTTCGCGGACGAATGGAAGGTCAGTATGTCTGGAGTTTTGTGAGATGAGTGTGTGAATTTTTATTATAATAATAATAAAAATTCACACACTCATCTCATCTTTTTGTATATACTTAGTCTTTAACTAATGTAATTGGCGGATAGCCGTTTTTGTTAAAGTAAAACCATAAATAAATAAATAGCGGAGCGTGTTAGACTTTTACTGCCTAAAACCCAACAGTAGTGCTACCGCGGTCCATTTTACGACCTAAACTGAAGTGTTAAAAGGATGGAGCTATATAGGGTGTATAGGTCTATCCCTCTTTCTCGCTCTCACGACTGACACACTATGTCAAAGACATTTAACACGTCATTTACGTCATGATAAGTCTGCTGCATTCTTTCGACTGCCATTTGCATAAGTTACTACGGTCACGGTAGCTTTTTCGAACAATTGTACAGAATATGCTAATTATCATTTCAGCCGATAGACGTCCACTGTTAGACATAGACCTCCCCCAAGTGTGGCGACACACGGGGTAGCCCTATGTCCATTGTGGCGACAATGAACGATTCTGTGCGTCTCGCATCTATCCCGCAACTTTTACCAGGTCGTCGGTCCTCCTTGTAGGAGGCCTTCCAATGCTGCGTCTTCCAGTACGCAGTTGCTACTCCAGAACCTTTCGACCTCTACGGCCATCTGTTCTGCGAGCAAGAGCCCCTTCCCATTGCCACCTTAGTTTGGCGATTCTTTGGGCTATGTTGGAAACCGTAGTTTTTCTGCGGATATCTTAATTTCAGATTCGATCATAACCCATAACCCTTTCCATTGTCCATTGAGTCATTTTAGAAATTATTGCCTGAACATAAAGACTGAATTAAATAAACTCAACTGTTACGTAGCTTATTAAACTGGTACACCAACATCGATATGTAAAGTGTCCAACTTATCCCAATGACCAACTTAACAACAAAAGATTCGCACATTATTCCGTGCATCTCCAGAAAACAATATTAATGCAGCGGAGGAATATTATTCCACAACTTGTCGGCCGCGCATTCAATCCAGCACTTTATCAAGATAACTGTCACCGTGAGTAATTTTCACTGATACACGGACGACGTTGATCAATCGATTTTTGTACTCGAATCGATGCCGCTCGGAATCGGATCGCGTCGAATCGAACTTTGGCGTAACGTGTTGATTTATTCGAGTGATCCGAGATGTTACTGCTTGTTCAAAGGTCACAGTTTCTTTATTTGTAGCTCATGTGGCTTATCTGAACGACAAATGTGTAAGATTCCGCGAAACTGGACGTGTGTTGTTTTATCGTTGGCCGTGTCATCGTAATTCGTGGTCTTTATGGGATCTTCCAACGGTTTCAACATTCGATTCACACGGTTTTGTGATGTGATTCATAATTTGTTCCTGATATCGTTAAAACTGGCCAAGTGTGAGTCGGACTCAAGCACAAAGGGTTCCGTACTATTATCTATACAACATTATATACTATAAGTAAGTATATAGGCAAAAAAATATTTATTTTATTTTAATTTGATTATTTATTTTTAAAGTAAATATAAAATTAAATATTCTGTGAATATTTCAAGCGTCTAACTGTTGCCGATATTAATATCGAACAAAAAACGGCAACAAAATCACATTCGTTGTATGGAAACCCCTCTTAAATATTTATTTTATACTGTTTTTTGTATATATTGTTTAAAACATCGACAGTCGTGAAAATTTCGACAGTCTAGCTAGCACAATTCATGAGATATAGTCTGGTGACAGACAGAAAGACAGTGAAGTTTTAGTAATAGGGTCCCGTTTTGGGACCCATTGGGTTCGGTAACCTTAAAAATTTACACATATACATACATACACAGTTAAAAGACAGAAGTGGACTTTGAGCATCCCCATTTTATCCCCACGCAATGCTTTCATCCCTCACCGAATCAAGCAAACACATAAACAAAACGCCCCTAATATGAAGCACAAACACACAAACCCTTTATAATCCTTAACGCTCAGCAGACGTATAATTACTAATTAAATAATTAATTACAAACGGTATCCTGTTCGGTGTAATTCGCAGCCGATTCGAGAATTGAACCCTTTCGCCCCCTCGGGTTCACTCGGGGCATTTGGTCCACTTCACTTGTTACAAAACAACTTAAAACGAGATGATTGAGGAGCCTATTGTTTTCATAATTACTTTTGATTTGAATGTCATTTTTCACTTGTTTGGTAGATCATTTGCTTTTAAGATTTGATAATTCTATGATTTCTAGGTCTCAAATTGTTAGTAGTCTTCTAGTACCCGATCCCCGATCAGCTATAGTATCAAATAATGGAGAACAATTTTATGACAGGCATTCGCAAAAATATTTACAGTGTGGTAACATAGGCATACTCCACCGTCAACCACATCGTCGCTTTACATCAGGTGATATAATGGTAAACCGCGATCCTGTCGTAAAAAAACACTAACAATTTTTGCGAGTTTCTTCAGCAATACATTTTGCAGGTGTTTGTCATAGACTTCTGCATCAATTGGGTAGAAATTTCAATTGCACCGTTTCCGATTTCGGTTCCGATAAAATTTAATTGGAACTGATATCGAAATTATAAACAATTTTATACTAGCCAAGTGGGGAACAACACTCTCCCGTGCCTTCGGTCGATTGACTCTACACTTGTTCTTTTGTTTCGTATCTGGAATGTTATGAATTCATTCTAAGTAGGTATATGAGTTTTTGATTACCTTCCGATTTTGGTTTTGTCTTCTGATTCCGACCAACCAAATTTAAAACTCTGGTTTTGAATTCGGTTCCGATATAATCACGTTTCATCCCTAGTACGATCTACCTCAGTAAATACTTTCCAAGGAATGTTATTATCGTTTTTTCTTCTACTCGCGAATTATGACGTAGATACCTACAACATCAAAAGAAACTCAATACATTTACTATGAATGTGCGGATTACTTTATTTTATATGTATTCGATTTCATTCTCTTTTGATGATTGGATTTTATTGGGTATGGCTGATTGGATGCTCTGGATTAGTTAGATCCTTAAACGCCAAGTTCAAACAGTGTAATCACCATTAACCCTGGAACACCAACCACCAGCAGTAAAATTATACTTAATAGTAAGTACTTCATTCTTATACTATAAAAGTGAAAGTGCGTGTGAGAATGTTTGTTACTCTTTTATGTTTAAACACCTGGTCAGATTTGGACGGTGCACTGTAATAGTGTCAGTAGACAAAACTGAACATGAATCCGGAAAAAAAACCGGAAGGTTGTTTCCACAAGATTTTTTTTCTGGAAACGACTCAAAAATTCGGCCTTTCCATAAAAACTGTCAAATCAAGTGTATAATTTTGTATGGAGATTTCCAATTTTCTTTTTCGGTTCCGGAAGAAAATCTTGAGGAAAGTTGTTCAGTTTTGTCTACTGAGCAAGCCCTTAAAGTTTGCGGAGACCTGTCTCTTACACCCTGTATAATATTCCACAACACGCCATCTAGTCCCAAACTAAGCAGAGTTTGTGCCATCTGTACTAGACAACTCAAAGTCAAAGTCAAAGTCAAAATATTTTATTTCATATAGGCCTACAAGGGCACTTATAAAACGTCAGAAGCTAGTGCACGGTTCGAAATTGGTCGTTTCCTATGGAGAAGAACCGGCAAGAAACTCCATGGTTACTCTTTTAAAAAAAAATGTGTTTATTACAATATTGATTGATTTATGTAAGAACAGTGTAGACCAGTCAACACTGTACACAAAAGCACAAAATTAATCATAATAAAATAAAAATATAGTAAGTTGTAATAGAAAGTTATCTAAGTGTTTGTGGATTATACAGTGTTCTCACATTCACATTCCAAAAAGAGACTATATAAATAATTACAACTGTTAACAAAATAAATTACTAACAAATTGAATGCAGTTGAAGTCTAAATAAAAAAATAAAAAATATTGCAAAAGCAATTCGTTAAAGGAAAAATAAATATATGTACATTAAAACAAAAGTGGAGCAGTTAATAGACACAATATTAATGATTTACCAGGGGGCCACATGTGCAGAGGCAGTCATTGCCAAACAAGCGTGTCTTCGACATAGTCTTTAACCTTGTAAAATGCTTTTTTGGTTAGGACACGCTTAATATGAGTTTTGAACTTTCCCTCACTAAGTTCAGTTACCGCCTTTGGCAGCTTGTTGTAAAAGCGTATGCTGTTTACTAGGAATGACTTGCTGGTCTTGGCTAATCTCCATTTGGGTAATACAATTTCGTGTTTACTACGCGTATTTTTGTTGTGAAAATCGCTTCTAATTTTAAAGAGTCCTAAGTTTTTACGAACATACAAAATGCATTCTAAGACATAAAGAGAAGGCAGAGTGAGAATGTCGATTTCTTTGAATTTATTTCTGAGGGACTCGCGAGGACCCATCCTATAAATAGCCCGGATAGCTCTCTTTTGCAATATGAAAATTGAGTCTACATCAGCTGCAGATCCCCACAGTAAAATGCCATAAGACATAATACTGTGGAAATAAGCATAGTAAACTAACCTAGCTGTGGCTACATCTGTCAATTGCCTTATTTTTCTAACTGCATATGCAGCTGAGCTTAATCTTCCCGAGAGAGTTCTAATATGAGCGCCCCACTGTAGTTTAGAATCGATAGTTAAACCTAAGAACACAGTGTCCGCAATAACATCAAGTTTTTTGCCATCAAGAATTAGACTGACGCCAACTTGAGGGACATTCGGTAATGAAAACTTTATACATTTAGTTTTATTCGCATTTAATAGGAGATTATTAGCTGCGAACCATTTCGAAAGAACAGCCAGACTTTCGTTAACACGCAAGACATCCCCATCTTTTCTATCTACTTTAAAAATAAGAGAGGTGTCATCAGCAAATAGAATTATATCGGATAAATTAGCCATCATATAAGGAAGGTCATTAATATAAACCAGAAAAAGGAAAGGGCCAAGAATTGAACCCTGAGGCACGCCCATCTTTACTAAAGATCCCGAGGACGTCGCCCCATTAATGGATACTTTTTGCTGCCTGTAAGATAAATAGGAAAAAACAAGATCAGCAGCTCGTCCACGAATTCCGTAATGATGTAATTTACAGATCAGAGTATTATGGTCAACACAGTCAAATGCTTTAGAGAGGTCACAGAATATGCCAATAGCATCCTGAGATTTCTCCCAGGATTCCAAAATGTGACTGATGAGTTTCACTCCTGCATCCGTCGTTGACCTTCCTTTCGTGAAGCCAAACTGATGACTATGCAAAATCCTATTAGAATTAAAATGAGACAACATCTGGTCGAGCATGATTTTTTCATAGATTTTACTCAATGCTGGAAGCACAGATATTGGTCTATAATTAGAAGGATCACTCTTACTACCTGATTTAAAAATTGGTACTACTTTACTATGTTTCATTAAATCAGGGAATGTACCACTGTCTATACATTGATTGAATATGCCTGTTAAGACAGGAGCAATTGAATCAATAATATCTCCGAGAACCTTAACAGATATACCCCATAAGTCTTCAGTGTTTTTTATGTTAAGTCTTTTGAATGTTTTTATAATTGTATCAACAGAGATACGCTTAAATTCAAAGGTTGGTATATCCTTGGTGAAATTTTCTTTCAAAAAAGATTCAGCTAACAAAGATGAAGATGGAAGAGATTTCGTAACTTCAATTGGGATGTTTGTGAAAAAGTTTACTAAGGTCTCGGCTATTTCAGACCTGTCTGTGATGACTTTACTATGAATTTTTAGCGACAATTCATTCCGATCTTGTTGGTTTGTCTTTCCAGTTTCCTTGTTTATCACCTTCCAGACAGCTTTTATTTTATTATTAGAGTTTCCGATTAACTGATAAACATACTTACATATTTCTAAATAAATACATATTAGATATAGATAAATTACACCCAGACACAAAACAGAATGATCGTGCACATCATACAAATATTTATCTTGGGTGGGAATCAAACCACGATCTCCGGCATAGCAGTCAGGGCCGCACTAACCACTTGGCCAACAAGGCAGTAAAAATCCTTTCTCAGAGTAAAAATAGAACATAAGGTATTTTTTATGCCAGGAGTGTGTTCCCTTCGGATCATTTTCTCCTTTCGCGCGGGTGAAGCCGCAGGCATAAGCTAGACATTCCCATTTACGACACCTATCTCAATAAACCCTCCTGCAACTGCTGTAGCAAATTACATCACTAGTTCACTACCGACATTAAGCAGCACTATAACCCTTTCAAAGACAGCGAGCTCCATACTACCCTCACATACGAAAACCCATCTACAATCGAACTTAACTAATCACATCTTCGCATTAACGCAGACAGCCCTCAGACCGCAGAGAGGGGAGAGGGGAGGAGGGGAGGGGGGAGGGGGTGCCCTTTGAGTTAACACCTCACTGCTCGATTATACGAATGCGAGTTTATGCGAGTTATTCGACGGTGGTACAGACACGGTAATGACGGCCCGTAATGAGGTGGGATTCGTAATGATATTAGTCGCGTTTTTTTTGGGTGTAAGTAATGATTTTTTTGGGTTTGAGAAGATTTTCCTTCTTTAATGTCTAAGGTTTTGGTCGCAGGGCAATCGTGAAATTAAAGTGATGGCATTTCTGTATGCTTAAGTTTTGAAACTCAAACCTACCAAAAAGTTTTGCAATGCTTCTTGCAGAATTCCTACTTCTCAAAGTGAAGAAAAACAATGGCATTAATAAGTGGTTCGCATATTGTATTTATCACTTTACATTATGCAAAGGGACGTTACTACATTAACCCTTCAGATACCGTCAATTAGAGACACAATAGTAAGACAATAGATGCGCGGCCACCGGTGGTCGCTTGGGGATTCATGAATTAACATTCGACGGGTGACAGGACAGAAAGGATTAAAAAAAATAATTAATGGACGGCAGAAAAATGATGATGATTTTCGACATTCAATGTTACAAAATGTCCTTGCAGTTCTATAAAAAAATATATTCTACTGTCTGCGAGCTCCAATTCTTCCCTATATCACGAATGAAATCACCAACCTAACCTATCTACTCTTAGACAAAAGCCTTCCCTCGATTGCACCACAGCACACAACACTCGGCCCTCCTCAAGCATATCGCTAGCTATCACAATGTTTGTTGGTAATGGCGCAAATGACATTTGTGCAAACGTCCCTTTGCAGCGAGCGGTAATGAGCAAGATTCTACTGATATACCTCGGAGCCTAATGGTATGACTTGTGTTATGGTTTCCATGTATTTTTATATTGCAAGGACCTATTTTTTCTGATGTACAATGTGCCGACACTTAACAGAGGTCCAAATCTAGGAGTGCACGTCTTTTGGCTGGAATGATGAAGTCTCTCTTGTATTTGTGATCAAGGCTCCATAATAAATATTACACATGTAAAAATCTGTTTGTTTGTTTGAACACACTTCTAAGTCTGAATGAAACTGCGTACATGGGGTAGGTCACATTGTTTGATACACGAGGAAATTTGTCACTGAAGCGCCGAGTGCTTCAGTGACAAACGTTTTTTTCATCAGTCTTTTCGACAGTTCATAAGGTTTTTTTTCGTCTATGGTGGCCGGAAATCGGGATCGTAATCCCGGCGGCGGCTGGGGCATTGCCCGATGCGGTCGGCTTCCTTCTTTGCTAGCATTACTGCTTCGCAGAAGGAGGCGGCCGCCTGCCATTCCTCCTCGCTCCGGACCATGGTCTCCTCACAAGCACATCTTCACCGTATCCACCGGACGTTCCGCACAGTGGCAACACCCGGGCGTCACTTCCGCACAAATCCGGTGCAGGAACCTCCCGAACTTACCATGTCTGGTGAAAACCTGCCTCATGCGGAAGGTGAGGACGCTGTGAGGTTTTTCCAGCCACGCCTCAAAGAGGGGACTTACCGCCTTAATTGTGGCGTGCCCAGGATTGATTGACCTGGCTTTTATTACAATTACAGAAATAAATTTAATACGTAAATATTTAACGACAGATCAATCATTAATGTTGATTGAGAATGGAACTGCCACTTTCGATATGAATGTTTAATAGTACTTCGTAATTAACACAAGTATTGATTGCATTGCGCCAGTTTTGAGGCATTGACTTATCTATTTTCCTAAAACATGCAATAGTGAAAAATCACATCATGTTTTGCATTTCTTAAGCACTAATAACTACAAGTGTTTAAGAGTAATTTCTTACTTAGTGACAGCACTTTTACATTGACGAACTGCCGCCCCAGATAAATATTGCAATTATAACTTTTTTATTTATTTATTTATTTATTTATTTGCCAGAATATAGGTACATACATGATGACATAGTAAAATAGTTTTAGATTCACTATATTCGACTTATCAGTCGTGCAAACATTTATTTAACATTTATTTAACATGCATTTATAATAATAATATCATTAGTTTCCATAAGTCACTTGTCATTACTCTATTAGTCATACATTCACAAATTAAAATTTAGAGTCCTGTATCAATCATATCAATTAGGCACGCAACTAAGTTGTTAAGACAGTTCATCAATTTATACAGTCAAATATGTCTGTGCTTTATGGTATAAAATTTACATGGACACTTTTGAAAAAATTCATCTAACGAATAAAAACACTCTTGCAACAACCACTTCCGCAACGCAACACAAAACTTATTAAAGGGTAGTTGAGTAATTGACCTCGGCAAAGCATTGTAGATTAGGGGAGCCATATAAACGCAGCTCCGCCGAAAAAGTTCTAATTTTGGGACGGGCATCTCGAAATCTAAATGTGTAGGTTTCCTTTTATTTGTGTTATCTTTCCGTTCAAATAATTTAAGATTGGACCTCACAAACCTGGCACCTTCATAAACATAAATGCACGGGACCGTCAATAGATTGTGCAACTTGAATATAGGCCTGCACGAGTCAGACCACTGCCTTTTGAACATTGCACGAATACACTTTTTTTGGGCGATGAAGATCTTCGCAATTTCGGAAGAATTTCCCCACACAACTATACCGTATCGTATCACTGAGCACACGTAAGCGTGATACACCATTAGTGCTGTCCGCAATGATGTAATATTTTTAATTCTTTTTAAGGCAAATACGAATTGATTGATTTTTTTTGAAATTATGTCGATGTGATTCTTCCAAGTAAAGTGTTCATCAAGTGTTACACCCAGGAACTTTGCATTACATACTTGTTCGATAATATTACTGTTAAGTGCAACATTAAGACGTGTACGTTTACTTTTAAATGTTTTGCAATGAAGCAGTTTCGTTTTGGAAATATTTAATTTTAGTTTATTAATATCTAACCATTGTATAATGTCATTTAGTGTTTCCTGAATTTCAATGTCAAAGTTTTGTACATTTTCACATTTAATAATAATTGTGGTATCATCGGCGAACAATACACACTGATGTTTTATTGACTGAGGCAAGTCATTTATATACAGAAGAAACAATAATGGCCCCAAGATACTCCCTTGTGGTACACCACAGCTATTAGTCTGTGCTTCAGAATCAAAATCTTCTAAAGTATTACTTAGTTTGTTTAATTTTGTTAACCTCGTTATCTGTTTTCTGTCAGTTAGATAAGATTGAAACCATTTTTGTGCTGGACCTCTGATACCGTATCTTTCAAGTTTTCCTAGAAGCCGCGCATGATCAACACGATCGAAGGCCTTACTTAGGTCTAAGAGCAGTGCACAGTTAGGTATTTTATTATTAATATTTATCATCATTGCTTTCACTAGCGTAAATATTGCCAAAGTCGTCGATTTATTTTGTCTAAACCCGTATTGCTGGTCAATAAGAATGCTGTGTTTATTAAGAAATTTTATCACTCGCCTGAACATGACTTTTTCAAAAATTTTTGATAAAATGGGAGTGAGAGCGATAGGTCGGTAATTGTCAACGTCTGATTTTGATCCTTTTTTGTATAGTGGCTTTATCAAAGACAGTTTGAGCCCATTAGGAAAGCAGCCCTGTTCTAAGGATAAATTGACAATGTAAGCCAATGGCGATGAAATATATTTAGCAATTTTTTTTACAAGCTCGGTTGTGATATTATCATACCCAGCCGATTTTGTGTTTTTTAAAGACATTATGATACGATATATTTCAGACTCGTCAGTGGGTTCCACAAATATACTTTTATCATTAGATTCTATGTTATGCATGTCATATGTTTATATCGTAAAATTTTGATTTGTAATGTCTGCTGATACTACCGATTCAGCCTCTAAATCATCATTTCAGATGAATACTGTTGGACACAGGCCTACTCCTAGTGTCGCCACAATGAACGGTCCAGTGCGTCTCGCTTCCATCTGATTCTTGCAACCTTTACCAGGCTAGCCTCTAAATATCTTGTTATTATCTTGATTATAAAAGTACTTTAGAAAACGCAGTCATATCCTTACATTTAGTACTAGGCTATGGGATGGTGGCCGGGACCAATAGGTTCTAGACCGGCGACCGTGTGCTTACTAGAAAAAGCTTTGAAAGGATTAAGGTAGACCTGATGAGAAATGGGACTTCACCGTATTCGAGAAACATAGAACATTATAATGACGAGGAAACGTAATAAACTATATCATCTAAAGTACTCTATGTCAACACAATCTAAACCTATTACTTCCTATCTTTAACCTCAAATTAATAATTGATAAACAAACCAAATCCTTACACATCATTACATGCGAGCACCTGCCGTCATTCTCAGGCGACATAGCACTCATTACCTCACTACGCAAGGGTCAAAAGACAGCTTATTCAGGTCATAGCGGGAACTAATAGCCCAAAGACGTTTTCAGAAATAATTCTTGGTGTGGGGCAGCTTTAAAAAAAAAACAATCTAAATTGACACAATCTAATCCTATTAATTCCCATCTGCCATCTCATATTGATGATTGATAAGTAAATCAAATCCTAGGAAACACATCATTTTATGGCGCCCACCTGTCTTCATTCCCAGACGCACTTATTACCTCGTTACAGAGTGTTAAAATACGGGTCATTTGAGTCATCGTGGTAATAAATGACCCGATGAATTTTTCAGATAATACATGATACAGAAATAATTCTTAGCTTTAAAAAAAGAAAATGCTGCAAATCACAGAATTGGTGCAATCTGATCCTTCTATTTCGCATCTTTCCCCCAAAGGAGGGTGCAAATCCTGGTCCCACCTTCCAATAGCTATGTGTGTTACATCGTTGGATAGGTATTTTTGAGCTCAATAAAAGTTACTATGGCACCAAGTTCCAAATCTTTGTCCGTTCAGAGTTATTCTTTAATAAACATGGTAGTTTTATCAGTAGCCAAGTAATGCTATTTTTACGTAATAATTTGTACTTACTTTATACACATAGTGTTGACGGTAACTAGCAAAGAAATGCACTTTTGGACTGGCCGTAGTTTTGAGCAATTCCAAGAGATGTTGGAACAAACTCCATCATTGAGCCAGAGATGTAAAAATCCTAGAACCGCTTTAGGTATCTTTCTAACAAAGCTGCGAACCGGTGACCCAAATGAGAGGCTCGCGACAGTATATTAATTGTTTTTATTAAAAAAAAAAAAAAAATATTCAATATGTCAAGACAAAACTTTGAGCGATTGATAGCCATAGCTCGTAAGTGTCTCACCAATGAGTATTAGGAGGTATGCGGTGTGTACAGAGTGTAAAGTCCCGCAAACCTCCATTGAAAAAGGAGGATCCTCTGACTAAAGAATAAAGAATAACTCTGAACGGACTAAGATTTGGAACTTGGCGCCAAAGTAACTTTTAATCAGCTTAAAAATACCTATCCAACGATGTAACACACGCGGCCATTGGAAGGTGGAACCAGATTTCATAGAAACTCTGGCATCATCCTTAATTATTGATAAATAAACTAAATCCTTAGAAACACATCATTACATAGCGAGCACCTGTCGTCATTCTCACACGACATAGCATCATTACCTCACAACGCAAGGGTTATTCGAGTCGCCGCGGTAGGGGTTAACAAATAGCCTGATGACATTTTCATGTAATATGACGGTATTGTAGGATGTAGTTATTAGGATTTATTGGTGGTTATGGGGTTGGTGTTAAGCTTGGTGTTTCAGAAGTTATGGTGTTCATTTTGTTCTGTTAGTAGGTGACAAAAGGGATATTGCATATTGTGTTTGGTAGGGGAGTTTCAGAGGTACAAATGGGTTCTTGATTTCTGTGTGTTTTTTAGCTGGGACATTAAAATGATTGTACCTACTACTTATTGGAACGCCACGTGGAAGTCTTCCCACATAACGGGCCGAACCTGGTGAAAGTTACGGGAATACGATGGATGCGATATATACAGGGCCGGTCTTTGTGGCAACGCTTGTGGGAAGCCTAAAGCAGTGAATTAGAGGTCGTCCGCCTCAAAAGATGAAGACTAAAATTACGTATCTAACATGGCTCTGGGGCCGAAAAATTTTCTTTTGACTCAGTCTCTAGAAAAACACTTTTCTTTTAAAGTTCCTATAAATCAAAAAAGCTTCCTTCTATGGAGCCAGTACTTCAAGAATCACTTTGCTTCAAGGGTTTATCGTTTTATTGCAGCTTGTATAACAACTGTTATGTCATGATTTACTGCGATCACTATCCATTTCATTACCTAACCACTGATGCCGAATAAAATATTCAAGAATTATATAGGTAGTCACTGTAACTACAGGTAGCAAATTCTTCTAAACATTTACACCACAAGCTCTTATCACACAATCTAACCCCGCGGCAATCCAATCAATAATAAATAAAGTCACATTAAAAAGAAAATGGCCGCCCACTCCGGCGCAGGTGACGGATCGCTTCCGACGCATGCGCTCGCGTGTCGGACTGTTGGCCAATCAATACGGAAATGTTGCCATACCTCTGATAAGATAGATACGAGGCATTAGTTATGCGTAATTGGGAGGGTTAATTGAATTAAGATGTAGTTTCGGGTTATTTTGATTGATACGAGTATGTAATATGTTTGTGTATTGGGCAATAGAGGAGGCACGAGCCACCATGAAAATTCTTGTGTTAGGGATGACAGGGGGGCGAAAATATTCGTATAATTAGTCGTATAATAAATGGTCGATGGAGCCGAAACCTTATGGGGTGGTGACTACGTTCAGAAGATGCTGCATTGGAATGCCTCCCACAAGGTAGACCGAGGACGGTAGCGCCGATCGTTGGGGCGGTACTTGGGAACCCATATAGCAGAAAATTATCCCAAGAGAACATACTTCCGGGATAAAAAGTATCCTATGTCCATTTCCAGGACATGGTCTATGTGTACCAAGTTTCATCAAAATCGGTTTTGCCATTTAGGCGTGAAGACGTAACAAACAAACAAATAAACAAACAAACTCACTTTCGCTTTAATATTAAGTAAGGATTGTAATAGAACTGAAGAGTTACCATGAAGTATTAAAATGTCAGCAAGAAAGAGTGATGGCTATGCAATACACCATTACACCCTATAGAGCTCCATTTCTTTAGCAGTTCAGTTTAAGTCGTAAGAACTCATGGTAGGATTTTTTTATTATTGATAGGCCACGTTTAACCACTATCTCCCCTGATGACTGCCAGTCAACGTCCTATTGCAGCGTCATAATTTCGATAATGACCATCTAGCCTACCCACCTTGTATTAAGTGTGCGGTCCCAGTATCGACTGTAAACAATCTATTTAATTTGAATAATAACCACTGGGAACATAATCTAACTCAGTCGTAATTACCGGCCAGGGTTGTCTCGCGCTATCTGTGGTCAAAGCACGGTTTATCTTGAAATGTTTCTGTTGACTGTATTATCTTAGAGCGAATAGGTTAGCTTGTAACTTGTCTTATCTTATACATATGTTGCAGAATAACATGTAAAGATAATTTTAAATAAAAAAATATCAAAAGCTTGATTTCAGTGAATTTCGTGATGACGATATGTCAACATCAAATATTTTCTTCTGCTCTGGGTGGAACGAGATTCAGTCTGAGTCGTCGGTGTTTTAGTGACCAAAAGCCACCTATATCAATTGCCCTTTGCGTTCCAGCACTCAGCTCCATAACACCCTCGCCTGCAGCTCAGGCGAATTCCACCTCAATCGCAATGACATACTTTTGCCATCCAAATGTACTGTTTCAAAATCGGTGACTTTGAGTAATCGGGGAACATATATAAAAAAACCAACTCAATAAAGGGTATTGACAGAAAGATAGTCAGACGGACGATCCTGTCAGGGTTCCGTATTTTACTTTTGAGGTACGGAACCCTAAAAAGATTCCAACGAATTGAGAACAACCTCTTTTTTTAAGTGAGTTAAAAACGACACTAATTTGATTTCCCAAGACAGTATCGTCCATTCCTCATCTCCCTGCCATGCTTAATTACGGTGTCGATCGCGAACTTGATTACAAGTTAATTGGCTGGCTGCGAATTCGGTCGCACCGCTCTCGGTACACGGGCGACCGCGCGACTGCTAATAACGACTAATCGCAGCGACCGGACACGTGCGTCACGCGCGCCCGCGGCGTTGCGATTAATTGAATTCGTGTAATTTGAGTCCGTGTATGAAACGTAATGCCTTGTTTGTTTATTGGTTGTAGATGATATACATCGCTGCGATTAATTTGTGGTCGTCTGGTGTAGCCTTTAGTGGTTTTGTGTCGGTATTTAGTCGCGTCGTCTCGAGTCTTGATGGAGTGTCGGGGTTTTACTTTACTCGCGTGAAATTAATATTGACGTCATTTATTTGTTATTATTTATAAGCCCCATTGAAATTTTCTTATTGAATAGGATTTGTTTATACATTTTTCTTTTCTCTTTTAAAAGAAACGTTACTGCACAGTAGGAAGTATTCCAGTATAGTGGATGCGCTCACAAACATGTAAACTCACATAGAGAAGACATCCAGACCTGGACATCTATCTGTAGGCTATCAAATATTTGCACCAGCGGTGATCGAACCCGTGACTCGCAGCGCAGCAGCGAAACCCCCGACCACTGAGCCAATCGTGCCTTACACATACCTATATTTTGAACTGTCATAAAACTCACCTGTGTCCTTTAGTCGTCCTTTGACTTTTAGGGCCACGATAAACTTTTTCAAATTTTCCTAGTCCTAATAGGCATCGGCCTTACTGGACCTTTTCAATATTCCTAATGTCTCTTGGAGGCGCGCGTGAAACAACGTGCCGTCGACTCAGGTGTCTTTACCAGACGCCCAGACGGCGACCTAACCATTGCTTTTCCTCCAAATGTCTGGTGAGGACCTGTGTTAATCGGAAAGTGAGGATGCCATGGCGCCTCTCTAGTATCTCCCCAGAGAAGGGTTAGCGAAAACTTACCACTCCGATTGTGTCGTGCCCAAAATATAAGGACTAGCTTTTGCCCGGACGGCTTCGCTCACGCTCTTCCCTACTCTACCCTACTCTACCCTACACTACTCTACACTACTCTAGACTACTCTACCCTACACTACTCTACACTACTCTAGACTACTCTACCCTACACTAATCTACACTACTCTAGACTACTCTACCCTACACTACTCTACACTACTCTAGACTACTCTACCCTACACTACTCTACACTACTCTAGACTACTCTACCCTACACTAATCTACACTACTCTAGACTACTCTACCCTACACTACTCTACACTACTCTAGACTACTCTACCCTACACTAATCTACACTACTCTAGACTACTCTACCCTACACTACTCTACACTACTCTAGACTACTCTACTCTACACTACTCTACACTACTCTACCCTACTTTACCCTACTCTACCCTACCAAACTTCACATAAACCATCTACTAAATAGTCCGATCAAATCATAAAAATTTGGTTTGGATATATGAGCCCGTTCTTGAGTTATAAAATAACAACGAAAAGTGGCATTGATTTATATATATATAGATATATCGAAATATAAATACAAATAATCTCTTTTAGTACCCAAACCTTTTGCCACAGGGCGTATACAACAGGACACAGGTAATTAGCAATAAATAACATGAACGTAGCCAGATAATTAACTAACACAGACTAAATAAATATCAGTAATCGATAAACATATTTCCCGCATAAACTCCGTGTATCAATACGTCCATAATTAACCGGTACATATTCGTTTAATTTGTTTAAGTAAATAAATAAAGTGCCGTAATTTATTTAATTTCTGTTAGTAATCACCGGAGCGAATGGACTCGTTCGTGAAATAATTGCATGCTAGGGCTGCTGTCAGTCATAACTAGATTTTCATATCTCGTATCGTATTTTATTTCAATGAGAAAAGCCATTACTTACTACCGGTAGTGTTTTTTTTTTCGGTGGGAAAAAATCATCTTATGACAACCCCCGCTCTTGGGTGGGGCTCAGATAGTGTCAGACTCTTACTGACTAAAAACCCACCCCGTTCTTTCTAGTCTCTTCATACCGGGGCTCGAGCTTCTTTTCAGATAACCCTCGCCCCAGTAGGCTTCGACCCAGCTGGGCCCCTCCTGTTGCTGACAACTCCATGAGGCGCGCGGGAACAGTGCGCGCCGTTGACGTCTTGGGCTCGGTCCGGACAGATACCGGACGATCGGACAGCAAGCTAACCTTGGCTCCGCTGACGCCATCCGCGAGCCCGCACAGATAGTTTAAAAGGGAGTTTAGAAATCTATCAAAAATGGAATTGCCAGGCGATATGCGTGGGACGGACGTCTCGATTTTAAGGGGTCTGGTCGTCCCGATTTACCCTTGATCGGGACGCCTATTTTTTCTCTAACCTCCTTAGACTATTATTTGTATACCTACAAACTATTTTTCTAGTTACTGACTCTGGTCTTCTTTCCAACTCCTAAAGTCGTCCCACCATAAGTAAAAGTCTGATACTCCTTCCGGCTCCGCTCTAGAGCGGGACTAAGTCATTGGACAACTTCCAACCGCAAATAAAAAAATGGGTAAAGTACAACCTTAGCTCGATGTAGAGAAATCGATGACCGAACATAAAACAACCCGCGCAACTAGTTTAATAAACCTGTTTTAAAATTTACTAATTCGCTCTCAATGTGAAGGACCCCAAACTCTAATAGTCTCTTTCACTACAAGCAGAATCCTCTACTCGAAAGACTTCCTCTTATTCACGGTCCTACAAAATTTTCCCGAAAACAGAGTATACCAACAAACAATGCCTGAAATATTACAAAATACTGAGAAAAGCCACAGAATGGCGCTGTGTTTTTACGGCGGACTCAATTAGGTGCGTTTACGAGATTTTTCAGTTTATTCCAGTGAGACCACACGCGCTCACTGCTGTAAGTTGTAAAGCTATTTACATGTTTTACTGTTTCGTGACTTCACGCTGTTTTTCAGGGAACGGAGAGAAACTGGGCAGTAGGTTTTAATTAAGATTAGGAGGTTCAGAGAAAGGGCAGGTCTAGGAACGATGTGACGAGTAAGAATCATCAAAGAATCAAAAGTGGTAAAGATTATTTCAAATATTTATTTCAAATAAGCTTTTTATTATTCAGCTTTTTTTATTTTTTTCAAATAAGCCACTTTTAAAATGTCTAGAAGTCAGTCAGTCAGAAAATTGATACTAATTGCACATTCCAAAAAAAAAAAAATTGAATACGAAAATTGATACGAAACAGCCAAGCGTTAATTTTAAGAGGTAAATTGAATGATTAGTACCTATCCTACAAATTCATCCGGGCGTCGAGAGTTGCAGGGTGATTCGCGGCTACCGGTGCGGACTTGTGGACGACGTACAATGGGTAGCTCGCTATCCGGCAATCACCGACCCCGAGCTGTCGACATTAAAAACAAACGTTAAAACTCTAAGCGTTTTAGTCAGTAAAAGTCTGACAGTTCACTCTAGAGCAGGAGAAGGCATTTGATAAACCCACCTCAAAAAAAAATCCTTCACATGTTTTGGGACAGATCACCTACCTACCTAGTCTTTCGGACTTATACTCGTGTAGAAACTGATACATAAAATACCGGTTGTTTACGAGAAAAATAAGATTAAATAAATTGCTTCTCTTAAAGAATAATGAAGCTAAGAGATTTCGTTTGTGTAATAAAACAAATCTTCCTCAGCACCGGCTTATAAGAACTTGAGAACTTATTATCCCAAGAAAGCTTTGGAAATATTCCGGGAAGAAGCCAGGGTAACTTACTTACTAACAACTAATCTCTTTTAAAGATAGTGCTTGAAAAGCTTATGAACTGTTTAAACTTAGACGTTTTCTCTTACACAGTAACACAGTTTTAGGCTGTAATTGGCAAATATATTGTAAAATAGTTTTTATTTTTTATTGATACTATATAAAATATAGCATATATCACTCAGGATTACAGCAGCTTTCTATCGATATAAAAATTTTAGCAATCGGACCAGTACTTTCGGAGATCCTACAAACCAAAAAAATATTTAAATCAAACTTTACCTCTTTATAATATTAGTATAGAAGTTTAGATAAACTAGTGCTTGACTGCGATCCCACCTAAAATTTGTGATGCACTCGTTGATGGTCAGACGCACCCGCACTAGTTTATTAAGAGCCTTGAAGACACCTAAATTATGACCGCACGGGAAGACGGCAGCAGGCTAATTGTTCCAGTCCTTCGAACGAGGCGAAACGCGTCCAAACCACAGAGGTTTCAACGACGTTACGGGTGGATACTCACCATACGCCAGGTTATCCGATAGTAGAAAGGAGATGGCAGAATCAAGTCATGCAATTCCCGCGCACAGAATGACAAAGCGTGAAAATTTGTATACAGTCCCTAACATAAATATCAGCCTTCTGATTTTATTGGCATGTAGATTGTAGGTACAAATTTTGTTAGCCATAGGGTTGTCAGATTGAGATACAATACTTACTTATTTGTAGAACTGTGAATGGATTTGTCATGATTGTGATCTAAGTAGGTTTTTGACAAATTATTTAATTTACCTATTCGTTAGTATTAGGAAAAGCAATAAAGGCTATTTTTATTTTATTTACGAGTATTTATTTATCCGTTAGTCAGTGTTTCTTAACTGCTTTCAAAAAAAAAGGAAAAGGTTCTAAATCCGACTGAATGTATTTTTCATAACTTCTTCATGAAGCAATCAAAAACAATTAATAAAATATTGATTGTTTCTTTATTCATATATCTTTAAAACTATATGAAAATCCGGAGCTAATCCTAAAAACTCTATGAATCATTTCAAAACTTTACTAAGATCTTGTTTCTATTACTCGTTGTTATCAAAATTTTGTAAATCTTAGAAACCGCAACACTTATACAGTAAACTTATTACCATAACGTTATCGTGAACGTTATACCACAACACGTTATAACGTTATTCCCGAGATAACATTATTACTTTTGTTACAGTCATGATACGCGAAGAAATTAACTGTTCCCCTGGGTTCTGCACTGCTATTGTTTATATTATCCTTATTGTTTCTTCTCCACGATATCGGAAAATTGGGTATTCGAAGTTTGTGAATATAATTCGGTTTCATTTGCTATTGTTTTCGTTATTGTCATGGATTCGGAAAACAACTATTGCCAATATCTTGGGACTTAAATCTGTGATATTGTTCGGTACAAAAGTTTTAATTGTTATTAGATCAAAGCAGAAAGTGTCGACAATGGAATACATAATTCATTTTAAGCGAGATTTTAGTTGGTAAAGTTTCGTCCTATCAAAGATAACCATTTCTTTAATACTCAATTTAATATTCAAGTCAAAATATTTTATTTACACATGAAATCTGTTGTTTTATGTTTATTATAAAGAGGTATTTTTTTTGTTTGTAAGGTTATCTCTGAAAATACTGGTCCGATTGCTAAAATGTTATCACCGATAAAAAGCTACTTTATTTCTGAGTGACATAGGCTATATTTTATGTACGCAAACAAAGCCACGGGCAAAAACTAGTACCAGATAAATTAGTCATCATGTAAGGAAGGTCATTAATACAAAGTAGAAAAAGAAAAGGGCCAAACATTGAGCCCAGAGGCACGCCCATTTTACCTAAATACCCCGAGGATGTCGGTCGCCTCATTAACGACTGCTTTTTGCTGCCTGTAAGATAATTAGGAAAAAAACAGAAGCAGCTTGTTCATGAATAGCGTAGTGGTGTAATTAACAGATCATGGTACATGGTCAACATAATCAAATGTTTTTGAAAATTCATAGAATAGGTAAATTTATTTCGGTAACATTTTAAAATGAAGGTAAACTGATGAGTTTCACTTCAGATTCAGATCTTTCTTTCGTAAAACCAAACTGATGACTAAGAAAAGTCCAATTAAACGATTATTTCACAGATTTAAGTTGTTGGAAGAACAACCTTATGGTCTATAATTAATCCAACTTGAAAATTCGTACTACTTTACACCAGGGAACATATCGCGCTGTCTATTAAATATGCCTGTTCGCAGAGAAGCAATTGTGTTAGTCATATTTTTAAGAACCTTAACCAGTCTTTAGCGCTTTTTTATGTTGACTTTTTTAAGGTTCTTAAAAATATGATTAACACAATTGCTTCTCTGCGAACAGGCATATTTAATAGACAGCGGACTTTTGAATGTTTTTTCTTAATTGTATGAGTTGAAATAGTTAATTTAATAATTTGAACTTATTAACCAAAAATGCCTTATTTAATTATTGATGTGCCACAGTTTATATTATAGAATTAAGATTTTTATACTACCATTTTAATTGCCAAAGAAATTAGAAAGTGTTCATCTAGGTTTTTATTCAGACACTGACTTTCTATTTCCAAATCATTTAACGTGTGTACATTTGAATGTACCCTCAGGCATTATAGATACTCGTATGATAGTAACATCAAATGCATCTTAAACAAAAAAGCATCAATGCCTCATTTCATTGAAGCATAGCGATCATATCGATATTAAAATGCATTAAAGCTGTACAATCTTTTATCTCTTTCTAACATCAATGATATCCAATATGTCTATCTCCTTCTCAAAAGCTGCAGTACAACTGGGAATTCCAACACTTTCTCCATTGACCTCCGCGCCGTCGGTCATTTGTCAAGACGTCTAGATACTCGTGTCTCTATTAAGGTGTATTGTGAGGATACCAGTTTTATTGCGGGTAAACGGTTGTAATATAAACATCTAATGATATTAGTTACGGCTTGTTAGCTTATTGATACACGGGATTAGAAGAAGAAATTAATTTTGAAGTAACGGAAGAGTTTTTTTATGTTCCGTATAAAGTTGCCATGACCAAATCAGCTTTAAACTGACACTATAGTAAATTCTATTTCGTTTTATAATTAATCGAGAAGACGGATTTTCCGAAGACGCGTCCCATTAAAAAAATACTTAATTGTAAAAAGAAAGCCTATTGATTTTGTATGCTATGTAGTTTCATCGAACTCATTGAGTTTTTGTTTGCTAGAAGTCCTGGTCTGATCGCAAAATCTTTCACTGATGCCTATCTACCTTACCACTGAATACCATAGTCCACTTTTCCTGTTAGATAGGCCACGCCGCCGGAAATAGTCAAAACACAAAGGCTTGCTATCGTGATTCAACAAAAATATACTTAGGATCATCTTATCGCCTCGCCTCCTGTTGCTGAAGGCGTATTGATATTATCATTCTGCTATACTTCGCAATGAATAAAATACAATAAGGTCATCTCTCGTACTAGCTTAGAGTAATATTTTTAACATTCACGGAATTTTATAAGTGGTAAATTCTTGAAGAATTGTGTGAAAAAGTTGCCGATTTGAACCTCAACTAAAGGAACAGTGTGGATTTTAGTTAGTAATAGTCTGATCCTCTCTCTTGTCTTTACACAGAGAAAAGTCAAAAGTCATTTAAAGATTTTCCACTCAAATAGTTTGTAATAATAGCACAGCATAAGCTTAATCAGCCTCAGGAAAAAGAATGGGCCGTTATCCACTACGCGGGCCCAGTGCGGGTTGATGAATGTCACATGTCTTCGAATTTTTGGTTCTAGGACATGCCGGTTTTCTCACGATGTTTTCTTTCACCGTTTTGAGAGCAGTGGTAATGAAATAAATTACACAAAGTAATGCGCCTGGCTGAGTTTGAACCCGCGACCTGCAATTCGTAAGTCGGCCTTTACCTCTCGGCAGCAATATGTTCTCAAATAAAGACAGTTTGTTTCGTTACAAATTTTTGTCACGCGGTTTACAGTCCTCGTCAAGACCATCTCAAAGAGTTCAAACACGAAGTTATCTTTGATCCCCCACCTAAAAACAAAAGGTACCAGTTTTCATTGCACAGTAACAGAACCCAATCGGTTTGACAAGTAGCTGCCGCTAATTTCCGTTCAATTTCTACTTCCGCTAATATATTAAAAATTAAGTACCTACGCCAATTAACTTTTGCATTTGTAGTGAAAGCTACACAGACGAGCTCAAATGAATTAGACAAGTGTTTTAATTCAATGATACATACGTACCTACCTACAGGCTAGGCAAATAATTAGCATTTATCAAAGTTTAATCAAGTTTCAGAGCCATTGATGTGAAAAAGATTGTCATAGAAAGTTGCAGTATTTGGCTTTACAAATGCACCTCTATTATTTACTAGCTTTTGCCCGCGGCTTCGTCTGCATACATAAAATATAGCCTATGTCACTCACGAATAAAGCAGCTTTCTATCGGTGAAATAATTTCAGCCACCGGACCAGTACTTTCAGAAATTACCTCCTACAAACAAAAAAACATACAAACAAACTTTCCCTTTTCCTTTCTCGCCCTTGGGCGGTGCGGCAGACAGTGTCAGACTCTTACTGACTAAAAAATCCGCAGCGTTTCTTCTTGCCTTTCATACCGGGGCCGAGCCTCCCTTTCGGAACTAGACCCTGGTCCCAGTAGGCTTCGACCCAGCTGGGCCCCTGTTGTGTTGCTGACAACTCCTTGAGGCGCGCGACTTTACCTCTTTGTTTATTATTATTATTACTAGCCCATATCGTTACACCTGCTGGGCAAAGGCCTCCCCCCATTTCTTCCAAATATCACGATTGCTTCTTTTATATTCCCTCTTAAATTATACTCAGATACAGAACAAATGACCATGCTCTACACACAAATATTTGCCTTGCGTGGGCATCGAACCCAGGACCTTCGTCATAGCAGTCAGACATCTAACCAATAGATATGTCTGTCGTCGGTTACAGAATATTGTGAATATGTAGCGTTAAATATTTTTTAAGTGGTTTGTGGTGTAACTGTTACAACTATTTTATAAAATTAAACAATTTACAGTTTAGAAAAAAAAAATTGTTGCGCCAGTGCCAGCCCTAACGATCAGAAAGATCGATCGACCACGAAAAGCCGAATCAGCTCAGCGCAATCAATTGAAACAATTTAAGCATTAAATACGGCAGCACGCCGCCACGGTACGCGAGTACGCCAGTACGCGCGTATCGGTACGCCGCAACCGCTGTGATTGATAACAGTACGCCGTATCAAATCGAATATCAATTGTATTCAAATCAATGTTGTGTTGACATGGGGTTGCTGTTAGTGTGATGTTATTGGGATAAAAATATATATTTAGAACCCGACTTTATACCTGATCTACGTAATGCTATAAAGCTAAGTTTGAGCTACACGAATACTGACAAATGCTTGCTCTGACTGAACAGGTCCACCTGTGTGGTTCTTTCTTTAAAAGACCATCTGAAACACGGTTTTTGTTTCAGTATTTCTTTTCAGGCTAGTCAGCTAGGACACACCGACCACATCGGACTGAAAAAAAAAATTACGTGTATAGTTTTTTTTTACAACCTATTTGCATAATAAACATCATAATATTTTCATATAAGTGTTGTAAACAAGCTAACATGCAAACTAACCACCGTGTCTAAATTACTTCTTTCAGTAACTACTTAATTATTTAGGTGTCTTCAAGGCTAGAGTGAATAGGCTCTTAATAAACTAGTGCACTTCACCATCAACAATTGCATCACTGCTTACCTTCAGGTGGGATCGCAGTCAAGCACTAGCTTTTGATAATAAAAAAAAACTAGCATTGCTCGTAATAGCTTCTGTGGGAAAAATCTTTATTAGTTTTCTTCTCAACTACAAAGAAAATAGTTACGTAAACGTGAGTCAATTCGAGACTCATAAATATTACGATAGACGTGTCTCGTGCGTTGTGGGCGTTTGTGTTTATCTATAATCTGCAGTCTTCTACAATTTTCCCACGACTGCTCAATTCATCTTCAATTCTGATGCGAAACAATAAAATTTTCAATTTTCTCCCATACGCTTGTCTATGGTAAATTGAATACCTTTTACGGCGCTATGAATGTGTTTACGATGTTACCATCCTGTTTCCGTTCCTGTTCCCACTCCGTGTCGGACACGTCCCGTTACGCCTAAACCATAAACATAGAGGAATGGACTGACCGTTCCACGGTCGGACCTGATCAATAAAAATTGAGAAAGACAAAGTAATCATGCGGTTAGGACCCTATTAACCCTTCAGATACCGTCAATTAGAGACACAATAGTAAGACAATAGATGCGCGGCCACCGGGTGTCGCTTGGGGATTCATGAATTAAATTCCTACCCTATTAACTAACCTGACCTAACCTAACCTTACTCCATGATCGCTTCTTTAAGTGACATACTTGCTTAAAAAAATACCTAATGCTTATAAAATACCTAAAAATTAATATTAACACAACCAAGTAAAAAAATAAAATAAAAATGTTATGACATTGTCTTTTGTCACCGGTCGCCAGTAGTTTATATTAAATAGCCCCCTGTAGGAAGAGGTTTTTTCTAGAATTCAGATTAATCCACATCACATGTTTTCAGTATCACCTTCGTTCCTCTAACCTAGAGAAAAGAGACAGGCATTGCATGTGTGAAAGATATGAAGCGAGTATATCGCTTCATCTCTTTCCAATGTATTTCAATTTTGTGCCGGTATATTCAGTCAGTCCATTCCTCTACGTTTATAGCCTGAACGGACGCTGTGCCAAGCATTATTTTCTGATTTTGTTGCGTTTTAGTATGATGAAGCCCTAATGAAGTACCTTTATGTTCCTAATTGTATTGCTTTAGAAACAAGCGGTTATGTTCAGTTAGTACTGTTTGTTTTGAGAGCTGTTTAATGTTCTAGCCACTTGTAATAGATTAGTTTCTTTAGCAGCTAATAACACTAAACTAAATTGCCTTGTGGAGCAAGACCATTTAACTGTCAGTGCTGGTTTGCATATGAATTCTTTCACGGCTTTTTTAGGTGCAGTGTACTTTGTAAACGGTAGTTGAAAAAACATTATGAAAAAAAAGATATTGATATACTGGCTACTGTCAGCGGCTTCGCTCGCGTCATAGTCATAGTCGGCCTTATAATGTTCCCACTGTTGGCCCAATGCGGGTTGGTCGATGTCACATGTCTTCGAATTTTTGGTTCTTAGGACATGCCGGTTTCCTCACGATGTTTTCGCTCGCGTGATATTACAAGGGAACAAACTCCCGGAATAAATATATGTGCTATTTCAGAATATGGTCTACTCGTGTACCAAGTTTCATCTAAATCTGTTCAGTCGTTCGAGTGTGCAGAAGTAATAAACATACTTACTTACAAATTCTTATCCATATAGGAAAGCTCCTTTTTTTCTTTGTGAGAAATCATTAAATTACATACTTTTCCTGTTCTGGGTGGAACGATACGGAGTACAAATCAGACTTTTATTGACTAAAATCCACCTGTGTTCCTTTTTTTGCCATTTGCGTTCCAGGGTCGCGGTAACGTGGGAATTGCATGACTTGACTCCGCCAATTCATTTCTACTATCCGAGGTACGGTGAGTTATTGTTTTGGTACCTTACGTTATTGAAACCTCTACGGTCCGGAATAAGGGTTTCACCTCGTCTTATACCGCGTACGTCGAAGCTTCCTGTCCGATTATAATTTTGGTGTCTTCAAGGCTGGAGTGAATACGCTCTTAATAAATTAGTGCGCCTCACCATCAACGATAGCATCACTGCTTACCATCAGGTGGGATCGCCGACAAGCACTAGTTTATATCGACTTTAAATAAAATTGCCGCATTAGCAGCAGGCATCGGCTCTAGTTATACTCCCCATACACTTCCTGACGCTTTCTGTCACCACATATTCGCTTGTTTGGACTGAACCAAGGCCGTAATAGGAAATAGTATGCAATATTAAATTTCTTCCTTTAAAATCGTCGATACAAAGTCCATGTATCACCTCCTCACCAGATGCATTTTCCTTGCATCTCACACAAGTAAGTCACAGTCTCACAGACGTACAGGCGAGCACTAAATCTATTTAAAGCTTTCCCGCGCGCCTGTACTTTACGACCTCGTAACGTCGCGCGTTCACCTGCCCGCCCGTGTACACCCGCGGACATTAGTGGTTCCTCCTTTTTTTGGGGGGAATCTTTTGTACGCTTATTTTTTTAATAACGTTTTTTTGCACTTCCCATGTTTTCTCTTCATCACCCTTGGTTGACTGGTAGAGAATGTCAGAGTCATTAAGTCCACCTTTATACTTTTCATCATCTTCATTCTTTTAGCCGAAAGACATCCTTTGACCCCCCTCCCCCCCAAATGTCACTAAAATGACCGGTCCTATGCGTTTCGAATCCATCGAATTCCGCAACCCTCACCAGGTTTTCGGTCTTTGCGTGAGGCCTTCCAACGCTACGTCTTCCGTTTGTACCTTTGTGTTACAATTTTTTGTTTATAAATAAATGAGTTTTGATCTTTGTTGGTGTTATTGTAATTGTCACTTATTACAAGGGATTTATTTTCGTGATGACTCTTGATGATGATTCTTGATTTCTCTAGCTAAGTAAAAAAGGACTCTGCTCCCAAAATGTTCCACTTACTGTGGCCCTGGAATGCAAAACGCTACTTAAAGAACACACGTGGATTTTATTTCTATTTTAATCAGTAAAAGTCTGACACTACCTCGAGAGGTAAAAGATCGCAGAGCGGGAGTAATCATCAAACATTTTTTTTTTTGATCTTGACCTCTAGAAAAATTAAGGATTGCTACTTTACGTTATTTTAATTAATTACCTTTGCCAAATTTTTTTACTACTGTACCAAAACAAGGAATTAATTCTAATGACTAAGTTAAGCTTATTATTGCAACAACCATAAATTAAATTGATAAAAATCTCAACATCTTCGCCTTTATCTTTCCCAGTGTAAATTCATCCTGCGTAAGCTCATCACACTATTTAAACAATTCGCAATATCCACTACACATAAATCTAATACTCTTTACCTAGTTCCATGTCACTTAAATCAAATTCAATTCCTTCAAAGCTCATAACTAACAAAGCTGCGCCCCGCGATAGCATCAACCGTCGATTATCGCCGTAATCAGCGCCCTGCATAATGAAATTATCGCGTTAGCACTTGTGCGCGCGACTGTACGTTAGCACCTTGCCCACGCGCTGAGCGCCGCCGACAAATAAACACTAGTGCACGCTGGGAGGTGGGATTGCAGTGTTAGCGATTAGCGGGGAATACATCCTAAAAAGTCGAACCTACTACAACCTATCAGTGCCATACTAATGAATTGACTGCAAATATCATGAATTTTCTTTTCGTTTGTATTTTTGTATAATCTATAATATCTATCAGTATATCAAAGTAGTTTAATAAAACACACTATAGTCCAGATAATAGATTTTTTTTCTTGTATTATAGTTAAATACTAAGGTTCTTAGGTAAATTCTTGTATTTATGTGAAACTTTCGTATTGTAGTCTTATTATTATTATTATTTTTGAAGAAAAGGGGCTATGCATCTCCCATAGTGTAGGAGATGTAGTCACTGCGACCTAAAAGATCTATTGTGACTCGCCACCTTGTTAGAGTAACTCTTTTAGCCGGGAGGCTTCCAGGAAGTCTAGAATACTCCTAGCTTTGAGAGTTTTAATCTCCTCCGGGCGAATAATGTGTCGACCCAGATGGATACTCCGTTTGTGGATAAGGGGCCCACATTCACACAACAGGTGCTTAGGCGTCTCCCTCTCCTGATTACAGTACCTGCAAACATCAGTGTCACTCAGTTTCATGTGAAATTGGTGCCTGTTTAATTTGCAGTGCCCGGTTAAGGCGCGGGCTATCGCACAAATGTTCGTCCTGCTAAGCTCAAGAAGCTCGGCAGTTCGTTTCTGTGAGTAGCCTTCTATTAGAGATTTGGCGTGTAGCAGTCCTGGTTGTAACAACCAGTGCTTTTTTGAATCGCCAAATAGGTTGCCCTTAAGGGTCTGCATGGCCTGGTTCTTTGAGATACCACAGAAAGGTTCTGGTCCTATCTGATGACCCTGAGCCCCAGTCCTTGCAAGTTCGTCGGCTTTTTCATTGCCAGTAATTCCAGAATGACCCGGTACCCATCTCAGAATAACTTTATTCCTTTGCCCCAGGTCATTTAGTTTGTTAACGCAGTCTTTTACCAGTTTCGAATTTATTGTATTCGAGTTCAAGGCGTTAAGAGCTGCCTGGCTATCTGAGTAAATCAGAATTAATTGATTTATGTAGTTTCGTTGACGGTTGGCTTCCGCACATTCTATAATGGCGTATACCTCCGCTTGGAATATGGTGGCATATTTACCCAGATTCAAGCTTTTGCTGAATTTCGGGCTAATGCCAAATATTCCACATCCTACATTCTCACCCATTTTGGATCCGTCTGTAAACCAGATCAGGCTTCCAGCCTTGCAAGTAATGAGGTTGCTTGCCCAATCCTCTCTGCTCGGCAGTTCCACTGTGTAATTTCTTGTGAAGCTACACTGTGGAAGCATGACGTCTGTTGTCATAGCTAGCTGATCGTGTTCAAGCACTGATTCGTGTAGCGATCTCAGTGCTTGAGAGCGCCAGTTTACTTTGCCAGTGCTGTTTATTCTATACATGCCCGCTTTCGCAATTAATAGATGAAGTGGCGGAAGGTTAAGCAGGGCATTTAGAGCAGCTCCTGGGGTTGTAGACATGGCGCCTGTTGATATAATGCATGCAAGTCTCTGCAAACCATTAAGTTTGTTAATGACTGTCACTTGGGATGTTTTCCTCCACCATACTACGCAGGCATACGTTATTATCGGCCTGACTATGGCGGTGTACAACCACAGGGCGATTTTAGGGTTTAGGCCCCATTTCGTCCCTGCTAAGCGACAGCATATTCCTAAAGCTATTTTAGCCTTTTGAATCACATTATTAATGTGAGTGTTCCAGGTCAGTCTCTGGTCGATAGTTACGCCCAGGTACTTGACCTCATTGGAGAATGGTATGCGAGTCCCCTTTACAGTGGGCGTTACAAGTTTGTCCAACTTTCGCTTCCTAGTAAAGGGGACTATTGTTGTTTTACTCGGGTTAACCGATAAATTGTTCTCTGTGCACCATGTGTTTATAACGTTCAGAGATCTTTGCAGTATAGATGATACCGTGCTGTGACAGGGGCCGATAACACAAGCCACCACATCGTCAGCATAACTGTGTACATCTAAGTCTCTTTTAAAGGCTTCAACCAGCAATTGGTCAACAACGAGTAGCCATAGAAGTGGCGATAGAACGCCTCCTTGTGGGCACCCTTTAGTTGTTTTGAAGCTTTTTGTAGTTCCGTGTAAGGTAACACTGATAGTTCTGTTGAGGAGCATGAATTCGATCCAACGAGTAGTTGTCTCGTCAATCCCTTTCGCCTTCATTCCCTTGGAAAGGGCGTCTATGGTGACGTTGTCGAAAGCTCCTTCAATATCAAGGAAAGCACATAGGGCTATCTGTTTATCTTCCAAAGCCCTTTCGATCCTGTCTGTTAGTTCTAACAGAGCAGTTTCTGTGGATTTTCCTTTTTGGTAAGCATGTTGCTTCGGATGCAGAGGGTTAGCCCTTAATGGTCCATCCCTGATGCATTCGTCTATAACCTTTTCCATACTCTTGAGTAGGAAGGAGGTAAGGCTTATTGGTCTGAAGGACTTTGGTTGAGAGTAGTCTTTCTTACCAGCCTTTGGGATAAAACAGACTTTAACTGTAGTCCATTTCTCAGGTATATATCCCCAGGCAAAGCTTGCTCTGAAGATTTTGATTAAGATAGGGATGAGTATAGTCTTCCCTTGCTGCAGGAGAGCTGGGAAGATATCGTCATCACCTGCAGACTTAATCGGCTTGAATGAGTCTATAGCCCATTCTACCTTGTTTGGTCTAAAGTACCTCGCCGCTCTTCTCCAGTCTTCATTTGTAGGCCTGGAGAGGCGGATATGAGGTGAATATGGTACGATGATGTCTTGTGCCATCACCGAGCCAGGGAAGTGTGTTGACGCCAAAAGTTTCAGGGTTTCCTCCGCTGATGCAGTGAAGGCACCGTCTGGTTTCTTTAAGAGTCCCAGTTGATTCGTAGGCGATTTGGATAAGACTTTATGGATTCTGGCTCCTTGAGGGACTTTAGTAATCTCCTCGCAGAACTTCCTCCATGAAAGTCTTTTCGCCTTTCGGATTTCTTTATTATAGGTAGTTAAAGCTTTCCGATACCGATCCCAGTCGTCAGTCGATTTAGCCTTATTGAACAACCTACGTGATTCCTCCCTTAAAACATCGAGCCTTTTGTTCCACCATGTCACTTTTCTGTCCCTCACAGTTCTTAGAGGACAGCTCTCTTGGTAAGAGGCTGTAATGGCTTCAGTAACTTGAGTGACAGCATAGTCCAATGTTTCAGGGGAGCGTATGGTTTTAGGGACGTCTAGGAGTCTCTCCTGGAGCTTTCGTCTGTACAAGTCCCAGTCCGTGGTTTTCGCATCCCTAAAAGTGATAGTTCCGCAAATGTTGGATGTATTCAAAGCGAATTCAATAAGTCGATGATCAGACATAGATGGTTCATCACTGACATGCCAATTGGTTATCAGCCTGGCAGTGTGAATAGTAGCGAGAGTTACATCAAGAACTTCCTTCCTCGATTTAGTTACAAAGGTCGGTTTACATCCCTCATTAACTATTTGGAGGCGGTTAGTTAGTACAAAATCATGAAGCAACTCACCTCTATCGTTGATGTCAGTGCTGCCCCAGTTGGTATGGTGGGCGTTGGCGTCACACCCAATGAGAAGCTCGGCATTGTTGGCATAGGCGTACTCTACTACCTTTGCAAGCTCCTCGGATGGGTCGGTTTTCGTCCCGTCCAGGTATGCCGAGCACACGATGAGGCGTCCATTTCCGCTCTTGACATTGACATAAGCTGCAATCAGGTCATCGCTGCACAGGCCTGGTATGCATAAGAAATCAATATTATTATTGAAAAGTATACACGCTCTTGGTTTGACTCCACCGATATGATGAGCGACCTTACCTGCAGAGCCCAGTCCAGACACCGTGTTAGTATTAGCCAGCCACGGTTCCTGGATAAGAGCGATGTGAAGGTTCTTTTGTGTGAAGAGTTTTTCCAGAACAGCCGTGGCTGCTCTGGCGTGATGCAGGTTTATCTGCACCACTTGTGTGTTTATGTGTGTCTGTGTTATGGTGTGTTTGTGTTGTGTTAGTGTTATGTGTTTGTGTGGGTGGGTTAAGCGGCGTTATTCGACCTGCTTGGCTTCGAGGCTTTAGGGCAGCCCTGAGGTTTGGCCGGTCGGCTCGCCGCTACCGATCGATTGGGACGGTTAGCCCCTTTCGTCGGTGGTGCCCCGAGGGGGCGGTTCCTGACGCCCTGGCCTCCGGGTTTCGGCTTAGCGTTTTGCCGCTTTGCCGTTTTACCAGAGACCCGGTCGCTCGGCCCCGCCTTAGGAGCGTGTTGAGCAGATGGCGAAAACCTTGCGCCAGATTGGCTAGTCCCTGCCACCTGCTCAGCCTTCGCTGGCGTATTATCGCCGCGAATGCGTATTAGGACTTTACGAAAGCCTAATTGCGGCCTGCAGTCTAGTTTGCGCAAGGCTTCTATGGAGGCATCATCGATAGAAAGGGCGGTCGTGATTCCGTCCCCTTCTTTCTTGACGCTCAGCACCTTCCACAATCCAGTCTGCAGGTCGTTTTGTTTTTCCAAGAGATTAAGGGCATCTCTTGGAGTTTTGATGACATCTTCTGTCTTAAAGTGGAGGATCCCAACCTTGGCTTTTGGCAGGTCCTTCTCGTTAATGAGCGAGAGTTCCGCCTCTGGCCACGGCTTTAGTGTCCCCACTTTTTCTTCAAGCCATTTCAGGCTGTAGTCGTTTTTGATTACGACTTGCAGCCATCCTGGCTTGAAAGTGCAACCCTCGATTCGAATTTTGAATTCGGGGGCTTTGGGCATAGGGGCGTTAAGAATCGCCCTCAATATGTCCTTAGAAAGGAGCCCCAATTGCACGTTCGACATGGGCTCTCTATTACGGATTCCCACTCGGACGTTGGTTAGGGCGTCCTTAAAAGACACAACGCTTGTCCCAGGCGGTGGTCCGACCTGAGCTGCGGACGTCTCGTCAGGGATCATTGGAATTGGCCCTGACTTTTCGTCCACACGCGTTGTCTTTTTGGCATGATCTTTCGGCGACTCGTCCTCGGATCGAAATCGTTTTACCGGCCTCTTCCCCGATGACGTATCGGCCACCAGATCAGTCAAAGGAGCACGCGCACTCGCCCACTGCTCCGTGACCAGCTTGTAGGCCTCAATGGAGTCCATACCGCCAGCCTTGAGGCGCCGCAGGCGCTTACGCGCGGCTCCTGGCAACCGTCGTTTCCTGGGGCTAAAGTCAGTTCCCAACGGCACTTCCGAGTCCATCTCAGTAGGCCTCGTGCCATCGTTTGCCGACTCCAGCTCAGGAGGGTTGAGTTCGGTGTCTAAGGTGACTTGGGAGTCTCCCTCAGAACCGAGTAAGAGAGTAGTCAGATCAGGTATTGACCCAATAAGACTACTCGAGGGTTCCGGACGTTCATCATCGTCCTGAGATGTTTTTGTATAAAACTGTGAATCCATACAGTTCCCACGAGTAGCTAGGGAAATAAATAGTCCACCCCGGCAGAGCCCCGCTTGCCCGGGTAAGGCAAAATTTACTACCCCAGGATTGCCATCTCGCTGGGGAGACACCGATAAGAACCAAGCTCCCCCTTGGCCACGCATCCCTCGGCTCGGTACGAATGACACCTTGGATTGGGATTCGCCAGGCGGTTTCGGTTACGTCTAATTCTGATGGAATTAGACCAAAAACGGGGTGGCAACCTCGAGAAGGTGGATCCGCCTGACTTGCCTTGAGGATCTTCACGACAGTAGCGCTCTCCCTCAAGACCCCGCCACCTTATCGCCTCTGAGGGAGGTGATAAGGTAGGCCTGCATCTATACTACCAAGCAAAGCAAAAGCAAAGCATGTCGTTGTGCAACCGCAAAAGCATACATACAGACCCTCCCCAGCTTTGCAGCAGATTGTAGTCTTAATCTGACAACACTTATTTAACAAGTTATTGGCATTAGTCTCAATAGACTGAGAAATCGCAATATCGATTTGAATTTTAACGTTATTTATAACTAAAATTGGCTAAAGTGTTGCTGGTTGCAAAACTAGCAGCTTCTCAAAAAAAAAAAAACAAATTAAGAATAAATATATAATGGCCTCCAAAACTGTGTCTGAATTATTTTAACGAATGCCTGTCAGTATTACACACATGTTGTGTCATTTTTTTTTTAAACAAAGAAGGTTTACGTAGAATTTAAATAAAACATACAATTTAATTTCCAAAAATAATGAAATAAAATAAATAAAAACACAGGTAGGCTGTATGTTTATGTAATATACTAGATCGTGACGTTGATGAGGATAAACGGTCCAATTTTTTAATCTGAACTAATATTATAATAAAGACGAAGTATTAATGTTTTTGTTGAATAAACTTAAAAACTACTGGACCGATTTTATGCAGAGTTTATCACTGAGTGATAGAAGCATGTAATATTATAATATCGCATGTACCTACACGTTCACGCAGGCGAAGCTACTAGAAAAACAGGTCCAGGATCACAGATTTGTCAAAAAGTATTCAGGATTTAAATTCTCCATCGTTCGTTACTTTCATCTAACAAAACTCATCTCTATAAATTCGAATCAAACCCAAGCCCCCCCTCTATCAGTGCGACCACACTAGTGTTGTACAATGTCGGACGCTACGCTCCGAATACTAACGGTGTCCGAGGCACACAGGAACACGACCCTATCGCGTTACACTGACAATCGCCTACATCACACCTCTAGCTTCTCCTACGAGAGTGATACATCGACAACTCTTGCGCAGCTTCCTTGAGCAATAACTAGTGTAGTTCGTTGATCTACATGGCGATTTAGATAAAGGTTGGAGATCGAAATGATAGACTGGTTTTGGTTAGTGGAAATAGTGCATTTTGATGCAAGTGCAGAAAGTTTGTCATTGCGACCGAGACGGAATCCGCCCGAGCCGCAGGTGAGGGTGTTAAGGAGCCGAGAGCTGCAGTGATTTTGCACGTTTATCAAACGCCTTTTTTTCAATACACTTACTTGTGTTATGGAGCCGAGGACTGCAGTACATTTTTTTTAATTTATTTAAGATTTATATAGTGTTAGTAATAATTTTATTAGTAACACATCAAAATAATCATTGGTGCAGCTGAGATACCAGACCAACGATTTACAACACGGCAGTCATCATGTGGATGATGACAGCATGTGGCAGGCATGTGGATGAGAAAGTGAGGCTAAAGAAAAGATGGATGGATTATATGGAGAGTCATACGAAAGAAAAGGGAGTTATTGAGAGCATAACGGGTGACAGGACAGAATGGAAGAAAATACGTGTTGTGCCAACTCCAAATAACACGGGAAAAGGGCAGGAAAATGATGATGATGAATCCGGCCTGTCAGCAATCATGCCCAGGATGCTGCTGAAACAAGCCTCACCCTGCTGCCTCAAGGAGCTGTCAGCAACAGCAGGGGCCCAGCTGGGTCGAAGCCTACTGGGGCCAGAGTTAATTCGAAAGATAACTCAGCCCCGGTACAAAAGGCAACGAAGGAACAGGAGTAGGTTTATAGCCAGTAAAAGTCTGACTCTATCTCCCGCTCCGCCCAAGAGCGGGGGACGTTGTTAGATAATTTTCTCACCGGAAAAAAAGGCCTACACCCTGAGCACCAAGTACGCACATCTTTTACTATGCTCAAGTAGTATCTATGATAGTTACCGTCACAATAATTTAAAGCTAATTACCACCCGCCTATCCTTGAACCCCCTAACAGCTTATTACCGTAATATCAGCTTATTACAGCAGCTTGTGTTATGAGCCCAGCCGTGATTACAGCTCGGTGGAACAATTGCCGCCAGTTCAAGTTTCTGGCCTCGTAATCGTGTTGGCTTTGATTGAAACATTGCTGTGGGCACTTAACAGGTTGGTTCAATGGCTGTGAATTTAGAAACGTTCCTGGAAATTTTTGTTTATTTTTTGATGATTTTTAGGGTTCCGTAACCAAAGGATAAAAACGGGACCCTATTACTAAGACTTCGCTGTCTCTGCGTCCGTCTGTCCGTCTGCCACCAGGCTGTATCTCAAGAACCGCGATAGCTAGAGCTGAAATTTTCAGAAATTATGTATTTCTGTTGCCGCTATAAAACAACAAATACCAAATAACACGCTATAACAACCAATATTTAAGGGGGGCTAGGCACTAGAAGTAACCTTATTCAAAGTCAAAGTCAAAGTCAAAGTCAAAATATTTTATTTCACATAGGCCTACATGGGCACTTATAAAACGTCAGAAGCTAGTGCACGGTTCCAAATTGGTCGTTTCCTATGGAGAAGAACCGGCAAGAAACTCCATGGTTACTCTTTTAAAAAATGTGTTTATTACAATATTCATTGATTTATGTAAGAACAGTGTAGACCACTCAACACTGTACACAAAAGCACAAAATTAATCATAATAAAATAAAAAAAGTAAGTCGTAATAGAAAGTTATCTAAGTGTTTGTGGATTATGCAGTGTTCTCACATTCACATTCCAAAAAGAGGCTACATAAAAAAGCAGGAAAATTTTAAATAATTACAACTGTTAACATAATAAATTACTAACAAATTTAATGCAGTTGAAGTCTAAATAATAAAAAAAAAAATAAGATATTGCAAAAGCAATGCGTTAAAAAAAGGAAAAATAAATATATATAAATTAAAACAAAGGTGGAGCAGTCAATAGACACAATATTAATGATTTGCCAGGGGGCTACATGTGCAGAGGCAGTCATTGCCAAACAAGCGTGTCTTCGACATAGTCTTTAACCTTGTAATATGCTTTTTTGGTTAGGACACGCTTAATATGAGTTTTGAACTTTCCCTCACTAAGTTCAGTTACCACCTTTGGCAGCTTGTTGTAAAAGCGTATGCTGTTTACTAGGAATGACTTGCTCGTCTTAGCTAATCTCCATTTGGGTAATACAATTTCGTGTTTTATTTTTATATATTTATTCATTCTTGACTTAAAGACTCCCAAGTTATAGCTAACATGAAACAGACTCCGGCAGGGATTTCAACCTTTTTTCGATGTTGGAGTCTATAGACATTATTTTTAATAATAGTATCAAAACACCAAGTGGGATCGCAGTCAATACTATCCCACCTGATGGTAAGTAGTGATGTCTTCGAAGGACTTACTGCAACTTACACAAAAAAGTACAACTGAAGTTTGGTCAATAAAAGTCTGATCTACTGCCCACCCCACCCAGAGCGGGAGAAGTTTTTTAAAGATTTCCCACGTTAAAAAATCCAAAAAAAAAGCAAGCAATAAAAATATTATTCTTCTTTCAACTGAATCCAAATATTAATAAACTGCACCCTCCCAATACTCAATTCTCCTGCCGCGTGTGGACTTAACCCCGGGGCACACAGTGGTAAAACACACATAATTTACCTCTGTCTGTCTGTCTGTGCCCCCTGTGCCCTGTGTACACACGGCCTAACGAAGCCGTGACTCGATTACCGAACAGTGAGCACCTTAATTCCGTTACCTTTTGATTTACCAAAGAAAAAAATATGTTTTTAAGTTAGTATGTAGTGAGGATTCGAATGTAAATACTACGCAGTTTTTTTAAGAGGGCCTTTCCTGGTCCGTCTATCTTCAACGTTTTCTTAAGAGGGCCTTTCCCGGTCCGTCTATCGTCTAAGTTTTTCGACCATGCTGGTTGAAAAGCTTATTGTTTGATCCAAAGGCAACGCGAAAAAAAGAGAGATCGGCTGATCGCTCGGTCAGCATTCGGTAACTTTCGTCCCTCACTCGAATATTTTACAAAACCTTTAAAGTTTTTAGAAACATCCAGAAACTCGATGTAAGAAGTAAATATATATTTTTTAATTTATAAATAAATTATGAAGGGCCAAAGTTTAAAGTTTACGTAAAACTTGTGCAAAATTGCAGATATTCGGAGATTATTACTGAATCTGATTTTTTTTTAAACAAATGTATGTTTTGTTTTCGATAGAAACCTTGATATAATTACCACAAAATCATTAAGTCCGACTCTATTCTTTTGCGTGCATAAAGAATAATGAAAACAAATATTGCTGTTTCCAAAAAATCTATAAAAAGACGTGTGATAACGTTATATACACGTAAGATCCAATCGGAAGTAACATGGGAGGACATTCTAAACGAGACGAGATGAGTTCGCTGACGTGATGGGTATCGATAGGTATTTAATGTTGACAATAACAACACAATAGTAGATTATGCACCAAGGGGTTAAAGTTGTGTCTTATGTCACGGGCGTCATATTGAATCTCGAGCGCAATGAAGGATTCGGGATTTAACTCACGAGCAAAGCGAGGGAGTTAATACAAGAATACTGAATGCAGCGAGGGATTCAAGCTAGCCCAAGGCAAAGACACCTTTAGCCCAGAGGAGGATACTCTACTTTTTACACCTACTGTGAGAAAATAATATTCACATTATTGACCATCGGGTCATAATGAAAACATTATTGACCGGCTGTGCCCTTGGCCACTAATGACTCACTTTAGGTTAAGGTTGCTTGACATATAATTTGACATTTTCGAGCAGGTGGTGTGAAATAGTACATTGTTACACTAGGGGTGAAAGTTACTTATTTCGTCCCGAGAAGGAGTTGGCGGCCGAGCGTAGCGAGGACTAATTCGAGGGACTAAATAAGTAACTTTAACCCCGAGGTAAGCATTGTGCTTTTCATTACGAATACAAGAAGATAGAGCTAGTTTTTTTTTTTAAATAATTTAACAGCTGTTAGTTGAAAGTAAAACTCCCTAGGGATGAAAAGTGAAATACTTTTCAGCCCGCTCCTCAGGCAAGTTCAGACCTACTTTCAGAGTATGAGTAATGAAAAATAATTTAAACAGTTTTTTTTTTAATTTCAGGTAACATCCCTACCAGCAGCCGTTGACCACGTTGCTCCATACTTGACAGTAAGAGATAAGATTTTTCAGGTTAGACAAAAATATACTTCATTAAAATTCTCAAACTAAAGGCCGATTTTTGATGGTTAACTTCTACTTAGAGACTAATTATGGCAATTTATATATTATCCATACAATTAAAAGCTGTCAAAACCCTATATTTATTTCTTTAATCTTTAAATACAGTATAGTTGAGGTATTTATGGAAACCGATCTATATGAATGTAACATAATTTAATTCATAATAAACTAGCTTTGACCTATGTCACTTAAGAATAAAGCAGCTCACTATCGGTGACAAAATTTTCACAATCGGAACAGTACTTTCAGAGATTACCTCCTACTAACAAAAAAAAAACAAACTTTACCCCTTTATTTTATAATTTTAGTGTAGATAAACCACTCAATAATAAAATTACTTGTCTTCTACCAAGTCTGGTTACTTGTCTCCTTTGTTGACTGTACATAGCCGGATTTAAACATACTGTACTAGTCAACGTTTGGTTTTAAAAATACAACACAGTGGTAGGTGTGCAACAAGAAAAAAATAATGAAATTAAAAATTAACTGACTATATTAAAATCAGCTTATACGGAGGTCAGTGCCACTTTTAAGGAAGTAGAACGGCGAAAAAGCTAAAAAACTTCTTAGAATTTGCCTAACTAAACCAATATACATAATCATGGACAGAATAAAAAATTAAGGAACATTTACTGTAAAAAAAACTCCTATTTATTCAGGCATAACATAATAAAAATATTGAACACTCAATAATCGTTTACAAATAACGTTCATAAATCCCATAAGTCATAACGTCAATTATTGACTGTAGGCCGCAGTGGTGGCCTCGGGTCCTTGATGGATCTAATATCGACTGCTCGTGGTGAGGGTAGTTTCGTAAAAATACGGAGGGAGCCTCGGGGTAGGTAGTGGTTTAGAGTTCAGGGGATTATGCCGCACCGTTAACTGTGATCGGATGAAGATTTGTGGGTAATGCTGGAATGTTTTTGTGAGGGCTAACCGTAGCATCGTAAAATAGACATTATGTAGTTATTGGCCTTACTTTTTTCACCAAGAACAAAGAAAATAAGTATTAAAAAAATGTGTAAAGAAAGAAAGTAAGTATTGATAAATAATTATTATTAAACTTACTATATTTACTATAATTAGTACTGGCCTTACTTTTTTCTACTTAAAAATAGAATAAACATTGTCGTACCTAAATAAATATTAAAACAAAAAATAATTTAATAAAAACCCTACACAAATAAATAACTAACTAAAAACCACCTAAAATATGCTTAAACTGTTATAATACTTTTAAAACTCATCTGGCTATATAAGTGTTTTTTTTTTTTAATTTGGGAAATTATCAATGTCTTTTCCCGCTTTAGGGTGGAGAGATAGGGCAGCGACTTTCCCACCCACCTAAGTACGTCACAACAAAACAGAAATCTAACTTTCAAACTTTCGCAAATATGCTTGTAATTTTCCAATCTTGTAGTTTAAATTAGGTTTAATATCGACCTATTAGGCACAAGCTGTTTTGGGCAGGAAATAAAATCTTCAGAATTAGCATCCTGCTTAGGCCCCTCGCCCACGGCGACTTTTTGTAACGATGGTGTCGCGCGTTTCGTAAGCGCGCGACACCTTCGCTACTAACGCGCGTTACTCACATTTGCAAGCGCTATAATTTAAAAAAGCATCGTGACTCACGACTATAACGATACGAACGCGCTACAGCATCGCTACAAAAAGTCGCTGTGGGCCTTAGATTTCAGTCGCAGCTTGAAATATGTTAAAAAAGTGGCTATAAGTGTGGCTACAATGTTTGTTTTTCCACCTGCTATACAACTTACACGTATTAACATACTAATACATAAAAATACACCACAAATGTAAACAGTAGCATAATTACGATACTTCAAAATAATCGTTTGAAACACTCTTGTTTATTTTGCTTCCTCGTTTCCATAGCTATAATAATTAAACCAAACGTAACGTTTTTAAAGCAAACTCAAAACATTGGGTTTAAAAAAACATCGAATAACATGATTCCAAGGAATTGGAAATGTGGATATGAATGTAATGATATTTGCTCTGTCTGTGTGAGTGGTGTAAGTGAGAAACTTTTGGCGCACAAGTGAAACGTTTCTGTTAGTATCATCTTTTTTATCATAAAGCAGGCAACTATAGTTCATTTACAATTAGAGATACATTGTATCCATCAGCACCAATTTAGATATCCACTTTGGCGTTGTGTAATTTAAATTGACAATTAAAACAGCTGATAAAAAGTCAAAAAGTATGAGTTGCATTTGAATTTGAACTTTGTCCTCTAACAGAATCAATAAATTGTTTAACAGAGTTGTTTATATTGAATTTCAAAACCAAATTGCATCTTTACCAAAATATGATTTAATCAAATATGTAAAAAAAAACAAACATGGTGTGGAAAATCGAATATTTAATTTAATTGTGGAAAGCCATTTTTGTGGCAAAATCAAAGGAGTTGAATTCATGAACTTTTAATTTAAATATTCAAAGACTGTTAAATATCTGTAACTTATGTCACACCGTCTTTCCGCCTCGTTTGATGTCATATCAACACTTAAAGCGCATCAGTTGACATGCATGACGCACGCTCCGCTCGTCGCTCATCACTTCAGCATCATCGCTTAGTTAATTTCTGTTTGGGAGTTCCCCTTTGATGTGCGGAGGTTGCATATTAAATTCTCTTAGTCGACGGACCCCGATCAAAGAGCTTAATTATTTTAATGCGAATTGCACACACGATTTCGACAGAATTCGTATATTTTCGACGCCATGTTTTTTTATGATATAAGAAAACGTATGACGAATTTAATGAGTTTGCTAAAATTTTCAGGAAATTGTGTGACGTTTGTTGTTAGTTTTGAAATAATTTAAAGGTTCATTTATTTTGATTTTCGACGATTGAAGAAAAGGTGAATCAGATTCTACGTCATTGGCGGCAGCTGTAAGTGTAAGAAATAATTCATTCTAAAAGAATGAAAACTATTGCTAGCATAATGGCATCACCCTGTTCCATCATCATGTTCTTACTGCTGGGGCTCGGGTCTCCTCTCTTAAAGAGGAAATGGACCACAATCTACCACGCAGGCATAAAGCTGATTGATGGATGATGATTTTTTTTTATGTGGTGGAAAATTATCCAACATTTTCTCCCGTTCCTGGCTGGAGCAAGAGGACGAATTGGACTTATTCTGACTAAAACTCACCTGTATTCCTTCAACTGATCCTTGCGTTCCAGGGTTACGGTTGCTGACGTATCTTTAAAACGTACGTGGAACACAATTTGCCATCGACACAGGCTTGGTTCTTACTAGGCGGCCAAACAACGATCTACCTATTGCTCACCGTCCGCAGACCGCGCCTGCGATGGCCGGGAGTTCCGTTGCGACTCCCGATGCTCCGAGCGTTTCCTGCAGCGGTGAATGGGGCTTGAGGATGTGCTCTCCCTCACCGTTTTAGTTTTTCGTTTTTTTCGCAGGATGAGATGGCTACTTCATAACTTTGTTACGATATTTTCCTTCATCATTTTGAGAGCAGTGGAGATGAAATAAATTACACAAAGTAAACTGCCTGCCTGGGATAGAACCAATGGCAAACGACTCTTTAGTCGGGGTTAACTGCTACTCTTCTGTTGACTACCACTATGAGAACTTAATTCTTCTTCCTTGCCTTATCCCTTCATTCGGAGTCGGCTCTCCTCGACTTTAGGTGCCAGGATAGTCTATCCTGGGTTGTCTGTGCATCCAGCTGAGTTCGTTCCAGATCTTTGGATACGTTTGTCCACCACATAGCTAGAGGACGCAACGTATGGGTGCAACTTTGAAGGAGCCTCTGATATATTTGTTGCGTACCTTATCAAGTCTACTTTTTCTTCTTTTTCCTGCCCTTATTCCAAATTACTTGCTTTCCTGCCCTTATCCATTTTATCCTGTCACCCGTCACACTATCACTAACTACCTTTCTATCGCTCCACTCCTCATATAATCCATCCATCTTATCAAGTCTACTATAAGAACTTAATTATTTAATGGAATTGCTCAATTGCAAAGTCGCGCGTTCATTATGGAGATTGGAATTTTACTGGTTAGTCATAATACTCTTATTCCGTAACTGATATCTTAAATGGATTCAGAAGAATTAAGGTGTAAATAGAAACTTGTCGCTGTCCAAAGAACGGAAATGCAGAGGCTTTAGTAGCTAGTAAGTAAAAAGTATCGTTAAAATTACTTTGAACTGATCAAACTACACTAATTGCCTACAGAAAAAGTCCTCTATTACTTATCCAGTCTTCTCATCGTCTTAGTAACAAGAATCGATTCCACTCGATTACCTTATGGAGTGCACAATTACCGATTCTCGATAAACAGAACACCGATTATATCATACAATTTAGTGTTTGTTTGTGATATAAAAATGTGTATGAAGCTTCACAGTTAAGTTGACTGGGCGCGCTTGATTGTGATCATTATTTCTCACACTTTCCAATATAATAAGGTGCCATTACGAATTCCGGTGGTAGCCAGAGCCACAGTATATGAGAAGGCAGAAGATCAATTTATCCAAGTTATTTTGTTTCAGTTTCATTAAGAGTATACTTGTCAGATATATTGCTTTTTGCCAATACGATTCTACTAGTGAAAGAATTTTTAAAATTGGTCTAGTAGTTTTGGAGTTTATTCATTACAAATAATAAAAAATATAAATCTGTGCTCTTTATAATGTTAGCACAGATAAATTTTATAATACTATTTAGACACGATATTATTCAATTTTGTACAATATTCACAATTTATTTCGTTACATATGCTAACGTGTTTAAAAACATTGAAACATGTCTGTATTTCAATGTAACTTTACAATTAAATTACTACATTTAAGTATGGATGGAACAAGTCTTAGAATAATGAAAAGCCTTTGTCTAATAGGTTCATTCGCCTACTGAATGGTTGTTGTTTCAAATCAAAGTGTTTCCAAATAGGTGGTATTTCAATAGGTAACAACCGAGCTGTCTTTTAGTTAATAGTTGTCTCACGGCATTCAGCTACACTGTGGCTGTTCTCAGCAGAAAGAATCGGTGCTCGAAATTATCGAGCCGTTGATATTAAACCAAGTGTTATAGTGACTGGTCTTTAAGTACCGTCGACAACACAATTATTTATATTTTTTTACTGTTGTTAGGCTCGTGCTTGACCACTATGCCACTTGATGGGAAGCGATTCACACTTGACTTAAAGATGATCTAAGTGATTTTAAATGATTTTTCAAAGCATATTAAACATTGATAAAAGAAAATGTACTAAAGAAATTGTAAGTTGTTATCTAGTAATCATATACTAGAGAATTAATTAATTTTAAAGCTGAAATATTTCTTTAAAAAAGTACAGACGTGGACTTAATGCCTTCAGCATTTTCTACGTCTCAACTAAGATATAGATATAAATGAATAGCCTCGACCAGCTGGCTTCACCCGTGTAACACTAGGAAATAAGTAGCATTTGTCACTCTCGTGATAAAATAGCAGTTTCTGAGTTTATCAAATATAAACAAAAATACAAAAGTCTAAATATTTATAATATTAAGTCTAAGTAAATAAAATACAAAATTGTACTAAAATAAAAAAATAAGCTTAAAAGTAATGTTTTCTTCATGTGTTTGTTTTAAATACTGATTTTTTTTTTTTAATTTTGTTTAAATAGGTACTGAATATGCCGAAAACGATTAATTTCACCATTAGATTAAACTCACCATTTTGCCGGCTTCCGTGTCACGCAATAAAAAGTAAAATGGATTTCCCGAGAGGATTTTTTAATACAGAGTACCTTATCTAAAAGTAAATAAAAGCCTTTCCTAAAAAATATTCAGCCGATATTTCCCACGGGAGTTCAATTTGTAAATTAATAACTGAAAAAAGTTTTGTGCCGGTTAAAATGTGGGTAGATACAGAATTTAATTTTTTGGGAAGGGATGTATCAAAATAAAATCAGTATTTCACGATTTACTGAACAATGGATAACCATTACGGATTCAAGTTTTTCTTCTCTCTGTGTAAACCAGAAAAAATACGTAGTACCGAATTTAATTTGGTGTTTTTTTTTTATCAAAAAGTTATCTTATTATTAACATTTTTTTTTATCTACATAGCTGGGGCTTTTGACTTTTTTTTTTTTTTTTTTTATTATTGATAGGCTCGCGTTTGACCACCATCTCACCTGATGGTAAGCGATGATGTGGCCGACGATGGAGCACGCTTGCCTAGAAGTAACCTATTCACTCTTGACTTAAAGACCCCCAAGTTGTAGCTATCAGGAAACACAGACTCCGGCAGGGAATTCCACTCCTTGGCTGTACGCACAATAAATGTGTTCCCAAAACGCTTTGTGCGTATGGGTGGGATGTCAACCATGTACCGGTGACGCAACGCCGTACGTCTTGTGGTCCGATGATGGAACGGACTTTGTCTACGTCAGACGCATAAAACAGCACAATACTGATTGGTCATAATTTCAAGAAGTTGTTCTTTTTTTCTAAAATAAGAGTAGCCCAAATTACTTCATACGAAATCATAGCACCGATTATGACGGGACTATCACTATAGTCTCGTTAAAATTGGTTCATTCATTTCGTAGATTAAAAGACAAACAAATAAAATAAAAATAAAACCTTTTTGCTTTAACCCTTCAGATACCGTCAATTAGAAACACAATAGTAAGACAATAGATGCGCGGCCACCGGTGGTCGCTTGGGGATTCATGAAATAAGGATCAAATATATTTTCATATTTATGCATTTAGAAAATATAGTTATTTTGATATTACGAACAGACACTTCAATTTGATTTATGTGTATAGATTTTATTTACTTTAAAAATGCCTGTCGTAGGAGTAAGAGGAAAACGCATAAAATTAAAATTTACAACGTGCGATAAAATAAAAAGTAATCACATCACCACGCGACTGTACCTCGTGAAAATCGTGATCATGAATTAACATTTTACGAGATAAACGCCTCATAAACAGTTTAACATTTTCAAAAATTAAGAGCGCTGTACCCGGTTGTACTTTAATAATGATCTTTTAACATCATTGCATCAAAAAGGGATCTTATCAGAGAGATATAAAGTTGATATTGCATAATTGGTTGATCTAGTTTTTCTACTGTAATCCCTGCATCGAAAAATCAATTTAGTTGCCTTGAAATTGAGTTGAGAATTGATTGTTTTGCAGTGTTATGAAGTATTTTACCAGCAGTGTAAGTACATATTGTGTTATTTGCATGATAATTGACTTAATGACGTCAGTGATTGGATTGAAATCCACCTGGAGCTCGGAGCAACATTCACAGGCCGGTAATGGAGATAAAGTTGAAGTAGATACCACGTCAATTAAACTGTTGGCTATGAATTTGAAATCGTTCTGATACATTGATTGTCGGGTTGTGAGATTCTGTGACTTTTACACTAAAAACCTTTGTTCTTTTAATTGCCTTTTGCGTATCAGGATCACGAGTTTGCTTTTCAGAAGGTTTCTCATGGCTTTGCAGACTTCGGCCTTTTTTTTATGGTGGGCAAAATCATCCAATGACAACCCCCGCTCTTGGGCGGAGCGGGAGATAGTGTCAGACTCTTACTGAATAAAAACCCATCCGTTCCTTCTAGCCTTGATACCGGAGCTCGAGCTCCCTTTCGGATAACCCTGGCCCCAGTAGGCTTGGACCTAGCTGGGCCTCTGCTGCAGACTTCAGCCAGTTTGTTGACATCTCTTTGAGATGCACGTGGAACACTATGCGCCGTCGATGACGACGTCTCTATCCTTATCGGATGGGTAGACGGCGAGCCATAGCTTGATTGTCGTCAAGACCGTGCTTACGATGGCCTGAGATTGCTCTGCGACTCCCGACGGCCGGGATGATTCTTGCTGCGGAGACGGGGCGAGAGGATGTACGTTCCATCACTCTTGCAGCTGCCTCCTTCGCAAGAGGCGATCGCTGTTTTCAAGCGTTTGTTCTGTACTGGGTATTTTAAAATACAACGAAAACATAAAGTTTTTATCGCATGGTATAGTAATGATTGAGATCATTCCAAAAAGCCCAAACACAATGGGATTAACTTATTTTTTTATTAAAAAAAAATTAGAAAAAATATTTTAATGAAACCAAACAACCCCTTAAGAGCCAACAAGTATTTTTTAGTCATTTCATTTAAAAGCAAATCTAGCAAGCAGAAACACTTTACAAACTTACACTGTTGCAAAATTGAAACAACCGTGCTTGTTACTTCAACCGTGACAAATTCCTATAGACCCCATTGTAGAGGTCTGCCGGTACACCTTGGTGCTCATGTAATATTTATTTGTCAGATAATCAGCGTTCTGGTGGAGAAATCAATGCAGTCTTTACTGGAAGGCCTGGGGAGGGTGATAGGCGGAGCGGGGAAGGTAGCGAGAGCGATTAAACTACTGTAAAGGTAGAAATTATGAAAATATGGTCCATTTTTAGAGAAATGAAAATGTATAAAATCTTTTTGATTAAATATTCCTAGGTTTTTTAAGACGTATTGTCTTGCCACTGAAATGATGATGTTAATTAAATACTTTATCTATACATATAATAAATCTGTAGAGAGGTCAATTCTGTACATGAAATATATTTCCAAAATAACTATCAGGGGGTGATTAGTGATCGATACTGATGCTAAAAATGCAAACAGTAAAATTTTTGTCTGTCTGTCTGTCTGTCTGTCTGTCTGTCTGTCTGTCTGTCTGTCTGTCTGTCTGTCTGTATGTTCTTTATAGAAACAAAAACTACTCGATGGATTTTAACGAAACTTGGTACAATCATTATTCATACTCCTGGGCAGGTTATAGTATACTTTTCATCACGCTACGATCAATAGGACCAGAGCAGTGAGGGGAAATGTTGGGGAAACGGGAGAAATTACTCCATTTTTTAAGCTACCGTCGCGTTTGCAGCCTTAATGGTTAAAGCTACACAGAAAACATGTATACCTAACGGAAATGTTCTCCTCAAAATTATATAAAAAATGTCCCACGACAGCATCTTTTATGGTTAACTCACAATAACACGTGTAACTCCCGATAGCTTAGCAGTTCTGAGCTTTTTGTTTTTTGTCTACTCTTACGTTTATAACACTGAATGTCGCTGGCATAAGCAACAGGATCCGCGTACGAAGTCGCTGGCAGAAGCTAGTGTGTTGATAAAGTATTTAATAAATTAATTAATATGACCACAAAAACTTATAGAAAACATTTATTACCAAGTGGTTTTCATAACTTCATAGCTATTAGACTGGTACTTGTTTTTCCGTAACTTTCACGAAAACGACAAAGGGTCAACTCACACTGGCGCAAAGTTGAAACGTCGCGACGCGTCATGTTTTCGCCTATTCACCTAAGCTCTTATTATCAACATCGTTTCAGTTTGAAGACATTAGTTAATGTACAGGTACAAATTCGTGTTATGAAAACGTTGAACGACGCATGTCGATGCTTGATTAGAGTCAGGCGGTTTCTCATTCCCGCGAGTCGCAGTGCTTAACTTTAAAACGGGCCCCAAAAAATGCCGCCATAAAAATAAAAAACCTAGAAGCGGCCACAAAAAAAGCTAGAAGCAGCCGCAAGAAATAGCTGAAACGCGCGAAGCTTGAAGCGGCTTCAAGCGTTTTTTTGTGGCGGCACCGACGCAGACGAGCCACAAAAAAAGGCCGCCTCAAAATGAAGCCTGAAGCGGCGTTTTTTTTTAAGCCCGTATGCAGGGACAGTAATCGCACGAAATGACAATATTCAAGTGTTAAAACTAGTCCCAGTACCCCTAGCCAAGTTGAAAATCTCCAACATCAATTGTACGGAATGAGAATGACGTCATCTTAACGCTCAGTCACGTGGTCAAAACAAAAGAATTGGGGGCGTGGTCAACTCGAGGCTTTCCACGCAAGAGAAACGCTTGTAACTTAACTAGGGCAGTACTTTGATATGGGTGCGTTAATGCGAGCGTTGCCACACATTGTAATCAACAGACTGGACACGACACGATGCCGACGACGCTTCAACTCTGCACCAGTGTGAGTTACACCTAACTCTTTCGCAAGACAATTGTTTTACAACTTGACAAAATCTACCGCATAAATCAGTGCACCCCTTTACGATCTACAAATACTCGTGAAAATTCCACCACCCTTGTTTTCACCAGTAAGCCTCCACGTCAAAACAAATTACTGTTTACGACATGTATGACGTCACTATAACTCAGCAACACGTGGGAGAAAGTAATTATTACCAACAATGTTATAAGGAGAAACAGTAAGTTGTGTTTACGAGTTTCCGTAAATTAAATATGTTATGTATTGTAATGCCGTATGTGAGAATATCTTGGATTGGTTCTTGTGACGCTTGAATTGTTTTATGTAAGAGCTGGTGACTTGGGAGAAAATGTTTAGAGGGTGTAAACCCTCTAAACATTTTCTTTAGTCCTGCAAACCTCCATTGAAAAGAGGGTCTTTCGACCAGACGGGGTGTTGTGACTGGTCCGAGCAACTATCCAGTATTTTTTTCCACAACTATCACACAACGCCGTCTAGTCCCAAGCTAAGCAGAGCTTGTGTTATAGGTACTAGAAAACTGATAAACATACTTATATATTTCTAAATACATACATATTATAGATAAATTACACCCAGATACAGAACAAATGATCATGCTCATCACATAAACATTTGTCTTGGGTGGGAATCGAACCGACGACCTCCGGCATAGCAGTCAGGGCCACTAACCTCTAGACTAACAGGTTATCCAGTAGTTGATTTCGGGGTATTCTATAATAATTTATATTTCGATCCCGTAAAGAACTTCATAATGCGATGCAGGACTTCGAATTTTAGTTCCTATGTGGCGTAACAGATTTCGCTACAAAGGTATAAAAAACAAAATTGAAAACATTGGAATAATAGAGCACATTCGTTATGCGTAGGTACAGCTAAGAAATGAAATTCTCTTGCGAATTCGAGGTCTGTGTTTACTGACTTTTCTCGACTCAACTTTTCAAACTCTAACCATAATATTCTAAACGTTTGTGCAAATAGCATAACATTTAACGATACCAAAAAATAGATAAAACTCATAACAGAAAACATCCTCTCCACTAGTATCTTATTATTAAAAATTTTGTTTTGTTTAAACGCACAAATCTCAGGAAGAACAGTAACCCTAGCCAAGTTTCTAATCTGCAATAGTTAACGCTAGAAGAAAGCTTCAAATGTACGGGAACGACGTCGTCTCAACGCTCAGTCACGTGGTTAGAACAAAAAAATTGGCGGAAAGGTCAACTCGAAACGTTCGACGCAAGTGAAACGGTTGTAACTTGGCTAGGGGGGCTGGTTCGAATAGAACAATTCTCGCGCTAGTAACATAATAACTCGCTTTTCCACCAACACCGTGCCTCAGCCTTACTTCTCGCCACAGGAGTAGTTGAATAGCGCCATGTTTTATTCATCCCCGTCCATAGGCGCTTACAGACGGACCCCCGATGATGCCGATGTGTCATAGCGGCTACTCAGACACTTTTCACTTCTTCTTTCTACTCATATATTTTTAGCTTAAATTCTTAAGGAATTTTTCCAGACTAAAAAAACCTGGGTTATTTCTTAAAAGGGATCCATGGTGGCCTGGGAAGTGTAAATTACAAACGTAAGTCCAGTATATACCCTTATGTAATTGAAACTTCTACGGTCCGCGTAAGCGTTTCGCCTCATCGTTTATACCGCGTACGTCGAAGGACTGGAACAATTTGCCTGTTGTGCTTTGCAAAGCTAGTAAATAGGCTCTTAATAAACGAGTGCGCCTCACCATCAACGATTGCATCACTACTTACCATCAGGTGGGTTCGCATTCAAGCACTAGTTTACCAAATTGTCATCATCTTCGTCGTCTTCCTGACCCTATCTCGTTTTATTTGGGGTCGGCGCAACACGGTTTTTTTTCTTCCATTCTGTCCTGTCACTAACTCCTATCACAAACTTCCTTTTCTTTCATAGCATTTCTTACACAATCCAATCCATCTTTTCTTTGGCCTCCCTCTCCCCCTCCATCCATCCACATGTCCACTCATAACCATCATAGTTTATTTATAACAAATAAAATTTTTTTTTTCTATTGAGCCGGGGCTTGAAACGCAAAGAAACTGTATTGACTCTTTCAATATTCCGCGCCGTCAGAACTTCGCGACGACTAACTTTATACAAAGTGTAAAGGACTGGTAACTCGATAATATTCACCAAGTTTCACGAAAGTTGGTTCAGTAGAGCAAATCTTTGGCCGTATGTGAGAGTTTTAAGAGGTAGTTAACTACTACTTCATAGGTAGGACGCGGCCATTTTGAAAAAAAGTTTGGTGGCTATTTTGCTGAATTATCTATTACAGCTGTCAGCTACTACAAGGTACCTACTTCAGGTACTTCATTCATGTTTTCAAACGGTTCTTTTCTTAAATGACTTGGATTAGCCTCTAAAACAAAATTTTATTATGAAACGGCATTAAGCTATAACTACTAAGCCTTGAAGACAGCTAAATTATAATCGGACGGGAAGACCGCAGCAGACAAATTGTTCTAGTCCTTCGATGTACGCGGTAAAAAAAGGCGCCGCAGATTTAAAGATTTGAACAATTTGTCTGCTGCGGTCTTCCCGTCCGATTAAAACTTCGACTCAACTGTAGGTTTACCTGTACAGTTGAGTTTTACAGGTACACCGGAGCGTGTATATTGCACAACTGTTTCAACAAGCATACCTGACAGGTATAACTGTACAGGCAACCTGTCAGGTATAACCTAGCGTGTATGGCTACCAGGCTACCTTAACTGTTTAGCCTCATCGTTTATACCGCGTACATTAGATAAGATAAGATAAGATAAGATATTCTTTATTTGTCTAAACATTGTATACATACAGTAGCATGCAAGATATAAATTTATTATTTGTGTCCAGTCATGTTTATGCCGAAGTATCGGCGTACAAATATTTATAAAATTGAAAACTAATAATAATAAAATTGATAATAAATTCTAACACATAAAACTTAGCTAGCTGAAATCAATTACAAAATATTTTAGGCCATTTAATTCGAAATTATTTTTATCTTATCATGTCAACATTCAAAATAAATAATAAAAAACAATCAGTTATGTCAAACAAATACAAAAACAATGTCAAAGCTACAAAAACATTTTCAATATTAATGTCAAAATTACCATATATATATCAAAATTATAGGATAATGTGAAAATTACAATATAAATGTCAAAATTATAAGACAATGTCAAAATTACAATATAAATGTCATAGTTACTAAATACATGTCAAAATTATAAAATAAATGTCAAAACTACTATATAAATGTCAAAATTACTATATTAATGTCAAAATTACTGTATAAATGTCAAATTTACAATACAATGTCAAAAAAAAAAAATTAATCCTAAAAACTTTTCTCGGCTAGAAATTCAGAGACACTATAATATGCTCTTTGTAAAAGGAATGCTTTTAATTTACGCTTGAGTGCACTACTATTTAACTCTTTCCACCGTTTAGGCAATACATTAAATATAGTCGGAGCCATGCAGACGATACTCTTGCGCATTAGAGCCGTTTTTGCTGGATAGATGCGCAGAACAGTCATATCTCTTCTGTTACGCGGTACGGCGTCTTCTAGACGTGGAAACAATTTTGGATTTGTTTTAACAAACATTGCAGTTTCCAGAATGTACATACTAGGAAGAGTTAATATTTTGTAATTTTTAAAGTATGGTTTGCATGTATCAACCGTTTTTAACCCAAACATTGATCGAATGCATCTCTTTTGGGCATTGAATGCCGTGTTAGCGTCGGTAGAATTTCCCCAAAATATTATCCCGTACCTTAGGTGAGACGCAGCTATGCCATGGTAGGCTGTAATCAAGGTATCTGCATTCACAACTGCAGCTAGAGAGTGCAATGCAAATGCAGAACTACATATTTTTTTGCACAGGTACTCTATATGCGCTTTCCAATCCAGTCTTTTATCAATCATTAGTCCAAGAAATTTAGTGTCATTTACGATTTCAATAGTTTTATTATCTATATTTATGTCCATATTTTCTATAGTCAAACGTTGACTAAAATGTATGATTTTAGTTTTATCTAAAGAATCATTAAAGGACTGGGACTGGAACTGGAAGGAAGGATTTGCCTGTAGTGATCTTCCTATCATCCATCGATTATTATTCAGGTATCTTCAAGGCTAGAGTGAATAGGCTTACATTTAGTCTGATCATTAAAATCACAGTATCCTCACCTGTTAACAATATGTCTGTCCACCTGTTCCTATTGGCCGCAATCCTTTCCTGCTTCACAAGGGCCCGCACAATGCGTCCGCTCCCAGGCGCCGCCATTTGCAAGTTAAATACGAGCAAATAAAACCGTTTGCAACATTTAATACAATGCTGTACCGTTGTTCCTGTTCCTTTCAGCTGCTTGTATTGTGTGGGTGATGGATGGGGACGACCTAGGTCTTGGTTTACCTCTACTTACACGTTGTAGAACCGTGGCTTTACCAGTGTCATTTTAGCTAGCAGTATTACTAAGCTAACAAAAAAAAATGAAAACGAGCACCAACCCATCTTTCATTAACACCTATCCATAATCTAAATTGCCCTTCAAAGGCTTCTAATTGCTGAATAGTTTCCGTTTCTTAATCGAAAAATCATCTAATATCTGCTCCCGGTCTAGGTGAACCGATCCAGCCACCCTCCAGTGTTCCTTCAGTTATCTTTTGCGTGCCAGAGCAGTGTTAACTCTTTCAAAGAAACTTTCTTTTGCCGGTGATGCAGAGTAATCAAACACTATTTGTGCATAGCAAATATAGAATAGAAAAAACTAAACTTAAACTTTACTCTACTCTCAACTTTTTCTGTCTCTCTGTCTCTTAACTTTTCGTTTTCATTCATCCTATAACTGTCAATCAAATCAAATGTCAATTCAATCCATCTAGCGATTTGAAAGTCGTTCTAACTCTAAACAAATCTCTTTTTTTTTCTATCGAGCAAAATTCAAACATCTAGGTATTCTATATTTGCATAAACCTTAAAGTACAATTGGCTTGCTACTCTGCAAATTAATAAGAACTACACATGCGATCTCCTTCAATATCAGAGTATCATGAAAATCTGTCAACGGTAAGCAACAATGTCTAGAATATGACTACACCTAACATTCACCTCCTCAATCAAACCCAACTTTGATCACAACCGCAAAACAAAACACCAAAAGATGAAAGACTCGCAATTACCTAAATATCAATAATCCGACGAGGTGTCAATAAATCTGGCTAATCCTAGCGGGTGACTAAACGAGGAGCCGGCCAACTGGGTGCCGCCGATTACCCGCACCCATACATCTTAGTTTGGAAGCCCGCCAGACTTAGTCTGATGCTGCATCGTTACATGGACTATTTGCGTAAATTAGTCTGTGATTTACAACCACCTGATATTTCTTTGTTGTGCGGTGAGGATAGACTAAGTGTCTAGTGCTGTTGTGAAGCCAAATGACGACGAGAAAGGATTTTAATTGAGTTTGTGCCTTGTCTTATAGTTTTGTTGTTTTTCCTAAAGTGCTTTCTGTTCGCAGAATTCTTTTTCTTCTCTATGAATGTTGTTGAAAGTTTGTCTGTTCGTCCATCGTTATCCATTATTTTTAAGCTCCTATTGTCGTTTTTATGGTGTACAATAAAAAGTATATCTATCTATCTGAGCTATCTATGTTTCTAGTGAAAAACCAGATAACTAGATAACCATTGGATTTTTTTGAAAGAGATACCATGGACGCAAAGGGGATGGGCAACCGAAGGACACAGGTAGGTTTTAGTCAGTTTAAGTATGACACGCACTCTCACTCCACCTAGGTAGATCATTGGATAATTTCCAAACTAAAAAAAAATATGGAACAAGAAGAATAGGATTTTAAAGTCATTATAGAAACATTCTACATCATGTTCACTTCTTAATCGTACTTCCGATGATCATTTCTGTTTTTCAAAAGGTAATGTTTCTTTCAGTTTTTGAAAAAACAATGCATACAATCTTTGTTTGTGTCTTAAGCGATTTTGCAGAACTGACCAGAGACAGAGTCTCTTGTCTCAGAGTCTTCTCGATAGGAAACGACCAATCACCGACAAAAACCATGCACTAGCTTCTGACGTTTTATAAGTGTCCGCGTAAGCCTATCTAGATACATATAATAAATCTGTAGAAGTTTTTAATTGTGCGCGCATTACGTAAGATGTACGAAATCGATTTTGATAACTGTTTCGGCTTTGTTTCATCGCAATTGGTTGACTATATCGAAAGATAATATTTATTGACTGTTAGGTGGGACGAAGTTCACGGGGTCAGCTAGTGTGAAATAGAAAGATTCTGAATTCTTTGACCAATTTATGTTTCGGTTCTAACGGTGCAAGTCTAATATTAACGGGCGGATTTTCAGTAGCGCAGTTTCCACAACCAAGACGTTTCCGAGAGCCTCGTCGCAAAGTTTAGCTTTTCCCCATTTCAACCCCCATTATACTAAATAGGGATGAAGATAATTGCACCGAACACTGTCTCGTGTTCATCCCATCTTTGCTACATGTATCTATCTACACAAGTATCTATTTTGTACGGTTAAGAGCTGGTTGTAGTCACTGAGTATTTTGAATGAACTCTGGCCGGGTTTTTCGGAGCCTTATTTGTATTTATAAAAAATCAATAACTATTCAAGATATTTGTTTTTGCAACGCCCTTTTAAACCTTTATTATTTTTTGTAACTTTCAAATATTTCCGTGACGTAATCTCGTAGACATACACGATTGAAATCGTAAGTTAGGGTCAGATTTGCCAGTTTTTTTTTTATCGAGTCGACTAATTTATATCATGTTTTGATTTTTGCCTGGCGGTTTGTTCATATAGTCATCATCATCATCTTTTCAGCCGAAAGACATCCACTGTTGGACATAGGCCTCCCCCAAGCGTCGACACAATGACCGGTCCAGTGTGTCAAACATCCATCGGATACCCGATCATATAGTCAATTTTAATCTAATATTTTTTCATGGTATTTTCTTTTATATTTGTGGATTTCCAGAGGTTTAAAAAAGTTCAAAATGTAAAACAACCTGTAATAGAACCTGGCCTTAACAGTATAATGTGTGGAGTTGGAGTGCATGCTTCTGACGTGCCCTGAAGGCTTGAGTTGGAATGGGGGGATCTGGTATCACAAGTTATGTTATTAATTTTGATTTTATGTCGGCTCTTCTATCTTCATATGCAGGGGAGATTGTGGTTTTTAGAGCCTCAAGCATTTATCTATACTAGCTGCTGTTAGCGGCTTCGCCCGCGAGAACGTAGATAACTGTCGTCGTTTTTACCGCATACAGAGAACGATTGGAACAATTTGCCTGCTGCGGGCTTCCCGTCCGATTATAATTTAGGTTTCTTCAAGGCTAGAGTGAATAGGCTCTAATAAACTAGTGCGATACACCATCAAAGACTGCATCTACTTACCATACTTACCATCAGATGGGATCGCGGTCAAGCAGTTCAAGCATCTATAACATTAAAAAAAAAACCTGTCCAAAGGGAATATAGTCCCAAGATAAAAAAAAAACTATGTGCTATTCGAAGACATGGTCTACCTGTGTACCAAGTTTCATTGTAATCCATCAGCAGTTCGAGCGTGAGCAAGCAACAAACATGCACACTCACGTTCGTCTTTATACTTACTCGTAATATTAGTGTGATTTTTTAAGTAATTATATGATTTAAAGAATGCCCTGTACATGAAATGGTAAGCTACTGTACCCACAAATCTAACTGAAATGTTTTTCATTTTCACAAGAAACGCGTCTGCCAAGAACTTCACCCGCGTAAAAGTAGGTTTCTCCATACCAATCCTTTCGTAATATTTATTTATTTATTCCATTTTAAAGAATCTTACAGACTAACAAAATAATTGATATGCAATGTGTGATATTTACAAATTGCTAATTACAAGCTTCCACAAGTAGACAAAAAAATGTATTTTATATCGAGAGGGAAAGTAGGTACGTGATAATGTGAGTGTGTAATAAGTAGCAGGTGTAGTAAACACCTAATACTTATTATAATTATGTATGTACTTACAAATAATCGTTCAAAATACCATAATCCTTTTTTTGTCATATCACGAAACCAGTTCTGGTATTTATTCAAATCCCTAGATTTGTTCAGGGAAACGATAAATTAATATTTAACGTCCTGCGTGATTTGATCGAAAATCACTTAGGGAAATGAACAAATCTCTGTTTTTGACATATCCCTGCGACATATAAGATTAGAATAATTTAAGAGTCATCAAAACATACGTTACAAGCTTGCCGTATACCAAACAGATCTACTTATAACAGCTGGATCCAATATTAATCATGGATCCGCAAGTAAACAGTGGCATCAAGGAGGCGGCTCCTCGGGTGTCAGGACCTCATTTGTCAATCAGTGTCCCTGTGAGTAATGGTCGCCGGAAATTCGACAGATTACTGTCCAAATCGATATCCGAGGATTTATTTTTTTGATAGGCTGGTTGCCAGGATTTGTGATGTGTTTACAAATGAGGTTTTTATCATCCAGTATGGACACGTTGCCAAATCTATATATATATTTTTTTTATATGTAAATAGTACAATCAAATTACATCGTTTGTAGAGTACACGTGATCGATTTTCTCTAAAAACAGCCAACTCACCTGCATAATCACAGTCAGCCTTATTTGTTTGTTTTAGTTTAAGATGAGCGATCTTTTGTAACTTATTGCGAGTCTATTCGGGCAGAATGAACATCAGGCCTCCTCTCTAGGAAGAGGGGTAGGTCGTAATCCACCACGCGGGTCCGGTTCGGAGTGGTCGATGTCACATGTCTTCAAATTTTTGAGTCTAGCACATAGCCAGTTTCTTTACGATATTTTCTTTCACCGTTTCAAGAGCATTGGTGATGAAATAAATTGCAGAAAGTAAGGCGCCTAGCTGGGTTTAAACTCTCGACTTTCCAATCGTTAGTCGGGGCCAGCTCTGCTCTTACCTGAGTCCTGAATACACTCGTCTTGCGGACTAGCTCAAATTCAGTAAAACAGCAGAAAACAGTCCATAACTAAAATGACAAGTATCTAGTATCTATAGTGAGGTGCTACCGACAGACACACACGAAATGTAACGACGTTACAACCCCCACACGGTACCTGCCGGTACTTGGCTCACGATCGCGCTGATATTACATTAGTAACATTGTCTACAACGTCACAAGACCTGCTGGAATTCAGAAGCATCACCATCACTATGTAGATAAATTGCACAGACATACATTTTTAGAGTTCCGTACCTCAAAAGGAAAAGCGGATCCCTTATAAGATCACTTTGTTGTCCGTCTGTCAAGACCCTTTATCTCGAGAAAGCATTGAGGTATTAAATTGAAATTAAAACCATATACTAAGGTCTGCGGTCCAATGAAGCTGTGAAAAAACAAACGTCTAAGTTAACGAAAAAAAAAGATACGGCCGTTTATGTTGCAAAAAAATTTTGATACTCTCAAAGATCGAAATTCATAGGGTACTTCACGTTGACCCAGAATTCTGAAATTTGCCACAAAGCAAGGTCTTATAGCACAAATATAGGAATAAATCTGAAAACAGTAAATTTGTTGTTACCTACGACTCCATTCGGGAATTGTAAGTTTGCGCTGAACCTTCAATGCGCGAGTCCGACTTGCACTTGCCCAGTTTTTTTTATAATTGATAGCCTCGCGGTTGGCCACTATCTCATCTGATGGTATGCGACGATGTGGTTGACGATGGAACAAGCTTGCCTAGAATTAACATTGATTTATTTATTTATTTATTTAAATCTTTATGCACAAAGTTGTACAAAGGCGGACTATCAGGAAATACATGAATTCAACTTGTTAGCTGTACGCAAAATCACTGTGTTCCCAAAAAGTCTTGTACGAATGGGTTTGTCCACCATGTACCGGTGGTATAACGCCGTTCGTTTAGTGGGCCGATGATTGGAAAGCTTTAACTATGCAGGGGCCTTACCATGACGTTTTAAAATGTCAATCGTGCGAGCGAAAAAGAGGAATGGAGCTATACACCGTATCCTCCACCACCAGTTTAGTTTAGGTCGGAAAACAGTTCCATCCTTTTTACAGTTCACTTTAGATCATAAAATTGATCGCGTTATGAGCTCACGTTATGTCTCAGATCATGTCGTCTTAGAAGTGCTACAGGTTTATTTCGTACATCTTCTTTCCTTCTTACTAACGCTTTGAAGTCTTGTTCCATAGCATAGCATAGCATAGTCGGCCTTATATTGTTCCCACTGCTGGGACTCAGGCCTCCCCTCTAGGAGACGGAATGGGCCGCAACCCACCATGCGGGCCCAGCGCGGATTGCTGGATGTCACACGTCTTCGAATGTCTTTGTTCTAAGATATTTCTTAATGTCACACGTCTTCTAGAACCAAAAATTCTTCTTCCATAAAAACGAATAATTGCTGACCACTGTAACATTTTAGTTACAGTCAACTTTCATTCCTGAAATCCTACCACATGCCTTTTAAAGCCTAAAATCACGCTTCGTACGAATTGGATCTTCTGTGCCTAAATAACTCCATTATCAGGCAGGGGTGCACAACCTTCGCAAGTTATTAAGCCCATGTGTCTATGAGCCAGGATTAATCAAATTAATAAAGTCGTTATCTCGAGTGGGGCAATTTGCCACCCCTGTGCGACTTAATACTGTTACTAAGTTCAGTTTGGAGACTTTTAGCGCTGATGCGGACGAATAAATCGTATTAATATGTGCTGAGCGTGTTCAGCGCGAGAATTAAATGGTTATTGAAGCGCTAAGTCTAACTAAATTGATCGTAATTGCGTATTACATTGTGATAATGGAAAATTTATGCGCCAAGTAGGGGCAAGTTGGATTTAGTAATGCAGCGTTGTTTTTCTATTACGAAGTTATAAAAAACTTTATTAGGACTAGAAAGTACATTTATTTATTTGCTTTAAACAGAACGGTCGAAGCTTATTACGCCATTTAAACACTGATAGAAGTAGAAAGAAGACAGAACAATAAAATATAAAACAATAATTAAAATTAAAAACATAAAAATCACTATTGGCGCGAAATTTTTCGGGGTAGTAATAACACACTATGGTGTATAGATGTACCGCTTGATGATCAAGCTATGATGGTCCTAGTAAATTTTTGTCAGCATTCAATTTAATTTTTGTGTAAAGGTCTTGAAGGCTGGGCACATCGTAGTATTCTGTAAGTGCTTTATAAGTCTCAAAAAGCCTACTCCTTTGTCTACGTCGTTCATTATAGTTCTTTAAGACACTCTTCCTAGGACCGACATTGTATCTTTGGAGTTTAGTTTCCGCCCTCAGTCCAAGATGGATCATTGGTCTTCATTTCTATCAGTACACCACTCTTCAAAAACATGTTAGGTCTCCCAGTTCATTCAAGGCATCGGTGATCCTAGGGTTCGCATGCTTATTTCGATGATACCTGTGAATTCAAGGAGCACGTGCGCGTCCGTTTCCTCCATCTTCATGCATGCTCTGCACAGAGGACTGTCCGTGATGTGGAAGAGTTGGTTTAGTAAATAGTATCCGGTGAAGTCTTCGTCACCAGGTGCAGGCTGCTTCTGTCCAATTACAGAAGGCTTCTGGTCAGAGTTCATTATCGTTATCTTGCTTTTATTTATTTGGAGTCAATACATCATGTTTTCTTCTTTCTTTTGTATTAGTCTTCATCATGGTCCATAACTTCGATTCGGTCGAACCTTTATTGATTGATCGATTTATTTTTATTCTATAAACATTTACAATATAGAATTGAATAATAGAACCTTACAATAATAAAAAATAAGACCATTTCATTAGCAAGCATCTGTTTCGTGACTAGCAAAATTCTCTATAGAAAAGACTGTAAACTACAGAAGATTTTATAAAATAAAAATCGCACTATTCATATAAAAGCTTGATGAAAGCACAGTTTACCGTCCATTTGGCGAGATCGTTAGCGGACGACAAAAGGAAGAGTGGTCGCGTCGAGCGAGCGTCCGCCCAGCCTGCGAGATTTATGTAGTGTGACTGTGCAACTGTGCGCCGGCCGCCGATACTCAGCTAAATAGTGACACGGGGGCTTAATGATTTGGAAAAAGTGGATATGTGGAGTGCTATTGCTTTACCCTTTTTTTGTTATTTTAACGTAATGTCTAGCAGTTTTGAATTGGTACTTAATGCAGCATACCCAAATATCCTTTTTTTAGTTCGGCAAGTGGTTGAGCTCCCTAGAAGTCCTGAGTCCTGTCTGGACGTGCGCCGATATTCAGCTAAATAGTGTAGTGACACGGGGGCTTAATGATTTTGAAAAAGTGAAATGTGGAATGCTACTACTTTTCCCTTTTCTGAAATTTTAACACGTTCGGCTCAGCGCTGCTTTCTTGAAGTTACATTATGACACATCATCTTTTCAGCCGAAAGACGTCCACTGTTGGACATACGCTTCCCACAAGTGCAGCTAATAATGACCGATACTTTGCGTCTTACATCCACCGCATTCCCTCAAATCTCACTTGGTCATGGCTCCACCTTGTAGGAGACCTTCTAACGTTGCGTTTACCGGTAGGTATATGGTCCCTATTCCAATACTTTTCGCCCACTCCAGGACTTTAAACTAGGTGAGGCCGGTGTTTCCTAGCTGACTACCCTGAGAAGAAACATCGAAATAAACTCGAAGGTGGAGGCTTTGCTGAGAAACATGCAATACACACATACTGAACAGGTAAATAGGCCCAGTTTTCCCTTACAGCGTTTTCCAGTTTTAAATGAAGTGACACCTAACCAAAGCCAAATGAAACTTTCTCAGATAAATCAATTAAGTTTGTCTTCCTATATCTCTTGATATACATCACAAAGGAAGAAATTAGGGCAGCCCATTTCTAAGTCTGACCAGGGGGGCCGCAATCTCAAGTAAAAGTGCTATAAATTATGTTAAGGAAATAGATTATTGTGTTGGTAACCCACCGAGCAGGCTGGGGGTAATTTATCACTGTTTAACAAATAAATTGTATTCACTAATTCAAGTAGTGGTTGGGTTTGAGCACACCTCAATTTGCTTCTATTGATATGACTTAGTTGGATGTTTCCCGCAATTTTCTCGGGGTAAAAAGTTTTTATTGTCCCAAAGAATTATATCATAGGTATAAAAAATATCCTCACGCTCCAGCCGGTAGCTGGGCTAGCGGAGAATAGCGGAGCGATCCCCCGACACAGTAAGCGCAAGCTTGCGGACTACGGCCAATATATAGCTCGCCGTCCACCCGTCCAGTAAGGACCAATCCCGAGTAGTTGGCGATCGTAGTCATCAGTCAGCAAAACCGTAGAGGCCCAGAAACGACTATGTCCCCTAGAGCCAAGGAGAATTATTGAAAAATAAACTTGTGATTGTAGAACGTAAAGAGCAAATGAAGGACACAGGAGTAGTTTTAGTCAGTAAAAGGCTGACGCCCTATCGCTCTTTCGATGCGATGATTTACCAACATAAAAAAAAATCTAAGTCTTAATCCGTCCTTTTAAAAAGTTTTACTACGTTTAGGCATGAAAATGTAACAAACAAACAAACAGACAGAATAACTTTCACATTTATAGTACCTATCTATTACTTATATCTAGCATCTGAGTCTCGAAGGGAGAAAGTGCCGAACTCGTGATATCACGTGCGGCAATACCGACGATTTCTATCAATACAATGAAATAAAGATATCTTTAAAAGCCACCGGAGCAGTAACGGAAACGGAAGTTGACTAGAAAATGGGCTGAGACGACAGGTCATGTAGCTCACCGTCCGGCCGTCCGGATCAAGCCCGGTTGGTTACGGCGCGTTGTGTGCCGCACGCGCCTTATAGAAATGTCAGCAAAATTGACGGAGCCACTTAGGGTCAACGCCTGCAAATTATTAATTTAGATTTGTTAGTTATTTAATGAGTTACAGTTTTTTTGTTTTTTTATTTAGTTATTATTATTAGTTGCCCGTTTTGCGAGGAGTAGTCCTCGCAAAACGGGCAACTAATAATAATAATAATATTCCACAACTATCACACAACGCCGTCTAGTCCCAAGCTAAGCAGGAGCTTGTATTATGGGTACTAGACAACTGATAAACATACTTATATATTTCTAAATACATACATCATATAGATAAATTACACCCAGACACAGAACAAATGATCATGCTCATCACATAAACATTTGTCCTGGGTGGGAATCGAACCCACGAGGCCACGACCTCCGGCATAGCAGTCAGGGCCACTAACCACTAGACCAACAGGCCAGTCGACTGAAGAAACACTATGGATTTTAGTCAGTAATAGTTTGACACTCCCGTCGTCCATCCAAATCGGGTGTACGGGAAACATAATGATGTTCATCAAATGTGATGATTGCCCACGGACCATAGTCAGAAAAAAGGGACCACAGACAATATATTAATATTTTTAACACCATTATTATTAATTTTTTTGTAGCTAATATTAAAGCCAAATATGTATATTTGGCTTTAATATTAGCTACTAGAATATTCTTATTAAGTCTAAAAAAATCTCTCTCAATATTATTACTATAGCTATAATTTGTGATATTATTAAGATTTTTTGGACTAAAAATAGTAATACCGGTGCACGTAATTTAACTAGAAAAAGTAACAGAATACAATTTAATAAACTAGCAACGCGTGTCACTCTCCAAATTAGTGAATAAAAACCTCTACCGCTACTTAAAATTAAATCTCAACACAATAGCGACTTAATCAAAAAAACTGGCCAAGCGTGAGTCCGACTCGCACGTGAAGGGTTCCGTACTACAATACTGTTTTATTTAGCCATTACTGTCCTAATGCTGGGCAAAGGCCTCCATCAAGTCCTTCCAAGTACTACAATATAATTATTGAAAAAAAAAAACGATAACTCACGGTTATTGTACGGGTGCCCCGATTTTATTTTAATTTAATAATTTATTTTTAATTTGAATAAAAAAAATATATTTTGTTAATTTTTCAAGCATTTATCTATTGCCGTTAATATCGAGCAATAAAACGGCAAAAAAATAAATTTCAACTCTAACTACCACGGTCCATGAGATACCGCCTGGTGACAGATAGACGGACAGTGAAGTCTTGGCAATAGGGTCACGTTTTTACCCCTTAGTTACAGAACTCTAAAAACTCAAAACTTCATCAGCATTTCTTTTGCATTTCACCTTTATGCTCCGGCACGCGCGGACGTATTGTCGCGAAAGTAGCGTCGGATGCGGCGGCTCACGTCCGGCGTCCGGTCACGTGGCCGTGTCCGGCCCGCCGACGGCCAATCAGCCGGCTCTCTAATTAATTTACTTCGAACGCTTCTTATTGGCTGCTACGTGCTCCAATCAAGACGGAACCACTTCACGATTAGTTTCCACCAGACCGGGTTTTTCCGCTGACTTTAATTTCCGCTGATCGGGAAGTACGGATACGTCTGTTTTTTCTTGTTCGTTGAAGTTGGCAGCTGATAATATTATTGTAGCATCTGCTCTTGTAGTGGTGGAGTCTTCACCCTAGCGAGAAAGGAATATTGAGACAGGAAACTGCAAGCTTGCTTTGAGTTTAATTTTAAACTTAATATTTCCAATTGATAGGATCTTTTTGGGTGCGTAATCATCAAATAACTTTTAGACTGTTATTGACTTAAACTCACCCGTATTTTGTCAGTTGCTCTTTAAGTTTCAGGGCCTCAAAAACACTTTCAAACCATCAAGTATTCCGATATATGTGTAGGTTTATTTGTAAAACAGTAGCAACCTCTCAGGACTATATAACTTACATTATAAACGATAACTTTTGTTCTGTGACCTTTAAAATTTATCATATTTTATTTCATCAGATTTTCATACAAAAATAAAAATATCTATATTGAACGTTCTAAATATAACCCTGCTGTAGATTAAGCTTTAAGTAATCTTTATAATATAAGTATGAATATGAATTTATTTAAAAACCATCCACAGCATTAGACATGAAAACATAATCGATAGCTGAATCAACCTCTAATTTCAAAACTTTCTTTTTGTCCTTCGAGCCGGATACATCAAGGAAATGAGTTAGACTAAACGATGATGGACACGCGCTCGTTAACATTTGTGCGTTGACAATAACACATTTGTCCAAGCAACATTGTGACTTGTGTGAAGTTTGTTAATGCCTATAATCCCTCGGATCGTTGCGGCGGATTCTTGGCACGCAACGAATCCAGGTCGGTCCGATAGTTTATACCCTAGACGCAGGTCTGTGACGATTATCACCGGCGCCTCTGAACAGGATCTATTGGGACTGTTCTTAGAATATTCGGTTTGGATGCCAGGATATGCAGAAAACGATTAAAAGATTTGTAGACCAATTTAAAATTGGTACAGGAAATACTTCGGTATCTAAGAAAAAAGGCATTGGAATACCACTATTTGGCATCATACTAGGCTAGCTATATTCTTAAGAACAAATCGTGACCTTGTTTATTATAGATAGGCTCGCGTTAGGCCACTATCTCACCTGATGGTTAGCGATGATGTGGTTGACGATGGTGCACACTTGCCTAGAAATAACCTATTCACTCTGGCTTAAAGACACCTAGGTTGTAGCTATCAGGAAACAAAGAGCTCAACCTGAATTGGCCTTTGATTCTTCAATACCTAACAAGTCTTCCAAAATTCAGTTCTCACAGGACTAAAAATATTAAAACAATACAAAAGACATAACAGCCATTACTGCCATTACAAAAGTGATCGTAAGTCTGCGCGCGCGCCGCCCCTTCCACATAAACCTGTCAGCGCTCGATCTGTGGTTCGCTATTACGTTTAACAGATGGCGCTGTTAGAAAAATACCCAGCTCCCCTTTGTAGTGGGACAGGAACGATGATTTGTATGTCAACATATGACAAGATGCTGACAGGTATAAATCTTAGTTTTTTATCTGTGTTCGTTGTCTTCTTTTGTTTGTGGTTTTATGTTGCCAGTATTAAAATGTCTCATGTTTTTGGGAGCTTACTCTGAATTAAAACTAATGCCACGATTTCACAGAATAGGTATAGGCTTGCGGACAGCGAGCAATAGGTAGCTCGCAGTCCGGCCGTTCGGTAACCGTCCGGATAGAGCTCGAGGACTCGATGGTGTGTACCTAGTGTTCCCACCTCAAAGAGATGTCAGAAAACTGGAGGGGCTCAACAGGGTCTGAGTCTACTGGGGCCATGGGTTGCGCGAAACTGCACCCTGGGAGCTTGGAACGGAAGCAAAGAAGAAAAAAGAGTGGTTTTTAGCCGGTAAAAGTCTGACACGTCCTCTCGCTCTGCCCAAAATCGGGAGAAGTCATTAGATCCTTTCTAAAAAAGTTTATTCCACAGGTACCTAATGATCGTAAGCAATCCAATTAATAAGATACGAAGATAATTCATTGATTCATTGAATGAAATCGATTATTTCTCGAGGTGTAAAGATTACGAAACACGACTAGGGATGAGAGCCAAATAGGACACTAGGACAAGAACTGAGCAAGACACTGTCAATTTAAATTATTAAATGAATCTGTCTTCATTTCGTATACCTGTAATCATCTTTTTAAAATGTAACAGTCAAAAGTAAGTGTAAAGTCACTATAGCTATTGTTGCCTGATCATTCATCATCATCATTTCAGCCGAAAGACGTCCACTCTTGGACATAGGCCTCCCCCAAGTGTCGCCACAATGAACGGTATTGTGCGTCTCGCATCCATCGGATTCTCGCAACGCATACCAGATCATCGGTCAACCCTGTAGGAGGCATTCTAACGATACGAGGTCGCCGCTTCAGAAACATTCGGCCCGAATGACTATCATCTGTTCTGCGAGCAACCTTGTCTGAAAGATATTATTAACAACTGCACAAATAAAACGCCAGTCAGGTGATGCTATTGGTTGCAGTAGATTCATTCAACAAATCACAGCAAGAGGTTTTTAGCTTCGTTTTTTTGAAAGCAGTTCAGTGGCTGTTCTAATTATTCGCAAATTGATTCCTAGTGGACATTGTGATGTAAAATTGGTGCAGTTTTTTATCTAGAATGTCTATCATCATTATCTTAATCATCTTCCTGCCCTGATCCCGTGTTATTTGGGGTCGGCACAACACGTCACGTCTTTACGACTAGACTATCATCATCTTCCTGCCCTTATCCCATTTTATTTGGGGTTGGCGCAACACGTTTTTTTCTTCCATTCTGTCCTGTCGCTCGTCACGCTATCACTAACTCCCTTTTCATTCATATCTCTTCTCACACAACCCATCCATCTTTTCTTTGACCTCCCTCTCCCTCTCGATCCATCCACATGTAAATTCATAGCTCTTTTAGCAAGATGCGTTTCATCTCTCCTTTTTACATGACCATACCAAGACAAACGATTCCCTTTCAACTTTTCAGTCACCGGCGCCACTTTCAAACTTCCCCTAATATACTCATTTCTCACTTTATCCTTTCTCGTCACACCACACATCCATCTTAACTTTACGACTAGACTATATGTGGAAAAATTTAAAAAGGCCCGAACTCGGTTAAATGGGGATGAGAATTTTATTGTATTACCGACCACTTCAGTGAGGCTTGCCGCGTAAACTGACCCGATACATTTTCTACCAAATACTGCAAAAAATTGTTTTCTAGCTTATTCGTAAATATTCTGCCAAATACCGAAAAAGTAATAATATTCTGTATCAAAAACTAAATAAGTGTGTATTCCAAGCTTAACACTACTTTTTGACTGTGATAATGCTTTTACAAAATCCTTAAAAACTACAGTACCAAACCCACTTTTGTAATTTTTTTTTACAAACAATACATCTAAAAACTGGTCCTAACGTACCTAAGTACAATCTAAAAAATATCAAAACCGATCCCTTACTATCCAACCACAGTTAATACATAATCCTAAGCTTAAATAAATGTCTCTAGCCGATAATGAATCGCAACACATTTACCTCCTTGGAGTCGCCGCGGTGCGCTAATGGCGTCATACGTCACAGGGCTCATGCCTGAGCGCTGGGCCCTGGTCCTGGGATATTAGGACTGCTAGACGGGGTATTAATGTTGACATTGCGAGGTACATTTGTAAAGTGCAGGTAATCCAGTAGCCGTGGACGTAGGTGTAGTAAATGCAACGGCGGCAATGAAGTTCTTGAGTGGAATTTATTAATTTACACAATTACGTTTGAGACCCTCAGACGGCGCACATAGGTACTGTAATCTTATTGGTAATTACAGCTTTGAGCCGTTTGAGGTCGAAACACTTGGGTCAACGAGTGTGCGTCTCCATTTCAAGGAAATTTCACACCGACTGATCGAGACTTTGTATGACCAGAGGGCTGGCTCGCTCTTCACCCAAATTATTACTGAAAAATTAAAAATTAATTTACATTAGTTGATACATACAGTGTTATCTCTGTCTAATTAAACTAGCAACTGGTATTTCTCAATGCCTATCTCCTACAAGGTGGACCGATAACCTGGTGAGGGTTACGGGAATCCGATGGATCCGAGACGTACAAGAACGTTCGTTGTGGCGACACTTGGAGTAGGCCTAAGTGTAACAGTGGACGTCTTACGGCTGAAATCGTAATGATGATCTGATCTTGCTAATGATTAGCGAAAAGACCACGTTTTGAAACGAAAAACCTTTGTATTTACTAACAAAAATAATTAAAAATGTGCTTCGTGAGCATCACAGCACCTTTGCAAACACGACTATCGTTTTCAACGTTAAAACAAAGAAGGTTATTATGTGTATACAACACTTTAAAATTAAACTCAGTTTAGGAGCAACGCTGTTAACCGCAACTTTTTTTATAATGGTTAAGCTGGCGTTTCACCACCATCTCACCTGATGATAAGCGATGATGTGACCGACGGAGCACGCTTGCCTAGAAGTGTAACCTACTTAATCTTGTCTTCTCTTGAGTTAACACATTCACTGCGGCAGCGTTAAATCTAAACTTTCTACTAGTGCGATACGAGACAAATGCTGCCCGTATCTATGTTTCCTGATATGCGTTACGGCTTCTATTTTGCCGTACCAGAACCTGACTTTCAAAGCCTATACAGACGTGGAAACCGCCTATATCAATGGTTTTTATCAACAAATCGATAGACTATATCCTTGTATATACCTAGCTGCAGTCGCCCTGGGTTCTCTGTTATACTTTGAAAGATACAGAGATTTTTCAAAATCTTTCATTCGCGGCAATATATATGCCGTACAGCGTAGAAGTGAAAATATGCTAGGGATGGGGTTTACTTCTGAAATGATAGTTGATAGTTTGAAAATATTTTTTATTGTAGATAAAATATTCATATTTAACAGTGTTATATTATTATATAAATCACCATAATTATGTAACCTAAATATTATAATTACTAATCAACATGAGATCACAAATATATATTTAAATATGTATATTATATACTATATATATGTATTTATATTCTACCACAATCACACTATAGCGCCACCTAGTCCCAAATACATATAATGCATAGTATACTTTTTTTTTATGCTCGTAAAAAATCATCCAATGATGAATCCCCGTCCATGGGCGGAGCGGGGAGACGGTGTCAGGCTCTTACTGACTAAAAAATCGAGCCCATTCCTTCTTTGCCATATATTTGATATCTCATATATGAGATATTTGATCTGGATCATTGTATTTATTTTTTTGTGTTGATGTTTCATTCAAAACAAGAAATTCTTTTTTAGTTGACGGACTTACAAAAATTGAGTTCACCTCCTTTTGACTCCCTTTGTTTATAGAAACACTTTCAATCACTCGTATCTTTCTTGATGACAGACTCGATTTTTGAAAATTATGTGTCTCACTCGAGCTACTACTAAGTACACTGCAGAACTTTGTTTCTTGCTTGTGCACCTTCATATTTAACCCCTTTACTCAAATCCAGTTTTTTACGTGAACGTCTCATTGTAGCAGAACCGCGTAATATTTTTCATAAAAAATATTGTTACATCTTGCTTACGGCCAGCACTAGCGCACACTGAACCGCCGCGCGGACGCATGCAGTGTGGTGCGGGGTTGGGGGGGTACGGCAAGATATTCGCCGTACCGCACTGAATGAAAATAATTATCTTACTGTGCGTTACGGCAACTATTTTGCCGTATATTGTTAGTATATAATATTATTATATTAAAAGCAACAATATTGAAAATATCACTATCTCATTCCTACGCGCAAGGGAACTTAGATAAATCGCCCCCGCACAGTACGCAAAACAAGGACAACGAGCTACCGCACTGGCTGAGAGTCAAATACGGCCAAATACTTGCCGTAACGCAGTGAATGTGTTAAACTTAGGGGAAGTAGCTCTCAGGAAACACAAACTTCGGCAAGGAATTCAACTCCTTAGCTTATATGTATGGATGATATGTGTCTACCAAGACAGGGACCCACCCACACATATATACTATTAGTGATCGCATGGTCTCCATATTATTTGACAAAACTTTTGGACTCCATGATATAATAGTAGAAGTACGAACTTACCATGACGTGTTAAAATTTCAGTCGTGCGAGCGAGAAAGAAGTATGGAGCTATAATTCTATAGCTCAAATAAATCTAACAAATTTGACCAGACTTTTTACATTAATCAAGTTTTTTTTAAATCATTTAAGTATAAAAAATATACTAAAACTAGATTTATAAAATTTAAACCCAGAATGGGTTTAATTTTTAACTTTTTCTTTTGTTCTGTGAAGGATCTTCTCGTTTTAAACGATCGACCCAACCACTGAATGTACCGACGTTCCGTCCCAACGGCCTTGAAATTGTTCTTCAAGGTTCTTTACATTCTGGTGGAACCTCTCACTCTGCTAGTAGTGGGAACATTATAAAGCTGATGGTGCTATGCACATAGTAGAGCATACATAGAAATGATTACACCTATAGGAGTTTCCTGCCAGACAGTAGGAGACTCGGAAAACATTTCCTTGTCCTAATTCTGTTCTTATTTCTTCTCCAGAATGTAACTGCAACGGGCACGCGCGTCGCTGCCGGTTCAACATGGAGCTGTACAAGCTGTCGGGGCGCGCCTCCGGGGGGGTCTGCCTCAAGTGCCGCCACTACACCGCCGGCCGCCACTGCCACTACTGCCGCGAGGGCTACTACAGGGACCCCACCAAACCTATCACGCACAAGAAGGCTTGCAAACGTGAGTATTAACATATTTTAATCATCAAAACTAGTGTTTGACTGCAATTCCACCCGTATGTTCTACCTGAATGAAGGACTGCTCTAATAAGAAAAAAGGGACAGTTTTGATTCAACGTTCATCATCATCATCATCCTGCCATTGTCCTATTTTATAATGAGAAAGATGCATTGGTTTTTTGGATTGTAATGAAACATATCAAAATACGTCGGATTTGTTTCGTTTATTCAGGTTTAATACTAATCATAGGTAGTTGAAAATCCCAACTCATATAGTATAAAGTACTAACGGGAAGAAGGATTTTCATTACTTTCCACTTCTGCACGATTGCCGCCAATTAACGTCAGTGGTAGACCGACCGCGGTTCCTCGGTCGACCTGCAGGCTTAGCTAAGTTACGACCGTTACGTTTCGATTCTCGGCCACACCTCCAATTCCTTTGTTCTATCGTGCTCCATCACGTGGTCAGAACAAAAGAATCAGAGGTGTCGCCGAGAATTAGGTCTGCTGTCACCCTATTTTTAAAAAGGCCTGGCCTCCAAAAATTCGTTCAATTCATAACCCACCTATACGACTAGTTACGACTCTTACATTGGAAACCACTGCTCTATCCAGTCAGGGCTGAATGACAAATCGTTTAACCCTTCTTGCGTGTAGTGGTATTACGTAATTGCTCGTTTTTACTTAAAATCACCAAAAAAAAAATGATAACTTTTTCTGGATTTTATAGAGACCGACATTTTCGGCCGAATAAATTTCGTACACCCGTGTGTACAAAACTACAATTTATTATGCGTTTTTCAAGGCCACTCAAGTTGCACAGAAGTATGTACTATCGGAGCTAACATCCAGATATAGAAACTGCATGCTATATCTTGAGTGCTAAATAACGTATATTTAACATGAAAAGAATTCGTATACTGTTAGGATAGAAATGTTTCAAACATTAAGATGCAAAGTAAATTTTAAATTCCAATATCCATAAATAACGGATATTATAGCGTAAAACTTAATTTACACAAATTATAGTTAATTAAGTTCATGTCAATCGTTATCGACTCCATCAAATTTTTTTTTAAACATCAGCTTTTAGAGTTTTGCTTAAGAAAGCCGTAAATCTGACGCATTTTATTACTGGTGTATATCTATCGAGCTATTCTATCAGACACCACTATTTTTTGCTTTAGGTACTTTTAAAGTAATGAAATTCTAGATAAAGTCATAAAAATCACATTAATTCATTTAAAAACAGTTAAAATGAATTTAGAGCTGCTAATTTATTTAATACATTTTCTTAATGATCTAAACCACTATCCTGTTTTTAGTTTCCTTTTTGACACAATTATAATAATAATTTACTTGTTAAGCAGCACAAAGTTTGTCAACTGTTAAAACGTCCTTTACATTCACGTCTGTCTGTTTATCCACTAAATTCATCAAAACCACGCAAGGGATTTTGATGCGGTTTTCATCAGTAAAAAGAAAAATAAGTTTTGCGCGAAGCCGGGACGGATGAGTTGCGGGATTAGTCGAAAAAATAATTGCGGCCCTGGAACGCAAAGAGTAACAAAAAAATAGGTACACAGGTGGTTTTTAATCATTAAAAACTGTTACTCCTCACTCCACATTTGTTACCTGTGTCGCATGTGTGTGTCACATGTTACCTGTGTCGCATGTGGTCGCCGTGCGGCGGTAGGTGACGGAGGCGAGCGTGGCGGCGATGATGGAGCCGAGCTCGCCCGCCAGCACCACCACCGACACCACGCCGCCATGTGTACCTGTGTCGCATGTATGTGTCACATGTTACCTGTGTCGCATGTATGTGTCACATGTTACCGTCGCATGTGTGTGTCACATGTTACCTGTGTCGCATGTGTGTGTCACATGTTACCTGTGTAGCATGTGTGTGTCACGTGTTACTTGTGTAGCATGTGTGTGTCATATGTTACCTGTGTCGCATGTGGTCGCGCGTGCTCGTGGCGGCGATGACGGAGCCGAGCTCGCCCGCCAGCACCACCACCGCACGCCGCCATGTGTACCTGTGTCGCATGTGTGTGTCACATGTTACCTGTGTCGCATGTGTGTGTCACATGTTACCTGTGTAGCATGTGGTCGCGCGTGCGGCGGTAGGTGACGGAGGCGAGCGTGACAGCGATGACGGAGCCGAGCTCGCCCGCCAGCACCACCACCGGCACCACGCCGCTATGTGTACCTGTGTCGCATGTGTGTGTCACATGATACCTGTGTCGCATGTGTGTGTCACATGTTACCTGTGTCGCATGTGTGTGTCACATGTTACCTGTGTCGCATGTGGTCGCCGTGCGGCGGTAGGTGACGAAGGCGAGCATGGCGGCGATGTCGGGGCCGAGCTCGCCCGCCAGCACCACCACTGGCACCACGCCGCCATGTGTACCTGTGTCGCATGTGTGTGTCACATGTTACCTGTGGCGCATCGGGTCGCGCGTGCGCGTGGCGGCAATGACGAAGCCGAGCTCGCCCGCCAGCACCACCACCGGCACCACACCGCCATGTGTACCTGTGTCGCATGTGTGTGTCACATGTTACCTGTGTCGCATGTGTGTGTCACATGTTACCTGTGTCGCATGTGTGTGTCACATGCTACCTGTGTCGCACCATCGCATGTGTGTGTCACATGTTACCTGTGTGTGTGTCACATGTTACCTGTGTCGCATGTGGTCGCCGTGCGGCGGTAGGTGACGAAGGCGAGCGTGGCCGCGATGTCGGAGCCGAGCTCGCCCGCCAGCACCACCACCGGCACCACACCGCCATGTGTACCTGTGTCGCATGTGTGTGTCACATGTTACCTGTGTCGCATGTGTGTGTCACATGTTACCAGTGTCGCATGTGTGTGTCACATGTTACCTGTGTCGCATCATCGCATGTGTGTGTCACATGTTACCTGTGTCGCATCATCGCATGTGTGTGTCACATGTTACCTGTGTCGCATGTGGTCGCCGTGCGGCGGCAGGTGACGAAGGCGAGCATGGCGGCGATGTCGGGGCCGAGCTCGCCCGCCAGCACCACCACTGGCACCACGCCGCCATGTGTACCTGTGTCGCATGTGTGTGTCACATGTTACCTGTGGCGCATGGGGTCGCGCGTGCGCGTGGCGGCAATGACGAAGCCGAGCTCGCCCGCCAGCACCACCACCGGCACCACACCGCCATGTGTACCTGTGTCGCATGTGTGTGTCACATGTTACCTGTGTCGCATGTGTGTGTCACATGTTACCTGTGTCACATGTGTGTGTCACATGTTACCTGTGTCGCATGTGGTCGCGCGTGCGGCGGTAGGTGACGGAGGCGAGCGTGGCGGCGATGACGGAGCCGAGCTCGCCCGCCAGCACCACCACCGGCACCACGCCGCCATGTGTACCTGTGTCGCATGTGTGTGTCACATGTTACCTGTGGCGCATGTGTGTGTCACATGTTACCTGTGTCACATGTGTGTGTCACATGTTAAATGTGTCGCATGTGGTCGCGCGTGCGGCGGTAGGTGACGGAGGCGAGCGTGGCGGCGATGACGGAGCCGAGCTCGCCCGCCAGCACCACCACCGGCACCACGCCGCCATGTGTACCTGTGTCGCATGTGTGTGTCACATGTTACCTGTGTCGTATGCGGTCGCGCGTGCGGCGGTAGGTGACTTAGGCGAGCGTGGCGGCGATGACGGAGCCGAGCTCGCCCGCCAGCACCACCACCGGCACCACGCCGCCATGTGCACCTGTGTCGCATGTGTGTGTCACATGTTACCTGTGTCGCATGTGTGTGTCACATGTTACCTGTGTCACATGTGTGTGTCACATGTTATCTGTGGCGCATGGGGTCGCGCGTGCGGCGGTAGGTGAATTAGGCGAGCGTGGCGGCGATGACGGAGCCGAGCTCGCCCGCCAGCACCACCACCGGCACCACACCGCCATGTGTACCTGTGTCGCATGTGTGTGTCACATGTTACCTGTGTCGCATGTGTGTGTCACATGTTACCTGTGTCACATGTGTGTGTCACATGTTACCTGTGTCGCATGTGGTCGCGCGTGCGGCGGTAGGTGACTTAGGCGAGCGTGGCGGCGATGACGGAGCCGAGCTCGCCCGCCAGCACCACCACCGGCACCACGCCGCCATGTGTACCTGTGTCGCATGTGTGTGTCACATGTTAACTGTGTCGCATCTGTGTGTCACATGTTACCTGTGTCGCATGTGTGTGTCACATGTTACCTGTGTCGTATGCGGTCGCGCGTGCGGCGGTAGGTGACTTAGGCGAGCGTGGCGGCGATGACGGAGCCGAGCTCGCCCGCCAGCACCACCACCGGCACCACGCCGCCATGTGCACCTGTGTCGCATGTGTGTGTCACATGTTACCTGTGTCGCATGTGTGTGTCACATGTTACCTGTGTCACATGTGTGTGTCACATGTTATCTGTGGCGCATGGGGTCGCGCGTGCGGCGGTAGGTGACTTAGGCGAGCGTGGCGGCGATGACGGAGCCGAGCTCGCCCGCCAGCACCACCACCGGCACCACACCGCCATGTGTACCTGTGTCGCATGTGTGTGTCACATGTTACCTGTGTCGCATGTGTGTGTCACATGTTACCTGTGTCGCATGTGTGTGTCACATGTTACCTGTGTCACATGTGTGTGTCACATGTTACCTGTGTCGCATGTGGTCGCGCGTGCGGCGGTAGGTGACTTAGGCGAGCGTGGCGGCGATGACGGAGCCGAGCTCGCCCGCCAGCACCACCACCGGCACCACGCCGCCATGTGTACCTGTGTCGCATGTGTGTGTCACATGTTAACTGTGTCGCATCTGTGTGTCACATGTTACCTGTGTCGCATGTGTGTGTCACATGTAACCTGTGTCGAATCATCGCATGTGTGTGTCACATGTTACCTGTGTCGCATGTGTGTGTCACATGTAACCTGTGTCGCATGTGTGTGTCACATGTAACCCGTGTCGTATGTGGTCGCGCGTGCGGCGGTAGGTGACGGAGGCGAGCGTGGCGGCGATGACGGAGCCGAGCTCGCCCGCCATCACCACCACCGGCACCACGCCGCCATGTGTACTATCATAGACAATAGTCCATGGGTATCTTGAGGTCGATTTTTGGCTGTGAGGTTTTGCATTACTTTTCATGAGACGACTAGATGGCGCTGTTAAAAAATGAAATTAACACTGCAAAACTTAAAAACCTTATTATGCAGAGGCACATAATAGGCTTTATAATACCTAAAATAATTACTTAGAAATAATAATATATTTATATTCAAATAAACATAAATTATTTTATTTTCTTCTTTCCGAGTACTTAATACAGCGCCATCTAAACCAAACCAAATAAGTCAATTGGTATCTTAGTTAATTTGACTACAGATGGCGTAGATCATATATAATAAAGAATCCTTACATTCACAAAGTAGCTCTCATTTTCGCGTTCCGTAATAGTTAGTTCGGTAGCTCAGGTGGATATGCATGGCAGAATAACACAGCTCGTTCCACTGGGCACCGGTTCGAATCCCAGTTTTCTGTCGACTTTTTTTAAGTTTAATATAATTTATATTCTATTTTTTATAATTTTAAACATTTTTTATATAAATAGTATAAAAATATGAGGTATAAGATGTATAAATGAATAAAGGCATATTATACAAGTAAATATTGACTATTATACAGGGATATTTATAAAACACCAGCAACCTCTCAGGACTATGTTACTAACATCATAAACAACAACTTTTGTTCTATAACTTTTAAAATTTATCATATTTTTATTTATCAGATTTTCATACAAAAATAAAAATAATTAAATAATGTTCTAAATATTACGAATTTTATGCGAAGCAAGCGATAATACAATAGCGGAGTGGAGGAGGTTTGGTAGGCAGAGGTGTTTGATGCGCTAGCGTCGCGTCAAGCACCCCCGCCGAATAGAACAAGGAAATATTTAAGGGTTGTTTTTGGTAAATGTATTATGTTTTGAAAAAGGTCATAGAACAAAAGTTGTTGTTTATGATGTTACTAATACAGTCCTGCAAGGTTGTTAGTGTTTTACAAATAACCCTGTATATAAATTTTATATATATAAAAATTACTTTCATAATTGGTGGTAAGTATTAGTATTATTAGTAAAAAAAAATATGTAAGAAAATCTAGACATATTTTTCTTACAGATTAAGATTTACGAAGTTTAATTCTCGAAAGGATAAGAAATAAAACTATTGTAGTGATATTATAGTTTCAGACCTTTAATTCTCAAAGAAAAACACAATTTGTTTCTTTCTTTCTTTCTTATACTATGTATAACCTAACCTAACAGCTTTACACCCGATCGACAATTATTTAAGTCACTCTTTATGAGAAATACAAGTAAAATTTATAACTGAATAACTACATTACAAAATGGAAGACATTAACAAAGCAAAACTGTTTAATAGAAATTATAAGTATTCTAAATCAAAACAATGTTGTGCTATTCTTCTACTATTTAGTTTTATTTACATAATGTTATAATACCTTTCACTATAATGCAACTTTAGTTCTGTTAATATTTTACTTACGCATAAATTATAAAAAAAATATTACGTTTTATATAATTATGGTTAGTGGTATTGACTATAATGATTGATTTGTGCATTATGTTATGACTAAGGTTAATAGCTTAAGTATTCGTTCCAAAACGAGGAAGAAATTGAAGCTTAACCTCAAGTCAAAATAACAATTGTAAGACCGGGTTATAGCTGTCATTTTGGGACCGAGTTGTTTATATTAATAAATAAATAATTTATTATATTGGAAAGGAATCTATATTTATATTGTTTTTATTTTAGTTTCTTATATTTTATAAGAAATTAAAATCATTAGTGTAATAACATTTTGTTGTTATAAAGTAGTAAACTCAATCCAATAGTCAACACTTTATATTCTTTTTTTAATAACTCGTGTGTCTGCCATTTTGATCGCTGACAACTTGCAAGCGCGAACCCATGGAGTTTATACATTTTTCACATAAATTTTGACCCCGTATAGAATCCCATACCTGCATGCAGTGAGTACTCAGTGCTTCCTTAGTCCTTTCATTCCTATTGTCCCACCTTTGACCCATAACGCCCCATAAATTTTCAATAGGGTTTAAATCTGGCGATCTCGCAGGCCAAGGAATAATCCGTATGTCCGATTGCTGGCTAAACCACTCTTGCACAATTATGGAACGGTGTATAGGACAAATGTCCTGCACGAACGTTATCACTGGCACGTCTTCTACAGGAAAAACATTCCGCACGGTGGGTAACATGACGTCATTCAGCACATCTATGTAGTTTACACTGTTTGCACGACTGGATATTACAGTAAATTCTCCTGGTCCTGCAGCACTTATCCATCCCCACATGTTCACTGTTACACGACCGGATTCACAGTTAGGCACAACGTGATCACTATCATAACGCGTATTATTCCTACGCCACAACATAACTCGCCCGTGCTGGCTAGACTTGAAAGCTTTTCACTGAAGATGACGTTGCTCCAGTCGAAATTTCTGTATTTCATTGCGAACTCCAATCATGCTCTTTTATTAGCTTCGGTAAGCAATGGTTTAATAGCATGTCGACGATAATGCAGACCTTCCCTGTGAAGAATACGATACACCGTCCGCAAAGATGTATCAAACAACTCTGCGTAATATCTTGTTGGTGTCCTCATAACCTTGCACCATAAGTTGACGCTGGTCTGAGTCAATATGGCGTCTTCTGCCAGATCTACTACGGTATTCCAACGAACCCCCAAGTGACAGTCTTTACCTGTAAGGAAAAAAAAAAATATATATATTCGATATTTCGTGTATCGATAACCAGGGATAATAAAATAAATAACGGACAGTGATTTTAAAACATTACTTACGTTTAAGCCAGTTTCTCTCGTAATTTCAGAATAATTTAAGCCTTGATTATGCAATGTTATTATTTGGGCCCTCGTAGCCATATCAATATTTGAACGGGAACTCATGATAAAAATAAATATTAAAAACTTGTTAAACGCAATCGTAACCGAACTCACTCAAAGATAGTAAAGAACGTTATGATTGAACAAAAAGATTTAATTTTTATACAGCCAATATTAAACTACCCTCAATTCTTTTGAGATTTATGATACGGGTTAAAGTCTCTAAACAACTTCAATATAATAAAGAGTAGGATAATTTCAACTAATTGCGTAATGACGCAATGGTCCAGTGGCTTATGATATCGGTAAATTTTATGCTACCGAGTTCAAATCCTAGTTATTACGTGGATTGCTTTATAAGGTTTGTAATGTCGTAGGAGAATTTGTGTTAAAATTAAGTAATATTGTAACTAGCAAAAAGCAAGATAATATTCTTTAACGAGAGATGTATGTTTTTCAATCCAACTACTATACTAGCGCCATCTATGTCATCCAAGACATATTATTAACGCGATGAAACCCAGTACACACGATTTTGGTTTGGAATTCTCCATGGACTTCTGTCTTTGTTAGTACCTATGTCGCATGTGTGGGTCACATGTTACCTGTGTCGCATATATGTGTCACATGTTACCGTCGCATGTGTGTGTCACGTGTTACCTGTGTCGCATGTGTGTCACATGTTATCTGTGTCGCATGTGTGTGTCACATGTTACCTGTGTCGCATATGTGTGTCACATGAGGAGGTGTGGCCATCTGTTCTGCAAGCCATGCCATTACAAAAACACATTTAAACCTAGAATCTCAAAATGATTCAAACACCACTTACTACTCACTTTTTCCTCGTAAACGGAAACATTCTAAGCGCCAAAGGTAAATATACAATAAAGTTAAACTGACGATAACCGTTTACACCTGTCCACGGACAGACAAACAGACAGACATAATCTGAAACTATCTATGTACAAACAGACACGGTCGTTAAACAAATACTTGGTTTAGTTAAACGGAGTTTAACGTTAAGTATGTGGATGTGGACGTTAAATGTCGCATCAATTTGGAGATTATGAGCGCGTTTTATATTTGTAGTGTTAAGTTTAATATTAGGTTTTATTTTATGGCTTGTATCATTGTTATTTGTTGTTGTAGGAATAAGTACGGTAAGTATGTGTTACCTAACCGAAATAGAAGATTATTGTTATATTTTATTACTATATTGTCTTTATAGCCTAAACTCAAAGTTCATAAAACACTCAAAATCATTTTATTTCACTAAGGCCTACAAGAGAACTTTTATAACGTCAGAAGAAAACGGGTCATTATTATTGTCAAGCTTATATTTCTTGACATAATATTATTGGTAAGACCGAGTTGCAAACAAAAAGGACAATGATGACTATAAACCTACATCTTCAAAACTAAGTCCCCCAGTGGCACCCACTAACAACTCCGCAAACATTTAACCCTATCCAACCCAAGGATTAGATTCGGGCCCCAAAGAAATGGAAATTGCAAAACAAAACGGTGTAACATCGTAAAATCGAAAAGTAACCGAGTCCCAGTCACATCGTCCTCGTGGCCGCAGCTACAATAGTTTTCACATAAAATTCGCCAAAAGCGAGTCGGTCCTTCGAGCCAGATTGGTCCTTCGGGCAGGATTGGTCCTCCGGGACGCTTCAGTTTTATTTGACGGCCGCGGTAGGTTTTTCGCTGATTGGGCCAAGATTGGGGTATGGAAATTGGTACACTTATGCTATTGTTACTTCAGCTAGTTGAGGTCGAGTTCTAGGGTAAAATGGGGAGCAAAATTGAAATGGTTATCTTAGAAATTCTGAAAACTATTAAGGGAGTTGTAGTTGATATTGCGAGTATATTTTTGTTTAAAAGATTTCCTGTTAACTATTGCCTTTTATTAAAACGTGTTTAAAAGCAAATATTTACTTCTTTACTTTTTTATTCTTTATTGTATTCTTTGTTGTGTGTTTGTTTGTTTTTTTTTTATTTATTAAGTATTTTCAAGAAAGCTGAAAAGCTGATAAAAAAAAACTTTTGAAAAGTTTGGCAAAACACCTTCATAACACTTCTCAGCATATTCCGTTACTATGAAGCTAAACTCAACAACTTTTCCCATACCAATTTCAAGAAGCAAGCCAAACAATTTCCACAAGATACTGTTCCCGAAACCTTTCTCGATTCTCAGAATTCACAAACAGCGCCGCAGTAGGCACGCCGATACAATTGCCAACATTATTTCCGATCACAATCCCCTGTCATATACCCGGACCGCTATAAAACGCGGGGTCAACGCACAACTCGACAGTCGACACTTTCCCGACCCGAACCGGACCCATCCGGGTAATCGAGTTCAGAATCGAACGACACACGGGGGAGAATCCGATTATCGAATGAAATCAACTATGTATATCGATAACAAATCACGACGCACAATAAAACGAATTCTGTTTCGAATAGTTTCGATTATCGATAGTGATTTAGGGTTTGGCAATTTTTCATACAATTTGAGATTGTGGGATACGGTAATAATAGGAGTAGGTATATTTGTGTTGATATTTTTTTAAATTTATCGTAGAAAGGAAATTGTTTGTTTGTAGAACTACCACTGGGGCACCACCGCTCGGTTTAGTGATGGCACAGTGGTCCCGATTTACGAGTTTGTAGGTGGTAGTGTCAAACCCAGGCAGGCATTTTATTTGCCGTAATTTATTTCATCACCACTGTTCTTAAAACGGTGAAGGAAAACATCTAGAGACAATAGGCGTGACTTCCACCAACCGGTACTGGGACCTACAGACGTCTGAAATCAACTATCGGGCAATCGCCCACCAGACCATAACACCTGTCTGGCTGGACGATCCTCCCTTTTCAATGGAGCAGGACTTTACTCTTTGTTCCGCCTACCTCTAAATACCCATTTGATAATTTCTTCTTGCACGCTGGCGAAGAATAAATAAAACTACCAAGGTTTTCTTCAGTGTGTAAAATGGACGTCTCAATCAAATTCATATCAATTAAAAAAACACGTTAAAATTACCACTCAACACCACGATTATACAACTCATTTAGGTCTTTTCAAGGCTTTTACAACCTAGGAAATAATAGTATTAGAATTACATTGTTTACTTGATTAACGCGAAAGCATTAAAATAAACGTACCTCTTGTTATAGGCCAGTGCTATAAAGTTGTTGCCAGGCCAATAAAACGTGATTACGAAACATGTGTATGCCTTTATTCCTACTGTTCCTAGATTGCGAGGTATGTGTACACTAGGGGTGCGACGGATATTCGGATCTGCATCCGCAAATACGGAATATTCGGATCAATTCTGACATCTTCATCTGTATTCGCGTCTACATCAAATGAATGCAGAGACCCTACCACAAGCTCTTAACGCAATCTATAGGCATCTTTAGCTGCAACCTCTTCCATCCTCTGCCATGTATAGAGTACATTAAAGTCGATGAGATATGCTGACATAAACGGCAATTGTAAAAAACTATTGTAAAAATATCCTCATTAAAATCTTAACTATTGTGCTGTACCTTGATTATCATTGCTACACACCACCTAAGCCCTACATGTATAAAGGTTGTTTGTATAAAATCGCTTTCAGCGATAAGGCCGCCCATTGTAACACCCTATTAATTTTACGTTCATAGTGTAATTTTATTATCGGTGTACAATAAAGAATATATTCTATCTATCTATTTGACGAGCTAAACTGAATTGGGGATGAGGATGAAAAGGGATGAAACTGTATAAAGTGTATAACTCCATCCCTTTTTCACGTTCGCTCGTCTGTCATTTTAATACGTCATTGTAAGGCTGCTTTCTCTTTAACGGACTAAATTTATAAGTGCGACAGGTAATGAAAGTTGGCAGGACCAGAGTGCGCATGGAGCGAATGTTTTTGAGAGCAAAAATTTCGTCAAACAATTTTCTACTACATGTCAAATGCAGAGTTCAGTTTCAATCGAACTTTGACTTTATTTTGTGACTAACTTGATACGCTGTCCACCATACTTAAAATTTAAATTCAAAATATTTAAAAATAATTCTGTAATCCGAATCCGCATTGGCGGATGTCGTAATTGTTGCATCCGTAACAACCCTAGTGTAAGTACACTATGCACTTAATCGAATTTAGACTTTAAATACGATTTAATTCTCTTAGAGACCAATTACGTTGAGAGTTTTCTTACGTCTTCTTGCCACAGCTTAGAATGTGGCTACATTGTGGCCAATAATGTTGTTCTGATGGTTTTTATTGTAATGATTCTACTTAGACTGGAAGTTCTTTGCAGAAAATGGCTTGGCTATGAATAAATAAGATTTTAAATGATATAATAACTACCACGTGCCGGTAGACGTAGCGTTGGAAGGCCTCTTACAAGGTGGACCGATGACCTGGTAAGGGTTGCCGGAATATGATGGATGTGAGACGCACAGGACCGTTCATTGTGGCAAAACTCGGGGGAGGCCTATGTCCAACAGCGGACGTCTCTTGGCTGAAATAATAATGAAAAAATATAGTCTTCAATTCTATGCAAGTATCTATTCAGTATTATTTAAAAATAAACTTATTTAAAAAAAAAATCCTATAAATTACTTAGTTTACGATTATAAAATGCTCAGATCAAATCAATACCTACGTAGTTCATAACATGAAATGTATGGGACTTAATAAATTAAACAACAGGATTTATTACAAAAATAACGATATTAATGCTACAGCCCTAATAAAAACAATATCTAACTGATTGATCTCATTCAACTACGTGTATATAGTAATAGGCATGTCAGTTACGTGAGAAACAAACTGCGCTTTTGACCATATTGCAAATTCCTTGTCAGTCTAAAATAATTACTCAACCTCCAACTATCCTGATTAAACTAGCTTCCACTAGTTTAAGCAAGATTAACAGTAACAGTGACTAAAAATCACACTGAGATCCAACAAATATTAGTTCAAAGTATAACTAACTTCGAAGTACGAAGAGTTACGAAGTTACACGGAGATCCCCGAAGTAGTACAGCTTGCAAATACACCGTTCGAGCTAATTTAGCCAGTAAACAAGGCGAAATAACATCCAAGAAAACTGTGTTACGAACACAAGACTTCGTTATTTCCTGGCAACAGAGTTACTTTGGGAAAAAAATGTAATAATAAGGAAAGAAAGGAAGTTTTCTTTCTTTCTCAGCGACGGTCGCATCTAAGTTTGGACAGTGATGTTATCGCATTATGTTTTTTCTTTCTTGTTCGAAGGATAAAACTATCAGTTGCTTATGTAGTTCTGATTGAGGAAATACTGTGCAAACAATGAAAACGGATTTTTCCTCGTCCTTAAGAAATAAAACTGTTATTCCAATTCCAAATACTATTTACCTTAACTTTCGAAGAAATAGCGTAATAAAATTGTAATACTGAATCGCCATTATCAAACAATGATCAAAAAATACTTCCACAGAGTAAAACCCACCCGCATCCCACCTGTGACCCTTCAGCTGCCGTCTACGTTCCAAAGCCACAGTGACTCTTTCAGGCATCAGCCCTATTATAGCCCCATCAATCATGCATGCCATCATCATCGTCATCATTTCAGCTGAAAGCATCCCCAAGCATTTAGTAAGCTATAGTTTATGTATGCGGGCGAAGCCCCGGGCAAGAGCTAGTAAGTGCAAAATATGAACCTGTAATTATTTCACTGTTGGCCAAATGCCTCTTCTCGTCTCGTCTTCTCAATTTGCTTTAGCAATTTCATTGTTAATAGTAAATCCCTACTAATATTATAAATGCGAAAGTAACTCTGTCTGTCTGTCTGTCTGTTACGCTTTCACGCAAAAACTACTGAACGGATTTAGATCAAATTTAGTAGGTGGGTAGAAGAGACACTGGAATAACACATAGGCTACCTATAATTCCACTGCTGAGCACGGGTCTCTGCCCGCGCGATATAAACTGTAGTCCACGCGGGCGAAGCCGCGGGCGGAAAGCTAGTTAACAATAATGTGTTTCCCTGTTCTCGGCGAGACAAGAAAAGATCCATAACGAACTAAAATTAAAAATGAATTAAAATTAACTTAAACCTAGTGTCATCATCATCTTCCTGCCCTTATCCTGTTTTATTTGGGGTCGGCGCAACACGTTTTTTTCTTCAATTCTGTCCTGTCGCTATCACTAACTCCCTTTTCATTCATATCACTTCTCACACAATCCATCCATCTTTTCTTTGGCCTCCCTCTCCCTCTACTAGTGTTAGTATGATATAAATGTTACGAAGAGGGAAATATCTCTTCAGAATGATACTGATTCTAAAACAGAAATTCGATACCAGTTAAGTGGCTCGATGTTGGAAGGTAGTCGGGTGAGAGTCGTGATTCAATTATCCCTGTCAGGTGACAGCGGCGCGGATGGAGCACAGTCGACGAAAAATTCAATCGACGCTCAGCCACCCTGTCGACAGCCTGGCAGTTATATGAAGTGGGAGCGACATTACTATTCAGTTTACTGGGTCTGTGCTTATTGTTATACACAATTTGAAGTCACTTTCTGCTTAAAAAAGGAGGAAATTAACACACCCGGGTACAAAATAGGTACATATTTAAATAATTAAATCACAAGCGAACGTTCGCGTTTGCTTTCAATTGTGTCTCTAATTACGGCATTCGAAAGGTTAAAACAATTTGAAGATGGTTTTTCAAAGTATCTAATCGATTCAATTGACATTGCCCTTTCTTGAAGATGGGATGTGGATCGAATGACACATTGGTCTCACCTGTACGCAAAATTCGCGCTTTAGACATGGAGTTCCGAACTGGGACCGACATACACTACAATTGACTTGAGATATCTTTCGTTATAATCAAGGTGATATTATCCACTGTGATGTATAATAATTCTTTATACTTTTTTCTCTTCCATCAGCCTGCGACTGCCACCCCGTGGGAGCTAGCGGCAAGACCTGCAACCAGACGAGCGGCCAATGCCCCTGCAAGGACGGCGTCACCGGCACCACCTGCAACCGCTGCGCTAAAGGATACCAACAGTCGCGCAGCCACATCGCGCCGTGTATACGTAAGATATTCAGCTTCAACTTTATGGCATCGGTCTGGTAGAAACCGTAAAGAACTGGCGCGTTGGTGAATATTAACTGTTCTGAAGCTTTAACATAAAAAATATGATAGTTTGTAAAATGGACAAATGTAGCTGCTACAAAGAAAAATACACATGCAAACCAAAGCTAAAATATCTCCTAAGTAGGCTACCGAAAAAGGAACTGTCAGATTTAACGATACCTGTTAAATTCATGTCCTAGTTTTCATTCCCATTTGGCAATAAAAAAAGAACGTGGAAATACTTAGAAGTTCCGAAAATATCCGCAAAGTATCCTTTTGCATTATAAAACTATAAATAACTTACCTTTCAACACATCAAAGCTATTCATGGAGGAAATCGATCTATTCGCACTATCGGCGTCCTTGATAAGGTGTAAACCGATGTCCAAGAACTGCACCTGGCCATAATCCCACGCATTAAACGTCAGTTAAAGGTGAGGTGTCGTGATTGTGGCAGTAAAGCAACCATTACATCGCCACACTCGTAACTGTGCTGTAATGGAGGACTTTGTGATGCCGACGCATGGGGGCATCGCTGGTCGGATTGGCGCAGTGTTGGGAAATTGTTGAATTAAATATTATGTTTTTTTGCCAAGACCAACAGTTGACGAAAAACATGTGATTTTCAAGTAGTCTGTTGACTGTATGGCCTGTTCTCCACGGACGCGTAGCTTCATAGTGGCGTATTCGTCAGTATACGCTTGGTGTACGCCTGCGTGAAGCTTTTATCGTGCCGTCGTGACGTTGCCACTTTGTCGACAGAGTTTCATAGTTAAGCGTATAATGATGAATACACGTCTATGAAGCTACGTGTTCATGAGGATAGGCCTTTGTGGGCGATTAAAAGGGCAACTATGATTGAAGAAACATTATAAGAACTGTTTGTATTTTCTTGGATTTTTTCTTAACTGACTGAAATACGTTTTGCGTAGTATTTACAGCGTGATTAATCCACTTGCAGTGAAATGTAATGTATGTGCACTGCATCTGATTTGAATCCGGAAATTGTCGATCCGAATTAGCTGTAAAAGGTACTGTGTGATTTGCTGAAAATAGCGAAATAAACATTTCCAATTCGTAAACAGATCACAGAATCTGGCTTCTGACTTTGTGAGCATTATCCGGTGATCTATGACTTACTTGTGACTTGTAACTGGTACCTTTATTAATGAAACTTTGGTCTGTCCAGGTATACCGCGAGTGGTGACAGCCGTGCAGGCCATGGAGGCGGTGGACGGTGACCCGGGCCGCGGTAAGTAGTAAGTGTACCTTCATGCACTCTCGCCTCACACTCACGAGCATGGACATGGATACTCAATCATTAAGCTTAAGTCTTTTTGAGCTGTCCACCTGCAACAATTTTGCAAGATTTTCCAAGCTGTTTCAATACTGACCTAAACAAAATGATAGTTTGACTGGTCCTTATCGAACCGAAGGACCAATTTTTCCAATTTTTATTTTCTAATTATAATATTGTGTGATTGAGTATCTGTGATTAGGAGTTTACTGTACTTAAGAAATAAATATTCATCTAATTAAGATTGTACTTAAATTTTCTCTGATTACTTTCTATAGAAGTTTTACAGCGTATTTGCCTATCAACAAATAAAAGTTCTTATAATCTTTAAGTCGAGAGTGAATAGGTTTCTTCTAGTCTAGCGCGTTCCTCGTGTGACCGCATCGTTGCTTTCCATCAGGTGAGATAGCGGTCAAGCGCAAATCTATCAATAATAATAATTTAAAAAAAAAGTATTACCGAGTGACTGCAGTTATTATTATAGCTAACCCGTATTGTCCCACTGCTGGGCAAAGGCCTCTCCATTCTTTCCAACAATCACAATTCCTCGCTTTCTCTTTCCAATTCTTAAGGAAAACATCCAAGGCGAGTACAGTAACTGCAACATTAAAATATATTTTTGAAGTTAAAGCCAGTAAGTGTTGAGATATTATCTCAGCAATAAAATAACTTAAACCTCTCAATCTCCGCATTCCATCGTTAAAGTCGCGTTATGAGATGGTTATGAGCTTACAATAACAATGTTGCTTGAGTGTGCGCTAGCGCAGGCTCTAAGCTTTACGGCATTTACTGATGATGACACAATAATAAGCAGTAACTTTTTACAATATATCCTGAACGGTAAAACTGGAGAAGTCTTTGCAGCAAATTTTATTGGTAATTTTTTAAAAAGTCTTATGACAGTCAGAGTCAGTGTTAGTCTTATGATAGCACAAGTTTAAACCTTAGTGGTTTTTAGTTGCTATTTAAGTTAGACAATCCTGTATTATTTTCTTTATGTGATAAATAAATAAAAAAAATCTACAAGATCGTATTAGAAAATAATTGTTTATGACATTCAAGATATAACTTTAAAAATATGAATTTAAAAAAATATTTTTATTTAATTTTCCCATATCAAGGCACAGTTCCAATTGGTCGTTTCCTATGGAGACGAATCGGCATAAACTCAGTGATTGCTCTTTAATACAATATTAATATATATGAGAGCACAGTGCAGATCAGTCAATATTGAACCGTAAATCACAATAAAAAAAAAATGGATCGTAATATAAATTGTAGTGGAAAGTAGTCTATGAATTCGCGGAAGTTTACAGTGTTCTCACATTTAACCCTTCAGATACCGTCAATTAGAAACACAATAGTAAGACAATAGATGCGCGGCCACCGGTGGTCGCTTGGGGATTCATGAATTAAAAAATATAAAAGAGGCTATATATAAAATATATACTATACCCCTCTCCCAGCAGCAGAAACATTAAAACTAAAGGCTGATTTTGCTATGGTTTTTTATATAAAACTATGTGGGCAAATACTTTGTTTTAATTTATAACAGTTAAAAAGTACAGTTAGCTCCATCTTATTATTAATTTGCACTTTAATTTTATTTACATCTTACTGCCTGTTGATAAGTGCTTTACTTTGTTGCGAGGGCGACAAGTAATCTCGTTAATCTGCACTTTTATTACTGAAGACATAAACACTCCGAGTGTTGATGTTTGTGTCATACCAGACCAATAAAATACTTTGTTCGCTAATTGATTAAATTACTTGGCAACATTGCTTGTAAAGCCTATCAAAATGCAGTATTGAATGAAATCCATTCTCACACCACATGACTAATTTCATACAAAAAAAATATTAATTCGTTCATTTCTCAACATCATGAGAATATTTATCAACATATTTGAAGCCTAGTATGTCTTAAATGCAATATATTTCTAATGTTATTCTGGTCTTTCTAAAATCATATTTGAGTTTCAATTCAATGATTTAAAGTTTCGAATCAAATGACCTTTTTTTGTATCATTTCAAATTTCTTTTAAATTGTTGGTCTATTAAAAAGGGTATTTTTCCAAATTTTCATGGTATTGTAACTTTTCCGTAGTGTGGGAATGTTTCTGTGTCGTATTGTTAATCGTATAATGTTCATTTCAAGCTTGTTCCGTGTCATCCACTGTCAAACTCATAACTCCTTTTTGTTTTATTTTATCAGTGCCGAGTGAGAGGTAACCCTTTCATATTAACATTATTTTGTAATTTAAAATTTTTCTTCATACATTTCGTACATGATCAACATTCTATAAAAGACAATTTTTAATCACTGTATTCAATCAATTAAGACATTAGTCGTTATGATAAAAATCACTGTAACTAAAGCTTTGAGCTTACTTCAAATAATAATGATATTGACGATATCTACGAATATATGAATATACCAGAAGTATATGCTGTTAACGATATTTGTAACAACAGCAGCACAGTACAAAATAAATAAAATAACGATGATATTGATAATAAAAATGAGGTTGTTAATGTAATATAAGCATATGTTGATGATAATGTCTGTAACAACAGCAGCGGAGCAGTGCGGCCGGTGTCGCGCCGCCGCTCGCACGCTAAATCTCAACAAGTTCTGCAGCCGAGACTACGGTAAGTACTGCTGCTCATCTTTTTATTACTAGCTAGCAACCCGCCCCGGCTTCGCTCGGGTGCAATATTATACATATAAACCTTCCTCTTGAATCACTCTATCTATTAAAAAAAAACCGCATCAAAATCCGTTGCGTAGTTTTTAAGATTTAAGCGTACATAGGGATATAGGGACAGAAAAAGCGACTTTGTTTTATACTATGTAGTGATGATATTACTGTTATACCTGTCATAATAGCAGTCGCGTTGATGCGGGCTGCCTCTGCCAGGGTAAACAAAGACATGTGATCTTGCATTGAAAACTAATGATGACGTTGCTGAAACTGGTGATGCTGTGTAAACTTTTAAAGCTTATGCTTCAGCTAAGGCAAATGTTGGTTCCTTACTACTTGCCTTATTTGAATTTGCTCTGGATAAAGTGCTTTCTCTTGAAGAGAACGATTGTTAAAAAAATAAAAATATGTCATAATTATTGCATGGTATTTTTGACATGTTAATAACCACTATCTCTAATAGAATACCACTTTGTCTAGCTAGAGCCTCTGGTCAAATTAAGTTTCGGAAATTCTCGCTGTCAGATTACGAATTTATAATGTTAATCATAAAAGTAATTGCTTCAAGAAAATTGTAATTAGAATCCCCGTTAATGACGTTAACACACCTTTCGCTAGTAAACGGCCAATAAAATGTGTAATTATCATCTGTTAGATACAACAACGTTGGAAGTTAATTAAACTCTCTGTCTTATATATAATCTGCCTGTGGCGTAGGTAAACTTAATTTTCTTAAGATATGATAACTAAATCCAAAGTTAAACATAACTATCAGAATTTAGATCACCTCTCATTTCTTTTGTTTCTTCAAGAATATGCAAAAATTTTAACTGGTTAGCCAACCAAAGCAGATGCAATTTCACGACCAGGCTACTTGGTACCATACCATAAAAACAATTGTATAAACCCATAATTATTGATTAACCTGTGAAGAGACAGCAGAGCTGGTTGAATATCTGACAAGGTTACAAAGCTACAGGTACACTATGCCGGAAAAAAGAACAATTTCGGTAGGGCACGCTATTGGAGTAAAAATATGGAAAAACAGTTTAGATGGTTTAATCTTAAAAAGGGTTTGAAGGGTGTCTAAAGCAGATGCAATAAGGAGCCGGACCTTGAAGATGGTTAAAAAAATAAGATAATTCCAATTACAATACTGACAAATTAATTCTCCGCAGTCATAATGGGCAAGGTGGTGGGTCGCGAGGCGAGCGCGGCGGGCGACCAGTGGGTGCGGCTGGCGCTGAGCGTGCAGGCGGTGTACAAGCGCGGGCCGCGCAGCCGCCTGCGCCGCGGCGCCACCGCCCTGCACGTGCGCGCCGCGGACCTCGCCTGCAAGTGCCCTAAGATCAAGATTAACAAGTAAGTAATACAGAAGAACTTCAAGACTCATCTATGCTCCCATTCTTTCTTCTCTTTGAGCTCAGCGCTACTCTTCTATTCTTCCCTGTCAACCGTAATTTTAACATCATCACCTTCTTTATCATTCAGCTTACAATCCTTCAATCTCTTCTTTGGCTTTCCTCTCCTCCTCTAACCAATATGACTAAGTTACTCTTTTAGTGACTTGAGTTTCATCATTTGGTACAGATCTATCAAAAACTTGGTGTGTGAGGTCTGAGACTGTGTATTCGTACATCTCGAGTACTTACTACAAGTTTAAAATAATACACATCACACACATCTGGATGAAGTGAATCTTCGCGTTGGACCCGTAACCTTTCCGATTTTCCTAACATGACTAACTTTTTTAGACAAAATATATTGTTAATCGCTTTTCGATACTTACTGCTACCTTATAAGTCTTTTAATAGCACAGAAAATAACATTGAACGTAAAATAATGTTGTGCGGATTTCTTTAAAATGCTACAGACGTAAAAATAATCTTGCGAATCATTTATAATTATAAGTTTGTAAATTGCTTTTAGATCCCCTCGTCTAACAATGGATGCAAAACCATTACTTAAAGCATTAGGAGTCAACGAGCCATCACTAAGTTTCTTTTAGTGTACTTACGGTCCAATTACTGTATTGTATAAATCTTAATATTTTATTTTTGCCAGACATTGTTTGCGAAAATTTTAAACTTTTAAGTACTTTCTACTTTTAGGAACGTTTGTGTTTAGCTCAAATAAAGATAATTGGAGAAAGGGAACGGGTATTCTGTCCTGCAATAGGACTTTAAAAATAACAAATAATACGAGTTATTTTTTGTCCTAGGTCATACCTAATCCTAGGAGTGGAAAAAGAGGGCGTGTCAGCTGGTTTGCCGGGGCTGACAGTCGGCGAGAGGACACTACTACTTGAGTGGCGCGACGACTGGCACCGACGCATCCGGCGGCTTCAGCGGCGTGCGATGAACTGCCATTAGCGGGCGCCATCTTGGAATGGTGGGGATAAAGCAACCAATGAGAGCGCACCGTTCTCGTCGTAATCCGTCGTTGCAAACATACGTGAATTGATAAACGTAGTTGTTTTAACTGTTACTGCCATATACGTGCTGTCTATATAAATTCATATTACAATAATTTGTCTCGGGAATTAATGTTTATATTATCGTAAGACTGATTGTAATCGCCCTGCAATACATCTTCGTGTAACATAAAGGTGTTCTAGGTACAGATTCTATGTCAATTCCCCTGCTGTGTCGTGGCCCTTCGTATGCTAAATATATCTAGTTATTAGACAGAACTATTATAATTGATAATACAAGTAAGATATTCAGATGTTGTCAGCAAACGCGTTATAGTAATAAGTCTACATTTACTTAATAATAATGTAACCACAAGCTATAAATTGTGATGGACACATATCGAAAGTAGAGCCTAATTTGTTACACAATAATTTTTTGATTATGGATCACAGGCCTAAGTTGAACCTTTCCATTTTTTATCTATATTTGTGATGAATATTTAACTAAGTAAATAAATATTCGATAGTTACTCGTCATAGTTGTTGGCACTCAATATAGCCTATTTTCCATAATATTAAATGTAAAGTTGTCCATTCTATCAAACATTAATTCCTGGGGCACTCCAACGTTTACCTAGTCCGTTTTAGGAATAACGTTAATGATAAATAACTGTAGTTTCACTGTTATGTACGACAAGTTTTTATGCCAAAAATGCAAGAGACATTGATTGAAGCGCGCGGAAATTGGTCCTTTTATCCAAAACCAGAGACTAGCAGTTGCATTCTTAATTTAAGAACTCGTAAGAAATATGAACTAAGGTCTTTCAAAATAAGATCCAAAGGAACCAAAATTGCGTGTCTTGGTCTACATATAAAAAAAAACTTCGAAATTTTCCCAATCCTAGGATTTCGTTGAAAAAATTGTACATTATTATTATTATTATTTATTTTGAATAGTTTATTATAAGGCAAAAATAATTGTATCGTTCCATTTCTTGCATTTTTTGTATAATTGTTATTTTATATTGAAAATGCTAATGTTGATATTGTTTTTATGTGCTTTGGCTGTATGCACTTACGAAATCTGTTGAACGGTGTGAAGTATGATTAAAATAAAAAATAAAAATGCTATCAAACCTGCCATATCTATTAATAAATATTTTATTCGATCTTTTTAAATATTACTAAGCAATAAAAATCATCACATTATGAAACGTACTTTCAAAATGACATGTCATGTCTACATGACATGACATCTGAGTTTGACAGATGGCGTGAGTTGTGTGCGCGATTGTACACGTTAGATGTAGGACACATTCGAAGATGGATCACCACATAGTCACAATGGTTTAACGTACCTCATTTATATTATAAATCTTATCACTAAGGTTAAGTGTTTAATTTATATCGTTAGCGCTTAGATTTTATACACTTTAAGCTAAAAAAAATATCAATCTCTCTATGTGTTCGTATTTTTCTCTTTTTTATTTTCTGTAAATTAAATGATTTAAATATTAGATCTTGCCAAAGTAACATTTTTTATTTTGTATAGAGTACTTAGTTTCCTCTGTGTAATGTCTTCGCCGTCGAGGACATGACTTGAACAAATGCGTCGCCTAACTGAGGTATGTACAGTATTACTAGCTTTACTAAGGAAAATAATACTAAGAAGCTTTTGGTTTTTGAAAAAGTACAATCGCGAACAAAAGGAATTCCAACATAGCAGAACCCGATTATGACTCGGTTATAAAAAAAAATTACATTAAAAATCGTTAAGCACCTATAGTCACAGAATCTGTACACAGAAAATACCATAACCATAATTTTAAATCTTATTCCATTCACTTCAACAAAAACTGTACAATAACACAACAAAAGCCATTCATAATTCATAAAAAATTGAACATCTCAATCGGGCATAAAGACGGAAAGTATGCGTAATCATTTACAATTGACCTGTCAGAGTTATTTATGCTATCTCCTGGAGATGGCCGGCTAAGCATACAATTGTATAAATCATCTTGGAGGCGGAACATTTTACAATAATCAATGTTCACGTTGAATCGCGCAGTTCTGGCAAAATTGGCTGAAATGGCAGATTTATAAAAGTATCTAATAAAATTTTATATTTTCCAAAAAATTTAGCATGTTAGCATTTATCCCGCATCTAACTCAATTGTACATTTTCAAGAACTAAAGAACGTAATCTATAGATAAAATAAATATTTAAAAAACGACTTAGATGTTTCGCTTGAACGTACTACGGATTGTAAAAAGTGTATTTAGTTGTAGATTGAACTATTAACCGGTTTCTAGTTATGCATATCTTTAGATTTCATAATTTGTATACTTTTAATTATATTTTGGCACCGTAGATTTAAATCTTTATACTTTAGCGACTAATTTGATTAATAAATAAACAGATATCAATTTAGTATCAATGTTCATTTTTCAAAGTTTACTTAAATATTATTGTGCGCCAAAATATAATTTAAAATATCGTAAAATATAATTATTAATATCTGAACGTAATTGTACCTATAGTATAGTCTTTACTTTATATTTTTACTGAACGTAATATTTGTGAATATTGTTTTATTTTCCAATTAATTTATTCTGTATGCAGCAATAATGATCTATTTATATCATTTAAAACAAAAATACAACTACATAAAATAACGAGGTAAACCCCACAATCACGGTTCAAAAGTTGAGTAATCTTGTTTCTTCAGAACTGAATTCAAGAAAAAAAATCTTAATCTTAATGAAATCACTTAATAAAACTTAAATTAGGTACTTACATACAGTCCATTCTGTTTTTTATGCAGAACTTAATACGACTGACATAATATTATATGTTATTAATACTTATTTTGTTTTACAGTGTTTAAAACTTAAATAACATGTCTTAACGTTTAATATTGGTTTTTGAAATAAAAGAATTATTATGTAACGCACAAGTTCTACATGCTTACTTACTGTCGTGAATTTAAAATAAAACATCTATTATAGCTGGCGACATGTACTGTACTGTTAATAAGTAGTATAATATTCATTTAGTTATACTTATTTATATTTTAAGGGATGTCAATTGAATTTAAGGAAAGCGCGCGAACGCTTCAGCTTCGACCATAGATTAAAAATGGCCGACTTTCTGTCTATGGTCTGTGAAACGTCTGGCGCGCAATTAATTGTGTTTTCAAGATACCCTGCTCCTGTGATGTAATAAATGTTATTGGTTATATTTATTTAAAAATAAAAGTACATTAATATACGGACGTGTTGACTTGTTATTTATCGTTCTATCCTGCAAATACCGACTAACCTCTTAGGTGACTGCTGCTGAGCTAACTCAGAAAACTTAAATGAAGTAGGAAAAATTAAGATATCCTCAGGAGAACCAAGGTTACCGACATAGCTCAAAGAATCGTCAAACTTAAGTGGCAGTGGGCAGGGCACATTGCTCGCAGAACAGATTCGATGGTCGATGAGGACGAAAGGTTCTGGAGTGGCGACTACGTACTGGAAGACGCAGCGTTGAAAGGCTTTGAAGATGACTGGTAAGTCAGGATCACAGGAATCTGATACATGCGAGACGCACTGGAATGATCTTTTTGGCAGCACTTGGAAACAGGTTGAAATAATGATGATGATAATGATAGCTCAGAAAAGTTCACGAAAAAAAAACTTTATTCCAAAAACATTGATACAATTTACATTTCCACAAACACTACTAAACTACAACTGCCAAATCGTCCATGTAAACAGGCCCTAAGGCTAACAACTACATGTAACCCAGCGCACGTCGTCATAAATCAGTTGTAAAGGCAGCTCCATACAACACGGCTCCAAGGGCCGCTCGACACTCGTCTGATTTCCCCCGGGACCCCTCGACGCTTCTTTGATGGTTCGCCCTAAGATACGGGAAATTTTTCGATATTAACATCCATATTTAATGAGATTACCTTGATTTATAATATCAGGTATGATAAGGCGATGAATTCTGATCGGTTTAAGATTGATCGATTGGAATTTGTGTCTTTAGGTAAGTGAAGCATGGGAGGCTGATTGGATTTTTAATATTGGATGAGCATATCTATTAAAAGTTAAAATTAGGACTTTAAAAGATCCCAGAAAAAGTACAGAGCTATCAGCTCTTAACGCAACCCATTTTTAGACCTAAACAAAACTGTTAAAGAGATGAAGCTATGTATATACGGTGTATAGCTCTATCCCTATTTCTCGCTCGCACGAATAACATTTTAACACGTCATGGTTTGTCATCGATATACAAGGTGTAAGAGACAGCCTCACCATACAAAATTATAAACTTGATTGGACAGTTTGTATGGCGAGGCCGATATTTTTTTCATTTCCTGAAAAGTTGTGGAAGGTTGTTCAGTTCCGTCTACTGAGCAAGCCCTTAAAGTTTGCGGAGCGCTGTCCCTTACACCTTGTATATTAAGTCGATGTGGTAAATTCTCTAAAAGAATACAGGTGGGTTTTATTCAGTACAACACCTATCTATTTTGTGGTAAAACTCTGACACTCTCTCGCTAAGCTCTCGAGAAGTTATTTGTTTTGTTTATGTTAAGTAATTGTTTTTGTTTTTATCCCAACTCACTCTCAGCTACCATACACATTTTATATCGTATCGAATCATAAATTCAGAGCGAGAGGGTGTGTCAGACTTTTACTATTTTCTTCAGTTATCTTTCGATCAGCAATTCATTCGAACATTTGTGATCTAAACGAAAATAAGAAATAAATATGTCACTTTTTTACAATTAAATTTTTTTTGTAACTTCGAATAAGATGAGGCCAGTGTTTCTCAACTTGTATAGGAAGTATTTGTAGACACAAACCTTAAATTTAGAAAAACATCTTTTGACAGACCCACGGAATAGAGAACTGCCTACACGTAGAATGTTCTTGTTAAAATATAACCGACTTCAATGATAAAAAACACTGAAAAGTATCAAATAAATTTAATTTTGGAAGTCGGTGTTTCTTTAATAGTTTAGTCTCTTCGTTATTTAACACCGACTTCCAAAATTAAATTTATTTGATACTTTTCAGTGTTTTTTATCATTGAAGTCGGTTATATTTTTTTTGTAAAAAGTTTTTTTTATTTTACACTTTTTAGTTACGGTACCATCACTAAAAAGTACCCCTCAGTCAAACTTAAATACCTTATAGTCAGAGCGCATCTCATAACGGTTCTAATAATCCCAAACACGGTTAGATTACATTAATTTACCTTTCGGCTTCATCATCAGATCAGTTCGATATATCCTCTCCCCCTCTTCTTTCAAACAGTCATTAAACTAGATGCTGGAGAGGGAAAGGATATATCGAACTGATCTGATGATGAAGCCGAAAGGTAAATCTTTCAATCAGTCATTAGACTAGATGCTGATAATCCCGGCTGTAGCATCAGGCCAGATTTATGTCAACATTGCAATGAACTTAAAATTTAGTGCTGTTTAAAATGAGCCCAAACACGACTACGGTGCTGTAATTTCAAGGTTTGTACTTTTCCTGATGCTCCTGGCTTCAGCATCAGGTCTCTATGTACTTCGGTGTTCTTTATTAGCAGTACGTTTATCCACACATCGAGCCGTTTTCAATGAGCCTAAACTCGATATATCTGCTGTTTGTTGTCGAGGACTTTGGTACTCTGCAGACTATCCTGACTGCAGCATCAGGTCATGACTTGATGATCATGAGACCAAATGTGGCAAATGCCCTATCAAACATCAAAACAATTTACTAAAACAGTCCTTGCCTGTTCGAGTAACTTCTTACTGTTAAGGAGTTGTACCTTCCATCATCAGCCCAGCTACCTGAGATGGTGACGACATATAATACACAAGATACTTCATAAAATATGTGAAAATCAATAAGTGAGCCTATAAAATTTGAAGGTTGCCCTCGATTTCTCCAAGATCCCATCATCAGATCCTAATTTGGTGATAATGGGACCACCTCAGAGCTGTCTACTTTCGAACAAAAAAAGAATTTTGAAAATCCGTCCACATTTGGGGGAGTATTCGACGAACAAACATACAAAAAAAAAAAAAAAACATACAAACAGCCGAACGTAGTACCTCCTCCTTTTTGGGAAGTCGGTAAAAAGAAAATCCTACCAGTATGAGTGTCCGCAATAAAATCATTTTGTTTACAACTAGCTACACAGAGCACAATGTGTGAAACCCACACATATGGCTTTACTTGCAATAAATTTTAAATAATGTACTAACCGTAGAACGCCCGAGTGTTCCTGTATGCCATAGTAGGTACGAGTACAACGACCAAAAATGGTGTTAGGAAGGAATTGTACATTTTGATACAAGTGCAGTTTGTTATTGCGACCGAGGTGGAATTCGCTTGAATAGTAGGCGATTGTGTTATAGAGCCGAGGATATCAGTGACTTGCACGTCTATCAAACGGGTTTTTTCAACACACTTACGAACCGTCATTTAGTTACACATAAGAACCGACATTTGCGACTCGTAGGAGTCGACGCGTCCTGATACGATACATGATTGTAATAAAATCGTGGTGGGGAGTACACTAGTGCGGAAAACAGTCTATTATGTGCCAAAAGAGGTGGGGTAAGAGAGGGTTTTCGATTAAGGGTATTGAAAATTGTTTTTCTTTAGTAAGTAAGTGTGTAGTTTGCTTTTGTTTTATTACAGAAGAAAAAATAAATAGATAAGGCACATTCAACAAGGACACAAACAACAAGGACAACAAAGTACATTTTAAAAACGGTCACCATGGAGTTTCTTGCCGGTTCATCTCTATAGGAAACGTCCATTTGGAACCGTGCACTAGCTTTGAATTTTTAATTGAATGTGAATATTTAATAATTTTTAAGCTTAGTTTCAAAAGTAAACATTTTTGTACAAACTCTCTTACACTCACACATACGCAGAAAAGTTTAGGGACACATATTTTATTGTATGTAAAGTTAAGGAGGGGAGTTTCTTGTCAGATTCTGTTTCCTGCTAGCTACAACCCTTCCGTATGTCAAGATTGTATAGGTTATTTCTAGACAAGCGTGCTCCATCATCGACCACATCATCGCTTACCATCAGGTGAGAGAGTGGTCAAACGCGAGCCTGTCAATAATAAAAAAACTGGGAAGTGCAAGTCGGACCCACTCTCTGAGGATTCCATACAAACTAACTTATGTAAATAGTTCAATTCAATTTTATTTAGTTTCGCCAGTCCCGATGTTTGTCTGTCATCAAATCTTGCAAATTAAATTTAACCAATTTCCAATTAAGCTGAAATTTTGCATGCATGTGTAAATCAGATGACAATGCAAAATTATTTTGACATGGAACTGATCTGATGATGGAACTGGAAGGTGGGTATAAGAACTTCGTAGTTAAACGACACAACCCCATCGAGTTTGGACTATTATGATTCTTCTTGACGAGTATTAAATTATATAGGTATACCCAGCTATAAAAGCTTGCTTTGAAAAAATTATTTTCATTAAAAACTTGTTTTACAGCTTAAAGGGACCGCAGACTTGAATATTTGGTTTATAACTATCTCACCTGATGGTAAGCGATGACGAGGTCAACGATGGAACACGCTTACCGTAAGTAGCTTAGAAGTAACCTATTCACTCTTGACCATAGCCATACAATTATTTGCCAATTGTTGCCATCGACAAGTCACTCCGTACATTTATCCTTTTTAAGCTCCTAAATAAACATAAACCCGTCATTACTCCTATTGTGTGCACACAATTCAGACTCTAACTTACTATTCCAGCTACCACGTTCTCACATCTTGCCCAGGCATTCTATTCAGGCTAGAATACTGTGGGCCATATAGCCCATAGCTCGGGCACATTGTGTAGCCGCCACATTGTGCTGGCATCGAGATGCAAGGCGAACATTTTCCTGAACTAATGCCCGATCACGATGCACAACTGTGCGATTGTGCGCCGATTGGATAAGGCTGGCTATACGCTGGCGACTTTATTAAAAAAAGCTTTGGTAGCTATTTTTTTTTATGTTGTTAAGCTCACGCTTAACCACTTTCTCACCTGTAGAAAGCGACGATGTGGTCAACGATGGCCTTATAGTGACCACTCTTAACATAATTTAAACAGACTCCGGCAGGAAATTCCACTCTTTAGTTGTACGCACAATTAATGTGTTCCCAAATTCTTGGTGGGATACTCTGTGGGTGTGATGTTGTGGCGCATTGCCATACGTCTGGTGTTCCGATAAATGGAAAGGGCGCGAGTGGAATGAGATTATGCAATTTCGATGTGCTTTCGTAGATAACTTTTTTATTGCTGATAGGTTCGCACTTGACCGCTATCTCACCTGATGGAATGCGGCGATGCGGTCGACGATGGAGCGCGTTAGCCTAGAAGTAACTTATTCACTCTTGACTTTAAGATTCCCTTATATTAAAGAGTAACTTACCTAATTGTCAAAGTGGTAAAAGTTTAAAAAATGGTATATGTTGCAAAATTCAGAAGGTACAAAATATTATTATTTATCACCGCATTATGGCTCAATAATATTTAAATGAGCGTGTAATTAAAGCTATTGAATAATTTAGGCACAACTTTTATTAACTCAATGTGTTTATTGCATAAATTACATTACAATATGTGAAATTCATTCATATTATGGCCCTTGACACTAACAGGCACACATAAGGGAGAGGAAAATCATATTTTATTTTTATTGACGTGATCTTTGTGATGCTGATACAAAAATACGCTATTTATTAGGAGTGTATAGTTTAAGTACCTAATAAGAAGAAAATATTTAATGGATATCCCTGACTCAATGTAATGTTGACAGAGAATATTTCTAGCTATTTCAACAGACTTCATGCTCAATCAAAAAGCATAATTATGTGATTGTACGCCGATTGGATAAGGCCCTCCACACGCTCGCGACTTCATCGCAACGTCAATAGGGTACATTTCGCTGAGCTAATGCTGAATCGAGATACATAATTGCGTGATTGTGCGCCGGGTGAGTAAGGCTCGCCACACACGGACGACTAGGAAACTAAATGAAGTGCTTGCGACACAGAATAAAGCCCTGATAGACGTGGGACATAGAGGCATGAAGCTGAATGCTTGACCATTACCATTTGATAAATAAAAGCCTACTAAAAAGTATAGCATGCAACTGCTTAGTAAAATAATTGTAGAACAGTTCTCATAACAACACCTCGTAAAGGAGTTGACGTGACCGCTGAAGTTGTGATTATTTCTTGTCCATTTTTTACCAGCACTATATTTTCAGAATAATACAACATTGATTATCTCCACAACAGCTAGCCATCCAAACATCAAGCATATCAAGATCGAATACATACTTAAAGAAAAACAAAACCACAAAAATAAAATTATTTATTGGACATAAAGTTTTTGCACACATAAAAGTCCCTAGCTCCTGAGCCAGTAAGAAACTGTATTACAGAAGCCAGTATATTCCCCATATTGTTAATACAAAATCTAACCTAGTCGCAAGTCTGCAGCCAGCCTTACAAAAGCACGAACTCTTATCCAACAATAGTCGGTAATAACTTTCTTTGTGTTGAAATATAAACTGTGTACGCATATTTTAATCACGCATTGTTGCACCGTTCCCGAGGTTAGAGCAAACATACGGATAGATTCGGATGCCGTTACGACGTAGGCGAAATTTTCCGGGTCCATTGTTCGATTGAGTCGAATGTCGAAAGAATCGTAAATCGTTCGAGAGCACTTTCGTTAATAAATCGTGCGTTTGTTGTTGGTCTAGTAAATCTTTATTTTTATTGTACTGGACCGTGTACCTACTTACTTATTTCTTACTAAGTTTTGTCCGTGGATTTGTGTGAAACAAAAAAACCATTTCCAAAAAAAAAAAATTATAAAAAAAAACCGACTTCAAAAATTGAATTGAATTTGAGGAGTTCCCTCGATTTCGCCAAGATCCCAACTTAGTGACTATGGGACTATTTGGGAAGTATAAGTACCCCTTTACAAAAAAAAAAAAATTCAAATCGGTTGGCAAGCGACGAAGTTATGCGCAGACAAACACAAAAAAAATACAAACATCCGAATTGAGAACCTCCTCCTTTTTTAGAACTTCTCTTATTTTTTAACTCGGTTGAAAATAGAAATGTTGCATTTTTTTTATGTTTCAGATATTGACATTTCATTTACTTATGTGATAAATCAATAATGTCATTAACTACCGAAACTGACAACTGTTTTAAACTCTTCCTAAAAAAAGAAAAAAAAATCCATCCGGTTGATTTTTCCATACGACCGTGTTTCGAATTTGCCAAAGTATTTACATGAAACAGGAAAGGCAATTTGCTAACATAACCTGTCAAATCGATCATCCATACATCTGCTTAGCTCGTTTACTGGCATGAACATTTTGATACATCCATTTGGAAAGATCAGAGAACAATTCTTATTCATCCATGCCTACCATGACATATAAAAATGTCGGACGAGCGAGAAAGGAATAACGATGGAGCTATTACACCATAAATAGCTCCATCCCTTTCACAGTTTAGTTTACGTCATCAAATGGATTACTTTATGAACTCATGGTAGGATAATTTAGTTCCTTGTTTTTTAATTGTTGATAGGTTCGTGCTTAACCGCTATCTCACCTGATGATGATTTGATCGAGCAATAGAGCACGCTTGCCTAGAAGTAAACTATCCACTCTTGACTTAAAGATTCCCGGGTTGTAGCCATGAGGAAACACAGACTCCGGTAGGAAATTACATACAATGAATGCGTTCCCAAAGTTCTGTACGTATAGATGGGTATGTCCACTATGTACCGGTGGCGCATCACCGTACGCCTAGTGGTCCGATGGAACAGGCTAAGCGGAATTAGGCAAAATATCCTTCAAAATTTCATTTCCCAAATAATCAAATTAAAGCCAACAAAAAGAACAAACTCTCTTACATTTACAAAACGAAGAAAGCCTTTGCTAAGAAACCAAAGCAAGTTCAACTTTCCTTTGCCGATAAAATAGCAAACACAATAAATAATAAGTCTTTTGAATATGGACATTGCTACATTAAAAGTCGACTGAATAAACTTAGACTTTGCCTTGTCATCGCAACAGATAAATCTAGTATTAGAAACGAAGATACGGGTGACCACAATGTTGGTGACAGTAAGGATAAACTTTGCTACAGACAATACAAAACACATGGACAAAAATATCCTTGACAAATTAAGTGATGACATAAACATTTAAAACGTAAAAATAAAAATAGTTCGTGACATTTCAAATTCCTACTTGTTGATCAAAGTTATAAATGGGTACCAGAAAACGTTATATTTATAACTAACTGACCCCCACGTCTTAGGATACCGATTCCCTGTGTTGTAGTGAGATATTATATAGCCTTCCTCGGTAAATGGACTATACGACATTAAAATAAAACAGTTAGAACTAGTATTTCCTGAGATTAGTGCGTACAAATAAACTCTTCAGCTTTATCATCTAAAAAATATGTAAATTTCGTGTCACAGTGTTTGTTATCGAACTCCTCCAAAACAGCTTAAGCCATTTTTATCAGGACTGAGAATAGGTCGGTTATATTTTACCCTCCTAACCTCATCTCCCATTTTTTCCATGATAATTCATATGGCAGAACAACGTTTGCCGAGTCAGTTAGCATTAATATTGTATAGAATATGTAAATATGTATGTATTGTAAATATAGTAACGATTTTCCGTTGTTAAAAGATCGCCTCGTGATTATTATATTTGACTGTTCTTTACACAAGACCATGAAAGTTTCAAAAAAGACCTTGACTCTTTTAAACGATTGACTTTAGACTTACCTTAGTTCACATCAATCAAACGCGTTTTCTCAGAAAGGCCACAATTACAAGCAAGAACATGGCTCGCAAGTCACTACTACTTAATACACTTAACCCTATTTTTCCATCTGGATCAAAACACGCCAACCTCACAGGTACACTTTACGAGCAGTGAACGTGCCCAAACACGGTTGCTGCGGGCAAAGCAGCGTGACTGGGCAAACTTCCCCGAATGCCCGCCGCCTTTGTGGTCGCCCCAGCGAACCGTGAGCCACAATATTTGTCCAACTGAGTGTACTAGCCACGTATATTATAAGTACATAATCCTATGGGAAACTGGTTTGCTGTGAATGATACCACTGAAGCCGCGTAGAGAAATAGTCTGGATGATTTTAAGGAGAGATTCTTTTCTATATGCTTTGTTTAATATGTGTCTGAGAATCGCTCTTTCCGGATGTACTATCTAGTATTAAAGTAGGCACCAAATAACACAAAAATAATGGTCATTGACCCTCGTACATTTTGTTGATACTATTAATTTCAAAAACTGAAATAAAGAAATAAAGCAAGTAATGAAAAACAATTCGTTGTTTGTTTTTAGGGAACCTACGCAGAGATATTACGATAAGGTCAATGACCGTTATTTTATTGTTATCTGGCGCCTAACTTAGTAGTAGTTTTTGGAAGAAATTGTTGGTGATTTCCCGTCTCAAAGGCAAAAAAAAGAGAAAAATAATGGCTTAGTGTGGGGTGGTAGATTTCGGACAGAATGCTATACCTACTATGTATTTTTATATTTATTATTGATATCTTTGACATTTGAAAAATCCTACTTTCTCATACAAAATCAGCTGCCATTTCTTCAATTAGTGACTTTCTCTCGTTCTGTTTTTATTATGTTACTTCTGAATATTTGTATTATCAGACCAGTATCAAGTTTTTTATTACAACCTAAGATAACATGACAAAAAATATTTAATTTCTTAACATTTCTTTTTAAGGAATTATAATTTTTGGGTCCCTGTAGGATTTTTATTTAAAATGTCAAAAATATCAATAATTTTGACATCCATGGACATATTCTGATATAAGTGGGGTAAATGATAGATGATAGTCTGGCCAATCGACAGTTTTAGGGTTATCCATTATTTACTCCACACCCTGTATATTAAAACAACTTTTATTATCATCGAAATCCTACATTAACGGTATGGCCTAACGAGACATATCGTCAAACGGTAAAGTTTAAGATTTTCCCTTTATGTAAGATTTTCCCTTTATGTAAAATGTATGTGATGTGGCTGTACTAAATTAAATAACTAACTAAATAAAAGTTTAAACGATCTGGCCAGTTTTAGTTAGCCATATCATAAAGTGATCATTTGAAAACGATTAATAATAAAAAAATACCTGAAAACACTACAATCATTTGTTTTTTTTTTCCACTCCTTCAAACAATTCCCACGATCAATGTACCTTACTCGCTCGGAGATTCTGTGTTGAACTTTATTTTATAAGTGTCTCATTACCTAGTCTTTATCCGTTGCCTCAAACTTGCCCAACGCTGCGAAATGCCACGCCGTTTATGCCCATTGCAGTCAGATGTTTATCAGACATCAATCAACGAGGTAATCTATAGGTTAAACGTGGTCTAAGTTAATGAGGAGAACTGTTGCCAATTCAGAAATCAAACATATAACCTTCCTCTTTTTTTAAGTCGGATTATTTTGTTAGTCTGTAAGCCTTCTTCAAAATGGAATAAAAAAATAAATATAAATAAAATAACATACAAAAAACAAAAAAATAAAAAAAAACATTATTACAAAGCAGATATATATATGCAGCTTCTGCAAAATATATACACCCACAGCACAGCTGCCATCAAGTTAGAGAGAGTAGGCCCTATGTTTGAAATTCTTAAGGGAGTCAAACAGGGCGACCCGCTGTCCCCAAAGTGGTTCACCAGTACCCTGGAAGAAGTCTTTCAGACATTGGCAGTCAAATGGGAAGAGAAAGGCATAGTCATCGGTGAAGCGAGGTTAACTAACTTACGTTTCGCTGATGATATTCTCCTTTTCTCTCCCACAGCCACAGGTCCAGAACAAGTGCTGCAAGATCTGAGCGATGCAACATGTCGAAGACATGCCTGGAAGAGCTACTGGTCCATGAAGGAACTATTTAAGGGCACTTTGCCCTTGTCACTGAAGCGTAAGCTGATGGACATGTGTATTCTCCCCATTCTGACCTATGGTGCACAGTGCTACTTTTGGATGTTAGTCAAACTAACATCCAAAAGTCCAAACTCAAGGTTTGCCAGCGTGCAATGGAGCGCAGCATTTTATGTGTAAGCAATTAACAGATCATGTTCGAAACACAACACTGCGCTCCAAAACGCAAATCGTTGATGTGGCTCAAAAGGCTGCCCAACTTAAATGGGACTGGGCAGGACATGTCTGCCGCATGTCCAACGAGCTGTGGGCGCGTAAAACGCAGGATTGGTGCCCGGACACAGCAACGCGGGGCCGAGGCAGACCACGAAGGAGATGGTGGGACGACCTGGATGGCTTCCTTAAGAATTGGAATGAGAGGGCGAGGAACCGTGATCGTTGGAAGAAGTGGAGGGAGGCCTTTGCCCAGCAGTGGGACAATATGGGCTAATTATAATAATAATAAAAAAAAATAACATCAAGGAAGTTTCTTACACATTCTTTTCCAGTAGAATAAGCGTATATCTCCAATACACAAATTTTTTTTTCGGTGGGAAAAATTCATCCTATGACAACCCCCGCTCTTGGGTGGAGCGGGAGATAGTATCAGACTCTTACTGACTAAAAACCCCACCCCGTTCCTTCTAGTCTTCATTCCGGGGCTTTCGGATAACCCTGGCCCCAGTAGGCTTCGACCCAGCTGCCATTTACAACCCTTCCTACCAATTATGTACAATGACTGTCCTCCACAAAGGTTAGTTTAACACTAAACAAATAACATCTTAATGTTTGATGGGATCACTGGGTCTTGCTACTGTTTCTATGCAGGTTAACGGTTGTTTTTTTTTTCGAAGACATGTGACATTCACCAACCCGCGCTGGGCTCACGTGGTCCTTCTCCTAGAGAGGAGGCCTGAGTCCCAGCAGTGTGAACATTAAGAAGGCTGTTGATGATGATATTCATGACGTGACCCAAGACGTTTCACTATACAGTCAAGTAGCTAATATTGCATTTGAATAAATAAACATTCTTCGAGTTTCCATGTTTCGATCAGATATCTACAAAAGCACACATCTCCCCACTTACCACAGCGAGATGTAATCCAGGTGGCTGCACACTGGCGACATTCCCGGCGGTACATTAAAATTAATTTACTGCCACAATTTCGCAACTTCCTGAGCGATAAGCGTATTGTTGGCAGCCATTGTGTGCAATCGTTGTGTGTTAGTTACAGCCGCGGCGCACCTGCTCCCTTGTTTGTCATTTATTATTAATAACATTAATTAAGTTGTTGTGAAATTTGAAGATTAGTTTTGCTGTAATTTTGCATATTGTTATAATATAAAAACAATCACGATATGTCGTTATTTCCGTGAAAGATGGGTAGACCTCGCTACCTGTGTCAACACTCTTGCGCCTTCCCATCTTCCTAGCTCGTCGTGCTGTGCTGGTGCTGCTGCTGAAGCTGTGGAGAACCTGAAGAGGCGGAAATATTTCAGCATCCTCGGCAGCTATAAAGGGTCTTTCAACAAGGACGGGTCGATGTTGAATTTGAATAAAACAAACTGCGTATTATTTAATAACGATAATATTATTTATTTATTTATTTATGTACACACAAACACTTAAAAAAGCCCTATTTATGCCATTATGACTGTGTGAAATATGTCATCGTTCAAATGTCCGCCGCGGCTTCGAACGGTAACACGAATTCGAGAGGCCCAATTTTCAATTACTCTGCTGTATAGATCCGGTTGAATCTGACCGGTCCTCTTCCAAACGTTCCAAAGCCCAGTTAGTGAACAAACGGAGCTGCCTGTGGCCATTAACTTTGAGCTCCTGGGTTGAAAATGAATAAAAACAATCAGAACAAAAATAGATATGTCAGCAAACAACAACAGAGGAGATAGGTAACCAGGGTTGAAATACATTGTTGTAGTTTTCATGGAAGGCGATAGATGGATATGAAAAGATTGAAAAGGAATCGTGAAAGAAGAAGACGAAGAAAAACATTTATTAATGACACGCACAGAACAAACAATATCAAAATAAAAAGTGACTAACCTTCTTTATAAATTGGTAAAGCTTTATCTAATTACATTTCCTCTTTCCTATCTCTACAATTAACAAAAGGAATTCCTTCATCTGAGATATCCTTTAATAGATTTAACAAAACACATAATCTTACGAAACAAGTAATAAGTTACAACCAGGAAGACTCCATACAGTCAGGCCAAGGATTATTTCAAAATTGGTTTCACCAGAATAGCTCATAAAACCGTAGCTATGTAGGTACGCAAGGTAATGTAATAAGTAAACTGTAGAGAAATTCGTCAAACTCCCCTTGAGAGATAAACCTGTCGTATCTTATTATGTTTTACGATTGTCCTCACAAAAACATTACATGAAAAGGGTATTTTAGTCTCTTTACACGTGACGACACGACAGGTCAACGACTTTGTCTACTTCCTTTAAGAGGGGCCTTCCTGGTCTATAGTAAAACATCGTGAGTCTGATTGAAAAGCCTATTGTTTCATCCGATGCAATGATTGAAAATGTGTTCAAACCCAGCCAGGCACATTACTTTGTGTAATTTGTTTTATTACCACTGCTCTCAAAACGATGAAGGAAAACATTGTGAGAAAACTGGCATGTCCTAGAACCAAAAAATCGAAGACATGTGACATCCACCAACCCGCACTGGGCCCGCGTGGTCGATTTCGGGTCCATTTTCTCTCCTAGAGAGGAGGCCTGAGTCCCAGCAGTGGGAACATTGAAAGGCCGACTATTCTATGGTAATGTTTGAAAAAGTGATAACGCGAAAACATAGATATAGCGCCTAAAGTTTGGTGATAAGTCAGACATTCATCAAACCGTTTCTTAAAAGTCCACCGAGAAAATTTTAATTGAGTGAACATAAAGTGAGCTGTTATCTTTTGGCTAGAAAGACAGTTCACTTCAGACTCACTTCACGTAACCTTTTACAGTGAGATGTTTATAACTTTACTAAAGTACAGCTGTACTCGTATGTCCTCGAGAAGGTGATACGCGGTGGTGACCTGGTCACTGGGGACTAGTGTTCCACGTGTGCCTCAAATAGATGTCAGCAAAACCGTAGGGATCAGCAGCATCGACGTCCGCTACGGCCACAGGGGATTTCAAAGCAAAGGGTAACTGGAGGACACAGGTGTGGTTTAGTAAGTAAAAGTGTGGCATGCACTTTTGCTCGACCCCAGTGTTGGAGAAGTCATTGGATGATTTCTATCCTTAAAGAAACGCTAGAGAGGAGGCTTTGATTAATTTCCCACCTCAAATCAAATCAAAGATAAAGAAAACAACAAATACTTATTCACCTGTCATTATCATCAGCCCATCTGTCTTTTATACGTTCACCCCATAAAACTTCCTCTCTGATTCATCCTCTTCTCTTCACTTACCTCCCAAGAATCGTAACAATTCCGTGACATATAAATGTCTCACAAAAGGGCAACTAACCCGTCTCCCTGAAGATTCAATTTGCAAGGGCGAGATTCGCGCAGAATAAAAAATAAAATATTATCCCTACTTTATAGGTCAGCCAAGAACTGAACGAGGAAAGAGGGACATTTAGAGGGATTTGAGGAGTCTCTGATAAATGTGCTGGTCGAGTATGGTTGAGTTCCTCTTGTGAATGTTCTATCATATCTTTATTTGGGGTAGAATAAATGTCTGTCTTCTTTATCTTTGTATCGTTTGAAACAAAGTCACTTTCTGTGTCAGTCTGTTTATCCGCTAAGTCTTCTTAAACCATGGAAAGGATTTTCATGCGGTTTTCCCCGATCAAAAGACAAAATATATTGAATTGAATTAATTTATTTCAACCTAATTAAAAGATTAAATAAATATGAAAGTCAATAAATCAATTAAAACCAACACAATAAATTACAATAATGTTGGAAATATTGTTTATATTTTTGGCCAAAAGATGGCGTTGTTACTTGAGCGTCAATTTCTAGATCGCGGTGTTAAGATTTTCCGCGACCTGACTAGGTCCGCGATGAATTTTATTTTAAATCAGTTCCTAAATATAAAATTCCTAATTCAAAAGTTCCATATATCGCACACCCAGAACAACACTGCACTAAGTCTAAATAGCTCATTTTTCAGAATCGACGAAAAACCGTTATCTCATGTTATGTGACAGTTATTGCGAGTGTCCTGCACATTGCATGTAAAGAATCCATGTAAAGGATTTTTTATATTATATATTATATTAAAAAGTGGTCTAATTGATTCTGCTCCTTATTCTGATCAAACTGATTTCAGGTTTTGCGCATTTAACGTTCCACCTTGTATATGAAGCTACTGAATCCAATGAAATCAAAATTTTCTCACATTGCCATTAAAACCAACAAGCAAACAACATATTCCAATAAGTCCATGTTGTCACCCCTCAGCTCGCATCCACACTAACAGTTACATCGTGATGTCAATTGTCATTCATCCCCTACGACGGGCTAATTAAGTAAATATGGTGGCACACGTGACGGAGTTCGCGTCACAGAGTTAGGAATCAAGGATGATAAGTAAACATTGCAAATAGCATCTACGTAAGAAGTAAGTACATAATTATATACAAAATTAGTTCTAGTATTGCGAAACCCGAAACACGTGTATAGTATTTGTATATAAATTAGTATTTTATTGTATATTTTAGTATTTGTGTATAGTATTTGTAAATAATGCATGTTTTTTTTTTCTTGTAGATCTGTATTGTAATCCTCAGCAACTATTGCACCCCATATTTGTACGCCTCTAGGCATAACATAGCGCTCTGTTCAGTGAAAAGAAGATCTTTATTTTTTACCTATGTTAACAAATAAACGATATTATTATTATTATTATTATTATATAAAGAATTTCACAACTATCCTGAAAAATTACAAAGCTTCAGCAAAAATACATAGTCACCGGGCCATCCAGGCGACTGCGGGGTTATTTTGCACTTACACCCAGCTGTTTACTGGCCGCTATGACTGCCATAACCTGTGTTAGTGTCGGTGATGTCCAACTTGTGACCGTTTTTAAATATTTTTGGAAAAAAATATATAACGTGGCGTAAAAGTTTGGAATCGATTCAGTTACTGATTCCGGACAAACTATATTCAGGTTTCGCATATACTAAAAATAATGTTGATTATTATGACAAATAGTAAACACTCCATCGAGAGTCGCAGAGCGATGCCCGGCCACCGTAGCTTAGGCGCGGACTTGTGGACGACGACCAATGGGAAGCTCTCCAATGGAGAGCTCCACGCACGCCTCAAGGAAATGTCAGGAAAACCGTAAGGGCCCAGCAGGGCCGATGACAGCTTGGGCCACGGGAATTCTTGAAAAATATAGCAGTGGTCCTGGATTGCAAAGAGGAACAAAAGGAGGTGGGTTTTAGTCAGTAAAAGTCTGACACACTCTCACACTCCAACCTAGAGCTAGAGAATTGGTTTAATCTATGTATATAAAAATCAATTGCTGTTCGTTAGTCTCGCTAAAACTCGAGAACGGCTGGTCCGATTTTAATCATACCTTTTTTCTTTTGTTCACCAACATACAGGAAAGGTTTAAAAGCAAAAATAAATGGGTAGGGTAGGTAGGGTAAGGTAGGTAGGGTAGGGTAGGGTAGGTAGGGTAGGTACTGAGTTGACGGGAGCGAAGCCGCGGGTAAAAGCTAGTGTTTTATAAATAATGGACAGGCAACCTTCGTTCTAGTTGGAAAAATTTGTTTTCTATGTACTAAATAAAAGTGTTTTTTTTTCATTGAGTAATTAGGTATGTACATTCAGTCAAAAAAGTATCGGGAATGGATGATTTGTTTATGGTTCCAAATTCAAATTTTTGTTTTTTTGTAGTTGTTAGATTGGCACAGCTGTTTTCCATTTTGGCGCGGAGTTTGAGTTGCATCTGTTATTTATATTAAATACAGTGCTGGTTTTAGTAATATCATATATAGTGTGTATTGCGAATTTCATAATGGACAAAAATATCGAACAAAGAGTTTGTCTTAAATTTAGCATCGCCAATGTAATTTCGTGTTCGGAGAAGGCTTACGGTGAATCGACTTTATCAAAAACTCGTGCTTATGAGTGGTTCAAAGCGTTCAAAAGCGGTCGAGATGTGATGGAAGATTTGCCTCGCTCTGGTAGGCCGTCAACGTCTGCAACTGAAGTTAACATCGCAAAAGTGAAGGAAATAGTGACTGAAAATCCCCATTCAACTCTGAGAGAGATAGCCGCCGAACTTTCTGTATCTCACGAGTCGATCCGTACCATTTTAACTAATAATTTAGGTATGAAACATGTTGCTGCTCGGCTAGTCCCAAAAGATCTGAATTTTCTCCAAAAACTCAATCGCATGAAAGTCGCTGAGGACATGCTAGAACGAGTCAGTTCGGACCCAACATTCATGAAACGCATTGTTACTGGTGACGAGACGTGGGTTTACGAGTTTGACATGCAAACTAGTCAACAAGCTTCGGAGTGGCGCCTTCCAACTGATCCAAAACCGAAAAAATCACGCCAAAGTCGATCAAAAGTCAAAGTCATGTTGACTGTTTTCTTTGACTATCGCGGTGTTGTGCACTCTGAATTCTTACCGGAAGGTCTAACAGTAAATAAAGAATATTATTTGAGCGTTATGCGGCGTTTAAGAGAGCAAATTCGACGAAAAAGGCCAGATTTGTGGAAAGAAAATTCTTGGATTTTGCACCACGACAATGCGCCTTCGCACAAGGCTATCATTGTGAACGAATTTTTGACCAAACACTCAACAAATACCATCCAGCAACCACCATATTCGCCAGATATGGCTCCTGCTGACTTTTTTCTTTTTCCTAAACTCAAATTACCACTTCGTGGCACCCGTTTTCAATCGATAGAAGACATAAAGGAGAATTCGCGGCGAGAACTGAACTCAATTCAGGAAGCAGCGTTTAAAAAATGTTTTGATGAATGGATTATTCGTTGGCGCAAGTGTATCGTTTCTAAAGGAGCATACTTTGAAGGTGATAAAATAAATTTGGATGAATAACAGACATTTTGTGTATTATTGATCTTTTCCCGGTACTTTCTTGACAGAGTAGTATATGCTCATTCTGGCCATATAGCAGCTACACCCAGTCTACCGCCATCTCATCTTCGCTTTTTCAATCCTGGTGAGGATTGAATTAGCGAAAGCTGTGTGCATGTGTGCACAGGATTACGCGTCAGGTATCAATTTCATTATGTTGCACCCTCAGGTAGGGCCCTTCCCACGTACTTAGCCTGTGTTTGACGTTCACTTGTGGAAAGGTTAATTTTTAAGAGCGGGTTGTGTTTTTGTTTATTGCTGAATTATTTAATTATTAAGTGTGTCTCGAAATTTAATATGACGAAAATAATTATCAAAGTTGTTCTGAAAATTTAACAGTTTAAAGGGATAAACAAATTGCATAATCAGTCTTTTAATGTTCCCACTGCTGGGACTCAGGCCTCCCTTCTAAGAGAGGAAAAAGCCGTAATCAACCACTTGGAACCAGTGCGGGTTGGTGAATGTCACATCACTCACATGTCTTCGAATTTTTTATTCTAGCTCTGCAACCAGCATATACAGCGTAGGTATTTATTGTAAACACCACTGTAAGGTTCAATTGTAAACACAAACTGTGACTTTACATATATGTAAACACAATACTAGAGGAAAGTGTGGAGCAACGATATTTTATAAAAAAAACTTAGGTTCATAATTTTCGCACGACCTAGGCTAGCTCCTTACCACACAGTGAGCATGCGGACGGCGATGAATGGTTAGCTCGCAGTCCAACCGTTCGGTCCGAGCAAAAGTCGTCTACGGCGCGTAGTATTCCACGCGCACCTCAGGGTAATGTCATCAAATCGTATAGGCCAGGCTCAACAGGGTCGAAACCTATTGGGCCCATAGGTTCGCTTCTGAAATGTAAACCCCGCCTGGGAATGCAAGGCAACGAAGAAACCACGAGTGGGTTTAAGTTAGTAAAAGTTTGACAAGCCCTCTCGCTCCACCAAAGAGCGGGAGATGTCATTAGATTATATTTTATATCTAAAAAAAAACACCTAGACACGGTAGATTTAGAATTTAGACGGTAATTATATAATTTACAACCTGGGACGCTTAAAAAAGTTTTGGAGATGGATAGGATAACTTTATAAAGACATTTTTATGTGCATGCTCTTGTATTTTTACATTTAGTTAGTCACTTTCTTTAAACAGTTTTTTAAATGTAATTACCGTAACTGTGTTAAGGGTAGCAGCAGAGAAGTGTGAAAGCCGACGCAGCAGGTCCGGGGATGCGGGAAGAGGGGGGGGGGGGTGCGTCTTAATACGTCATTAGCGAACGATTGCTGAGTGTTTTTACACTGTTCCGACCAGGGCTGGCGCTCGAGTCTAAGGGAAAACACGGATAACTGTCTTTTGTCGTTTTTTTTTTGCTGTGCTTGGCCTGTCAGGTTAATAAAGTAGGTATTACATTTTTACAGGCACTTTGAGTTCCATTAAAATACGAATTTGAGCGGGGCGGGAGGGCGTGTCACACTTTTACTGACTAAAGCCTTCGTTCCAGGGCCCTGAGGTACCCTTTCGCATCACCCATAGCCCAAGTAGGCTTCGACCCTGCTAGGTCCCTACGATTGCTGACATCTCCTTGAGGCGCGCATGAAACACTACAGCGTCGACGACGTGAGCTCGGTCCGGACGATTACCGGACGTTCGGACGGCGACCTACCGTGGCCGGAAATCAAGCAAAAGGAGACGACCTGCCACTCCTTCTCGCTCCGGACCATGGCCTGTACCAAGGCCCGGCGCAAAAGATCGCTGCCGATTAAACTGCCTATATATTACATTCTAACGTTTTTGCAGCATTTAGCAGCAATTGTTGATACAATTCATCAATGCTGTGTATGGCTTGATCTATAGCAAGCCTTCTCACGATCTTAAAAGAAGATTCATAGCATCCCTTTTAACCGAAATCACATCTGCTGGACACTCATGTAAACACTTGAGATACAAAATGCTCAAATCGTATGTATTTGACATCATCATCATTCCAGCCGACAGACATCCACTGTTGGACATAGGCCTCATAATAGGTATTTAACATGATCTACCGAAATGTAGTATGTGATTGATATGCACTAATATAATTTGCCAACTTGTTTTGTATGGTATAATGTCGGTTTTTCTAACCAGAACTATTTTATTTAATCTGAACACAAGCGTGATATAATTAAATTAATATTCAATAAACAATATTTTTCCCCAGTGTGTTCTGTTCGAGGTAGTTGTAACATCTTTTCGAACTTTTTATCAGTTTTCCTGGTATGAAACTATTTGGTGATTTTCCGCCAATATTTTCACAACATTCCCGAACTACACAGGCATAACATTATCTCATTTTTTCAGCCATTTTCCTAAAGGAAAGTTTCCGTATTTTCCTGTTCGGCCGTGACTCTACACATTGTTGAAACATGCAAGCTATTATCATCTCATCTACTCGTTTTAAATATTTGTTTGTTTTTTTTTTGTGGAGGGAAATCTACCAATTTTTTTGTTATTATTTTTAGCCTGGATACTATGTCATTTAAGCCAAGTCTTTGGCGCTTAGACGTCAGTTACTAATGTACAAATTATAATATAATAGCATACATAACGTACATTGTTAAAAAGCCTAATAGTAAATAAATAAACAGTAATAGTGGTCAGCCCTGGGCGGGTCGCAACCGTGGGACGATATCGTTCGCTAATTCGATCCGTGATTTATATGTTCACGCGGAGGCGGGCAGCGGGTAGCGGATTACTCGCCGGATTACGGGTTCGATGCTCGCGCAGATAATGGCGGATTTAGACCCGGAAAGAAGTCGTAATGGATTGGACTCTGATTGCTTCTTTGTAAATGTAAATATTGCTCTTTCTCTTCGATTTCGAGTGATTTGTTTGTTGGCCAGTCTGGGTTTTAAGTGTTTGCGAAATGCGATTCTACGTTGTTAGTCATTTTGTTTGTTCATCGATAGTTAAATATTGATAGACACAATTTCTTCATAGACAATCTGATTATAAAAAGTAGTGTCACATGTAGGGATCGCTATATATTATTATGTAAGTACTCTTTATTGTACATCGTAAATAATTACAGTAGAAACAAAATTTATAGCGGTATAACGGGCGGTTTTAGACCACATTTTGAAGGCTTAATTTGAAAAATTAAGGCATCCAAAGGTTGTCTGTAAAAAAACGCAATAATCCCTATTAGTAATTGGATAAAATTTAGATTTAAATATTTTTTTTTTTCCAGGAAGATTCCTTTAAAGGGCTTTAAAGAGTATCCTCCTCCTCCTCCTCACGTCGTATTCATTTCTGAGGGTCGTAAAGTTCCTGTTGGATTCCTACTAATGATGTCTCGCCATCAGTGTTGGTTCTTGGTGTCATGATGAACAACGTGCAATTGGGTGTCCAGTGTGGAGCGGACCTGATCTGCTCATCTTTTTGTGCTGCAGCCTCTAGGTCATTTGTCATCAACCATGTCAGTTACGATAAGCTGTTCAAGGTTGTGGCCATTTTTCCGGGCTGTATGTAGGAAGGGGTGTGTGGTGGCTGCAGGTGGTATATGCGTCTGCTCATACAGGTGGAGTATATTAGCCGTTAGATTAGTATTTTTTCAAGTTTTGCTAAATACGAGAATAAATCTAGGTAGCTGATGAGGTTGAGGTGATGACCAGGTATGACCAGGTGTGTATGCTAGTGGTCGGGATACTCCTTAAAGTGCTTTTTTTTTCCTTGCTGCTCAAAAGCTTGACGAAATGATGATAATAACGATACGATGTTATAGCTGCACGAAGGTTGCGCTGACGTTCATAGTCTATGGTCGCCAGTTTATTTAGTTTAATAATAATTAGTTATAAGATCTTTTATGTATTACTTTTTTTATCCGGTAATGATTATTTTTGTGTATTTTATCTATGGGCCTTAGCTGCCTGAAAATAAAGGATTATTATTATTATTAAAGATATCTGGAACAGGGTATAGACACACATAATATCATCGTTGAAAAGGGAAGATCCTCCTGGCAATCGGATGTTTTGTCTTGTCTGGGCCCGATAGATGATTTCATTCAGGCAATTGTATATGTTTAAATCGCACGGGGAACTTTAATTGCGCGATACAGTATTTCGTAGTTTAGTTCTCATAACGCAATATAAGCAGCGTATATTGCTCGTAAACAGATCATAGACGATGGGGACAAAAGGTTCTGGAGTGGCGACTGCGTACCGGAACTACAAGGCGAACCGATGACCTGGGGAATGATGAATGCGAGGCGCACAGGACCGGTCATTATGACGACACTTGGATGAGGATGTCCACTGTTAGAGAGGACGTCTTTCAGCTGAAATGATGATGGTGATGTAACGCAATAGATTTTGCTACAACAAAAAAACTAAGTATCTCTTCCCATCAATTATAGCTTTACACAAATATTGACATTTCAAAGCACTCTAATGCCACCGTGCGTCACACGATGACGTCATCGGGTAGGCAGAGATGTGCGGCAAACAACAGCACTTTAGAGTCGCCATTAGAGCAGTGATGAAAGAAACCATCGCATTAGTGGAGATGTAAATAATGATAGATGATACAGTGCAACTGGGCATTCTTTTAAGACTTGTTAAAATTTTTCATATCATCGTAAATCATAGATAGAATTTATTGAAATAACTGAAAATCGGGGTCGCTGTACTCATCATTCTTTGTCATTTTCCTTACATTCTTACAAGTCCGCTAACGGCTATCTGTCTGTATGTCATGATACATTCAAGTAGTACCGTTGAACGTCCGTTCAGCGGTACTTACTTTTCAGCGATTTTAACCAATAGAAAGTGAGATGAGGAAGGGTACGTGCATCATGTTGTACATATTAGAGAATATACAAAAATTTCTAACACCCGTGCGAAACTGAGTCGTTAGATATAATAAGTCTTTTTTTTTCGGTGGGCAAAAATCATCCAATGACAACCCTCTTGGGTTGAGCGGGAGATAGTGTCAAACTCTTACTGACTAAAAACCCACTCCGTTCCTTCTTGCCTTCATACCGGGGCTCGAATTCCTTTCGGATAACCCTGGCCCCAGTAGGCTTCGACCCAGCTGGGCCTCCTGTTGCTGACAACTCCTTGAGACGCGCGGGAAGAGTGCACGCCGTCGACGTCTTGGGGGATAAGTCTGGATTTGAGACAAAGTGGAACCGCAAAAAAGCTTATTTGTAGATTTCTCTGCTGAATTTTCATGTTATGTTCATGCAGATCTATGAAAATATAACACTGATACATTTGCAACGACTCGCAATTATTTGAATACAAAAAATACACATCCAGTTTTTTTATCAATTTGATCTTGTTTCACGCAGTCAGGTCCATCCATCACCTGAACACGTTGATAGCACGGTGCTCTGATGCGCGGCCATTTTATTTATGGCTACAACTTTGCTGACTACCCGCTTTTCAATAAAACCACAACATGATTGCATGCAGTTCTGGATAAACCGCATGCGATCTGGCTTTGCGTTTTAATAATGGTTGTATTTTATTTTTGTGGGTAATATTTTTGAGGAAAATCAAGCTGATGTGGCTGTAGTAACAGCCTGCTTCTGTTCCTGGGTCTTCTGCATCAAGACCGACTTTATCAGATGATATCAACTACTCAGTTGTCAAACCTTTTAGTATCAATAAATAATATACTTGTGTCCACTTACAATATATACAAACACACACTGAAATAACAAATAACATTAAAAAAAATATATCGAAAGAAACAAAAACTACACGCATTTAGTGCAGCCAAGGAGAACCCTCCAGTGTTCATCGTGCAGCGTGAAGTCGTAGGTTCACCCTGTCCACGAACATCATCATTTCAACCGAAAGACGTGCTGCTGGACATAGACCTCCCTCAAGTGTCGCCACAACGACCAATCCTGTGCATCTCCATCTATCAGATTCCCGCCACCCTCAACCAGGTCATCGATCTACCTTGTGGGAGGCCTACCAGCGCTACGTCTTCCGATACACCGTCACCACTACCAGAACCTCCGGCTTGCAAACACCTCAACAGCGACGCACATTTTCTTTTTAATAAGAATTTCTTTCTTCCCTAAACGTGTACTTTGACCAAGCGTTATATGCCCATAGGGTGTTGTTAACCCATAAGCTACATTTATGCAGCTTGGTCAACTCGTTCAAAATGTGGGGTATACGTTACCGAAATTAAAAAAGAAGAGTGGCCCTTGAAGCTACGGACATAGGAACGAATGTATCGCAACATTTATACCCAAAAGGGCCCTTCCCTCTGTAACCATTAGTAAACTTGACCCAGCAGACGATCGTATACTAGTACCATCAAAGCCTACATTTAATTGTGTAATCACGTCCCGACTGTCGCATTAGCCGGGCCGCTTTGTGCGCTCGCGCCGCTCTATGGAACGTTGTACGATACGATGCTGAGGATCTAGAGATAACAGAAGAGATCCCTGAAGGACAATTTTTGTATTCACAAAAACATTAAAATATATCGGCAATCTTATCTCGGTGACAATCAATTTCATAACTATGCGCACTAGCTTCTGATGTTTAAAAGTGCCCATGTAGGCCTATGTGAAATAAAATATTTTGACTTTGACTTTGATAACCATATCTGTACTAATATTATATAGAGGAATTATTTGTATTTTTGTTTGTAAACAAAAACTAAAGGACCGGTTTTAAAAATTGTTTCACCAGTAGGATACTCATCTCGACCGAATTTGGCCAATTTCAATAGAGATTAGCCAAGTACACAGAGGGTAATGTCAATTAATTAAATGATAATCCAATGGTCATTGCATATATGCAATGCAAATAATGATAGTCCAATCTAATGGCAATAATAATCCAATGTAATTTAAATTAATTTAATTTTGATATTAACATTTCAATTTTATGTAATTTTATTATATTAATGGTCTATGTGTATGATTGTGTAACTGAAATTAATCATTGGTACTTAGAATAAATAAATAATAATATAAGCAGCATAATTATGCCGATGGGACGGCAATCTGACACCACCGGAGAGAGATCAGGTGCAAAACCAATGCCTTTTTGTGCTTTCAGAGGTACGAGGGCATCACACTATTAATTTCAAAACTCCGGAGACTGGAAAACTCAAACCCATTTTTTTTCCCGACGCGAGAATCGACCATCACCAAAGATTTCCTTACCAAAGAACTTTTACAGAAAACGTGAACCATCTTTCTGCTACGACAGATCAGGCCATCATTACAAAACTTCCCTGCACATTTCAAACTGACACCTACTAAAACGTAAATTTACATAATGTACAACATAATAGATTACCAGATAACCTAGTGTCAATATTAGCATACAGACAGACACCACAAAATAGATAGGTACAGAAGTCAATCTACATACAAAGCGTGCTCGAGCAACGCACACATAGACACCGCTCACGGAAAGTCGGTAGCGCTCGGACCGAACAGTTCCGGCTCAAACGCTCATTAGCGTGCATCCACCGAGCGTAGGTATAAAAAGTGAAGTACGTACATGAGATAGTCTTCTGTACCTATCTATTTTGTGCAGACACCCACAAGATTGAATTCTCGCGAGGTCACGGGACAAACCTCGGTCATAACATTTTAGTGGCTCTAACTGAAATGTAGATGCTAACCGAATGGCTGCCGGTGTAGGAATGGAAGTAGTTACGTTGTTTAGGAGGACATTTCATTTTGTTTTATGGTGTTCCGTCCGTTGAGGTTTAACTAAACTTATGTAGGTAGCCGTGTTTTTGGTGAACAATTTAACACGACGACGACGACGGAGATCCTGGTGACTGTCGCCAAATATATATTTTTTCTTTATTTCATAAAATGCAGTCTTTATATGACGGACCACAGTTTAGTCGTTATATATTTGTTAACTTTGATACTTTGTGTTCTATTAATTATTAAATATATTTACGAATTCTTTACTAAATGTCTGTAATTGAAAAGTTTACTTGAAAGTGTGAAATTGATGATAATAATTGAAAAAAATTATAGTGCTCGGAAGTTGATGCACCGATCTGTAATAACTGTAATATCTTAATTTTTCAAATACTTTCAGAGATCTGATTGGCGGTCTGTGTGAAGTGAGGGACCATAATTGGCGGTCTGTGTGAAGTGAGGGACCATTACTAATAAATCATCACAAGGCTGAAGATTTTAGTATTATTCGTTTACAAATTCTCAGACTTGTTTTACAAATGGTTACAGGACTACTACTAAATCCTATGATTTTTACTGTGCGCGCAGTATTTTTATTGTGTATCTACGAGTGTGTATGCCAAATAAAATAGTTTTCTTTCTTTCTTTCTTTACCCCTAGCCAAATTGCTAATCTACGATAGTTAACCCTAGTAGAAAGCATCAAATGTACGGGAATGACGTCATCTCAACGCTCAGTCACGTAGTTAGAACAAGAGAATTTGACGAAAGCTTGCGTCGAAACGTTCGACGCAAGCGAAACGGTTGTAAATTGGCTAGGGGGGGCTGTTCTGCTAATGCTAACATTATCGAATGACGTTATTAAACTGGGAGAGATAGAATAATTATGTAAAAATACGTCTTACGGCCGCCAATATGTTTTAATCAACACACAACTTGTCACTAACCTGAAAAATGCAAAAAACTTCCGCTGTTTACCTTGAAGCATCTAAGACTCTGCTTATATTTTCTGCTATCGCTCTTTTACATATATTCATAAGACGTATGTGTGTATGTTTGTTACTGCTTCACGCATAAACTGCTGAAGGGATTTCGGCAATTTAGCACAAGGGTAGACTATGTCCTGGAAAAGCACAATTTTCTCCTTTCACACGGGCAAAGCCGCTGCAACTAGTAGTCCAATAAACCAGTGTTCAATAAAGTGTGTACATCAGCTACCTAAGCCTCCAGAGGCCCGTTCCAGCACATTACAAGTCCGTAAAGCTACAGAGCCATCGTCGGTGCGCGCGCGCAGCCATCGTAAATCTGCGCGCGCCATTGTGCATTGAACTCACATTTATGTGCCCCGACTTTGTTTGTGTTTGACAACTACGTACTGATCCGTTTATGTGCTTTTGAAGTTGATTATTTATTTATATTGGAGTACATATTTCATAGTTCATAGTGGATACTTGGGCTTTACTCTCAACATTGTAGGCTTTTCCATCGCTATTTAATTAGAGGTTATCTAATTTATTTATTTTTATTATTTTAGATAGGTTCGTGCTTGACTGCTACCTCACCTGATGGTAAACGATGATGTGATTGAGATGGAGCGCTTACCTAGAAGTAACCCCTTCACTCTTAACGTTACTAGTATTTCAATTTAAGGCTTAAGTGGTAGCCATCAGGAAACACAAACTCTGGCAGGAAATTCCACTCCGTAGCTGTGCCTACAATAAATGTATAGGTAAAAACATTTTCTACGCGTGGATGGGATGTACCACTGCTGAGGTAACGCCACTTTCATCTGTTTCCACATATGTCTGCAATGACAGAAGGTAAGAGAATGGTAAGAGTCATGTTCATATCTCCACCTCCGTCCTTGTCTGCCACGAAATCGCCTTGTGTGTAATGAGATATACAGTAAATGGCTTTTGTAGCCCACAGCTCTACATTTCTCACACAAATGCGAAGCTGGGGCAAGTCGCTAATATTTTCTAAATCCAGTCTGTCAACACGATAATAACTTAACTACTCAGACACTTACAAACTACCGAGCATTACGCATTTCTGTCCTTTCACACGAGAATCTACCGAGAAAGAATCCTGCCAGCAGCCATTACGAATTATTAAGCGCAATTATTGCTTATAATTACAATTTATGTCCGCCATTAGCCGGCTGCGCGGGCCCAGGCGCGGAGAATATAGTCATCTATCATGTAAAGATAAATATTAGCCTAGAAACTTGCAAGATTTAATGCCTGATATTTAGCTGGGAGCAGGAAAATTATAGCTAAAATGTCAGAGGCGCAGATCAAATATGTTCTTACATCATGGACATTTGACCTGCTGGACTCAGGCATAAAGTAGGATGTCATATTATTCCAATAGTAACGTAAGAAAATTACGAAAATGCTTACCCCCCAATCACATAACGCTGATGCAACTCAATCTGAATCGGCTAAGATCAAATGGGACTGGGCCAGTCATGTTTATCACATGTAGAAAAAATCATGAGTTCTTGAGCATCTTAATTTTGTTAAATTCCCTTCAACTTGTAGTTAAATATTTTTTTTATGGTATTCAAAATATTTGTAGCAAACTTATCTGAACCAATTGTTTTTGTCCTAGTGTTGTCCTATATCATCATCATCATCATATCAGCCGAAAGACGTCCACTGCTGGACATAGGCCTCCCCCAAGCGTCGCTACAACGACCGGTCCTGTGCGTCACGGTCACGCATCCATCGGATGTCATAGATACACATTTTTATTATTGTCTGTGTGCACATTCTTGAGCAAATCTTGTCTTATCATGAAAATCTATATCTACCATTATGTCGGCTCCGCATAACTTCCGTATCGCAAATGCGTTCACAAACATGAACACTCATATACCTACACAGGCCATGCATGAGAGGTGCCTTAAACACTAGGCCATCACGACACCACACCACCACACTTTTAAAATCCCTACATCGCAATCTGGACGTCCAATTTCGATCAATTACATTAGCTGTTAGTATGTTTGCTGTACCCATTCATAACTCAAGTAGTCAAGTGTAAACTCTACAGGATTGAGATTTAAACACAAACAATTTATTTAATTGAAACACTTAGTTGTGCCCGTGACATCGCTTGCACGTTTTTCTAAAAGGACTGCTGTTAGTTATTTTTATTTAAATAACTACAGAATAGTTGAATAATGATATAATTCGTGTTTATTTTTCTTTTCTTTTTTTCGATCTTCGGCATAGCAGTCAGGGCCACTAAACACTAGATCAACAGGCCAGTCACCAGTCCTATTATATTCAAAAACCTATTTATCACGTGCCTGAACATTTAACAAGCTATCGAACAACTATAATACCTAGCTAGCTAGCTGTTATGATAGATAAAATACTCAAATACTTGGCCAATGTCCCAGAAGAATAGAAAGAAGACATTGCAATCTTGAACCAAAACCTTTGCGCTTTCCAGCCGGCCATTCAAATCAACCACAAAACAAACGAACGGACAGCAAAACCTTTATATCTTCGGATCGCCGTGTGTTTACGGACAAAAGGCGCATAGGGGGTAAGCAAATACTGAGCAGAAAGTATTGACAATGTGCCCAATATCGCGAGGGGAACGCTCGCAATTTGTCTGTCTGTTTGTGGCCATCGCACAAACATGACGGCGGATTAGATGGCTTATTTTGTTCAGTTAGAACAGAGGTTCAATGGCTTTTGTTTCTGGTTTAGACAGGTTTTATTCTGTAACGATATGGTAAAACATAAACTACACGGGTTCCTTTTTGACGGGCTCAATAGGGTGAAGTTGATTGGGAAAGTTAGCGTAAGCATAAGCATCAACCTTTTAACATTCCCAATACTGGAACTCAGGCCTGCTCCCAAGGAGAAGGAATGGGCCGTAATCCACTACGCAGGGCTAGTGTACCTAGATATTACACTAATATTATAAAAGGTAAAGTTAAAGCACTAGTGCTTCGCCTGCATCAAAATAAAAAATTGTCCTAAGGAAACATACTGCCGGAAAAAATACTTACTCTATGTGCTATTCCAAATTACCCATGAGTGTACCAAAACAACTATACAAAACAAAATTAAAAATAATCAAATTTCAAACATTTTAATATTACATACATGGGCACATAGAAAACGTCAGAAGTAGGGTGGTAACGAAGCTTCGCTTTCGCTTCCCTTACTGCGGAAGTTCCGCAAGAAATCGTATATTCGCATCCGCATCCGCATCCGCAAAATTTATGCGGAGTTAACGGAGTTATAACGGAGTTTTATTTACGTCATAAATTCATTATCATCGAACAATACCAAGCGAGCAGCGACGCTCGACGACGACTCAGCCGTCCAGTCAGCCAAGGCGTTGACGGCGCGCACTGTTCCCGCGCGCCTCAAGGAGTTGTCAGCAACAGGAGGGGCCCATCGGGGTCGAAGCCTACCGGGGTCGGGGTTATTCGAAAGGAAACTAGAGCCCCGGTATGAAGGCTAGAAGGAACGGCGCGGAGTTTTTAGTCAGTAAGACTCTGACACTGTCTCCCGCTCCACCCAAGAGCGGGTTTCGTCAATGATGATTTTCCCCGTCGAGAGAAAAAAAAAAGCCGTCCAGTCACGTGTTGCGTTTGAAATGGTCAAGAATAATCAAGATTCAGCGTGTGCGCCCACCGCGTTTACTAGAATCTTTCTAGTAATCAAAAACCTTCCAATTACTTTTACAAAGATTTTCTTTAAGAAATCGCTTCAAGCGGTACAATAATACAAATAAGTGTCTCGCACACGGGCCCGATGTTACTTTGTCTGTAATCAAATCTTGCAAATTACATTTTGCATGCATTTGTTAATCAGATGACCAAGCAAAATTATTATGACATGGAGCTGATCTGATGAAGGAGCTTGGTAGTTAAACGACACAAGCCTATCAAATTTGAGCTCGTGTGATTCGTCTTGACGAGTATTAATTATGTATATTATGTAGGTATTATACCATGTTATAAAAGCATGCTATGAAAAAAACATTTTCATTAAAAACTTATTTATCATAGTTCCTTGATGAGACTGATTTTTTTTTTACATTGCTACATACCGAGATACTTTATGATTTTAGACATATTACAGATATTTATGTCAATATCTTGTAAAATTTATAAAAAAAAAAACAAATACCTAATTAAAATTTAAAAAAAAAAACATTTAATTATGCAGGTAGGTACTTATATGTTAAATTTTGTGTATTATGAAAAAATGAATGAACGTATTAAAAAAAAATGATTAAAATAAAACATAAATTAAGTACTATTTTTCTCATCCAATGTCACCTTCGCATTCGCATCCATTAACATCCGCATCCGCGGAGGTGATACCCGTCACCTCCGCATCCGCATCCGCTAAATGGCTTCCGTTACAACCCTAGTCAAAAGCTACACGTGCACGGTTCCAAATTGGTCGTTTTTATGCAAAAGAACCGGCAAGAAATTCTTCGTTTCTCTTTTAAAAAAAAATAGTTGATGTTACAATATTTCCATATTACAGTAGTTAAAAAAAAATTACAGCAGTTAATAGGTAACAACTAAAACAAAACAAACAGTGTAGTTCAGTCAATACTGTACCTTTTGGTTACAATATTGACTGATCTACACTGCACAATAAAAATAATCACAATAAAAAAATTGTAGAGGAAGTAAATTTATAAATAAGCCCTAAGCATTATACATGCGATGAAGGGGCAATAAATATCTCTCTTCCTAATAAAAATACATTTAAAATCATTCAATTAGATTATATTCCCAACTCGTTAAAAGCGATTTATATTCCTCAAGTCCGGAATTAAGACACCTTTCTTTTTTCCCATTTCCGCATGGAAAAATATAATGTTCTTACCCGTGCACCCCCAGAGCCCAATGGAAGGATTGCAATTATTCGGGGAGGGCTGAGGAGGGTCACTATTAACATAATGAGGAAGCCAGACAGGGGCTGTAACAAGCTGGAACATTTTTCATAATTCCCACCCTTTATCTCTAGGGCTTTGACGCTTTGGTACATACGGGAGTGGAATATGGACGAGGATGCTGCGTTCATTTATATATTGATTCAAATTTTATATAAGCAGGGATGCGCCGAATAGTGGTTTCACCAAACAACCGAATACCGAATAATATTCGGTTAAGTTCTTACCGAACCGAATATACTGCCGGATAATTCAGTTTCCCGTTCCATGTTTTCTGATTGGTTTTGGATATAGTTCCGGCACCAGTGGCTAGGCTATCATCAGTTTTGAGTGTGCAACAAACATTACAGAAATCATTTCTGACAAAGTAGGATATTTAAAGGCCCGAAAACAAAACATAAATATGATTGTCTAATAAACAGTAAGGATTTGGGATTGTTTTAATTTATTTTGCCCTAGTGACTGGTTCATTCATTAAAACGAATATATTCGGCATTCCAGCCGAATGATTTAAAGCCGAATGCGAATACTTCAAAATGCTGCCGAATACCGAATATAAAACGAATATTCGGCTCATCTCTACATATAAGGTGTAATAAGGTGTTCTTTACCAGTCAACCTTTGGGTTATAAAATATTACACTGTGATAGATGTACATAATATTAGATATTTAAAATATAATTATAAACGAATAAATACTAGGTATGATAAATGTCATATCATTATAATTAAGAGAATTCAAAATATAATAAACTAGATTTTGCCTGCGGCTTTTCCCGCGTTTATTTACTTTACTCTTTCTCTCCCTTTACACACTTTAAAAAAAAATAGCCTATGTCCGTCTCCAGGGTCCCAACTATCTCTGTACCAAAATTCATCAAAATCGGTTTTCCCATTTAGGAGTGAAGACGTAACAAACAACCAAACTCAAAGTGAGTTTTCGCTTTTATAATATTAGTAAGGATATAACGAATACCAAAATAAGGTTGAAAGAACGCGTTCTGCTATATATGGAAAATGAACCAAGAAAAAGAATGGGAGGTTTGGGGTAGGAGAGTAAAAATAGCCCATGACCTATTCTCAAACCTACCAATGCACAAAAAAAAAATTGTCAAGCCGTTTCGTGCAACCAAACCAGCGCTGTGAGCTCATCGCTTTAAGCGTGAGGCCGCAGCTTTATGCCGAGCGTTGGGCCGTTTTGCGCGGATGTGACGCATATCTTCCCTATAGACTGATGTTATGTTATGTTTGTTATCTAGCTTTAAAAGATTGCGTCTTATTTCGCGTAAATAAACTGTTTTTCTTTCTTTCTTTCTTCTTTTCGTAGGAGTACGATAACAAACACTGTGATTTTAGCTTACAATAGTTTAGCTATTGACAAGCTATTAGATAATTGATTGTATTAAACAATAATAGCTACTTTAAATAGCAATTGGCAATCCTTTTCACTTTTGTTTTATAGTCTTAATAACATTAGAACAAGTAGGTAATAACTTAGCACATAATTACAAAACCGTTATTAGAAAATGCTATTACGTTGTTGTGTCTAATAGCAGGCACTAAAATAGTAAGTGCCTTAAATACAAGTCGACTTGGAGTGTTACGTCTATGAGTGCAGTAGACTGGGTGCTGTTCCACTTGAGATGAGCGAGGTAGCTAGGCAGTGCGAGGATGTGTAGCTGCACTGAAAATGTGTGGCTGTTCCCGCTAAAGCTGTGCGAGGAGCTTGCGCAGAACGATGACACATAGCTACGCTGTGCAACGGTGAAAGCTGAGAGGTGCGAGAATATGTTCCGGACTCTGTTCAAGTGTGCGCATGGAAAACATATTCCTCGCTCACGTCCCTGAAGTCCCTCTTAAGCACTCTCACCTAAAATAAAAAAAATAAATAAGCATCACCTTTATACTATTTTTCTGGTTCTTTCTTCTTTTCTTTTTCATGTGTATGTACATAAATAGTTAAATAATACCTCGCTGACATTTTTCGTACACATCTCTCACTTTTTATATGTGAAAATATTTAACGCTAACCTTTTTCCACCAGAGCTATGCCAAAGCCTGGCTGGGAAAATATATGTTTAATCCACCACTTTCACAAAGCCCAAAATAACCAGAACTTGTACTAGACAACTGATAAACATACTTATATATTTCTAAATACATAAATATTATAGAGAAATTAAACCCAGATACAGAACAAATGATCGTGCTCATCACACAAACATTTGTATTGAAAATTAAGCTATCCAAGCATGTCTGTAAAAATTCGCTTTTGGCGATGTCCGCCTATTGTTGTAACACCTTATTAATTTGTAATTTTGTTATTGGTAGGTATACAATAAAGAATATATCAACTATCCTTTTAATGGAATTGCCTTGCTACCTCGCTCATCTGCAATGGAAAGCACCCTAAAGACTCAGGTAGTGTCGTGGTCCAAAATACGTAATAAAGACTAGGGACTCACGACCAATAATTGCGAAAACGTGAATCGTATTTATTTGCTAATTATTACGTTTTAGTAGTAATAAAGCTTTTATATTTTCTAGTAACATGGCATTTACATATTCGTTATTCATCGGCTGTTGTGTGGCTTCCTTTCGTAATCAAGAACTTTTGCTTCTACTGCGATGCGCATGATAGGTTGTTATGTATTTTTCTATTGACAGAGCATCCATGTATTTTAAATACTACTTTTACTACTACATAATAGTACTAGTAGTACTTAATAGTAGTAGTAAAAGTAGTATTTAATAGAAAAATACATAACAACCTATCATGCGAATAGCAGTAGAAGCTATTGTATGAAGTGTGTTTGGTATGTAATCATACCAAAACACACTTCATACAATACTTGCTATAGTATTACTTTTTAAAAGCTAAGTACTTCATAGTGGTTCGTTTTACTTTGTATAAATATTATTATTGCATATATAAAAGCGAAATACCACTCGCTGATTAACCCTTCAGATACCGTCAATTAGAGACACAATAGTAAGACAATAGATGCGCGGCCACCGGTGGTCGCTTGGGGATTCATGAATTAATCATGAAATCTCAGAAAATATAACACCTATAAACTTAAAATTTGGCAAGTAGGTTCCTTATGGGTGTGGACATCCTCTAAGAACGGACTTAACTAAGGGGATGAAACGGGGTTCAAAATGTATATGAAGAAATCGACTTTTAGACTTTTACCAGCGAAGTCACTGGCAGAAACCAGTAAATTATAAAGGCGAACGTTTGTTACTTCTTTACGCTTGAAAGACTGAAAAGATTTGGATAAAATTCCGCACACGAGTAGGTAGACCGTGTCCTAGAATAGCACATAAGTTTTACACACTTTTTATCTCAGGAAAAAACCCAAATGAACATGAAAAACCCAAGGGTATGTTCCCTTGGGTCAATTTTCTACTTTCGCGCGCGAGAAGTCACTGCTAGCGGCTATTTTTTTCTTTCTAGCAGTTAAGGTAAACGGCCCAGTAACCGTGAAGTTCTGAACTTCCCTGACTTTGCATGCGCGCTAGGCTAAAACTAGTAGACTTATGAAAATAAATTTTATATGACTAGTTAGATAATTTAATATACTTTAAGTATATTGTACTTCTATTAAATTAGTATAAATGTTAACTAACAATAAAACAAAAAAAATATAAAAAGGGCGAATTGTACCAGTACTCGGTAAAGTTGTACTAGTTACCGTTAAATTGTCCCGGAATCCGGTAATTTGAACAGCGAATTTGAGCTCTATTGCTTTACGTTAAAGTTTACAAAAACAAAATATTTTTAAATAAAAAGGAGTAGTGAAAATAATTAGGGTCTGTAATTAAATAATACACACATTTTTTAATGTACCTATCTTATACAAATTATAGGCTAACACTAGTAATATTTTAGAGCTATTTTAAGAAACCTTTGGTAATAAAAATATCATTACCTCAGTTTGCATCTTTAAATAAAATAGAAAAACAACCATAAGTTTTTATTTGAGCCTCAATATTAAACTCAATCAATCAGTCATATAATGAGTAATAAAATAGTCTTGCACTTCTTTAAACCACGCTCTTAAACTGCTTTCCTGAACTAAACCACGTGTTTGCGTCAGATTTTGGGCCACTCGCTAGCCTACTTCAGGGTGCCGCTTTATGGAGGCTTCGAACCTGTGACGACCTGGTCTGCCATTTGTAAAAGGGTTTTCTCGCTTCAATTTTTTAATATGTAAGCTTACGCTATCCAACAACTGCGCCATAGCTACTGGAAATCCACTATCTGGCAAAATAATAACCATCTTCTTAAATGATCTTATCTTTTGACAAAAACTGTAGCAGGTCCTTTGGAACATCCAATAGAATAGCGGCCGCGTAATTTGTCGACCAACATTGACCGTGGAATATTGTACTGCCTAGCTGCAGCTGAAATTGAGGCACCTTTTCTAACTTCCTTCATGGCCTTTAATATGGCCTTCTTTTTGTCAGACATGACTAGCTGAAAGAAAACTAATACGTTATTTGCTAATTTCTGATTTCGAATCAATAAGTATAAAAAAGTAAAAATACAAACTTTCAAAACATATTTAGTAAAAAATTTGAGGTATTTCAATTATTTAAAAACAAACAGCTCTTTCTCCCTTTTCTCAATTTCAGCTGATGCCAACCAGTAACTAAAGCGCATATGTTGCATAGTGTTAAAAATTTGAGCAAAAATCCATTTATAAATGTCAGACCAGGTTGTCACAGATTTGAAGTAGGTAATCATAAAGCAACACCCAAAAGTAGGCCAAAGATTGGCCCAAAATTAAACAAAATTTTCAGGAAAGCAGGAGTTCTTTCTTATGGCACAACTCAAGAAAGCAAACAGCTCGAAGCTTTTTACAACACCAGAAGTCCAACTTGGAAAGGTATAGATCCCTTGAAAAATTATTCAAGGTTTAGAAGCAGATAAATATGCAAAATAATAAACTTATCAAGTTAAAAAAAAAAAAAAAAAAAATGCAAAATAATTCACCTTTAGACAGATTCAATCATAGCTCTATGACTTTGAGACAATTTTTAATACCTATCAACGATTTTTTTATAACCTGGATAACTTTACAGGTCTGACTGACATCTTGCACCTAAATCTGAACTCACGTGAGTTCAGTGACGTAATGAATAAAAATTAAAGCCGTGCAAGAAACATGGGAAGTACACGCGTATGAAAATGTCAACGGGAGTTCCAACTAATGAGGCATATTTATCTAATTTAGTCAAAGAAGACAAAACTTGTACTGAAAATGACATGTACACAAAAGACACCAGGTCAAGTGTCACCGTCGCTGCCAAAACGACCGGCGACCATACTGAACGCCTGCCAGAGGGTCATGGCGATACGGATGGTGCGGGGTTACCGCACGATCTCCCGCGAAGCGGCGAGCCTTCTGGCTGGCCTACCACCGTGGGATCTGGAGGCAACAGTCCTTGCGCACATGCACGACATGCGCGTGGAAATGCAACGCCGGGGTGAAAGTCCACTGCCGCAACATGTCAAGGCATGGCGGACAGAGCTCCGGCGGGATCTCATAGTGAAATGGCGTCAACGACTATCGCAACCCAGTGCTGGGCACGCCACGATTATGGCGGTAAGTCCCCTCTTGGAGGCGTGGCTGGAAAGACCTCACGGCGTCCTTACCTACCGCATGACGCAGGTCCTCACCGGACATGGCACGTTCAGGAGGTACCTGTTTCAGATTAAGTCGGAAGAGACGCCCGGGTGTCGCCACTGTGCGCAACACCCGCCTGGGCGGAGCACCGCCGTGCCCTCGTGGGGCGATTGGCGGCGGAGACCCCTCGCGCGCCTCAAGATGTCAGCAGCAGGAGGGGCCCAGCTAGGTTGGAGCCTACTGGGGACAGGATTGACCAAAAGGGAGCTCGTACCCCGGTATGAAGGCTAGAAGGAACGGGATGGCGTTTTAAGTCAGTAAGAGTCTGACACTATCTCCCGCTCCACCCAAGAGCGGGTTTTGTCATAAGATGATTTTCCCCATCGGAAAAAAAAGGACTTGATATCAAATGCACTTGATAACAAAACAAACAAGATGCCTAATAACTACATTATATTGAGTCAACGGAAAATCATACTTAACTCAAAGCAATAAGAACCGTGACGGATTTAAATGCAGCTGTTAATGCATGTCCCAGTATCCGGCAGAAAATATTGAATATAAACTACAGTTTCAAAGGAAAATGAGACCTATTTCAAAGCAATAAGGACACAATAACGGGTTTCGGTGCAACGTATGTTACCGGGTTGATAGTGTACCAGTATCCGGTAAAAAGCATACGAATTTACCGGGTACTAGGTCACGTAGGGGTTTGTGAGTATCAATAGATGTAACATGCAAAAATATTTACTTTTCGATGCGATTTACCTTAATTTATTGGTTAACCCTTCAGATACCGTCAATTAGAGACACAATAGTAAGACAATAGATGCGCGGCCACCGGTGGTCGCTTGGGGATTCATGAATTAAATCGTTAAATAATACACTCAATTTTGTATAAAGATTAACACTTTTACTTTAATTTTATCCGTTGAAGTATGGCTACATGATCTCTGCGACGGGGTGGTCTCGTAGTTCACTGACAGAACTTTGAACTTACAGATAATTTCATTATAACGTATTTTTAAATTTGCACAGTTTTGACGCCATTAAACTTTTTGATGAGTGTTGCCATTAAAATTGTATAAAATAGTACCAAGAATGAATTGCCATTTGCAAACTTTAATTTAATTTTGGGAAAAAGACGCAAAAAATAAAAAACTGACTAGTTAACGGGTACTGGGACACTAACGGGAATACGTACTTCTACCTTACGCCCAAAATATAATCCCGTATGTCACCGTAGGGGCGGGTTCTGTAGCAGATATAATCGGTTTACAGCAAGCGGGTCGCGGCACGATTCTGATCAAATAAGCGTTTGAATGGCGTCTCCTGATTCACAACACAGGATTACCTCCTCGTGTGCTGCTCTCTGAGATCTCATAACATCAGCTGCTGCTAAGATGTTTACTGGATTGAGAAGCTTCAGGTTACGTTACGTACGTATTTTATATCTTTTCAGGTTGTATCACATCCTTACTAATATTATAAAAGCGAAAGTGAGCTTGTTTGTTTGTTACGTCTTCACGCCTAAATGGCAAAACCGATTTCGATGAATTTTGGTACAAAGATAGTTGGGACCCTGGAGACAGACAGGCTTATTTAAAACAGTGAGAAAAGGGGGAGAAAGAGTAAAGTATATTAAAAAAGTAAAGTAAGTACATATATAAAACTCTTTCGTCGCTACTGCGCAGGTAACACTGTTGCCGCTCCGTCCACGCCAAATTAATTCCCAAAAATAGTTTAAAGTGTTTCTTCTGCAATTATTTTACACTAACTTTGTCTAAATAGTTTACTTACTTATTTTTGCAATAGTAACAGTGCTGTGTGTTATTAATTAGCTCAATAGTTATCACTAATAGGTGTTTTTATAACGTAAACACAAATCAAAACTTTTAAAAGTTCGCGTTCAGTGAAGTGTCTCGGCCGTACGCGTAAGTGCCCCACATTGCACGGCGCTTACGACCTTATTTCCGCGCTACTTCAAGCAGAGCTCTAGCGCGCTCCCGCGGACTCCCGCCCCACCTCACCGCGCCCGCAGCCCGTACGCATTTCTAGGAATTTGGTATCTCTGTATAATTCGCAATGTCAATGAACCGTAATCGTCCAACAACTGGAGATAATACTGCATCGAAGCGTGCCCAAAACAACTCGTTTACCAACGAAAGTATTGCCTCTTCTCGTGGTACCCGCAGTAAAACCGGAGCCTGCTCTACCAACGTTGAGAATGAACCTTCCGTTGCGGACCTTCTTAGCGAAATTCGTCTCCTAAGACAGGATGTAAAAGACGTGAAGTCTCAATTGTCTACCGTGTCGTGTACACTTACCGAGAAAATGGAAGAATATGAAAAACGGCTCGAGGAAAAAGATCGGGACATCAAACGCTTATCTGAATCTGTAGCTGAACTACAATTCTACATAGGGACCCAAGAACAACTCCAGATGAGGAATGAGATTGAAATAGTTGGGCTACCCGAACAGCCAAGTGAAAATCTTACACATATGGTTTTGGTAACTTCTAAAAAGCTGGGAGTTGAATTACAAGAAAATGACATTGACCAAGTACAGAGAGTTGGTGCCAAACGCACCGACTCTCCCACCACACCACCGACCACGAGACCGGTCGTTGTTAAATTACTTCGACGAGCAAAGCGTGACGAACTTCTATCAGCGGCGAAGACAAGGCGCAAACTTACATCATCGGACATTGTCAGCGGAACATCGGCTACTGTTTACCTCAACGAACGTCTCTCCCAAGCTAACAGGAAATTATTCGGCGAAGCGAGAAAACGGGCTACTCAACATAATTTTCGTTACTGCTGGGTACGTAATGGATGCATTTATGCAAAGCGAGCAGCAAATACTACGGAGAAAAAGTTTCGTGCCCACGCTATACGTTCACGTGATGACATCGACAAACTTATTGGCCCGGCTGAAGGTACTCCCGCCAATCAACATGATCTGTTATTTGGCACTCCTAATAGCTCTAATTAAGAAAACAAGATGTAGGACACGCCTATTCTTTATATGTAAGTCAAAAAGTATAATTTTAATTTTACCATTATTTGTCGTTAGTTATAAGTTCTTTATTTGTTTCACGAGTTTATATATTTTTTACAAAAGGTTACAATTAATGTTCAGATTAAAAATAAAACTAAATACAACTGAATTTTTAACGAACACATTAGTAAATCTTGACAATCTATTGCTATGTCCGGCACTCTCTACCCTATGGCAAAAAATAAAGATATCCCTATATTCACCTCCAAGGAGGAATATTCATAAATCACTCACTAATGGCTACCACGGAATATTTGGATAATATTGATAATTCTTTAAACGTAATGTGCCACACAGTAGAGTCTGCCGAACATTGTAAAAATCGAATGTGTAAATATGACATTAAAATTGTAACATTCAACATTCGAAGCCTAAATCGCAACCTGAACAGTTTTCTAGTGTCATTAAAAAGACTGGATATAGAATATGATATAATAGTCCTCACCGAATGCTGGTTGAACGAGAATGCACCCATAGGTCAAATCGACGACTATAAATCATATGCATCAACTAAACTCACAAACCAAGCTAGTGGAGTAGTAATATATGTCAAAAGCTGCTGGACTCCTGTAGTAACCGAACCTAATCTACTAGATGCAGACTGCTTGCAAATTCATATTCCCAATGTATTATCAATCCTCGGTATTTATAGATCTCCTTCATATAAAAACACAGAAAATTTTACGTGCTCACTAGAAACGGTCATCACAAACATGCCTCATAGCCCCTGCCAGGTTATAGCTGGAGATATTAACATAAACATTCAACGGTTGGAATCTTGTTTTGATTATGTTTGCCTAATGGCACAACTAGGCTTCAGAGCTGCCATTAACAAACCAACCCGCAATGAAGCATGTCTTGACCACATCTTCATTAAGACTAAAGGACAAATAGAGTCCATTGTATGCCCCTCAGCGGTAACTGATCACGACATGGCTATGACTGGCATAAGCACAAATGTCCCCAAGCCACCGCGAGAGAAAAAAAGTCGAGTGAAATATGACTTTGAATCTATTAAGTTGGAACTACAAGACACTGACTGGTCAAATATAATGGGAGAATCATGTCCGAATGCTGCAGCTTTCTCATTCATGTCTAGCCTGTCATCTATCATTGCCCGCAACTCCAAAACTGTACAAATAAGCAAACGTAAGTTAACTCTTAAACCCTGGATGACTCCCGGTTTGATCAAATGTTCTTTGCATAAGGACCGGCTCCATATGCAAGCCAAAAATAATCCCAATGACCCTATTAAAAACCGAATTTACAAGCGTTACAGAAATTTTTATCAAGATCTCCTACGTAAACTGAAAAATCAACACGATAGAGAAGAATTAGAAAACAATAAAGACCATCCTAGCAAACTCTGGAATACGATCAAACGAATTTCCAACCGCGTTGTAACCAAAAGCAAATCGCACAACCTTTGCCAAATTAAAGGCAATGAAATCGATTCACTAGATTTTTGCAATAAATTCTTTTCTAATGTAGGACAGCGACATGCAGACCAAATTTTAACTAAGCTTAACGAAACACAGGACTCACTAGCATCAAAAATTAAAATTCCAGATTCTCCCCTAAACTCTTTCTTTTTGCATCCGACTAATCCAGATGATGTTGAAAATCTTATTCTTCAACTCAAAGACAGCAGTGCCCCAGGCCTGGATGGAATTACAAACCGCATAGTAAAATATATCAAAAATCTTATCGTCGAACCGTTAACATATATTTATAACCTAAGCTTGTCTACCGGAATTTTCCCTGATATCTGGAAAGTTGCAGCAGTGACACCCATACACAAAGGTGGTACTACTGATGATCCCAACAATTTCAGACCTATCTCACTCTTAAGTACATTCTCTAAAATGCTTGAAAAAATAATTAATAAACAACTTATTCGCTTTCTGGAATCAAATAAAATCTTATCAAACCACCAGTTTGGCTTTCGTCAAGGCAAGTCAACCGAGCATGCAGTATCACTCTTGACGAAAATCGTGTCTGATCATCTCGACAAAGGATTGTCATGCATCGGAGTTTTTCTTGACCTGGCGAAAGCCTTTGATACAGTTTCAATTTTAATTCTCCTTAAAAAACTAGAAGCAATCGGAGTGCGAGGTATTTGCCTTGAATGGTTTCGCAGCTACCTTACTGGCAGAAAACAATGTACTAAAACGAATTCCTATACAAGTAACACACACGATATAGCTTTTGGTGTACCTCAAGGCAGCATTCTTGGACCCACGCTCTTTTTAGTTTATCTAAACGATATGTCCTCAATTAACATTGAAAATGCAGACATTATAAACTACGCAGACGATACAGTAGTAATATTTCACAATAAAACATGGAATAGTGTAAAATATTCATCACAAACTGGACTCCAACGTGTTGTTGAATGGTTAAATAGCAACCTATTAACCCTAAACACCACAAAGACAAATTTTATTTGCTTTCACAAAACTGCTATCTCTGCACCACCACCTGACTTAGAGTTTATAGTGCATACTTGCCAACCATCTGCCGAAACATATATTGACCTAAACTTACCAACATGTGAATGCAAACAGCTAAATAAAGTAACACGCACAAAATATTTAGGAGTACTCATAGACGAAAAACTTAACTTCAGTGAGCATATTGCGGCAACATCTGCAAGGGTAAGAAAGATCATATTTGTAATGAAAGAGCTAAGAGACGTGGCTCCATTAAATCTTCTTCGGAAAATTTATACCACACTGTGTCAGTCGATTCTATCTTATTGTATCCTGGCATGGGGTGGTACCTCTTCTTCTCATCTCGTAGGCTTAGAAAGATCACAACGTGCAGTCCTTAAGACTATGATCAAAAAACCTTACCGCTTCCCTACCGTTCTCCTTTACAAAGAAACTCAGGTACTTAGTGTTAGAAAACTATACCTACTAAAAATCACTCTTCTCACCCATAAAGAAGTACTAAAATTACCAGACTATGAAAACATGGTGAGGAGGCGTGTGTTCAAGCTACCTATCATTCCCGTCAAAACAGAATTTGCCAAAAGGTTCAGCACCTATATGAAAACCCTGGTTTACAATAACCTTACCAAAATTCTTAGCTTAAGTAAACTATCGCTTCGTGTCGCTAAAACTAAAATAACCAAAGAATTGATTGATTGGACATATGATAGAACAGAACTTTTTATAAGACAATTGTTATAATAAGGTATGATCTCATAGTTTTAAAATAAATAATAAGCATTAAATGCCATTAGTTCTAAGATTTTGTTATTTATATTCTATAGATAATATTAGTAATTTGTTATGTATAGAAATCCTTTATAGTTACTCTCCAATAATTTAGCTTGTATCTACTCTAATTAGTATCTTTGTAATATCAGATAAAATACACATATTACATCACTGTTTCACCTTGTTAATACGCGCATACATACTTATAATTTGTAACTCCAAAGAAAACTTGTATGCTTCCTGCGGGACAGGCCTAGCCTAGTGCAGGAAGTCTTCGGAAATTTATACTATGTTAATTGATTAATGAAAACAAAATGTTTAGCAATACCCACACCCTGTAACCTCTTTTCATTAATAAATATTATTATTATTATTATTTTTATCTGTTTATTAATCTCAGGACCCTGAGGTCCTGGGCCTTTGAGAGGCGTACAAGGGGCCGAAGCCAACTCGCAGAGGCCCTTTTGGTTACTATAATGGAACGTGATACCAACCGACGATTATCCCTGTACGCGCTATACTAGTGCACCCAAGGACAACCCCCGGTTTGAAAAACTATTGCGACATAATATGAAAAACAAATTAATGGGGCTATGATTTTTGGAGTCTTAAGTGGACTGGTAATATAGAGCTATGTTAAGACTATGGCCCCTGTCTGAACAATGTTATTAATATCCATCGATAAAAGGCAGGGGGTGACTTGCACACTCAATAAATGGGCCCCCTAAAACGACCGCTAGCACAAAGTGACGTAGCAACAAGGGGGCAACATATTCTGAGGCGCTTGAGGAGTGGAGAGGCATACCACGGCTATCAGGACAATCCCGGAAGTACGGTCAAGATCCCTACCAGCACCTTACTGGATTATGCATCCATCTCCCGAGCATGTTTGCTCTTGCGACTCTCCACTCAAGCCAGCCAGTAAAGGCAAGAGAGAGGTGGGAGCTCTGTTCCTCGTCAGTGTTCACTACGGCCGGCCAATAAAGGCAAGCCGGAGATGAAGAACAGGAATTCTCCCGGGAGATCGGGTCCGTGGGGTCGCTAATACCCAACAGTTCGCCACAAAACTGCCCTGCGGATTGTATCTCTTTTAGTCTGGCCCCTCACCCTAGGTATGTTACGGTAAAGGAAATTCTACCGATACAGACCCAGGGCATGTTGGAGCACACAAGCCCCACCACGACGTCAACGTAGAGATACGACGATGGGGTTATTATTATTATTATTATTATTATATTAAAGTTTATTATTTTTATTGACTTAAGTTTTTAGTTGTCTACAATGTTTTGTGCGCCAAAATAAATACTTTCTTTCTTTTCTTTTCTTTTCTATATTAATAAACGCGGGCGAAGCCGCGGGTAAAAGCTAGTTTCCGTATAAATAAAGAAAGAAGATAGAAAATTACAAAATATTAAGTAAGGTAGTGTTGTTATAGTATCGGGAGTCGGGACGCGGAGGATCGATCATTGTGGCGACACTTGGGGGAGGTCTATGTCCAACAGTGGACGTCTATCAGCTGAAAAGAGGATGGTGATGATCAAAATCAACAGGAAGCACTCTAAAGGTTTTCATTTCTTAGTAAGTGTCAAAAAGGCGTTATTCTAATCAATCCTGATGACATTTTTAATTTCAAAAGTAATTCATTCACTTTTTTCACAAAAATGTTGAAATAACGATTTTATACCATTTAAATTAAAAAACTTAATAAATTTAGTATCATGGAAAAAACGACAATTCCACTTCTGGGGGGTCCAAAATGATGTACTGGATCCACGGTATTCGTTTCGTCGATGTCAGAGACACCCTGTATATCCACGCGTACCTGACAAAAAGAACTGAATTACATCTCAAAGACTTGTTACCGAAGTACAACGTAACACTAACAACTAAATAACACCTAATAAAATCAGCACCAATTACACTAGCTCGTAATCGCGGCACTTACGTCGGCATCGCTTTGTTCGTATCTTTCAGTCGCAGGCGGCGTTTGATTGATCGCGCTAATGTGCTGCGAGCGCTGCAGCGCTGTGCTCCGGCGCTGAGCTAGCTAGATACAGCGCCATTTGTCACTGCTGAGCCCACGATAACGATACTGGGTTAGTGTGGCAATCATGTGGGTAGTGAGGTCGAGAGTTGTGGCTTTGTGGAAGAGCTGCTCATTAGCTGAAACCATGGAATAGATCGTTAGAAAGTATTTAGTAAGGAAGTTTTGATGGTTGGAAAATACAGTATTTTATTATGGTCGTAGCTTTTGTTTTACCACTATTTCAACTGTTGGACGACGTGGTCGACGGTTGAGCGCACTAGAAGTAACGTATACACTACATAAAATATAGCCTATGTCAATCAGGAATAAAGCAGCTTCCAATCGGTGAAAAAATTTTAGCAATCGGATCAGTACTGTCAGAGATTACCTCCTACAAACAAAAAAAAACTAACTTTACCTCTTTATAATATTAGTGTAGATTGTAGACCCATGAGGTCTGCAAAATAAATTTTTTAGGTGGTTTGAACAAACAGTGTTTATTATAGTCATACATATATCTAATGATATCATAATGTAATTAGCAAAAACATGGAACTAGGTATTTATCAGTCTATATACTAGGTAATTGTTTCCTTATAGTCATATTGTTATTAAAAATATCTGGCATCCTAAATCTTTTAGAAAGAAAAATCTATTTAGTCGTGATCTGAATACAGGTTTAATTGATGGAATTAAGCAAGTACCTGCTAATTTGTATCATGATAAAATCTATAACTTCATATAAATAGACAACATCATACCTATTGATGCATATGTAAAAAGAGAAACTGACTGACTGTTATATCTACGCACAATCAAAACTATTACAAACCAGGAGAGTGAAATTTTGCATAAAGCTCGTCGTCAATACCGTGTACATCGAAGGACTGGAACAATTTGCCAGCTGTGGTCTTCCCGTCCGATTATAATTTAGGTGTCTTCAAGTCTAAAGTGAATAGGCTCTTAATAAACTAGTGCGCCTCACTATCAACGATTGCATCACTGCTTACCATCAAGTGAGATAGCAGTCAAGCACTAGTTTATATCAATTTTAAAAAAAAAAGCTGCTTTTTATTACGCAGGCGAGCACTAAGAGAGGGTTTTTCTAAATTCACCGCCTAAGGAGATGAAATGGGGTTCAAAGTTTGTAAGGAGAACCTATATTCATACGAGGGAAGCCGCTGGCAGAAGCTAGTTTTCAGATAAATGCATTGTATTATTTGTCCTGTTAATCTTATTTTATTTTGGCTTCGCACGGTTTGCGCATTTAAGCAGTGTCAAGTTTGTCAAGTATAAAGATTTCAGTTACTTTAAGTTACCTTGAAATCCATCAGAACGTTGATATAACGCATTTAAATGTATTTTGAGTATTTGGCCACAAATCTATCGGTTTGTCCTTCTCGGTAAACGGTGCGGTAGTCAATACTACAATAACTCTCAGCTCTATTTTACCGAGATCGTGCCTGTTAATGATTCCACACATTGTCTAGTTGCTCAAACACTTGAAATACAAAACTACACCAATTTTACGTCATAATATCCACTAGGAAGTTTTTTGTATATCAATGACTAGGAATCAATTTGTGAACAATTAAAACAGCCACTAAACTTCACTCGAAGATATTCCGCTAAAAACTTACTAAAATTTAGCCAGGATTATCTTTAACTAGCTTTGCCTGCGGCTTCACCTGCGTACATAAAATATAGCTTAAGTCACTCAGAAATAAAGCAGCTTTCTATTGGTGAAAAAATTTTAAGCAATTGGACCAGTACTTCCAGAAATTACCTCCTTAAAAAAACTAACTTTACCTCTTTATTATATTAGTGTAGATATTCATATTTTATCTGTACCACAGTTTAGAACAGATAAAAAATGTTGTCCACCAAAGAGGTCGCCGTGCATTCTCTATGGCGCATGCCGCTATTGTTTTCCCGCGTCTTTTGTCGTGCTCAACGACCAGCCATCTTGGATCCCCAGCTTTTAATTCTGTTTCTTACTTTTTTTTAAGATATTCGCTTGGCCGCATTGGCGATAAATAACGAGCTAGTGAAAAGTTCAAATTAAATTTTATGTTTAAGAATTAAATACATTCATGTTTTGTTTGTTTATTGGTCTGTTAATACTTAGTCCACAATGACTCAGACAAATCCACATAGTTAGTGGTGGATCTTAGTCAGTAAAAGTCTGACGCGCCCTCCCGCTCCACCTAAGAATGGGAGAAGTCATTGGATAAATTTCCTACCATAAAATAAAAAATGGTTTTAACTGTAAGTAACTGAAAAATAAAACAAAATATTTATAGTTGCATCAAGGATTTATTTTTAGAATTTTAATGAAAAGTAGTGTTTAAAAGCTCCTTGCGCAAACGTCCGTAACTTCTAGCCAGTTATAGTAACCATAATAAACATTAAAGCAAAATAACAAAAAAAAAAACAAATAATTCTGATCCAACCACCGCTCAAAAAGCGTAAAACAAAACAATTCAAACAAATATTATCGTGTTACATTTTGCAAATCATCTTTTCTGACAAGGAGTGCCGTGGGCCGTGGGCCACGCCACGGCAGGCCACGCTAGGCTGGCGCACCGTCGCCCACTCACCCCCACTCCACGTCAAGTGCTCCAAGAGCACGTTTGTTAAAGATACACGCCCGCTCGAGATATTTCCGATAAATTCCTCCTTGTTATATTTTTATTAAGGCCCAAGCGCCCGAGCAGTGACACAAAACAGTATCTAACTTTCTAAAGCTTACTAAGTAAATACTCGGTAACGGCCAAGAATTTAAAAAAAATATGTTTATTATAAATTCATGAAAAACATTATCAACTGTTGATTTTTTTCGTGCAATTAATACATTTGTCTAAAAAAAATATTTAGCAATTTTGCAACTTTTCCTTACTAGTTCGAAACGGCTTGAATCTTTAGAAACATTTTTATATATAAAAATCTGTAGAATATTCTTCAGTGAATATGTAAATCAATCAATATTTCGCAAAGAAAATGGATTTTAAAGGTCGGCGGGGCTCTATCCGGGCGCAACTAGCCGAAATTAAACGCACAGATACTCGCACTGCCGTCTAGGCGGGTACAAGTGTTGTGTCCATTTAGTTCCGGTCAGATGTTCAGGGGACTATAAACCTTAACGATAACATAGTCGGACGGACATAGCTTCGATGTCGTTGAAACGTGAATTCCTAATAATATTCAGATAAATGTGAAGTATTTGGTTGTTCATAAATGACCAACGCTACAAGTTGCGCATCGAGGTCCAAGATACAACAAATTTTAATATCTAACGAGAATTTACTCAAATATTAAAAACCTAAGGGTGTTTTAATATCGTGTGGATTTCACCACGCATGCGGGATTTCCCGCATAGAGATTACAATAAATACTTGTATGAAATGGACATTTACGGGGGTTACGTGTGCGGAGCAATCCCGCATGCGTGAACAAAACCACAAGATAATAGATAATAATAATATTCCACAACTATCACACAACGCCGTCTAGTCCCAAGCTAAGCAGAGCTTGTGTTATTGGTACTGGACAACTGATAAACATACTTATATATTATATTAGAAACACTGGTGTATTTTTTTTTTATATAACATTTGTGTCAGTAAAGGAGAATCTCCTTAGGAGACTATGGTATGTGCAGAGAGAAGACAGCTAGCGAGGGTAAATTTAAAAAAAAGTAAGTTAGTGGTCGTAGTGGATGTCTTTTACCTCTATATTATTTCTATTTCGTCGTAGCTGCACAAACGTATACTATTATAATATATAATATGCGAGCCTATCAATAATAAAAAAAAATGTGATATTTATTCTACTTTGTCTAAGTATATATTTATGATAGTCTATTTTTATGTTGTACATTATACTATTTCAATGTTAACTGTTTTGTTCGTACTTTTTTTATTCCTCTCACTCTTACTCACGATGTCTACATCTTTTTTTCTAACTCTCCTTTCGCAGGTATGCTGGTAGAGATTTCTATAGAAATAAGCATCACTTCAGGACCATTTTTCAGTTTTCTTCGTCTTGTGTTTTATTTTATGTGTGTACATAAATTGTTAAACAAATCTAAATATGATTAGATATAAAAAATCTGTAGAAGTTTTTAGTTCTGCACGCATCACGCAAAATATACGAAATTGAAGTAAATAACTTTAATATACATATAAAAATTGTGTGTAGCTTCATATATTACTTAGGCTTTATTATCGAAAGACTACTACATTCATTGACTGCTCCTCGAGCGCCGATTGTACATACGTCACAAATTTTGGTTTCTATATCGTTGTTTTTCTTAGAAAAATTCAGACAAAGTTTTTTTTTGTGATTTACCTAAAAACGCGCAATTGCGCAATTAAAAATAATACCCCGGGCGGTTAGAAGCTCGCTGGGTGAGCTAGTAAATAAATAAGTTAAATCTAATTTATCCGCCAACCAAAACACCTAACAAATATTACTTCCACATCTATCTCCAATCCTCTAACACAAAAGACGGTTCTGATTAGAGTAACTAGGTGACATCCACATTACGTTCCTCCCTTTGTTCGTGACAAGTGGGTCAGCAGTCAGGCCAGAGCCAGCCTCAGCCTCTGTGTGCCACACAATGAGGCTCTAACGGCCTCAATTAGCAACATCTGTGTTTTTATTGCTTAGAGGTTACAAAGGAAATTGTTGTCCTCGGTAATGTGTGGTAAGGGCTGTTTCAGATGGGATAAAATGCGCGTTTGTTTCGTACGGGCCAAAACGAATAAAGTAGACGATTTTTTAGTATTATATGAATGATCTTACATTCATCCTTGTACTGTCCCAATTTTTTCAACTAAGCAAAGACATTAATAATACACAGAAAATAATACACTTATGTGAGAACGCAATTTTATATTTCTCGTGTAGTCGGGTAAGTAAGTATACCCCGACCCGGATACCAGCCACGGTAGACACGGGTTTGCGGACGTTGAGCTATGGGTAGCTCGCCGTCCTGCCGTCCGGTAATTGATCGGATCGAGCCCAAGTGTCTACAGCGTGTAGTGATTTACGTGCTCCTCATAGACAGGCCAGCAAACCGTAGAAGCCCAGCAGGGTCGATGCCAGCTACCCGCTAATCTAGGACCGCGGGGAATTTCTGAAAAGGAAACCTGTAGTCCTAGAACGCAAAAGACAACTGAACTGGTTTCAGTCAGAGTCAGTAAAAGTCTGACACGCCCTCTCGCTCCGCCCAGAGCGGAAGAAATCATTGGATTATTTACCTTTAAAAAAAAAGCGTATAATGACGAATGCGTCTGTAGGCTTAAGATGTTACGTCGCCGCGTCGCCAATCGCTATAATTTCCCCGCGCGTTACTCCACGACAATATGACCCCACCTTAACAGGTCGTGTGAACCCGCCTCGCTCGCCGGGATTTCGTGTTTTCTGTTATTGTTTAGTTATCAGCGTTATTAAGGCCCCGTCTTTTGTTACACGGCGGTATTGTGCGCTTACAAGAGGGCTTGTTACAGCTTATCTTCAGCGTTTCTCTTATGACTGTTCCTGATAATGTAAGAGCCTGAAATTGAACTGCTGTTTGGTTATGGGTTTCTTAGCTTTATGTGTATCGGATATAGTAATAATTTAATGTGGATGCATAGTAATAGAGAGCAGTGGTGGCCGAGTGGTAATGGCTCCGACTTACGAGTTGTAGGTCGCGGGTTCAAACCCTGCCTGGCGCATTACTTTGTGTAATTTATTTCATTACCAACTGCTCTCAAAACGGTGAAGGAAAACATCGTGAGGAAACCCGCATGTCCTAGAACTAAAAATTCGAAGACATGTGAGATCCACCAACACGCACTGGGCCCGCGTGGTGGATTACGGCTCATTCCCTCTCCTAGAGAGGAGGCCTGAGTCCCAACTGTGGGAACATTAAAAAGGCTGATGGTGGTGATGGTGGCATAGTAATACTAATAAAAAATCAGCTGTTTTAGAGTGTACACCGGGTGTACGTTCCCCAGTCGGTAACGTGCGCCACTAGCAAAACTAAAGACACGCATTTAAAATTACATAAATCATACAATGCAAGTTTTAGAATCTGTCTAAAAAGTCAAACAACTTGGGTAGGTAATTATTAAGGTAAAATGAAATCTAAAGTAATGAACACTGGTTCAATTCGATGATGCAACTCGAGAAAATTTAGAAAACAGCAGAGTTTTAACACAAGACTTTTTTATTGTAAGTAGTTTATAAAGACTACTACAATAAAATAAAAAAACTATAATTTCTAAATAACAGCAATCCACATGAAATCAAATAACAAACAATACACGCATTACATTCTTTGTGTTCCCATGAGCACTGCAATTTGAGCCACTCTCATCCGTACTTACCATAGACAAATCACGCAAATTATGTCAACTACTATGATAACAACTCCAATAATAGCGGAAGAACTTTTTTTTTAAATAAAACCAAATATGCTGTTTTTACTATGTAAACAGAATGGAATGTCTAATGGCTATACTTTTTTTTAAGTGGGAAAATCATCTAATGACATCTCCCATCCTTGGGCGGAGCAGGAGGGTGTGTGTGTAGCTTTTACTGACTAAAAACCCACTCTTGTTCTTTCTTTACCATCGTTCCAGACCCCCGGGGATCTTTTTCGCATCACCCATGGCCCCAGTAGGTTTCGACCCTCATCACTTCAGCTGCGAGACGTCCACTGTTGAACTAGGCCTCCCGTCGCCACAACGAACGCTCCTGTGCGTCTCGCATCCATCAGATTCCCGCAACCTTTACCGGCCTACCTTGTAGGAGGCCTTCCAACGCTGCATCTTCCGTTACGTGGTTGCCATTACAGAACCTTTCAGCCCCAAAAGCTATCTGTTCTGCGAGCAATGTGCCCTACCCATTGCCACTTAAGTTGGCGATTCTTCGTGCTATGTCGGCAAGCCTGGTTCTCTTACGGATATCTTCATTACAAAAACAGAAAAAATGGTCACTCGGAATATTTACAGAAAAAATTACGGCCTAAATGTACAACGTACAACGCAATAACAGGAGGGGGACCCAGCTGTGTCGAAGCCTACTGGGGCCAGGGTTATCCGAAAGGAAGCTCGAGCCCCGGTATGAAGAGGCTAGAAGGAACGGGGTGGGTTTTTAGTCAGTAAGAGTGACGCTATCTCCCGCTCCGCCCAAGAGCGGCGGTTGTCATTAGATGATTTTTGCCCACCGTAAAAAAAAAAGTACAACGCAATAACATGCAAGAAGTTTCAGCAAAACCAAGCGCCCCCGCAGCCATAAGCTATTCATACGCAAAACCATTTCCAATATATCCCGAACTACATCATAAATCAGCTTTCCAACTAAAACTTCTGTTTCACTTACTCAGTACTTGTCCGTGTGGCCGTACATAATCTGATCTGGTGTACTCCGTGTTCTCTTTGTTCTCCGAGTACTCGCCGTTCTTCGTGTACGTGCATACATCGCCGTGATCCAGTAATTTGGCTCACGTATCGCCTACGTTGTGCTACGAGGGTCGAAGCTAACTTGCTGGCCCCTACTATGATACGAAGTCGTTTTATCAGATTGTCGTTAATTTATAATTTTTTAAGTAGGTAGGTATGGCGATGCGCCACCGGTACATGGTGGACATCCGACCTGATTTTAATTGCTTTATTTGATAATTTTAGTTTGATTTTGATATTTTGATTAATTTCTGATGTGTTATTTGATTATTTAATTTTGATTTAAATGTTTAATTTTACCAATTTTAATTTTATTATTAATTAGACATTGAATATTATTTGGTTACATAATTATAAATTTTATTTTTTAACTATGTTGCTGTGCCCTTACAGGGTCCATAAATGTACCTTAGCTTTAAGCATATTTATTGTAACATCTTTGATCACATTATGGTATGCAAATAAATGAATATGAATATGAATATGGACCTGTCACAAAACGTTTTTGGAACAAATTCATTGTGCGTACAGCTAAGTGTCCCCGCACACGGGCGTAAAAAAACGCCGCTTCTAGCGTTTTTTTGAGGCCCGTGTGCGGGAACAGTAAGGAGTGGAATTCCCTGCCGGAGTCGGTGCAACTGATGGCTACAACTCGGGAATCTTTAAGTCAAGAGTGAATAGGTTACTTCTGGGTAAGCGCGCTCCATCGTCGACCGCATGGTTGCTTTCCATCAGGTGAGATAGCGGTTAAGCGCCTCCTCAAAAATAACAAAAAAATATCAAATATTGGCAATGCAGCTCTTCTAAAAGCGGTTTAACCGGTTTGAAGAAACTTATCTTTTGAGAACATACTCTTGAAATAATAATCCTTTATGCTATTTTAGTACATTGTCCACCTGATTGCCAGACGTGTTACACGTGTGCGCCGGTCTAATGTAGCGCTATAAAGCTTTAATTATGTGCCTACATCTACATTAGGTACATGTTTATTTTATTTATTTATTAATGCTTATTGCACATAACACTGTACAAAGGCGGACTTAAAGCCTAAGAAGCATTATCTACCAGTCGACCTTAGGGTGGTACAGAAACATAACATGGTAGGTGCGAACTTCAAAGCAAACAAACAAAAAGAAAATCAAAATAAATACATAATTATAAAAATAGATGCTTATATAAATACATACAAATAAACAAAATTATTATGAGAAATGAGTATAACAAATCACTGCTGTGATGATTCTGCCAATTTCTTCCGAATGTGTTCACGTGCCATTACCTTAAAAGAGAACCGGCTGGATGCCATCCTGATGTTCAATGGGAGTGCATTCCAGAGAAAGATCGCCTGGACAAAAAAAGAGGACCGGATAAACCCAAAGCGGCGAAAAGGACATCTTAGTATAATATTTCTAGCTTCATAGCTACCCCCTGGTAGACAAAGCAAGGAATACGGAAATCTGGAATTATCTCGTGCATAAATCATCGAATTAACTTATTGTACCTCAAGGCAAACTGGACAGCACGCCAAGGAATAATGGGTGCCTGGAGTTCAGTAACAAATAGTAAGGGAAAATGATAAATTCCCTCATCGAGCCGACTTCGCACCCTCGGCCAATGTTTGTCTAGTTACAATAATTGCATTTTCTTGTTAACGCACACAAATTGAAATAACTATTCATAATTAATTATTAACTGAAGAACGCACGACAGGGTCGCGTCAGACCAAGGAGGATATGGCGGGACGATTTAGATTTTTTTCTTAAGAATTGGTAAGAAGTGGCACAGAGACGGGATCAATGGAAGGTATGGAAGAAGGCCTTTGCCCAGCAGTGGGATTGTACCTATCTAGGCTTTTTTTTCCCGATGGGGAAAATCATCTTATGACAAAACCCGCTCTTGGGTGGAGCGGGAGATAGTGTCAGACTCTTACTGACTAAAAACCCCATCCCGTTCCTTCTAGCCTTCATACCGGGGCACGAGCTCCCTTTCGGACAACCCTGTCCCCAGTAGGCTTCGGCCCAGCTGGGCCCCTCCTGCTGCTGACAACTTCTTGAGGCGCGCGGGAACAGTGCGCGCCGTCGACGTCTTGGACTCGGTCCATTACCGGACGATCGGACAGCGAGCTACCCATGGCTCGCCGTCCGCGAGCCCCCGTCTACGGTGGCCGGAAATCGGGATCGGAATCCCGACGGCGGCGGCGAGGGCGCCTTTGCCTGATGCGGTCGGCCTCCTCCTTTGCTAGCATCACTGCTTCGCAGAAGGAGGCGACCGCCTGCCACTCCTCCTCGCTCCGGATCATGGCCTCAACCAAGGCTCGGCGCGAGAGGTCTCCGCCACCGATCGCCCCCACGAGGGCACGGCGTTGCTCCGCCCAAGCAGGGCATACCTCGACTGTGTGCTCCACCGTGTCCTCCGGGCGTTCCGCACAGTGGCGGCACCCGGGCGTCTCTTCCGCTCGAAACCTATCTAGGCTAGTATAATAATTATACTTAGTCCCAAGGTCTGGTTTTTACCTAGGACAGGATTCATAAGCATTGCCAGCAATGTGGAGAAGTTTTTGACGGTAACATTTTACATTATTTTTAAGGAATTATATTTTTAGGGAAACCAACTGTTATTCTGTTGAAAACACTACCCTTATTTGTTTTTTATATAAGTAACTAGCTGCTCCCAGCGGCTTCGCCCGCGTGATAGCCACTCAACTCCACCCAAGAGCGGGTTTTGTCAAAGATGATTTTCACCGTCGACAAAGAAAAAAAAGAAAAAAAAGGCGTGAAGACGTAACAAAGAAACAAACTCACTTTCGCTTTTATAATATTAGTAAGAATTTATTAATTAAACAGTAAACTTTGAAGGTTTTGTAGACGTATTCGCTTTAATTTTTTATTTATTTATGCACACACAAACACCTAAAAATAAAAAGAACAAAAACAGATAGAAGAGCACAAAGCACATAGGTACGGCTTATTTCAAACCAGCGACCCGTCCCGACTTCGCACGGGCAATAAATATAGCCTATGTTACTCAGGGTAAATGTAGCTTTCCAATGGTGAAAGAATTTTTGAAATCGGCACAGCAGTTTTTGATGAATGAATAATTCATTACAAACATACACACACAAAAATACAAATTTTCCCTCTTTATAATATTAGTGTAGAGATAAAATTTCTTCCAGCAGACCTGCGACAGGAGATTTGGATGAATTATGTACACATAGTGTATACAATTACGCTAGAAAATTAAAAATATATCTACACTAATATAATAAAGAGGTAAATTTTGTTTTTTTGTTTGTACATCGATAGTACTGGTCCGATTGCTAAAAATTACTTATTACCAACAGAAAGTTGCTTTATTCCGGAGTGAAATAGGCTACATTTTATGTCCACGGGTGAAGCCGCGGGCAAAAGCTAAGACTATATAGTCTAAGTTAAATCATATATACTACATATTTTTTTGTTTTTTTCCTCGAAATATTTTTAATACTTACATAGTAAATATTCACCAAGGATCACAGAAAATTAATTTGTCACAACTAGATATTAATAATCCGGGTTATTGTGCCTGAGGGAAGGCCATAAAATGCTTTTTGTTATGAGAATCGTGTTCAACGCTAAATGAAATTGGCGCCTTGATAATATGAGGATAGAGATTTCTAAAATGTAATAACGTTCAGCTTTTTCGGGGAAAAACTTGAGGTTTCTTTTATTAAGAACTATAATAGCAACGCGCCCCAGCTTCACATGGGCATTAACAATCTTTGAAATTCTCGTATTTTCTCTACAATAATCGACATTTGAACCTTCCTCATGAATCACTATACCTATTGGTGAAAATCGCAAGAAAATGCGCTCAGTAGTTTTTGCGACGAGTTTTTGATTTTATCGCGAACATACAAACAGACGCGGTGAATATTAAGTTTGATATTTATATGTAAAGATATAAAAAAAGATCAGTTACTACCCAGGGTGTTAAGCACATGTATCTACAACAAACCTCTACAAAGAATATTAAAGATACATCTCCACACATCGCTATACATATATGTAGTAGGTACCACATCCTTACTTACATAGCTATCTATACTTATGTTTTTATGTTTTTTTGTTTGTAGGAGGTAATCTCTGGAAGTACTGGTACGATGGCTAAAATTTTTTCATCGTTAGAAAGTTACTTTATTCCTGAGTGACGCGGGCGAAGCTGCGGGCAAAAGCTAGTTATAAATATAGAAGTAACTCTGTCTGTCTATATGTCTGTTACCACTTCTTAACGACTTAATGGATTTTTTGATGAATGTTGGAACTGCCGCCTGAAGAATTGTACTGTATGGCGGGTGCATTCGCAAACATATACACTCAAAAAGACGCCCAGACCCGCAACAAGTATCTTTAGGCCACAAAAATATTTGTTTCGAGCGAGAATCGAACCCGCAACAGCGCAGCAGCTTGTTGCCCAACCTTGGTGCAGTCACCAATCGTGCGGTCATAAAAATCGCATTTCCATTCTGGAATAGGACATGGACTTTTTATCCTGGGAATTTCATCATCACCATTTCAGCCTATAGACGTCCACTGTTGGAAATAGACCTCCCCAAGTGCGTGTCGCATCCATCGGTTTCCCGCAACCTTCACCAGGCCATCGGTCTACCTTGTAGGAAGCCTTCCAACGCTGCGTCTTCCTTCCAATGGCCATCTTTTCTGCGAGCAATGTGCCTGTCCATTGTCACTTAAGTTGGCGATTCTTCGTGCTATGTCGGCAACCTTGGTTCTCCAGCGGTTATCTTCATTTCGATCACGCAAGGAAACTCGGAATCCCAAGAATATATTCACTCGGAATAATTTTAACTTTTATGCAGGAAAAACCGCATGCAGAAGTTAATTATTTTATGATACAGTATCTATGTATTTCTGTGTGATATCGCGAGCCGTGCGCTCGCCGGGGGCCACTGTCGGCCGCAGCTCACAACCTCATCTGATGCACCTTTGTGCTGCCCAAATACCACAACAACGCTAATTTATTACTCTTTGTGCTATTACATCCATTAGCTTTGAAATTCGTGGGTTAATTAATTAATTTTAGAAATTAATTTAGTAAAATTCTAATTAGACGCAATAGAAATATTCTTCGACTAGGTGCGCACGTTGGTTTTACTCGTCCACGCTATTATTTCGTTTTTGTTTAATTTTCTGCCTGACTTTGGTTTCGTTTTGTTCGACTTCTATTAATTTTTTTTACTACTTTTGCCCGCGACTTCACCCGCGTACGCAAAATATAGCCTACATACTCAGGAATAAAGCAGCTTTCTTTCGGTGAAAAATTGCTCGATGCAGGATTAGTTCTTTATGTGGCGCTATAGATGTCACTACACTTTCTACTCCACATGGGCGAAGCTGGTATTAACCCTTCAGATACCGTCAATTAGAGACACAATAGTAAGACAATAGATGCGCGGCCACCGGTGGTCGCTTGGGGATTCATGAATTAAAGCTAGTTAATATAGTATCTATAGATAAATATGGGTATAAGCAACCATCTTGCTTATAACATAGTAGCTTTCCGCCCGCGGCTTCGCCCGCGTGGACTACAGTTTATATCGCGCGGGCAGAACCCCGTGCTCAGCAGTGGAATTATAGGTAGCCTATGTGTTATTCCAGTGTCTCTTCCAAATTTCACCTACCAAATTTGATCTAAATCCGTTCAGTAGTTTTTGCGTGAAAGCGTAACAGACAGACAGACAGACAGACAGAGTTACTTTCGCATTTATAATATTAGTAGGGATAAAAACATAATCAGTCTTTTAATGTTTCCACTGCTGAGAATTAGGATTAATAGGAATTAGGAGAGGGAATGGGCCGTAATACACCTTGCGGGCCCAGTGCGGATGAATGTCACAAGTCTTCGAATTTTTGGTTCTAGAACATTCCGGTCAATGATGACGATGTTTTCTTTTACCGTTTTTGAGAGCAGTGGTGATGAACTAAATTAACAAAGTCTGGTCCGCCTGGCTGGGTTTTTTTTTTCTGTCGACGGGGAAAATCATCATTGATGATGGGTGGAGCGGGAGACAGTGTCAGAGTCTTACTGACTAAAAACCCCGCGCCGTTCCTTCTAACCTTCGAACCCGGGACTTACAACTCGTAAGTCGGGGCCGTTACCACTCGGCCACCGCTGCTCTATCTTACTTATATCTATGCGTAATAAAGAAATCACAAAATAAATTACACGCCAAATCTTCTTGTTTCGTGAATATGAACATTGCTTTGTATTAAAATTCCGAGATATTTTTTGCGCGGCTTTCCCGTGAGAAACCAGTCTCAAATTAGTTTCTGCTTTCCATTTTCATGTAAATTTGTTGAAAAACAACAATGTAACCTTAATTGAACTTTTCTACTTGAAAGTCATACGAATAAACATTATCAACCGCATTATTTTGTTCTTTAGAGACACTGAACCTATACTAATATTATTTATGAGGTTATGAACCTCATAAATAATATTATTTGTAAACGAAATAGGAAAAACGAAATACGCAATCATACAAAAAATATTGCCAATATCAATCTCGTAAACGACATACAATTTAAAGAAGTAACACACCTAGAAATAACATCAAGAAAATAAAACGCGGCGGTGCGTCTTCCCGCCAAATCCGCCATATTGATCAATCGTTACGTTCGGAAACGGCACCAAATCAACACCCGCGAGATTGGAACGCGTGCTTGGAATACGCACAGGTTCAATGCAACGCCTCTACTCGTTCCGAAACCGTTTTACATAAGAATGCGAATTCACGATCCACTGACTCGGATAATAGTGAGTGCCGGAGTGAATTTCAGAGGATCACTTTTGGCTGTATAGCCGATATCATTGCTTTTTGGAACTTTTAAAAAGGTAACGACCGGAAAATCGGATATAGGAAGCTTATAACGCCAGAAAGTATTATGCAATATATCAAAGAGTTACCCCATGAGCCATCATTTACGCGAAGTTGGGTTTTGTAGGTTTTTTACTGTTTTCTCGTATTGGAGTTGAAGTTGAGGAGAAGTCTAGAGCTCATAAATTTTACTGGTGATACCAAAAGTAAATTACGTACCTACCTATTGTTTTTCCCTATACAAAACTTTTGTTTTAGCCTTAGAAGGCAACGATATAATGTTATTTTTACTATAGTTTATAGTACTACTACACAATTACCTTTAACTAATAAACTAGTGCGCCTCACCATCAACGATCGCATCACTGCTTACCATCAGGTGGGAATACAGTAAAGCACTAGTTTATATTAATAAAAAAAAACTAGTTCAAGTTTTCCAATATTTAAACTGCTATTTCGTTTCCCACAAAGTTTTCTCACAAGACCGCAACACTTGAAACTGTTACCAACCAAAATATATTGAAAAACAGATTTAGTTCCGTTCGAAAACACATAAATCCGTTTAGGAGATTCGTTTTAAAAAGTAAAACAAACTTTTTAAAATCGCAAGCTCCTTATTTCCGCCTCGCGAAATAACCGTTCGGAAACGTAGACGAATCAAAAGGATTCATCCTTTTCGATCGCAATGAATTTCCCGCACTTGGTTGGGCCGTAACAATGGCGGTGTCACGAGAATATGCAGCTTGGATAAAGGAATAGTTGTAGAAAAATCAGTAAGCTAGTAAGATGTGTAGTGGTGGCCAAGTGGTAACGGCCTCGACTTTCGAGTTGTAAGTCACAAGTCCAGACTAGAGATGTGCCGTTGCCGGCAATATTGCCGTAAAGTGGGAATATTGGTGGGAATATTGCCCGATGTATGAATATTGATGGCAATATTGCCAGCAATATTCCCAGCTTGCCGGCAACGGTACATCTCTAGTCCAGACCCAGCCAGGAGCATTACTTTGTGTAATTTATTTCATCACCACGGCTCTTCAAACAGTGAAAGAAAACCTCATTAGATCATCATCTATTTCTGTATCATACTAACAGCACTCCTAAGGGCCTCACACCACGTCTTGACGCGCGTTTGTAGCGATACAGTTGCGGGTCATACGCAGCCATAGTATAAAAGCGCGCCGTCGAAGCACCTTTCTAAAACGCGCGTGGGTGCGTTTAAAAAGAATGGTGTGCACGCAGGCACTTAAAGTCGCATATTTCGTGGCCACAGCTCCACATCCGCCTCTCCCGTCGTCGCTCGGATATTCGTCTGTATGCAATCCTGTCTCCAAACTAACACGACCACCAGATGAAAACATTTGTCATCACTTGAACTAACAATACCCACAGCAAAGCTGCTTGAACGAAGACCTATTTGACTGGCCTGTTGGTCTAGTGGTTAGTGGCCCTAACTGCTATACCGGAGGTCGTGGGTTCGATTCCCACCCAGGACAAATGTTTATGTGATGAGCATGATCATTTGTTCTGTGTCTGGGTGTAATTTATCTATATTATGTATGTATTTAGAAATATATAAGTATGTTTATCAGTTGTCCAGTACCCATAACACAAGCTCTGCTTAGCTTGGGACTAGACGGCGTTGTGTGATAGTTGTGGAATATTATTATTATTATTTGACTCGTGCAAAAATATAATAAATCATCACAGTTACTTGAAAAATATAAAAAACAACACTCGATAACTTACTGCTACCTCTACCGCTTTTTGGTTCGCAATTGACTGTTTTTCGCACTAGTGCGACAAAGTTTGTCAGCTAGCTTCACCGAAATTTACAACATATCGTAACAGACTAGGCGTCAAGCAGACCTACTAGTTAATTTAATTATTTCTTCGTAAGTATATTGAAAAACTTCGTTTGATACACGTGAGAATTTGTAACTGGAGCACACGGCTCCATAACGCTGACAATTCCGCCTCGTTCTTCATGACAAAGTTTCTCTACTTGTATCAAAATGTACTATTGTTCCTGGGGTATTGGGTATAAATTTGTCCTATACTGTATAGGTATTTTCAATACACTTGCTCATAAAGTGACTCTTATTACACTGCACTTAGGTATACAAGGTAATTTGTAAAACACTAACAACCTTGCAGGACTGTATTACTAACATCTTAAACAACAACTTTTGTTCTATGACTTTTTTCAAAACATAATACATTTACCAAAAACAATCTTTCAATATTTCCTTTTTCTATTCGGCGGGGGGGGCTTGACGCGACGCCAGCGCATCAAGCACCCCTGCCGACCAAACCCTATGCCCTCCGCTATCGCTTGCTTCGCATAGACTTCGTAATATTTAGAATATTTATTTAATTATTTTTATTGTATGAAAATCTGATGAACAAAAATATGATAAATTTTTAAAAGTCATAGAACAAAAGTGGTTGTTTATGATGTTAGTAACATAGTCCTGAGAGGTTGCCAGTGTTTTACAAATAACGCTGTATAATGACGCTTGTTACCAAGCTGTGACATTTTGATTAGGTACCATTAGCACTTCAACTTCTCCACCGCCATAATTGTATTACATTTTTTCGTATCAGTGTGGCCGCACCGCCGCAGGTCGTCCTCCACGAGAAAAAGAAAAAAAATGAACGCGTATATGAAAACAGATTTTTACCGCTACAAAAGTTTACTAGTTTTACAGTTATTTTCTTCACAATGTGTATTGAAAAACGTCGTATGATACACGTGAGTAATTAATGATTACCGTTCTCAGCTCGCTTAAAACCCTCGCTATGGCTCGGGTCTAAATACCGCCTCAACGGTAATCACTAACATTACACACTTATATCATAATGTACTATTTTATTTTTGTGCAAAGCTGGTCATTATGCCTGGCCTACATTTATCACCGCAACTATTACATTATTAAGTAGTCATCTAATATTATCGCCCGCCGTTGACTGGTGTTTTTGCATTACGACCCACCAATGTCTTACTTGGAAGACATAGAATTTTGTCATTTATTAGTTTATGAATATTCACAATAATGTGTCTATTTCAAATTCTACATTATGGTGAATGCTAATAATGTTCTGCTAAGAACTGCCATAAATACTTTGATGGACGAATTTATATCAAAACAGTTGACGCTGTGTTGGCCTCCCACAAGGTGGACCAATGACCTGGTGACGGTCACGGGAATCTGATAGAAGCAAGACGCACAGAATAGGTCGGAAAGGGCCATGGGGGAGGCCTACGTCTAACAGTGGACGTCTTTCGGCTGAAATGATGATGATGATGGACTGATGCTAGCGGCTTGACCCGCGTGATAGTAGTAAATTATCCCAAGAGATTATACTTCCGAGATAAAAACTATCCTGTGTGCTATTCCACCATACAAACCACTTAAAACTCACAAACACATTCACAAGCTTTAACTTTTACAACGACGATGTGTGGGAGAACCAAGATTATCGACGTAGCTAAAGAATCGCCAACGTGGGCAGGGGCATATTGCTCGCAGAACAGATGGGCGATATGGACGTAAGGTTCTGGAGTGACGAACGCGTACTGGAAGATTAATAGGCCTAACATTAGAAGGCCTTCTATAAGGCGCACTGATGACACCAAGTCATCATTCCACCTTGTATACTCGCAGGGCCAGTCATTGTGGCAAGTTGGCAACACTTGGGGCAGGGCCAGGGGGATCCTATGTCCAGCCCGTCTTTCGAGTGAAATGATGATGAAGGAATAACTTTCAGAATTGCATCCAGACTTTTAAAATTTCTCTAAATGTGGTTAGGTTATAAACAATGCCACATGTGAATTAAAGGAACTACCACTATTTCCCACTAATTTATTCAATTGTTGGAGAACTCAGCTGAGTAACTATCCCATGTCATCAGCGACTATTGAACCGTGGCTCATCACTTTGCCAATCACATTTGTCTCTAATAGCTCTATTTCTGCTGTAATCTCGTTATTTGCACTTCGTTACTCGAAAGTTATCTTAATGAATGAATGAATAATTTATTTTCAAGAATACAGGTATGCTGGTGATAACAATCTCAGATGTTAGTCAGTTATAACCAGATTCCATTTACCAACTCCTGTGTGTACAAAACCGACTCCATATTATAAAAACTTAATATCCATTTATTATTCTCAAAAGTAAATAAACGAATTCCATCAAAGTGTGGTAAAGCGATGGCGCGCCATGTAACCGATTGAAGCAATAAAGTGAAATTAAATACGCTACGTAGACGAGGTCCTGATACAAACAGATAAATATCGTGCAGCTTGCGATCAGGGTGATGTACGTTTTGTTTGTGTGGAAGGGCTTTTAGCTGGAGCTTTGAAAGATAGCGCACATGATCAGTTTTTACCTTCAGTTTTGACTTATTTAAAAGCTTAGAGTTAGTTGTGCCACTTTTTCTTGGTCAATTAAAATAATAAAATGTGGTAAATGATGACAGTTTTGGGGAGGTTTCAGTACATAAAAGCACTTCAGTTTTTTTATTATTATTTATTTATCTCAGGACCCTAAGGTCCTGGACCTTTGGAAGGCGTACGAGGAGCCGAAACCAACTCGCAGAGGCCCTTTTAGATTGCTTTTAATGATGGATTTTGGTACCAACCGGCGATTATCCCTGTATGCGCTATGCTAGTGCATCCAAGGACAACCCCCGGTTTGAAAAACTATTGCGATACAATATGGAAAACAAAATAATAAGGCTATGATTTTTGGAGTCTTAGGTGGACTGATATCATGGAACTATGTTAAGACTATGGCCCCTGCCTGAACAATGTTATTAAGATCCATCGATAAAAGGCAGGGGGTGACTTGCACACTCAATAAATGGGCCCCCAGAAACGGCCGCTAGCACGAAGTGATGTAGCAACAAGAGGGCAACATATCCTGAGGCGCTTGAGGAGTGGAGAGGCATACCACGGCTATCAGGACAATCCCGGAAGTACGGTCAAGATCCCTACCAGCACCTTACTGGATTATACATCCTTCTCCCGAGCACGAGCTCTTGCGAATCTCCACTCCAGCCAGCCAATAAAGGCAAGAGAGAGGTGGGAGCTCTGTTCCTCGTCAGTGTTCACTACGGCCGGCCAATGAAGGCAAGCCGGAGATGAAGAAGAATTCTCCCGGGAGATCGGGTCCGTGGGGTCGCTAATACCCAACAGTTCGCCACAAAACTGCCCTGCGGATTATTATTATTATTATTATTGATAGGCTTGTTTGACCATCATCTCTCATTTTCTTCAATTAAAATAGTAGGAAGTGGTGACTGCTGACAGTTTTGGCGGTCTGTCTTTTTCTTTTTTCCGTGATGTGCTAAGATTAAATGTTTTAGTGCATAATAAAAGCATCTTTGGTTGAGCAAAGGTTCATTTAAAAAAAAATACAAATATTACTTAGTATTTAAACAATCTTGTCGACATGCCTCAAATAACTGTCATAGATAATTTATTTCATATAAGGAGAACAACTTTAGAACAATATAATGCAAAGCAAGCCCATACTAGATATAAAAAAAAACTCAATAAATAAACTTAATTTGGATCTCCTATACAGGTTCAGGTTAGGAGAGAACAACAGTTAAAGTTTATTGTCGGCCTCCTCCTTTGCTAGCATTACTGCTTCGCAGAAGGAGGCGACCGCCTGCCACTCCTCCTCGCTCCGGACCATGGCCTCGACCAGGGCCCGGCGCGAGAGGTCTCCGCCGCCGATCGCCCCCACGAGGACACGGCGATGTTCCGCCCAAGCAGTGCACACCTCGACTGTGAGCTCCACCGTGACCTCCAGGCGTTCCGCACAGTGGCGACACCCGGGCGTCTCTTCGGCTTGAATTCGGTGCAGGAACCTACCGAACGTGCCATGTCCGGTGAGGACCTGCGTCATGCGGAAGGTAAGGAGGCCGTGAGGTCTTTCCAGCCATGCCTCAAAGAGGGGACTTACCAAGTTTATTGTGCCCTTGTATTACCTGATGCTTGTGTTCATGTTATAGATATGTCGCAGCCGTATCGAACCCAAGCTAATTGGATCGATTTTCTTAATTTAGAGCCATCCTACACTCACAATACAGCAAAACGTTAGACGCCCCTTTGTAGAATATATCGCCACCACAACCCGACTGATCGCGAGGTAAGTATTACATTACAGCAACGTTTTTCAATGCGGCGCATCTACTTATAAATCAGCGTGTTATACGTAATGGCTTCGACAGACAAGGCTCAAGCAACTTTTGATAGAGTCCACTTCTTTCCTAAATAAAAACTAGTAAAGGTCTGTGCAGCATCAGTGGCTGGAAGAATCTGTGCTTGAAACAAATCTTTAAACCTCCCGAACAATCAGGCAAAACTGACAAAGATTTGACAATTTAGCTTGGCTCTTTGTGTTTGACTTTCGGACGTGACATCGACCACCCTATTTATCGTTATGTTGTCTTATTCTTCTTGGTTTTAGCTTACTCAGCTCCTTTTATCATATGGAACTATTATGGTGTTGCAGAAGATCAATGTCACCAAAAGGTTCTGGAGTGGCAACTACCCACGGGAAGGTACAGCGTTAGAAGGCCTCCCACAAGGTGAGCCGATGACTGGGTGACTGTGTTTTTCTTACTTGTTTTTAGTTTTCTGGTCATAATTCGTTGATGTTGCTGATATCGATGACACCGAAAGGTTTTGATGACGGCTTACTGGAAGACGCAACGTTGACAGGCCTCCCACAAGATGAACTGATAAGATCGCGATAATCCGATGGATCTAAGACGCACAGGACTAGCCGTTGTGGCGACACTTGGGGGGCCTGTCATTTTTGCTCATCATCGCAAGCCTGCGCCTACGATGGTGGCCGGTAATCGCCCGGCGTATCCTTTGGCAGTAACACCCATACATACATACGCACAGATACAAATTATTTACAAACTTTCGCATTTATAATACCTATTAGTGTGATCAAACCTAAATACAATAGAGAATAATAGATTGGTTTCCGCATATAATTAATGAAACCAAATCAACAACATGTGTTCACTGATATTAGCCATTATTGCTTTGTGTTTTCGATGCGGCTCAGTTATTGTCAAAACATTTGCTTTAGAACCGATTAATGGGCTTCGAATACCAACACTAATCAATGTTGCAACTAACAAAATATATTATCATGTAAATATTGAGCTATTTATTCAACCAGCTAAAACAAATCTATTACTGTTTATCTATTTTGTTAGTCATAGACGTATTTAACGCTAACTATAATCACAAAATAAAAACCCTAAACTACTTAAAACTAACTAAAATATGGCGTCAAAAAAATCTTCCATATCGCTGTCTACCAGTCGACAGCGACGTGGAAGAAGTTTTTGACGCCATGTGCCCAAAAGACTGGCGGCGTTGCCACGCTGTATAGCAATGTTTATCCTCAGTCAGAGGTAAAAGACAGCCCTTGGGCTCACGCGAAGTGTCAACAAGACTTAATTTTTCTATTTTATACTGGTATTCAAAACGCACTTTAATGGTTCATTTAAAGTGACGCGTTGGAAAAGGCCACCAGGAAAAAGAAATGTTGGCAGACCTCTAAAGCGGTGGACTGATGATATAGTTAAGGAAGCAGGGCAAGGCTGGATGACCCTCGTTAGAGAGAGAGATGTCTGGAAAGAGAAAGAGGAGGCCTTTACCCATACGGGATCCACATCCCAGGAGCAAAACTAACCTTACTAACACTAGATTAATAAGTTAAAAGTACTAACCCAACTAACAAACATTTGAATAGGGTAGTTTCCAGGGTCAAAATAACTACATTTTATTTAGTCCGTGTGTGACGTCACCCCGTGCGAATAAATGTAGCACGGCGTGACGTTACACGTAACTTTAATAGGCTATATCTTTATATCTAATTTTTGGTTTAATTTACAAATAAAAAAATACGTGTCACTTATTTTTGAATAATCTAAAAGACGGACTAATTACATTTTTTAGGCAACTAGCCCATTGTAACATATTAGGATGTGGAAATAAAAAAGGCTTATTATTATAATTATTCAAAATAACTACACGCTCGGTTCTAAAGTTTGCACAAAGAAACCTACATTTACGCGGGCGAATTCGCTAGCAGAAACTAGTATACAATATAATATTAGTGTGATAACCCTAACTGCTAAAAAGTTAAAAACTGCTCTCAGATTATGTAACCTCGTGAGAACAGATTGGTATAATCTACACAAGCCTGCACAAATAAGTTATTTAAATGCAAATACTTAATTTTCTCATTCAAAGATCACAGCACAAAAAAGAGAAACATATATAAAACTATTTCATTGGCAAGTAAATGAAAACGTTCAGGTTTTCTCGTCACGTCTCGTCCTTCGTCCTGCGCCGTCGGCCTCTAGTGACAGGCCGAATGCCGAATGCTAATGATGGGATGGCCATCGATGAACATTTTATTGATAAAGTGTAGGTTTATGGATCGGGAATTTTAAACTGCCATGAAAGAATTTTCTTGCGTTTGGTGGTTTCTTCCGCGAGGATTTCATTAATAATACAGAAGCTGCCCCTAAAACCGCAGTCTTTCTCTTCCTTGTGCTTATTCCTAGTTTTTCTTAATGTTATAAAGGGTGTGTTTGACATGACATCGACGCACAAACCAATACCACGGATCCAGTACATGACCCTGGACCCCTCAGTGGTGGAATTTTTCGTCGACTTTTGCCTAACCGAAAAAAAAGATATCTGTACTTTTTTTACGAAAAAGCAGTAAGCTTTTTTTTCCTGAAAAAGTTGTGGAAGGTTGTTCAGTTTCGTCTACTGAGCAAGCCCTTTAAGTTTTCGGAGGGATGTCCCTTACACCTTGTATAGGCAACAACAAAGTTATTTGTCGATGTTGTTCATCCTGAAAATTGCAAGATTATGGATAACTTTTTCCATCAAATAAATATTTATTCCATGTGGAAGTCGAACCTACGAAGCGCAGCGCGGCAGCCAATCTCTCAACCACTGCACCAACGAGTGTATTATCCGTAGTCTCCATAATTCATGCCCAATTGCCATCACAATTACATTAGCAAAACGTTCCGTACTGCTCTTAAACCGCAGCGCAGGGCGTAGCTAGGTGTGGTGAAGTGGGTCCGCGCCCACGCCCTCGCACCCAAAGTGGCATTGAACAAGGGACGACTCTTTAAGGCTTATAGTCCCTTGAACGTCAGGCCGGAATTATATGGACACAACACTCGTACCCGCCTAGGTGGCAGTACGAGTATATGTGCATTTAATTAAAGCCAGCTGCGCCCGGATAGAGCCCCGCTGACCTTTAAATCTATTTTCTTTGCGAAATATTGATAATACTATGTTCACTTTGAAAAATTGAGAAATTATTAAATATGTTTTTAGACAAAATTAATTGTTGTTCATGAATCTATAATAAACATATTTTTTTTAAACCTATTAAGCGGACCGTTACTGAGGAGTAGGCGTTAGAAAGTCACTATTTTAAGGCACAGCTCAAGTGCTTGGGCCTTAAGATGGAGGGTTTTTCATCATTGATAGGCTCACGTTTGACCACTATTTCACCTGACAGTGACAGGTTTGCTACAGTCGCTCTCAAGTTTTCGAATTTATGAAAGAATACGGCCTCATTGATGTGCCTTCACCTTCACCCCCCGTTTAAATTAGCCGTCGCTACGCCTCTGGCAGCGTATCGAAGGGTATCGAAATTAGCAATTTTATTAGATACGGATCGCCGGGCGGCCATACGTCACGATAATTCCGCAATTAGGCCGCGTGAGACGGGTACTTATGTAGATTTACGTGACCCTCTCAGATTGGGCCTCACTCCGTGATTACTGTTGCGTTATCACTTTAAAATTTTGTAATTTATGCTTTATATTGATTGGCGATAAAAGTAATTGATTATTTTCATGTTCGGGGTACCCATCTAATCTGTTAAGTTAATCTCTTTTATAACAAGGTGGTAGCAAATTACCTGTAAGCACCATGCAGGATGTCTCCATAGCAACTCTGATTGCAGACTGCCTTAACTTGTCAAAAATAAAGGGCCTGTTTTGACTACCTAAAGGCTTGTCCGGTGTGTAGTTACTACTAAAATAGCTACATCATCAGCTGCCGGCGTCGCTGGGATTCCCAATTTCCGGCCACCGTAAGTGCGGGCTTGCAAACGGCGAGCAATGGGTAGCTCACTGTCCGACTGTCCGGTAACCGTCAGGACCGAGCCCAAAATGTCGACGGCGCGCCGCAAGGAGTTGTCAGCAACCGTAGGGGCCAAGCAGAGTCGAAGCCTACAAGATCCATCGATAAAAGGCAGGGGGTGACTTGCACACTCAATAAATGGGCCCCCAGAAACGGCCGCTAGCACGAAGTGACGTAGCAACAAGAGGGCAACATATCCTGAGGCGCTTGGGGAGTGGAGAGGCATACCACGGCTATCAGGACAATCCCGGAAGTACGGTCAAGATCCCTACCAGCACCTTACTGGATTATACATCCTTCTCCCGAGCACGAGCTCTTGCGAATCTCCACTCAAGCCAGCCAATAAAGGCAAGAGAGAGGTGGGAGCTCTGTTCCTCGTCAGTGTTCACTACGGCCGGCCAATGAAGGCAAGCCGGAGATGAAGAAGAATTCTCCCGGGAGATCGGGTCCGTGGGGTCGCTAATACCCAACAGTTCGCCACAAAACTGCCCTGCGGATTGTATCTCTCTTAGTCTGGCCCCTCACCCTAGGCATGTTACGGCAAAGAAAATTCTACCGATACAGACCTAGGGTATTTTGGAGCACACAAGCCCCACCACGACGTCAACGTGAAGATACGACGATGGGGTTATTATTATTTTATTGTTTTTTATTGTTTTTTCAATTTCGTTACACGTTACATTCTAAGGTTTTTCCCAAAAGTCAAAATGGGTCTTTTATTTTTTAACGAATTTAGGCGTCATCATTTTATAAAGAGATAATTATGTTTTGATAAGCTTGCTACGCAGAGAGCGGCGTAGTAGCGCCTACGCCGTAGGCTCATTATTAACTTTTTCGTAGCTGCGTATGCTATCACGCTATAAAATATAAATGCAAGTATGTGATTGTGTTAGTATGTTTATTACTTCTTTACGCTCGAACAGCTGAACGATTAAGATATAATTTATGGGTAGATCTTATAATATATCTTCTGGTCTCTAATCATAACTTACTGGTTGATATTTTATTTATTACGATTCGTACATGCAGGATTATTTGTAAAACACTAACAACCTTGCAGGACTGTACGACGGATGCCTTTTCCCTAATGGCCCCCTTTCTTTATTCTACTCCAAAGTCGGTATGTCCAAAATGGCCGACTTGAAAGCGTTGACTGCTACTTCACTGGACTGGAACCTTTGCCCACGAAGAGTTTTCTTAATTTTAGGAAATGTAAAGAAATCGTTAGGGCTTAGGTCAAGACTGCATGGGGGAGAGTCAAGAATTTCTACGTTTTCCTGCTTCAAATAATCAATTGTTTTACCAGCGATATGAGCTTGCGTTGTCATGGTGTAGGATGATGCGTCGCTTTGGGTTAGATTTCCGGACTTCAGCGATGACTTGTGACAAATTGTAGTATACCACTCTGCATTAACCGTTCTACGATCTTCAAGCGCAATTCTTGCAACGTGACCGGTTTTCGCCACGAACGTAGCCAACATCTTCTTCGAAGTGCTTCGAAAGCGAAAAACTTTTGTCGGCTTTTGCTCATCTCGGAAGACCCTGGTTGTGGATTGCTCTTTGGAATCAGGGTCGCAGGCATAAATCCAAGATTCGTCACCACTGATAATGTCGTAGACGTGATTTGACTCTCCTCGCTTGAACCTTTGGAAAGATTTCTTATACCATCTGACGCGGGTCGCCTTATAATCATCGGAAACCAAATGCGGAATCCATTGGCAAACTAGCTTTCTCACACCAATCTCTTCATGCAAGATCTTTTGAATGGTTGTCCCTGAAATGCCTATTAACGCCTCTATCTCCAGATATGTCACATACGGATCTTCGAGTATCAGTTGTTGAGACAACTGATACTCGAAGATCCGTATCGTACTCGTGGATCCGTAGAAAACATCGTTGCTGTGAGCAGCAACGATGTTTTCTTCAGTAAAGGCGGATTTTGGACGTCCTTCACGAGATTTGTCACTAAGACTAGTATTTCCACGCTGGAATTCTAAATACCAGCGTTCGACAGTCCGTAGACAAGGAACTTCATCATACAATACAGAACTTAACTCCTCAAAACATTGAATCTGAGTTAGGCCTGTCCAAAAGTTGTAAAAAATTATCGCACGAACGTTTTCCTTAGAGAGATTCATTTTTATGCGCGACTTGATAGATTCAAAACAACGCTGTGACTAAATAGTTGCATCAATTCAAATTATTTCAATTGTTTTGCCATTCTAAATTCAAACAAATTTGAAAATTGAGCAATTCTAAATTCTAAATTAGCGGGAAATATTTAAACGACAGAACTTAAAAGGCATGCCTAGTATTACTAACTTCATAAACAACTAATAACTTTTGTTCTACGAATTTTTACAAAACATAGTACATTTACCAAAAACAAACCTACAAGATTTCGTTGTTCTATCTAACTCATTTCAACTCTGTATTTTGCTATACTTACTTACTTCTGTATGAAGCGACGCAAGCGCATCAAGTACTCCCACCGCTATTTACTATCGCTTGCTTCGCATAGACTTCGTAATATTTAGAACGTTTCATTTAAATATTTTTATTTTTGTATGATAATCTGATGAACTAAAATATGTAAAAATTTTAAAAGTCATAGAACAAACGTGGTTGTTTATGATGTTAGTACCATAGGCAACATCCTGAGAGGTTGCCAATGTTTTACAAATAACCCTATATAGGCTTCGTTACTTTTCCCTCGAAACTTTGTAGGTAAGTAACCTATTAAACAAAACCTTACCTTGATCTTAATTCACAAAGCGTGAAACAATCACAGCACAGCTACTTAGCACCTCACTAACTAAAACAAACAACACTGCTCACCTACAACAGTATCAGCCGACACTTCGGCGCAGTTCGGCAGCTCCTTAACTAATTGTCCGATTCGCTCGCACTAATTAAATTTACATTTACAATCATTTGCTGTCTCCCTCCCACCCTCGTTGTTCAGGGTGTTTTGTTTCCACGGTTCACTGTGATTTTAGTTGAACAATCTGTTTAAGAGATTTTAGGGGAGGAGGGAAGTTCTGGCAAGTCATGTTAGATGAGTAAATTAATGGATTTGAAGATAAAGCCTTTTGGACTACCTCACAATATTGCAATGAATATTGGTGTAACGCGAATTCGTGCATTAAAGCGATGTCCAAGAGTTCACACAAAGCACGATGCGAATCAATTCGCAAGTTTTTGCGCAGTGCGAGAGCACTGATTCTTACGATGGATAGTGGCATCGCAGTTTTTTGTTTGAACTAAGTATATATATTATTATTATTCTAGAACGAATTGTCCCACTGCTGGGCTAAGGCTTTTCTCCATTCTTTACAAATAATCGTGATTCCTCGCATACTCTTTCTTATTTTTAAGGAAGACATCCAAGTCGTCCCGCCATGTCCTTCGTGGTCTACCGAGGCTCCGTATCGCAGTGTCTGAGCACCACTCCGGTGTATCACGCCCGCCCCTGTGCTTCTGGCCCTTTAGTAGTATTAATTTATTAGCATCAAAAAGTAAATAAGTATAACTTTTTCTAATATCCTTCACTTTTCTATCAGTGAATGAGTTATCACTTATTTTATTTATGTTCTTACATATATGGACGCAGTGAAAGATAATACCTACATTACATATATACAGAAGAAGACGTGCGGATGGGCACATGAAAGAAATGTAGACAACAAAAAAACAAGAGAAAAATAAGTGAAATCTTAAACCAATAAATGAAATAAACCTACACATATTTTTCTTCGATTATGTTTTTTCTATCCCGAAAAAAAGAAAAGAACCCAAAGAACTTCTGATAAGTAAATCAACAAAAGTTGTCTTGAAAGACGTAAAGCCTGCTAGTGAACATCACCCACACTGCTACAGGAAGTGAAGGGCCTCTGTATCCACATTTTAGTTTACACCTTGTGCCTACAATCACACTAAACGTAGATCGAAAACGAATAAAAACCGCTTCCAATATCCAATAAAGTGCGCTCCACGCAAAAGTTTCAAGCAAATAGGTTTTATTTAACATTCTTGGTGCGTTTCTTTCCACTCAGCCGCCGCGCAATCAGAGTTGTAAAAAGTAAAAATGGTGAATTGAAAAACTCCAGTCTTACGAAATTACGAGGGAGACAACCATGGGTTATGACTTTATGGAGACTTTTTATGTCTGAATTAGGAATGTAATAGAAACAATTTAACGGATGAGAACATGGAAAAGATTTCTGTAATTACCAACACTTTTTTTAAGGAAATATCGACCTATTTATAAATACCAAGATACATCAATGGAAAAACTATGGCCGTTCAGTAACGGTTCGGTTCTCTTCTTTGATCGAACATTGTCGAAAAGCTGGTTACAAGGAAAGCCACACTTTCTGAAAAAAATTAAAACAATGTTTATTCAAAGTGACAAACTGTTTAATAACTTAGACCCCCAAGAAACCCAATCCAGCCAAGTTCGCCTCGCCTGCGTCGAACGCTTCGACTCGCTTCGCTATGTGGAGTATGTTGCAACAAATAAATGTTTTACCTATCTATCTACACATTCTACAACACACTCCTCGACCTATTGGTTGAGGCATCGAGTCGTCTGTTCAGCCCCCCTAGCCAAGTTACGACAGTTTCGCTTGCGTCGAACGCTTCGAGTTGACCTTGCCGCCAATTCTTTTGTTCTGACCACGTGACTGAGCGTTAAGATGACGTCATTCCCTTATATGTGAACCTTTCTAATAGCCTTAACTATTTCAGATTAGCAACTTAGCTAGGATGCATAAGTAATTGCGTAAAAATTAGACGGAATCCGTATTTAGATACTTAGTCCTTTGGAGGCACAGGCAAAAGAAAAATAGCATGGTAATTTTAAGCAGTAGTTAGTTAATTATAATTAACCCTTGCTATCAACATCTCTACATAGTGTTTTCCACGTCTATCCACTAAATCCTAAACGACATAACAGATTTTGATGCAGTCTTCTCTAATATAAAGAACAATAAACAAGTAAAGTAAATACCAAATTTGCAGCCTGTTCGAAACAGGAGTGGGTAAATCTTATCCTCTTTAAAAATAAATTTTGCCACACACTCCTATTGTGGGTACTTTACAGGTTTATGTCGTTTTTCATCATTATCATCATCATATCAGACGAAAGACGTCCACTGCTGGACATAGGCCTCCCCAAGCGTCGCCACACACCACAACGACCGTTGGTTTAAAAACATGTAAACTATTGTAAACTCACTTATACATCAGTCTCAGACCCGGAACAACTTAAGCCATACATATATTATATTAAGAACAGTATTCGCTGAACCTCTAAGCCAACCATGACGAAATAATCACGTAGATAATTAATTATACAACATTAATTCCTCATATTTCAAAACAATTAGGTGAGTACCTACATAACTATCTATTAACAATCTCTCAACCTCTCCACGAATTTGATTCCCGCAATCAGCTCACTAATTTGATAGTAACACGATATCCTTAACATTAGAGTAATACGCTGCTAAACTAATTGTCTTACACGTAGTTAGTACACTAATTCTGAGCTAGTCAACACACAATAGAATATTAACTAACGGAACACCTCTACATGCCATAGACTGGCTAAATGTAAAGGCGCGTTTTCAATGGCCAATGAAAGGAGAGTTATTTTTTTTTTGTCCTTATTTCTCTTTTGGCTTTGAATTGGTTGTGCATTCAGCTAGGGTCAAGTTTAAAAAAAGATTTAGTTTTTGACACTGAATACAGTAAACTTTGTTTTCTAAAAAATTTTCCAATGACTTCTTCCTTCTGCTGACGTCTAGGGCAGAGCGCGAGGCAGAGTGTGTCTTATACTGACTAAAACCCACTTCTATAATCCTACTTTGTCTTGCGTTACAGAACTCCGAGTTTTTTTTTTTCAGAAGCAAATCCATGGTCCTAGTAGGCTTTGACCCTGCTGGGCCCCTACGGTATTCCTGACATCCCCGCGGGACACTACGTGCCGTCGATGATTCGGGCTCGGTCCGGACGGTTACCGGACGAGCGGCCATTGCTCGCCGTCCGCCCCACACCTAACTCAAAGCCGACAACCCCCTAAGATATGAAGTTGTTATAATCCAAATCCATCTCACTCATCATTCATAATTTCAGCCGAAAGACGTCCACTGTTGGACATAGGTCTCCCCCAAGTGTCGCCACAATGAACGGTCCTGTGCGTCTCGCATCCATCGGATTCGCACAACCCTTTCCACGTCATCGGTACTCCTTGAAGTAGGCCTTCCAACACTACGTCTTCCGGTACGTGGTCGCCACTCCAGAACCTTTCGGCCCCAACGGCCGAATGTGCCTTGCCCATTGCCATATAAGTTTGGCGATTCTTCGTGCTATGTCAGTAACCTTGATTCTTCGGATATCCTCATTCCTGATTCGATCACGCAAAGAAACTTCGAAATTCATCTTACAAATCCGAACCAGTACAAACACACCTCTAACCTCATTCCAACTACTTCAAAGTGTAAAGCAAGTTATCCCGAGCTGGGGGAACTTCCACAATGACTGGGAATCAGGCCGACATGTTTATAGCGCGCGCTGGATGCCGACCTGCGATCCATCCTCAAGTTTACTGCACCTGAATAGCAGACCTGGTTGAGTTCAGCTAGTTTAGTTAGCGAGTTTCCTTTTAATCTTTGTGCAAAAGTTATGTGAGAAATATACGTGGCTTAAACAATTTTCATGGCACAAAACATTCTCATGAAGAGCGTCCTTTTCCATTACTCAACGTCGAGCATGATTTAAAAGCTTGTTGCTTCTTCTAACGCAATTCAAATCCGATGAATGAAGAGGCAATGCAAAAAAAGCCTGTTGGCATTTGGCTATTGGCCTGTTGGTCTACTGGTTAGCGACCCTGACTGCTATGCCGGTGGTCGTGGGTTCGATTCCCACCCAGGACAAATGTTTGTGTGGGTAATATATCTATAATATGTTTATCAGTTGTCTTGTACCCATAACACAAGCTCTGCTTACCTTTCGTGCCCTCGTGGGGGCGATCGGCGGCGGAGACCTCTCGCGCCGGGCCCTGGTCGAGGCCATGGTCCGGAGCGAGGAGGAATGGCAGGCGGTCGCCTCCTTCTGCGAAGCAGTAATGCTTGCAAAGGAGGAGGCCGACCGCATCAGGGAACGGCGCCCTCGCCGCCGTCGCCGGGATTCCGATCCCGATTTCCGGCCACCGTAGACGCGGGCTCGCGGACGGCGAGCTATGGGTAGCTCGCTGTCCGATCGTCCGGTAATGGACCGAGTCCAAGACGTCGACGGCGCACACTGTTCCCGCGCGCCTCAAGGAGTTGTCAGCACCAGGAGGGGCCCAGCTGGGTCGAAGCCTACTGGGGACAGGGTTGTCCGAAAGGGAGCTCGTGCCCCGGTATGAAGGCTAGAAGGAACGGCGCGGGGTTTTTAGTCACCCAAGAGCGGGTTTCGTCAAAGATGATTTTCCCCGACGACAAAAAAAAAAAAAGCTCTGCTTACCTTGGGACTAGACGGCGTTGTGTGATAGTTGTGGAATATATTATTATTATAATTAATTCCATGATTTACTCGAATATTTCACAAAACTTGTTCCGGGAAACACGTGTTTTTTTTTTTAACCCATAAAAGTTTTTCAGAAATATTGTCGTCATTTAGAATCTCGACTAAACGTGCAAGGCTTCTTGATTTTACATTTTATTTAGGTACTCTTTTTTTATTTTTAATATATGAGTGCATTATGGAGGGCCAAAGCTCACGTAAACTAGTCGATTTTCAGAGGTCTTTACTAGATTAGTTTTACACAAATTTATGTTTTTATTTCTATAGAAGCCTAGATAATATTCACAAGATAGCTGTGTATCCTCAATATCTATAGAAATAAAATATCTAGAGATAGATGAGTACCTAAAAACATCATAATCACGTAAACGTAAGACCGGTTGTATGAAAATGTCCCTCGAAAAGGACGCTCCTAACTTCCTTTCCTTGTTTCTCATGCAACTTCCTTGAAATAATAAGAAGAGAGTTTTAAACCTTACATTAAAGTTATTTAAAAAGACGCCGCGTCAAATTCATTCCACTGAAAGTTTTAAAAAAGTAACTCTGAACTCCGTCCCAAACCACGCAGACTGTTTGAAATTAAAAAAGAATTCAATTCAAATTTGGAATTCTTACAGGGGCTGGGGTTGCCACCTCGCCGAACTTTACCCATAACATGTAAATGGGGAAAGTTTTGGCTAATTGCTTGCAAGACTGTCGCCAGACGGGCTCGGCTCACTTAATTAAACCAACAATCTTTACTATGAAGCTGCTTATATTTACTATTAATTACTCGTTGTTGTTGGATGCGCCTAGTCTTTTATTTATTTATATTAATGGATTACTTTAATACGGTTTAGGGCCAGTAATAATACCCAATTTTGAGATTATGGAAATAAAATAGCAAAAACGGTACCCTTATAAGATAACCTTTTTGTTGTCCGTCTCGGTCTCTACATCTGACCCTTTTCCTCAAGAACGCATGTTACCTACTCGCTCTCCTGAGGTAGGTATATCAAATTGTCCTAAATCAAATTAATATAAAATTCTTTGGTCTGCTGCCCTATGAATCAGTGAAAAGATCTAACTTCTAAGTCAACGCAATCTAATGATAGACCATTTATGCTAGGCAAATATTTTAAAACTCGCAAATAATCAAAGCCACGCAGGGTCTCCCCACTTGGAAGATTCTATTGACCTAGAATCATGTTTAATAATTAAATATCGTCTAATATAGTCTCACTCAACATAATTAAGTTCAGAAAAAAAAAAAACTGGAAAGTAGTGACATTATAAAATTATTACTTTTTTGCGATTCGGAAAAATTTGTAAGAGTTGAGAATCGAAACATACGCAAGTTTAGAACTTGTTGACCGGTTTTTTTTTAATAATACCTAGTCTACTCAAGTTTTACATTATAAGTACTATAAACGAAGTTAGTCAAACATCAGACACCATCAGAACCAGCAAATATACGTGGGCACTAACTTAATTGATTAACTTCCACATTTTGTCAATCTAATTGACAAAATGTGGAAGTGTTGAAAATCTTCTTCATTTTCGAAATGCGCTCCCTAAGCTCTTAAGACAAAAGTAAATCCTATAAAAGTAAATTACCTCCAAAAAGAAAAGCTTTCTAACAGATTTTCCTATCACGCAGCCAATCAACAAAGTTAAATAAACTTTTAAAACATTAAAGTAACGTCGCCAAAAATCGATAAACAACACTAAGGGCATAGACAAGCTTATTAAAAACTCTCCCTGAAATCGTTTTGCAACAGTCCGCGGGCAAAATGTTGTTTAAACGACATTTTTGCGGCAATTACTCTTCAATTAGGGGATTTTTGGGAGATGGGGGAAAACGGCGGGATTTACTTGTTTTACGTTATGCGTCCGTATAATGGAACGAATCTGTGATGCAGATTTTGTTGAATAATGTTATTGTTTGTGAAAACGTAAGTAAAAGCAAACAAAGACGATGATCAACCATGCCCATGATTCAGTCAGTTATCAACATGAGTAATAAAATAGATAACAATTACCAATTTAATTTTTAAAACCTCTTTAATTTTTCAGTTTTTTCCATTCATCTTTGATTTCATTCACCTATATTTATTTACAAAATTAACAAACGCCAACAACGGAGTTACAGCCACAAATCGCGGCTTGGTTCGAAGCTTGAACTTACCTACCTAGTTAGTAATAACCTCCACAACCATAGCTGTACCCTTTTTGTTATAAACAGAGTACAAGGCACATTTAGTATTTAGTCCATAGATATCCGGGAGAAGTTGATGCATACCTACCAAAAATGATTACCATACTAGGTACCTAGATACTAGGCAGGCTTCTAGGTAAATATTTCAAAAATTAATAACAGTTTTGATTACCTATTCATGTAACTGCCCGTGCAGTTAAATTTTGTCTGCACTTTAAAATACAAGTCTACTTCCGGTTAGACAAGAAAGCAACACCGATATATGTATCTAGTTAGGAAAATGCAAGTTAGAAAAAAGCTAGTTGAGAAAATGCTAGTTAGAAAAATGCTAGTTGGGAAAATGCTAGTTGAAAAAATGTAAGTTGAGAAAATGCAAGTTAGAAAATGCTAGTTAAGAAAATGAAAGGCAGATTGATTGATTGGTTATGCACATAGTTCCATAAAATTGTATCCACAGAATGTTGTTCTTAGACAGAGATTCGAACAAAGGTAACCAAAATAAAACTATTATTTTCCAGGCATTGTTTAGAAAACAATCCAAAGAATAGTTGCGACTCGAGAGCTACTCCATCAGAAAGGATTACCTCAAATCCGAGCCAAATTGAAGATTTTCCCGCCGCCATGCCAGCATCGGGGGGAAGTAAACTTTCTTGTCTTTGTAACATGTAGGGTACAGTCAACTACACGTGCTCGTTAATAATATGCCATTGATATGGTAAATGGTAGCAACCAGAAAAAACAATAGCGATCTAATTCCTTTTTTTGGAGAATATCAATAAACGTATGAAGCTCAATAACTTCTTACATTTATTGACATTCTTAATTCAATTCAATTTATTCGCGTAAGTGTTGGTACAATTTCGGTCTTAGTATAAACTAGCTTCTGCCCGTGACTTCGTACGCTAATCCTGTTGCTTATGCCAGCGACAACGGGACACCTCAGATATGGTGCCAATGTCTCCGTGTTCGATGTAAGTAATAAATAAGTTATAGGAAAACGCGCTCCTTTCTTTATTCCCAAAAAGTGTTCCCATAGCGCGATCTAAATTGACGCCAACGCCATCTAGTTAGAAAGCGGAAATTAAATATTATTTACCCAAATATTATAGTATCTTAGCCGTGTGCAGTGCCCCTTAGTGAACTCCACTGCGGGTGACGTAACCTACGACAAACTTTTTATTTGCGGTTGGTATAGTAATTGGGTCTAGGGATCGAACCGCAAAATTAAGCTTGTTTTTTATTGTATATAATTTTCCGGGATAAATAGTGCCCAGGATATTAAAAAATAATTATACCAAGTTGTAGTAGTAATGGAAAGATAATCTATCGTAAACCTTTTCATTTATTTGTATTGGAAATAGTTCTTTGTTTGTTTTTCGGGTATCTACGTTGAGGTATTAGGAAAAAATCGATGTAATTTATTGCAAAATCTGGCGCCTACCATAGTGACTTTATATTCCAACCGAACGTTAGGTACCTACTTCACTTACCACTGACCTGTATTTGACAGTACTACCTACAAGAGGGAAAGTCGTTGTTACATAGGTTAATTTATTTATTAATTATATCTTTCAGATAAACAAACGAATATTTTACTTTTATAGAAATACAGATTACCAACTGATACCGTGATGCCAAACCCGTGTGCCAAACTGAGGTATAACAGCGCCTTACAAGAAATCATAGCAAAACTCCAGAAAGCGTCGTTTTAATTTCAGGCGTCCAAATTATTTATCAAACCGTGTTACACAAAGACGAGATAATTTTTTTTTTTAAATATCATGGTTGACCTTTGGGCAACTAGTATATGTATGTACTAGCTCTCACATTTAGCCAGTTGTGTTCAGTGGTTCGAGTTGGGACACAAAAATTTAATATAGGAGCTTGGCTTCAACTGGGTACGAATAAAAAATGTTTTTTATTTATAACACCATAGTGTCAAAGTCCTAGGTATCAAACCACATTCAATTTAAAAACAGGAAAAAAGACTGGACAATTGTGCGAGTCAAACGCGCGCTCAGACGAACCCGGTACTAACTTACATTATGTAAATAGTTCAATTGCCGCGTGAAGATTTTTCCGCATGACGCAGGTCCTCACCGGACATGGCACGTTCGGGAGGTACCTGTTTCAGATAAAGTCGGAAGAGACGCCCGGGTGTCGCCACTGCGCGCCCGGAGGACACGGTGGAGCACACAGTCGAAGTGTGCCCTGCCTGGGGGAAGCATCGCCGTGCCCTCGTGGGAGCGATCGGCGGCGGAGACCTCTCGCGCCGGGCATTGGTCGAGGCCATGGTCCGGAGCGAGGAGAAATGCTAGCAAAGGAGGAGGCCGACCGCAGGCCGCAGGCTACGGCGCCCTCGCCGCCGTCGCCGGGATTCCGATCCCGATTTCCGGCCACCGTAGACGCGGGCTCGCGGACGGCGAGCCATGGGTAGCTCTCTGTCCGATCGTCCGGTAACTGTCCGGACCGAGCCCAAGACGTCGACGGCGCGCCCTGTTCCCGCGCGCCTCAAGGAGTTGTCAGCAGCAGGAGGGGCCCAGCTGGGTCGAAGCCTACTGGGGCCAGGGTTATCCGAAAGGAAGGAACGGGGTGGGTTTTTAGTCAGTAAGAGTCTGACACTATCTCCCGCTCTACCCAAGAGCGGGGGTTGTCATAAGATGATTTTTGCCCACCGAAAAAAAAAAATGGCATGAAGATTTTTATTTTTAGTTTTTTTTTGTAACTGCTTTGCTGTTTTCAGATTTATGTGCTATAAGACCTTGCTTCACGCCAAACTTCGGGATTTTGGGTCAACGGGGAGTATCCTAAGAATTTCGATTTTCTTGAGAGTATCGATATACGATATTTGCGACATAAAACGGTCGTATCTTTTTTTTCGTTAACTTAAAAGTTTGATTTTTTCGCAGCTTCGCCGGCGTTCGCTTGGGGATTTTTAGAATTCAACTCGATACCTCCACGCATTTCCAAGATAAAGGACCTTGATAGACAGACAGACGGCTTGAGATGTACCTACTAAAGTCGACTGATTGTTTTTTTAATAATTAGTATTAACTAGTGCCTGACTGCAATTCCACCTGATGCTAAGCAGTTGATGGTGGGCGAGAGCCTATTCACTATATAGAAAGGTGATGGCGGCATCGGGAATAGGGTTTAAGCTACCGTTGGTCAGGGCTCCTGAAAGAGGAACCTTCGGACAATACGCGCCGTGTCCATGAGAACTGCCTTCTGGATCAAGCACTCGATCCAACTGCCTAACGAGAGCCTACTCATATGTTGGTCGAAGCTCTCGGCTATTAAGCCATTATCTACACAAGTCTACATACGAGTATTATAAAGTTTGTTTATTTTTGTTTTTTTTTTTAACCCTTCTGATACCGTCAATTAGAGACACAATAGTAAGACAATAGATGCGCGGCCACCGGTGGTCGCTTGGGGATTCATGAATTAATTCATGAATTCCCAAGCATAAGCGGTAATCTCCGAAAGTATTGATCCGATAGCTGAAATTATTTCACCGATAGTAAGCTGCTTTATTCCTGAGGGACTTATGCTATATTTTATGTACCTACGCAGTGAAGCCGTAGGTAAAAGCTAGTTCATATAATTATTCATCATTTCAGTCGCAAGACGTCCACAGTTGGACATAGGCCCAAGTGTCGCCATAATGACCGGTTCGGTGCGTCACGCATCCATCAGATTCCTACGACCCTCACCATGACATCGATCCACTTTGTCGGAGGCCTTCCAAGGCTGCGTCTTCCGGTACGTGGTCGCCATTACGGAACCTTTCGTCCTCATTGACCATCTGTTCTGCGTGCAATGTGCCCTACCCACTGCCACTATGATTGTCCTGCGGATTTCTTAATTTCTGATGTGATCACGCAGGGAAACTCCGAGCATAGCCCTTTCCATAAGCGACCACGTTTCGGATCCATGTCAACACTGGTAACACGCACTGGTCATAGACTTTCGTCTTGAGACACTGTGGTATATTGAACGAGAAGACATCGTGCAGCTTCCTGAACGCTGCCCAGCCGAGTCGGATTCGACAATTGACCTCTTTCTCGAAGTTAAACTTACCCAACTGGTCCGTCTGTCATAGATAAACGTGGTCGTCCACAACTTCGACTACAGAGTTTCCAATCTTGATAGGAGTGGGTGCTTCATAGTTGTTTACCATGACTTTGGTTTTGTCCGTATTAAGTCCCACTCTTTCGGAAGCTCTACCGAGATAACCGAGCATAAATTAGCACCGAGTATTTATTCCACAAAATAAAAACAATATCCTTATTGGATATTTGCCACAGTCGGCTAAAAACACCCCAATTTAGAACCTCCTCCTTCAATTTTGTAGTCGGTTAAAAAATAATAAGTAGTAGGTAGGTACCTACTAAAATCTTTTACACGCACCTTTTTTTTACGTGAGACTTCATCAAATATCTTCTTCAGCTCAGGGTGCAGTGAAAAGGATTGTCAAACTTAAAAAGAAGAAAAAAACCTGAAAAACCAAAACTACAGTGAGTTTCACTTAAGAAGTTCCTTTGGCGTAATGTTGGCTCCCCTGTCTGTCTACACAAAAAAGAAAGGAAAAAGTTGCCTACTCTACCAAAATTGTTCCCCGAAATGCGAAAGGAAATCGATTTTAACGGTAGTAGCAACACTTTTTGGAAAATTATGAGGGCAATGGGATTTTATTAAAAAAGAAGCAGGTCTAAAGGGAAGTCGTTAATAGAGAGGTACGATGATGTGGCGTAGCGTTTTCGGTATTTGAAAGAATTGCAGGACAATTGGAATGGAGCCCAGCGTCCTAAACTTTATACAAAAATAGTTTTAAAAAAAAGCAATTGTTAAAAGTAACGGAGTATCAGTTAATCTCTCTAATATTGAGTAATTTAATTGCTAAAAGTATTGGCACACTGTTTTTACGTATTGCCAACATTACGGCAAAGGAACCTCTTAAGTGAAACGCACTGTACCTATCAAGGGCCACGGTAGACGATGGATAGGGCAGTTAAATTGAATCAGAATAAATATTGACTTTTACCTACTGAGTATTTGCTATAATAGTAAAATAATATCTATACTAAAAAAAACTTGTTAACTGGATTTCTCAAACACGTGTAATGGAACGCAATGTGCGTTCAGAAACAAGTAACAGCTGGATAGCTATCAAAAGAAAACAGAAATGAATTCAAAGCTACTATTAAAACAATGGTTTTCAAATACTTATCTTACAAAATTTAATGTAAAAATAAAAATAAACACTGATTGTTGTGTGAACATTGACATATTTACTTTTATCGATTACAATTTTTGACAAGACGACGGATGACGCATCGAAGATGTAATGAGGTGGTTTCTGAACGGGCTCATGTCAATTTATCCACTTGCGTGTGCATACAAGTCGTGAATTTTACCAAATTAGCACAGTTTTCACAATAAACTTATCAGATCAAGCTACCATAAGTGATGGCTGGGAAGTTGAATAAATTCGAAACGCCCAGCTCTGCCAGCTCCGATAGGTAAAGCGAGTGTGTTACCCTTGTGTAATGTTTATTTAAACAGCTGGCCCATGTATTTAAAAAAAAAATGCGCTGTTGAAGAATCGTTTTTCAGTGTTGGCTTAGTCATCGTGCAGGCTACGAGGAGTTTTCGCGTGTCGTGTTTTTGTGCTAAACATAATACATCAAAAATTCGTGGAAGCAACGTTGCATTATAACCTCTGCACGCATTGTGATATTTTTAGAAAATCATTTAGTTCATTGGCAGCTCGCTTCTCGCTGAATAATCGTGTCGTGGACACACGTGGTCGTCACTGAACGTGCCCAAGCACGCCGTCTAGCGCGACGACTCCGCGATCTCAAGATATGGAGACAGGTTCATTGATCTTCCCAAACCCGTAAGATATTCTGTCAATACGATGTTAGGTCGTCTGTGTGACTAGCCGCCGGCTTCTGTACTGTGACACACGCATTATATGTTGTTTGTGCTTAGAATTGTGTTATTATTATGTTGCTTTATCACAGGAGTGCTCCCTGTCATGTTCTGTGATCCACAGCTTGTTCTGTAGAAATAGCACAACCACACATCACTGAGACATGTTTGTTGACTAATCTCAATTATACAAAAAATGTAAACACTGGCAACGGCCTTCATAATATGATAATCAAGTATGAATCAGTAAAATGTCAATTTGACATCAATTTTATTAGTTTTAGACTGATAAATCTGATCAGATTGATAATAATGCTGATGGTATCTTGATTTGTAAACTATGAACACACTATTTTGTTTTGCAAATTATTATGATTCTCACATTAATGAATAACCTTGATCTAAAATTATATTATCGGTGGTTTGACTGGCATTGTTATCTAGGCAAGTGTGATCTTTACTGAAATTATAACTTAACCATCTATTATCAAATGTCTTATAACCATTTTTCTCATATAAACTTTGCCTATAAATTATTATTTACAAATAATGCAAATAAAAAAATATCTCAATACATATTTTACTGTTTTTTCGTATAAATTATGCATACAAATATAGGTGTTTAAGTAAAAGTTAATGTTTGTTTTCACGACAGATCCTCGGTAGGTATCAAATAACTTACCGTAAATGTGATTGTTGATAAATACAAGCAACCAACAAACAAAGGTAAGCAAATAACAATTAATATAGCAATGTTAATTATGAATTGATAATAATGTAAATACCACAGCACATGGGAGAAGCAGAGATGCAACTTTACATATTTTACTACTGTGTTTGTTCATCTGTTAGTAATAAAATCAAAAACTACTGAATGAACTTTCATGCACTTTTTCCAAGTGATTCATAAGGAAAGTTTAGATTTATAAAAGATGCATTCAATCTCAAAGATTTCCAACACCTGTCTAAATTTTGGAAGGGGTACTAGTCTTAAATCACTTATTATTGAAGGTTCATTGGAAAATCAGCGTCTGATAGTATTTTTCTGTCTGATAACGTTGCTGAAATGAACCTTGTTGGCGTAGCCGAGAGGCACACATAATGATTTCGTTTTTATTTACTTTTAATTTTGTTGTATTTATGTTGTGTGATCCTGATGACTGTTGGTGAATAAATATTTTTTCTTCTTAAATATTTATTCAGCGACACTGCTTCCCAATGACAACAGGTGTGAAGATCAGATTGTTATTTATTCCATTATTCCATGTAAAATACTGATAACAACTACATGCATCTGGTTAGTTTGGAAAAAAGATAGCCAGATGAAAAAGGTGTACATTATGTGTGCATAATTTACACCTTTTATCATAGCCTGGGGGTGACTGGCCTGTTGGGCTTGTGGTTACTGGCCAGGGCCACAAGTGCTCCAGCATAGCAGTCCTGTCTGCTAGGATGTGGGCTCCAATCCCACCCAGGACAAATGTTTGTGTGATGAGCATGATCATTTGTTCTGTGTCTGGGTGTAAATTATCTATATATGTATTTAGAAATATATAAATATGTTTATCACTTGTCTAGTACTCATAACACAAGCTCTGCTTAGCTTGGGACTAGACCACATGAGTAAATAAACTGTACCCGTTTATTTACTCATGTGACTAGATGGCGTTGTACTTGTGTGATAGTTGTGGAATATTATATTATAGCAAAATAGTTAGCGTGTGCAAAATAATGTTTTAGGTAATTTATCAATGACAAATAACTACTGATTGAAAGCAGAGATTAAAACAATAATATTATCAGTTTCAATTGAATTAAATATTATCAATTGATTAATAATAAGATAGATGTTATCTTTTATTATATTATTTGTTTTATAATAATGATTGATAGGGACTGTTGTTGCAGTCTGTGGCCTAATTATTATAAAACTATTGACTCATGAAATGGCTGCTCAATTTAGTGTAATACAGTCTCCCAGTGTAGGTCAAGTAGGCTTAGTTTTATTTTTTAATTTAAATATAAAATATTTTCTGAAAACATTACTTTGGTTATTAAATGAAGCAGCAGCTAATTTCAAATCTTGGTATTGAGGAAGTGTGAGGGTGTGCTGAAGTGTACTCATTAAAAAAATGTGATTCTAAAAGTCAAAAAAAAAACCATAGTGCTGTGAAATTAAAATTTTAATATTGTTTGTATTTGCATCACTGTTTCTTCCTGTGCTGTGCTACAAATATTAATAAACTGCTATAAATAAATACACTTTAATAACATTTTCCTGATAACAATAATTGCATGCCCTGTATGAGGACATGATAGCATAGTATCTTTACAACAATGAAGTGTTTTCATACAATTAGCATTTTGAAATACATACTTAAACTCTAGTCATGTTAAGATTAGACATTTAAACATCTTTTTACTGTCTGTTCAAACAGGTATAGGAATAATTATTATACCGGTTTTGATACATTATAGAGTTAGGGAATTGGACATTATACTTTATTGAAATTATTGCTTAATTTGCCGAAAATCCGAGTCTAACTATAGTAGTTGAGTTCGGATGTTTGTCTTTCTATTGCGTTTCTGATTGATATGATTGAAAGGTTAAAAGTTATATACCTACATCGATTTGGTTCATTTTACGTGATGCACGCACAACTTAAAACTTCTACAGATTTATTGTATGTATAGATTATCCGCTAGTTTCGGATAGTTTCGATTACGCATATGACAATTTTTTTTTTAAAGTAACTTACATACTGTTACCGTGATTTTTTTTTCGGATATAAGAATTGAAACTGTTTCATTGTCATTCACGCTTACTAAGCACATAGTAGGGGTGGACCGGATGCTAAATTTGCAGTTACTAAAGCGTCATGGGGACCTATTGGATTGAGAAGATTAGGTTCTAAAACGAAAAGGGTTCATATGTGGTAGGGGTACATTACAGGGCAAGGTTTCTCCCCTATGATTTTCTAACGCACTCGAGTATCGCGCAATATATAATATTAACATCCCTGAGATGTGCCACTAATATTCATACATCGGGCAATATCTCCGGCAATATTCCCACTTCACGGAAATATTGGCGGCAACTGCACATCTCCTGCGATCCAATAACTTCGTATTAAAATTTATTTTTTCTCAATTATTTATACATAATCTTCGTCACTATTAAATGTTATAGACGTTTGTTTGACCTACAGACCAGCTAGTGCCATTTCAAATGTTGAGTGAAAGTACTGATTTGACTATCTTATCTAAATATAAAACCTTTGAGCGTCAACTTTTTATTTGAATATGCTCATATACGTATCCTTTAAATAAACGGTCGTATGATCATTTCTGTGTATTTCAAGATAAGTCATTGTTACCGAGAAAATGAATGAAATGTCTCGCAAATCAAGCGGAACTTTTTGGAAGTAAGCCAAATATGAGATTTTCAGTGTCATTTTAATTTCCTTATTGCTGGGATAGGTGTCTTTACCTACAGTAAAGATTTTTTATTATTCATAGGCTCACTGACACTCCCGGTTGACTACTGTCTCACCTGATAGAGCATGCTTTGCCTAGAAGTAACCTTTTCACTCTAATTTAAAGATCCCCAGATTGTAGTTATCAGGAAATACAGACTCCGGTAGGGAATTACACTACTTAGTTATACGCACAATGAGCGTGTTCCCAAAACGTTTTGTGCGTATTTTAAACATGAATACATGTTACTTTTGTATTTAAAATGAGTGTATTCTTGTTTTGGTGCAAAGGTATTGTTTCCCCGGCACGCGTGAACGTAACTGACCTGCCCAAGTAGATCATGCGCTCGCGCACTCACCAAGTAACCTACATACTATGTAAACAAGCACAATTTGAAATATATAACGTTATTCACAAATACGATCTTACTTGACCGACATCAAAAGTCGTCAGCTAGTGAAAAAAAAAAACAATATATATTTTTTTTTTAACTTTAAATAAGGCTAGGCGTATTATACATAGGATTTTTTTAATCGTTAACTATTTTTGTAAAAAGCTTTTTCTTTATTTTACGTAAGTCCATTAAGCGATATTGTAGCCGTGGACACACCTCTCGCTTATCAAATGTTATCACATAATTACGGTGAAAGATAACATAGTTTACGTGGTTTTACCATCACACTGATAAGCTATCTGACGGATATCTCTATGTTTGCACTAGTTGATAAATGTTTGTGTATCGTGCAATTCCATGGTTTGTTATGAAAGTATAAACGAACGTTGTTGAGTCTACTCCAGTCACGTTATGTTGATTTTACGAAACATTTTAAAAATCTTTTCTTTTTCTCAATAGCCTTTGAAATCAACACCTTTTTGAACTCAGTAATTGATAAAAATAACACATGATTGACCAATCACACTGGCTACCACCAGTGTATCCGTTCACAATTTTCCAGCCCGTTACGGATAGATTATAAAGTAACGAATTTAGATGCGTATTATTGTAGAATTGTTGATTTCTATTTGCAACCGAGAGTTTGTGATCTCTTTTGAACAGTTTATAATCTCACTATACCATCTGTTTAGTTCTTAACTAAATGTAAACAATCTTATATGTCTTTTATCTAAAAAATGTATCTAAAAATGTTTACTATTATGTATTTACCTAAACCGATGTTAGGTAATTAACTAAATTTAAATAAACTTTGTATGTATTCTAGAAGATTTATTTTAAACTAGCTTTTACCCGTGGCTTCGCCCGCGTTTATTAATATTATACTTTATTATACTTTACTCTTTCTCCCCCTTATATCATTTTAAAAAAGCTATCTCTGTACCAAAATTCATCAAAATCGGTTTTGCCATTTAGGCGTGAAGACGTAACAAACAAACTCACTTTCGCTTTTATAATATTAGTAAGGATAAAAAGACAAGTATCAAGATTGTTTACCTTTAGTTAACTACCTAAACTGATGGAGTATTATATTTTATAAATTATATTTTATAAAATTGCTGTGGGATAATGAAAAATGGTGTTAAAGTTTCTACCTACCACGATCGTAATAATAACAATATTCATTGAAAACAAGAATATTCGATAAGTATTGCAGTCTTATCTCCTCAATGTGCAATTACCAAGTTATCTCGATTCTTTATCCTATAGGTATTTAGTTTAGTGTAAAGTTCGCCGATATCAGCTAATCTGCATAAACAAACGTATCTCTCAGTCACTGAACTTTTCATAACAATCATTATCATTCGCATGGATTGTTTTTAAATATTGGAATGTTCTGCATCTAATTTTTCAATAACTTAATTCATTCCAGCCCCCCCATTGCCAATTAACGACCGTTTCCGTTCAATTAACTTGCGTCGAACGCCTCGACTTTGCCACACCTCCGATTCCTTTGTTCTGACCGCGTGAAACAACAAAGGAATCGGAGGCGTGGCTAATTCGAGGCGTTTTACACTAGAGAAATGAAACAGTCGTAACTGGGCTACCCCGGCTGTTTTCACTGAAAGCTCCCATACACAAAAGTGCGATGCGATGCGAGGTCGTATCCTCGCAGAAAGCTGCGATGCGATGCTCAAATGCGACTTCGTACTGTAAAGTATAGGTTCAAGTGACCATACAATCCACGATTTGAATCAATTCGCAAGTTCTTGCGATGCGTTGCTCGAGCTCGCAGTTTTTTACGATGCGACATCGCAGCGCAGTTGTATGTTTGAGCCCTAACATCAGGTGACACCTCCTGACAATGAACACCTCAATAAAAGCGTGCTATTAGATTTTCAACTCTCATCGTTGAGCCGAGAACTGTAAATCCAAGTAACGTGTGTTTGCACTAGGGGTGGGGATCGCACAATACATCAATGTCATCTATTATGGCGCTGGGTAATGGGTGGCACTAATGTTACCTTTGGCACACCTCGGGTCTGGGTCACGGTCAAGAAACTTAGGACTTGCTTCTTATCAATTAAATCAGAGCACTTTGTGTCGGACTGTACAGGCTAGGACTACACATCTACACTAATAGAAGTAAAGTTTGTTTTTTTTTTGTTTGTAGGAGGTAATCTCTGGAAGTACTGGTCCGATTGCTAAATATTTTTTCAGCGATAGAAAGCTGCTTTATTCCTGAGTGACATAGGCTATATTTTATGTACGCGGACGAAGTCGCGGGAAAAAGCTAGTTTGACATATATGGGGGAGGGGGTGACTGGGATGCTTACAAGGTTGGATATGCAAGTCGCATGAGGGCACATAACAGAGCAGCAGAACTGAGCTCACAACCACCATGAGGAGCCAGGGAATGCGGTCGCTGTGGCCGAAATCGGCTAGATGGCATCATCATTATCATCATCACTTATTTAATACTAGCTTTTGCCCGCGGCTTCGTCCGCTAACATAAAATATAGCCCATGTCACTTAGGAATAAAGTAGATTTCTATCGGTAAAAAAAAAATTTGGCAATCGGACCAGTACTTTCAGAGATTACCTCCTACATACAAAAAAAAACAACTTAATCTCCTTATTATATTAGTGTAGATGTAGATCATTATTCGATGAATTTGGCAAAAATGTGTGTCCGGTTCCCGTGTATTTATTGAGCCAAAATTTTCGAAACTGGTCAAGCTTCTGTATAGTTCTAAACTGAGGGCTAATACCTGAAGCCAGGGATAAAAGAAAGAAAGAAAGAACACAGTTTATTTAGCACAGACTTACGCACACAACACCAAAACAAAAGAAAAACCTCCCAATTTGAACATTATTATTGTATTTAGTCCCACTGCTGGCCAAATGCCTTCTTCCATTTTTATCTTTGAGCCACTTGTTTCCAATTCCAGTTTTAACATTATCCAATTGAAAGGTTTTCTAACGAGTATCAATCTTGCAGTGACACAGAACTGGCGCTGGAGCTGAGCGAGCAGGTGTTCCTAGATGATGATGAATACCCGGCCAGGGCGCCTGCGTCGCCCACCACCGTCCCCAACGTGAGGCCCTACAGGCCTCCTTCCACAGGTTAGAGCAACCTTATTACTAAATCTACAGTGGTATAAAACAATTTCGCTTTCCGCTAATGTCTACGGATGACGAACTACGAACGACAATACGAATTTTAATGCGGTTTTCCAATGAAAAAAGCAATTAACGTGGAAGATTTATATGCATACTTTTCACCCGTGCGACTGAGGGGCGGGTCGCTAGTTTCTCTTCTAAAATTAATATAACCTATCCCTCTTATATCATCTCTCTCTATTCTCTGGACTCTTTTTCGAAAATATTTGTAACTTGACTCAGGTACCGTGTACCAAGTTTTCTTAACGTCATCGGTCCATTACTTTCCAAGAATAAAGACTTGCCAGTATGAACGAAAGTGACGCGTAGAAGCGTGACGCGTAAATAGACTGTGACTTCAGATAGAAGAAAAGCTACTGCCTCTGCATGAGCTTTAATTCATGAATCCCCAAGCGACCACCGGTGGCCGCGCATCTATTGTCTTACTATTGTGTCTCTAATTGACGGTATCTGAAGGGTTAAAGACGATCTCTGGTCGAGGCGAAGATCCATAATCTAAGGGTTGCTGCACTCGGGCCACCGGCCACAACCACAAAACGCCGCCTCCGGCATATTTCCTGTAGATTTCATACTTTTATATGGACTCGCCGCACACGGTTGACGCCGGAAGCGGCCACACGCTACAAAACTCCGCTGCTTCTCCCGCACTGGCCACTAAACGCCGATACAAAATGCTGTCACACACCACTCGCGCATTTAAACCTTCCTCGACAGAGTCCATTATACTACTGCGCACATGGGTTAAAGAAAGTAGCAGCCACTGCTAGCTTCTCGTGGTAGCGTTTGTGGCTGTGGCATGTGACTCATCTGCAGCGACACAAGCACCTTAGCTTTTACTGAGTTCTAGGTCAGACGTAAACGAATTGTTTACGACCGTAATTCTTAAATGCATCGCCCGTCTGGCCTTCACTGCAACAGGTCTGTTTGCGTCATCACTTAACTGCACCAATCTATAATACTGTTGAAGACAATCGCTTTACGTAAATGATAATTTGTTGGCATTCTTATTAATGGCACGATCTCGGATTGCGAAAGGTCATGTGACAAATTCAATAAGATACTCGATTCTGACCTAGATTGAAGAGATATGAAGAAGATTACGTGAGTTTTATAAACTAACTTCTGCCAAAGGCATCGCCCGCGTGATAGTGGAAAATTATCCCCTGAGAATATACCCCCGGGATCTCCTTTCTGCTAAATTTCATCCATCCGTTTAGTCGTTTGAGCTTGTAGGAATATCACACACGCGCTATTAAAACAGTACATATTAACATAATATCATTATATGCATGAATATAAAAAGGTATCCCTATTTCCCTTGGGCACGACATCAGTTATCACGCGTGAAAGACTGGACCAATTCCGTTAATTTATTTTGCTGCTTTTGTTATCAGGAACATACTTATGGAAATATAAATCGGAAAATTTCAAAAAATTACGAAGGCTAACCCTTTAGGCCGTCTGTTGGGTCAACTAGTATTATATTATTTTAATTACAAAAAGAAAATTTTCTTTTCTGGAAAAAGCATAAACTGATGCGAATTGAGAAATACTCAACTTCAGAAGTTTAAATTAGAAATCGGGAAAAATTTTAGCTAGGCAGATTATGTTTTTTTTATAGGTGGGGAAATCATCCAATGACATCTCCGTGCCCTTGGGCGGAGTGGGAGATAGTGTCAAACTTTTACTGACTAAATATCCGCTCCTGTTCCCTTTCGTACTGGGCCGAATCTCAATCCTTTCAGTAGCAGACCCTTAGCCCCAGTAGGCTTCGACCCTGCTGGGCCCCTACGATTTCCTGACAGGGCAGATTATGATTGCAATCTTCTGAATCATTTCTGGCCAGCCCACGTATTAGCTATTAATCCATTCATCAGTTGACGTTTACGACGAACCAGCGGATGATGAACAACAGCTGATTCACGTCTCATCTATAATTAGATCATTTTCTCTATGCTACTCGCGTAGAACGCGCCAATAACCTATGACGTTCGAGGGGTCAGTCGCCTGAACAGTTCGTTGAAAGGAGAATGCTCTAGAAAAATAGATTTGTTGTTTTTGTTTATGGTAGAGCTAAAGTCATGACCTTTGACTAGACAGATTTGTTACGTTTGGATCTTGGATAGTCACTGTTGAAAGCTTTTGTTTAACCAGCGGCTAAGTCCGCGTGATAGTAGAAAGTTATCTCACAGAAACATACTTCCAGAATAAAACGTCCTATGTGCTATTCCAGAATATGATCTACCCGTGTGCCACGACATGTCCAAATCTATTCAGCCGTTTGAGCCTGAAGGATTACCAACTTACAGCTTTATTATATTAGTGTGGTGTGATCTAGTAATTTGAGAAAACTAGTCAGGGACTTACTGTGTTAAATGCTTATAAAAGGGAACTTTTTGCAGTTATACTGACATCATCGCTTACCATCAGGTGAGAGAGTGGTCAAACGCGAACCTATCCAGAATAAAAAAAAAATGAGTGGCTTGTTTTTTGACCGAATTGAATGTGAAGCTACTAATAAATTATATTGATTTTCATTAAAAAAAAAATGAGGCAAACACATGACTATAGATATAAGAAAATTGTAGTGCAACAATGGGCTGTCTTATCGCTAAAAAGCGACTTTTTATGGATTTGACAGAAAGAGAAAAAAACGCAGGTAGTTTGTGATTTGACATTGCACAAAGGCCAAACTACGCCTTACATTATAACAGCAAGATATTCGTTCATAAGATTACCTGCATAACTTGCATGTAACAATAGACTGTCTTCATTCCAACATGGACAATCTCACGGCAAATAAAACAACATAATAAGAAAGTTTATAAATACTATGGCACATGTATGCAGTGACTTTAATGACAACTAAGGTCAAGTCAAGCATTGTTAGCGACGCAGATCAATATTAAACTTTATGTTCGTAACAGTAAAGTTTAATTTTGTTTGTGACTCCTCCAGATGGTATTTTGATCCATGCACGTAAGAAGAGTCGATGTGAACTGTGCATGGTGTCAGACCACACATGACCTACAGACATGTGTTACAACTTACAACTATGGATGGATGTATGTTGATAGGATTTTTTTATTATTAATATTAATAGACTCGTGTTTGATCACTATCTCATCAGATGGTAAGCGACGATTTGGTCTAAGACGGAGCACGCTTTTCTAGAAGTAACCTATTCATTCTTGACCTAAAGATCCCTAGGTTATATAACGAAACACAAACTCCGGATAAAGTGAAGAATAATATTATACTTACCGGTTACGGATATGACATTATTTCGGTTAGTTTCCGTTAGTTTCGATTGTGGATATAAGAATTTTAAAATTATAAAAGTAAAATACAAATAGCAAGATTTGACTTTCATTTCTAATCTAAATTGGCCGGGCAACAAAAACCTGTGGTAGCCTTGCGTTTAGACTCCGCCTTTACCCGAAACTTTTAGGGTATTTTTTAATATCATACAAATTAATTCACTATAGAAAATTTCAAAATGCAAAAAAGAACGAGTCCCGCGCGTATTCCCCGCATTACAATTCATTTTTTAATTATGCTTTCACCGGATTATTACAATCTACCAAATTCCAGTCACTGAGTAGATACTGCCTTAACCTTACATATATAAACAAACTCCTTCACCCGCATCTATCTGTCTGTTCGCGATAAACTCAAAAACTACTGAATGCATTTTAATGAGGTAGTCATTCATGAAGAGGTTATAAAGCCGTAAATTTAAATGATTTGGGTCACTAGTTTGTAATAAATCTTGCGAGATTATAAATTCTGTCTAGCGATTTAATAAATATATGGTCGTTCTTATTTTTATCGACAATTAGCTTGATAGTTTTTAGATTGTCAATTCTCTTTTATTTTGGATTTATTAGTAGGTAAAACACATACATAAATATTCAAGAACTTTAAATTGGATAATATAATAACATCACCTTTGTACTATTTTTCTGTTTTCTTATTTTGTTCTTCTATCATTGTGTGTACATAAATTGTTAAATAAATAATAATAAAATAAATAAATAATAATAACATGTTAGTTTTCTTTTTAATATGCGTAAGAAAGTGGACAAAATACGTCTACGTCCACCACGTGTATGGAGACTGACGCGACCAGATCTGCGTGTGTGGAACACGTGTGCGCAGTGTAGTTCTACCTTTAATGACCAAAACCCAGCTCTTCAGTTGCCCTTTGCGTTCTAAGACCACGGTCACTAAACAAACGCTCCTGCAAAAATAAACCTCTCCTGATTCCTATAGGTATAGATAAAAAATATGGAAGCGCGAACGTTACGAAGGAAATGAACTTAACCACATACAACATACATTATCAATTCCATTAATTAATTTATCCATAATTATCTCGTTTACAATGTTTTTATAGGAAACGCATTGAGCTATTTTCATAACGTTTACAATGTTGTCGTCTAGAGCTAAAATACATACCTCTCCGAAGTGTTAACACGTGTAAGTTTAAAATATAACAATTAGCATAGATCCTCCAACTGATAAGTCATGAACACGTTTAAAGAGTGAATTTTCCAACTGAGCGTATAGTCTTCAGCCCCAATTGTGATGAAAACTAAACTAAAATATTGGATACTAGTTTTCGCCCACTTACATAAAATATAGCCTATGTCACTCAGGAATAAAGCAGCTTTTTATCGGAAAAAAAATTATCGCAATCGGACCAGTAGTTTCAGAGATTACATCCTAAAAACAAAAAACAAAAACAATCCATCTCCTTGATTACAAAATAGAATAGAATATAATATACTAACACTACAAAAGTATAAAAAAAGAACCAAAACAAAAATCGATTAATGGCTTGCACATTATTTACAGTAGTTTTTTTAAATTACAAAATCACATAGTATCTAAATAACTTAAAAGAAATGGATCGATTAAAAATAAAAATAAAATGATTAAAAAAACAAAAAATCAAATAAAATAAAATAAATGTCAAGAGTCAGCTATTATTAGTCTAGAGTTTTCATTTTTAGACATAATATACAGCCTTATTATACATACATTTCATACTGATTAGCGGATTATAAATTCAAATTCTCCATAAAAAAAATTGAGAACGCTCATCAGTATTCAAACAAACACGTGCTTATTATTTTTTTATACCCTAGTGGCCGCGGCCGGGTGGCTCTAGCTTCACACGGGTGTTAAAAATCTTTGACATCTGCGACTTTTTTCTACTTAAATAATCCTCCTACCCTGGGGAAAACATAACCAGAGTAATGTAGAGTTGGAACCCAGTGTTGTTCTTTTTATAACTCGAGTATATACCCTAGAGTTAACCCAAGTTACGGGAATCCGATGGATGCGAGACGCACAGGACCTGTCATTGTGGCGACGCTTGGGGGAGGCCTATGTCCAACAGTGGATGTTTTTCGGCTGAAATGATGATGATGACTCTAACTCTGAGCAGGGTAGGATGAAGTGAGCGGCCATATGTTTGACATTGACAGTTGAACTCGTTCGCGTTCAAAAATGCCAGGGTAGTAATTATCCTATGACGTCATTAGAGTTAACTCCAAACTCTAATTTGAACGCAGGGCTGACTTTCGATCACGGTGGCCAATCTCAACCATGGACGTATGAGTTGTTATAATGCACAAGTGTGTGCACACACAAAGGTGCAGTCTCTGTTCCTTCACTCTCGTAGTCCGATGAGACGGCAATCCGACACGACCGGGAGAGAGATCAGGCTCAGGACCAACGGCTTTACGTGCTTGCCGAAGCTCGACGGTATCATACCACCATTTTCAAAACTACGCGCGTTTTTTTGCTCGTCCCGAGATTCAAACCCAGAACCGCACGTTCAGCAGTCTCGCTTACGACCACGCATCCAACTTAACCTAAACCTTCTTCCTGAACATTCAACACTCTATAGGTGAAACTGCATAAACATGCGTTCCATACTCACAGTCCAATAATAGAGGAAAATTTATCTTTAAAACTCTTAAAAAGTCAACAACAAAAGCAAAATGTAGAACAACGAACGAAGTTGTATGAGTGGCTGAACCACGGCTGGACCTACTCGTAATTAAGACTGGCCACTAATTGGCCGCGATCCCATTATGACGTACCTATGTACGTAGTGAGACAACTAACTTGGCTACATATGATGGATAAAAAAACACGACCATATGTCATAGGTAATTAACCACCCGTATTAATAATATTATATTACGTCTTTTTACTTAAGAAGTTGGCATTTTATGACACTGAGCTGTGATAACTTCAGATTGACATGGAATTATAAGTTCAAATAAACTTTATATTTATCGTACTTTTTCAAAATGTGTTATTCATTTGTTGTTTTGTATATTTTACCGGCTACACCCGATTTTAGGATAAACTAGTTTCGCCTAGGCTAAGGCTAAAGCGAGAGCATAGCGGAGCTCCTGCCTTAGCTTTCGTGGTTATATTTTTAAAGCTATATTTCACAGACACCATGGCGGCGCGACCAGTCGCCGCTACCAACAAAATGTATACAGCTCTATGGAAAATTACTCACCTGGTGTCCGTTTGGTTGCGCAACCAAGTTGGTGTCGCGACCAGCTCAGACGTGTGGTGACTTTGGTGCCTATATAGTGTCTAGTTTGGTAGCTTAGGTTTATATTTCACCAGGACGTCATGGCGTCTCAACTGGTCGTGCTGCCCGCAGAACGGGGCTCCGCGCGTGTGGATTCAAGCGCAAAACAACCCCTCAGTCGCCTAGTTATTTTTGATGACATAACACGCTTATAACTTTGTGGTTTTTCATGATACAGTTATAAAATCTTGTACATAGATACTTTGCATAAAAATACTAGACACGCGTGTCGGGTTTAACTTGAGAAATGCAAGCTGCATTGCTCTACATTTGTACTATGGTAATTGTGCCTCGAAGCCCGTAAAGCCATTTCTTTAGCACCTGCTAATCTCTCACCGGTCGCGTCGGATTGCCATCTCATCGGCCTATGTATGTCTCAGTCCACCATTATCTGCGCATACGCTTGAACACCATAATATCTCCTACCTTTAACTCGCCTAATCTCTTTTGAGATTGGCCAGTGTGATCTAAATTCGGTCGGTAGGATTATTATGGTAATCGAATGAATGAATCGGTTAATAAATCTACTTAAAAAAAATTGGCCAAATGCGAGTCGGACTCGCACACAAAGGGTTCCGTACTACAACGTTAAAAAAAAGCAAAAAAAAAAAACGCCGATAAAATTTCTTGTATGGGAACCCCGTTAATTTTATTAGTTGTTGTTATTGTATTGGCAAGAGAAATACGTCATCATATTAGCCGAGAGACGTCCACTGTTGGACATAGGCCTCCCCCAAGCGTCGCCACAACGACGAAATACGTTTTTTGTGAAAATTCCAACTCTACCTCTTACAGTTTATGAGATACACCCGCTGACAGATGAACGGACTGACAGAAAGACGAACGGACAACAGAGGATTAGTAATAGGGTCTCGGTGGCACCCTTTGAAAACGGAATCCTAGAAACCACAATATACACCGGTTCTAAAACTAGTAGATATTCAAATAAAACCCATACATCTACAAATCCGTTCCACCACCTAGCAGGCATTAAACAATCGCCGCGTGTTATGGACCAATGTTATCACGCACGTTTTCCAGCACGCTGCGAAGTACACGTGATTACTATACTCCGTGTTATTTGCGCAACACATTGTGTTAACACAGAAAACTTGTGCGAACTTTGACGAAGCTTAGACGTGTGAAAGAACCTAAGTTTAATAATTAGTTGTTGTTGGTTGTGTTTTCAGGCTACGTTATTTTTTGTAGGTTTCTAGATATAGATAGACTTCCCACCCATACGCACAAAGCGTTTTGGGAATACACTTATTGTGGTGGTACAGCCAAGAAGTGGAATTCCCTGCCGGAGTCTGTTTCCTGATAGCTACAACTTAGGCATCTTTATGTCAAGAGTGAATAGGTTACTTCTATGCAAGCATGCTCTATCGTTGGCTACATCATCGCTTACCATCAGGTCAGATGGTCAAAACGCGACCCTATCAACAATAAGAAAAAAAAACAAAATTTTTTTCAAAGCAAGCTTTTATAGCTCGGTATACCTATATTTATTAATACTCGTCAAGACGATTCATACGAGCCCAAACTCGATAGGGTTTTTTCGTTTAAGAACCAAGTTCCTATAATATAACCTTCCGGTCCCATCATCAATCAGATCAGCTCCATGACATAATAATTTTGCATTGTCATCTTTTTTACACTGGCATGCAAAATTTCCGCTCAATCGGGAAGTGGTTCAAATTTAATTTACAAGATTTGATTACAGACAAACATCGGGACAGGTTAAACTAAATGAAAGCTTGTAAAATGACTTGACGAACTGACTAAAACTAAAACTTCTTAGCCTCGCGTTCCAGGACCCCGGGGTTCCCTTTCGGAAAGGTTACGTTCCCTAAGGTCATTGCACTAGGGTAGCCCGCGATACTCAATTTTTTCGATAAAATCGAAACGTCGCGCGTCGATTGTTTTTTTGCATTTTACAAGTCGGTGTTAAATTCTTAATTCATTAAAATATGATTTTTCGATCGATTTTGCAAACAAACAATCTTTTTAGATACTAATGAATAAAACCTTAGAAAAATAGAAAGAGCTTTAAAGAAGTTAGGGTCGTGGCACACGGGCCAGCGCCAGTCACAACCAAAAACGCCGCCAGGGGGCGTCGGTTTTGAAAAGACTCGACTTCTAATGCTTAAATAAAAAATCAGATTATTTTTCGGCTCAATGTTGACAGGTTTTTAAGACAAAAGTTTCAGAAATACTCAATTCAAAGAGATGTGTGATGTGTGTAATGATAAAGCAATCTGATTTTATCTTAATATTGTTTTGATTAAACAATGTTCGGATAATGGTCATCGATACCGTGAATATAACGATAAGCGATTGACGCAATGTTATTGATTCCTGCGATACAATGACAAGTACTTATGTTATTGTTTCGGAAAAATGCCGAGAGGGCAAATCAAATTACTGAATAAAACATCAAGGTGAGCGGATGGGAAATTGTTTGGTCTCAAATGTGGCTGTATTCTGGCTAGATGATGCTAAGTAGGCTCGCGTTTGACCATTATCTCAAGTTATAGTAAGCGATGACGTAGCCAACGCTGTAGCTCTCTTGACTAGCCGATCGCCTCCGATAGGACCGCCAAAGCAGAGCAGACTTCCACGCTCCACCGTATCGTTTTGGTGATCCGCACATTGAATCCCGCTGAATCTGATACAGGATCTTCCTGAAACAACTTGTGTTTAATTCGGTGAGGACCTACGTCTGGCGGAAAGTGTGGATATCGTGGTACTTCTCTAGCTATTCCTCAAACAGGAGACTTACTGCCTCGATTGTGGCAGCATGAAATCTCGCTGGAGATCGCTGTGCTTCGGTTTGTCGCCGCTGCAGACTTTTGCTGACCCTAGACACGCCCTAGGGCTCGTAGCAAGATCTCTCGGGAGTCATGAATTAGTGACATATTTTCCGCACTTGCGTCAAAATTTTTTAGTTTAAAATGAAAAACTGCCCTCGCGTTTTCGTCCAGTTATATTATGACCACTCCCCCTCTTAGGCTTTCTATAGCTACTTTCTGGCCCATTCCCATATGATTCACGGCCTTTTTTCCACGCTCTATTACACAACTCAAAAATGTAACACTAATCATGAAAATATGTAATTAAACTTTTTAAATAATTGTAGTTACAAATCGATTTAATTGGTTCTAACAATCGTATGTTTACCAGACACGGCATGGTATATGAGGAAAATGTTGCTACTTACATAAAACTAGTAGTATTTAAGAATCGCGTTCACGGTGACACGTGCTATTAAAATTTAAGGTAAAATAAATTAACAAATTTTATATTAGAGTAGAAAAAAAAACTTCAGGTATTAATTAACTTTTATTTAATTTGAATTTATAATTCCGAATCATTTAAATCCAGTGGGACCATTTTATTAAGTTAATCCATTTAAATAATATTTTGAACACAATACCGTTTTTTTTTTAATTGTTATTAATAGAAAGGATAAATTGCAATCGAATTTGAATTTTATTTTGAACTGAATAGAGTTAGGTTTTCCAAAATGTGATTATTATTTCGAATTCTAAATTCAAATAGAAGTTGTTTTTTTATTAATGACTCAAATAGACTAAATTAAAACTTAATAGGCCTGTAATGAATACGTAGCCCGTTCCCTCACCATAAAATAACAAAGTGCTTAGTAAGCGAATAAATTCGCATTTGGCCAGCCGTCACGCATAATTCAGTTGACTTGAATGTCGGGCGACATTGACCGGCCATAACAATAACCTCGCCAAGTGATTAAAAGAATTAGTAGTTCTTTGACTGAAGACAGGAAGACACTGGTCTTGAGAGAACCGAGAATAGTGTTGTACTCACTAAAAATATATTGTGAAAGTTTGTGCTTCGAATAACAGTTTATGGTGGTTTGATAAATTGCTGAAAATTACTTATGCGTTGGTGTGATAAATAGATAAAACAATGTTTTTTGGACAATTTAATAGCAACTGGACTAAGTTGGGAATATCATACAAAGCTGTAATATAAATATTCTATGTTCTTGTTGCAAGTAAGTGTATACGTTACTTATAAACACGGTGTCTAGGTACAAGTTTTTTTTTCCAACTCTCCTTTCGCAGTAGAGTTATTTTGTTGAGAGATTTCTTTACTTTGTGCATGTTTTTTCTGTTTTTTTTTTCTTTTGTTTTTACTTTATAAATTATTAGATAAATAAGTGTAAATACTGTGTTGTTCAATGGATATTTGAGAAATATTACTATGGTGGGTAGTATCCTCTTATGTTCCACCAAAAATACTAATTGTGCACTAAATTATACTTTTCTGGGAGGTTTAAAAAAAAAATCAAAAATAATAATAATGATCACGAAGGGAAGGGGAGGACGTGTGTGTGTGCTCGCTCCCCCCTCTAACCTTACCTATCCTAGTGGGGTGCCCCAAGGGCCAAGTCCCTTAACATTTACATGTAAAAAGTTTATCATTATATTATTTTGTGTACAATTTGTATTTTTTGTGAAGAATAAGATTTTAATGCACAGTTAAAATGTCAAAGTCAAATATATTTATTTGCGACACATCGGTATAATGTATGTAGGTACAGTACATGGTGTTAATTATAAAATATCGACTCACTATGCGTTGCCTTGCTGGGCATACAAATATTGTTTACCAAATGGCGAACTGAAAAAATCTCTTTCTTTGACTGAAATGAAATGTACTGTTGATAAACATAGGTATATATAAACCTACGTAAAAAAAAAATTGGCGGATCATTTTCTTTATTTTAACATTTTATCTCAGGCCTCTAACTGTATTCAGAGAGGAAAAATACGATGTTATTTATTAAGTATACTGAGTAAGGAGAACCTCGCTGAACAAAATTACCACTAAGTAATAGAACCCAAATACCTGGGTCATGTTCCACGTGCAATCTGAACCAATGCACGTGTAGTCCGCATCGTATGAACTGTTTGAAGGTGTGGTCACCTCATGCTTGACATTGCGGGTTCGAAACTGGACAAGTTTTCTTTCTTTCTTCTTTCACGTAAAGCCGTTAGTTCTGGTTGTCATTCATAGATCTTTGAGAGTCGTCAGACGTCAAAATTGTGAAAGTCTGACCATCAGTTTAGCCAAGGAGGTATCGGGCATTTATTGCCCAATAAATGGGTTATGGAGGTCTGATAGATAGTCACTCCATTTAAAACACACTGAGGCCCTACGACGAGCTCTTAAAACGATCCATTTGACGCCCTAAACTGTACTGGTAAAGGGATGGAGCTATAGGGTGTATAGCTCCATCAGCTTTTTCTCGCTTGCACGCTTGACATTTTAACACGTCATGGTAGTCGCTGGGGCCGAAAGGTTCTGAAGTGGCGACTGCGTACCGGACGACCTGCTGTGCTAGAAGGGATCCCGCCAAATTGGACCAACGACCTGATGACGCTCGCGGAATCAGGTCAAATCCTTCGTTCTGAAGCCTCGGTAATGGCCCGGATTATACGTTTGAAAAAAATATTATGTTTATTATAGATTCCTTAACAACATTGTCAACTATTGATTTTTTCGTGCGATTAATACTTTTGTCTAAAAAAAATATTTAGTAAATTCGCAACTTTTCCCTACTCCTTCGAAACGTCTTGGATTTTTAGAAATATTTTTATTCATAAAAAATGGTGGTTTAATATTTTTCAAAATAAACATAGCATAATTTCAATTAATATTTCGCAAAGAAAATGGATTTAAAGGTCAGCGGGGCTCTATCCGGGCGCAGATGGCTGGAATTAAATGCACAGATACTGGTACTGCCGTCTAGGCGAGTACGAGTGTTGTGTCTATTTAATTTCGTCCAAATGTTCAATGGACTATAAGCCTTAAGACTTCAGAAGTAGGTAGTATATAAACGTGTCTTATTATCCAAGTCTAGGTTGTTTCCTGTCGCCCTGTGGTTTTCGGTGATAATACAATGTTTATAGAATTTTGCGTAGTTAGTTGGCGGTTTTCCTCCGATTGAGAACAATAAACCTTGTGTGTGAAACAATGTACCTTGGTTGAGTTGTGATGTGACTGTAATATAATTTTAATATACTGATTCTGAAGTTAGTATACGCTAATAAACGAATATGATTGTGAAGTTTAGTGTGTAATTATAAAAGATATAATATGAGTTATTTGGTGGCGTGGCCGATAGGTAACCAGGGAATCCGATGTACGCGAGACGCACAGAACCGGTCGTTGTGGTGATATTTGGGGAGGTCTATGTCCAGCTGTGGACGTCTTTCGGCTGAAATTAATTAATGAATTGAATTTGGTTATAGTGCTTGCTTTCTGTGGAGTTCGTAGAAACTTGTTATGAAGGAGTAAAACAGTACAAGTTCAGTTTTTGTGAGTTCTTAGTTCATTAAACTCCAACCTCTCTAATTACAGTATTCGAAAGGTTAGTGTTGTTTCTGCTTTTACTAATATTATAAAAGCGAAAGTGAGTTTGCTTGTTTGTTTGTTTGTTACATCTTCACGCCTAAATGGCAAAACTGATTTTGATTAAACTTGGTACACGGATAGACGATGTCCTGGAATAGGACATAGGATACTTTTTATCCCGGAAGTATATTTCCTTGGGATAATTTTCTGCTATCACGCAGGCGAAGCTGCTGGGAGCAGCTAGTTTTAATATAAGTGAAACTAGCAACCCGCCCAGCTTCGCATGGGTGTTAGAAATGTTTGAAATTCTCGGTTTTCTTCTACTATGAAAAACCTTTATTGACATGAATCACTTTGTCTACAGAAAACCGCATGAAAATCCGTTCAGTAAAGTGGTCAAAAAATAAAAGGCTCGTTTTAACATTTGTATTTTGCCTACCTAGCGCCTTGTCCCGTTTTATTTAGAGCACAACACGTTTTTTTCTTCCATTCTGTCCCCTGCATCGCGCAATCAAAGTTCTCCGCGCGATTTCAACATATACGACAGCCCGACATCAACTATCGGGCAGTCGCCCACCAGACCATAACATCCTGTCTGGTCGTAGGATCCTCCCTTTTCAATGGAGGTTTGTGGGACTTTACTCTCTGTTCCGCATACCTCCAAACTGTCACTTGTCACGCTATCACTCCCTATTTTACGAGTAGTAGTGTAGCTACTACTACACCAGACCCCTAATTTTTAGATATATGTCTTGTTTCTTCAAGTTTCGTTCCAAGTTACATTCTAGAGTCTTTCTCAAGTGTCAAAACGGGCCTTTAATTTTTTGACAACTGTTGTTGTAGTTGTTGAGTTTATCGCGAACGGACACAAAGACAAACGCAATGGGCGACTTTGTTTTATAATATACTAGCTTTTGCCCGCACGGCTTCGCTCCCGCTCTTCCCAACTCTACCCTACTATACCCTACTCTACTCTATTCTACACTACTATACCCTACCAAACTTCATATAAATCATCTACTCTCTTTGGATAGGTGAACCCGTTCTTGAGCTATAAAATAACAACGATAAGTGGCATTGATTTTTATATATATAGATATAGAGACCACCGGTGTCGGGAATAGGGTCAAGATCAAAATCTCACAAAACAATATTTGGTGTGCCATTGAGTGCAATTAAACCGCATCAGCTATATATGTACTATAATTGGGGATGCCACCAGCTGTACTGTAATTTATTTCCCGTTTATTTCTGTCATTAACCCATAGAAACATTAAATTAAATTAAATGGTTACAGCATAAGTGAATTAGATTAAATAAATTATTGAAAAATAAAAAAATAATGCATAGTAATTTTGTAATGTATATTATCGTACTATATTTAATCATTATATAATACTGATTTTGACTGGCCTGTTGGTGTAGTGATTAGTACGCCCTAACTGCTATGCCGGAGGTCGTGGGTTCGATTTCCACCCGGGACAAAGGTTGTCTAATAGGTACTCATAACACAAGCTCTGCTTAGCTTGGGACTAGACGGCGTTGTGGAATAGTAAAAAAAAATACGCAAAATACTACCCATATTTACATAGTTACGAGCAATTCAAATATTTAGAAGTAATTTTATAAATCTACTAGCTTCTGCCCGCGACTTCGTCCGCGGAAAATTTCTTGTTTTAAAATAAGATTACACTCGATTAGACGATGCGCACGTTCAGCGCTAGATTCCTGAGCACGGGCCTGTGATGTTATGGCATTTTGCCTAGCGAGCCGCTGCGAGCGCTCAGCGCTAGTCTCCCTATCCCTTGTCTCAGAGACATGCTGCCTTAAATGAGATAGACGCTGCGCACGTTCAGCGCTAGATTCCCGAGCACGGGCCTGCGATGTTATGACATTTTGCCTACCAAGCCGCCGCGAGCGTTTAGCGCTAGTCTTCCTATCCCTTGTCTCAGAGACATGCTGCCTTAACTCAGATAGACGGTGCGCACGTTCAGCGCTAGTTCCTCGAGCACGGGCCCGCGATGTCCTCACATTTTGGCTAGCGAGGCGCTGTGAGCGCTCGGAGCTTCTATAGATTCTATAGCGCGTGCTTGCGAAATATATTCTCTATTTCTCGAGAGGCGCTGCTCATTTTCAGGGGCAGATTCTTCCGTACGGCGTACTCGAGCGGCTCTTGTCTGTGATGTATGCCGGGACAGTTGAGATTTCCTTTTAGACATGCTCTCAACAAACTACGCACAGACTTGAAAACAATTATGAACAAAAGGAGAGCGACTCGAACACCGTCCGCCTTTACAAAACAAAACAATCGTAATATCGAATAACTCGTATCGATTATTACGATAGAACGAAGTACGAAACTACGAACATACAAAAACGTACAACGAAATTACGATATTTTCGATTATGAGGTATCTATCAACAACAACAACCATACGAACGAAGCAACCGAAACCAATAAGCAACTGACAGAAGAACTCCAACTAACGACAACGTGGGCATAATAATTCGAGAGGGTCATCAATCCACAGAAAGTCTTAACACCGCGATTCAGAAAAATTACGTAATTGCAGAACGCCATCACGCCAACGTTGGGCACGCCACAATTATGGCGGTAAGTCCCCTCTTTGAGGCGTGGCTGGAAAGGCCTCACGGCGTCCTTACCTTCCGTATGACACAAGTCCTCACCGAACATGGCAAGTTCGGGAGGTTCCTGCACCGAATTAAAGCGGAAGAGACGCCCGAGTGTCGCCACTGTGCGGAACGCCCGGAGGACACGGTGGAGCACACAGTCGAGGTGTGCCCTGCCTGGGCAGAGCATCGCCGTGCCCTCGTGGGGGCGATCGGCGGCGGACACCTCTCGCGGCGGGCTCTGGTTGAGGCCATGGTCCTTAGCGAGGAGGAATGGCAGGCGGTCGCCTCCTTCTGCGAAGCAGTAATGCTAGCAAAGGCGGAGGCAGACCGCATCAGGCAACGGCGCCCCCGCCGCCGCCGCCGGGATTCCGATCCCGATTTCCGGCCACCGTAGACGCGGGCTCGCGGACGTCGAGCCATGGGTAGCTTGCTGTCCGATCGTCCGGTAATGGACCGAGCCCAAGACGTCAACGGCGCGCACTGTTCCCGCGCGCCTCAAGAAGTTGTCAGCAACAGCAGAGGCCCAGCTGGGTCGAAGCCTACCGGGTCCAGGGTTATCCGAAAGGGAACTCGTGCCCTGGTTTGAAAGCTAGAAGGAACGGGGTGGGTTTTTAGTCAGTAAGAGTCTGACACTATCTCTCGCTCCACCCAAGGGCGGGGGTTGTCATAAGATGATTTTTGCCCACCATAAAAAAAAATAGGTAAAACATCTGCACAATGAAAGTTACGCTAGGGGCATTTTGCGTTTTAGTAATTTTATATTATCTTCGAAACTGTATGACCAATTGCTATGCTGTAAATGGCAAATCTTATCTGTATAATGTTCTTGTGATACTGAAATAATTTATTGTCATAAGAATTAATATTTTGTTGCTCAAATAATCAACCAAACGTAAGTATGCCGAAAAAAATATTTTTAATGCAATAAAAGAAGTATAAAAGATGAAATATAAAAGATAGAGATATGGTACCGCGGACTTTTTTGTAGAAATAATTAAGACGAACCAGGTAGCCATACATTGTTTTTAATTTTAAGCAACTGTTTAGGCAGCGCACGCAAATAATTCTATTTTATGAGGTATTTTTTTCCGACTTGCTAGACAAAAGTTGTGATAGCTCGGTTAATATACATGCTATAGAAACAATTTATAGCCTATAGCACTCAGGAATAATGTAGCTTTCTGCCAGTAAAAAAAATTTTAGAATTGGATTATTAGTTCCAGAGATTACCCCCTACATACAAACTTACAAACTTACAAATTTTACCTCTTTATAATATTAGTATAGATAATATAAAAATGAATCGCAAAATGTGTTGGTAAGCGCATAACTCAACAACGCCTGGACCGATTTCGCTAATTCTTTTTTTGTTGTGATTGTTATAGTGAGGAAAAGGTTCTTATGGAAAATAAAATAGGGTAGTGTAGGGTGGAGTAGAGTAGGGTATAGTAGGGTGCAGGAGGGTAGAGTAGGGTAGAGTTGGGTATAGTAGGGTGTAGTAGGGAAGAGCGGGAGCGAAGCCTCGCGGGCAAAAGCTAGTTCCCATATGATTTTGACTATAAATTTCGCCCAAAAATAGATAGCAACCCTAGCTGTAATTGAATGAGTGCCGTCACAACAGCACATAAATATAATAGATATTAATAGTTCATACATACTTAACGTTAAACAGCCCCGTCGTGGGTAATTTATCTGTTTACTTTGTGTGACACGGTAACGATGATGTAACGCATGATATGATGCTTTGTCATTTCATGAAATACTTTTTCTGTGAACACGCTTATTTCGCGTCTTCTTGTCATAATAAACTTATCCTGAGAAGCCATTTGTACAATTTCGCACCTTATATTACCGGCATTACAGTGTATTATTAAATTTCAAGTATTTCTCTTCTCTTTGCTTGCCTTTTGATCATCATCGCAGTCTAAAGACACCACACCACATCGGCCATTCCGCATTTCGCAGGTCCTCACCGATGGTATACCATGAAGGTATACCATGGTAAGTTCGGGAAATTCCTGCACCTAATTCAAGCTGAAGAATCGCCTGGGTCTCACCATTATGTGGACGGACTGGAGGACATGGTGAAGGTGTGCTCCGCTTGGGCGGAGCACCGCCGTGTCCGTGTCTAGAGCGGGAGAAGTTATTAGATCATTTCCTAAAAAAAGAAAACACGATATTATCCACTTTAAATAATGCCCATTTCTCTTCTCCAGGTTCAAATATCTTAAAGTCACCGCGAGCTCGGCGCGTGCGCACCACATCAATGTCGCAGCCAAACAAACGCACCACGGCAGAGAGCATCCTCCACGCAGACAGACGGACAATATACACTGCAGGTCGGCCGCCCTGGTACAACTGTACCGGGGGACAGGAGGTCGAGCCCTTCCTTATTGGTGAGTCTAAAATTTGTTTTAAAGGTAAATCCAGTCATAACATAAATTGTGGCAATGGCGACCCCTCGCGTCCGATATTGATTCAGGCCATGGTCTGGGTCGAAAGGGAATGGGATGCTATCGCCTCTTTCTGCGAAGCAGTTAGGAGAGCGAAGGAGATGGTCACAACCGTGAGGGAATTTCATTTATTCTCACGCCTCAGCTGCCGCCTCTGGAAATACCCCGGGCAGCCGCGAGCTTGCGGACGGCGAGCAAAGCTTAGCTCTCCATCCGACCTTCCGTAAGGACTAAACCCGAGCCGACACTTGCGTATTGGTGGCGATGCACCCCCGCGCCTCAGAAAGCATGTAAAGCCTTTAGTCCTGCGCCTGTTCTCCATTTGCTCTTGTTGGATTGCCGACCCATCGGACTTTGAGAGTAAAGGAACAAAGAGTAACTGTTTTGTGCACTGTAATATTTCCTGCTTTTTATTTTGGAGGGAAAATCATCCAATGACATCCCCCGCTCTTGGGCGAAGCGTGAGATAGTGTCAGACTGTTACTGACTAAAAACCCACCCCATTTCTTCCTACCTTCATACCTGGCCTGAGCTACCACTCGAAACTAATTCAGTAGGCTTCGACCCAGCTGTTGCTGACAACTTGCCATGAGGCGCGCGGGAACAGTGCGCGCCGTCGACGACTTGGGCTCGGTCCGGACAGTTACCGGACGGTCGGACAGCGAGCTACCCATTAGAATAGAATAGAATAGAATAGAATAGAATAGAATAGCATTTATTCGGAGCAAGCTACACAAAATACCACAACATAAAAAATAATAAAAACAACAAGAAAAAAAAAAAAAGAGTACAGAAATACAATACAGTTGCATTAAATGTGCCTGAACCGAAAGGGCCACCAACTCAGCAATTGCTGGGCGTCAAACACCCAGCGCTGATTTTCAGTTGGCACCCCGCAGTGACGCACGGATGAATGGTAAATAAAATATACTTAATATATACATACGACCTATCTAAAAATAACCCATATTTAAATAAATATTGTGTAATTTTGTTATAATAGATACCTAAATATTATATAAAATGTGCCATGGTAGTGTGCCATTGCTCGCCGTCCGCAAGCCCGCGCTTACGATAGCCGGTGTAATATCTCCTGCTTAGCTTATATCTGTTGAAATTGGCCACCTTGATTGAAATTCGATCAGGAGGATAGTCCACCTCATGGTGTTTTAAGAAGCAGCTTTGTCAAACTATCAGCATAATGCTTTCATAGCATCACAAACCTCCGTTTCTTACCAACCTGGTACTTTACCATGACCTGTTATAAATTTCAGGCCTGCATGCGAGACAGAGGAATGGAGCAATACCCAGATGGACCCAGATGGAGTTCCATCCAGTATAACAGTTCAGTTTAGGTCGCAAAATGGATCGCGTTAAGAGCTCATGGTAGGATCTCAGTTGTTAGAGCACAACTGAGATCCTACTATGAGCTCTTACCCTTAATTAATCATCACTCTCTGACCCTGATTAAACTGTTGCAATTGATAAGCTAATCGAAAAAACGTCTGCAAATGTCAATGAAAAAACTAAATAAAAAATCCGCCAACTGATTAACAGCTAATTCTCGAAAGTCACGAGATTGAGGAACTGATTATTCTATAGAATGCTATAAATAGACACTGATTTTTTAGACAGTGAATATCATTGAATTTTTTGCACTCATAAAATATATTACAAGTCGCGCTGTGCACTAAACTGTGACCGTCAAGTTCAACAACTTGTGGTTAGCAACAGTGACTCTTGTGCACAGTATATGGTTACAATTAGGGATGTTATTAAACTCCGTTACTATAACCAAAACTACCGAATATCCGAAATAAAAAAATATCCGTGAGCAAATTCAAAATCATTTATTTCAAATAGACCTAATGTAGGCACTTTTGAATAGTCAAATTTCGGTCAATCCAAGAAAAGTGATGCTAAATTGCACGATCCAAAACGAAGATGATCTCTATGGAGAAGAATATGCAAGAAACTCCATATCACTGCTTACCATCATGTGGGATCACTATCAAATACTAATTAATATTTAAAAAAAAACTTTAAATAAAAACAAATCTGGCTATTTGGAATTTACTTTTATAGTTTTGAAACTAGTGTATAATCCGAAATAACTTAAAATCCGAAACCGATATAATATTATTCCTTTATCCGTATCCAGATCCGAAATTTCATGTCCATAACATGGCTATACTCTGTTCAAATTAACATTAGACATTTATGAAAACCTTTTATTACCGTCTGTTCATCCGATTTTGACTTTTATTACGTTGGGGGCATGACAAATGGCGGCTGCAGTAAATAGTTGGTATTGTCACCACTTTTTTGCTTTTAATTCATGAATCCCCAAGCGACACCCGGTGGCCGCGCATCTATTGTCTTACTATTGTGTCTCTAATTGACGGTATCTGAAGGGTTAATGCCATCCTTATGCTTACGAAATAGAAGTTAAAACTCGGTTGAACAGACAGTAAAAAGGTTTGTTTAAATGTCTAATCTTGACGCGAATAGAGTATAGCTGCAATGTGGTTTTGTTCGCAGGTATATGCGGCGCCAGCGCTTCGGGCAAGACCACTGTCGCCGCCAAAATCATAGAATCTCTCAACATACCATGGGTCACCATCGTCAGTATGGACTCCTTCTACAAAGTGAGTCCTCTTTTATTGCTCCAGATACTTACTTATTTAAACTTTATATACAGTAATGGTACATAGGAGGACTTAATGTAACAAGGCATTCACTACCAATCAAAATCATACCATTAATAATTAAATTGTCTCTACCCGTGTGCAAATTTCATCCAAATTCGTTTAGCCGTTTGAGTGTAAAAGAGTAACAAACAAACATACAAACTTTCGCCTTTATATTATAACTAGCTGCTCCCAGCGGCTTCGCCCGCGTGATGGCAGAATATTATCCCAAGGGATCATACTTCCGGGATAAAAGGTATCGTATGTCCTATTCCAGGACATGGTCTATCCGTGTACCAAGTTTCATCAAAATCGGTTTTGCCATTTAGGCGTGAAGATGTAACAAACAAACAAACAAGTTCACTTTCGCTTTTATAATATTAGTAAGGATAAAAGTGTAATTATTCTCAGCCTGTGGTGTCCCACCGATGCGATGGGCGAACATTTATCTCCAGTTGTATCAACCAAGCTGTCGAATTAAAACCTATTTATTAACCTTTATCTTTCTCATTACTATGTAGTAGTGTTTAGTTTGTTTTTTTTTTTTTATTATAGTGCAACCATGTGCAAAACATAGTACCTACTTATGTGGATAACATTTGAGAAAACTTCACGTCTTATGAACGGATGATAACATTCTTATCAAAGTACTGCACCGTGCAATAAGTCATGCAATTTTGTAATCAAGAATTTATTCGACGCAGTCATACTGATTGCTGATGAAATTGGAATTACCTAGTAATGATGTTAGTCATCTTGTATTTATAGTATCACTATCATTTATTTGTTAGACATAGGTATACATTGAGAATCTTATAAGTAATGACGTTCTTGCTGTTTTGTCATACTGAAATACAAATGACGTACCTACTTAAAAAGCGCTTATTAAATTCCTGAAATAAATACACATATTTAAATTAAACAAGCTTTTAATGAATATCATTTTTTCATAGCAAGCTTTTATAGCTTGGTATACCTACATAATTAATACTCGTCAAGACGAATCATACGAGCCCAAACTCGATGGCGTTGTGTCGTTTATAACCATGAAGTTAGCCACCTTCCGGTTCCATCATCAGATCAGCTCCATGTCATAATAATTTTGCATTGTCATCTGATTTACACCTGCATGCAAAACAGCATAATCGGTAACCGGGAAGTGGGTCAAATTTAATTTGCAAGATTTGATGACAGACAAACATCGGGACAGGTGAAACTAAATAAAAGCTTGTAAAAATTACAAAAGTTCACATCGCATCGTTCAAAATTAAATATCGTTAGTATAATTTTCATCGCTGTATCCTTTAGTTTTATGGTATAAATGGTAGTTATACACTGAGGTGTTATCGATTGTACATCTGGTAACAGTACATGCAATGCACGCAGGTGTCCCATTAGGTGGGCTTCAGTCTTGCTGCGACAATGCTCAGAAGAATGCTGTCGCTTTATATTTCAGAAAACTTGTTCTAGGAAATACACGCGTTTTTTGGAAAAATTACACGGCAAACTAGCTTATGCCCGCAGCTTCGCTTGCGCACATAAAATATAGCCTTTGTCATTCAGGATTAAAGCAGCTTTCTATCGCAAAAATTTTATCAATCGGACCAATACTTCCCGAAATTACATCCTACAAAAAAAAAAAAAACATATTTTACCTTTTTATTATATTAGTAGGTAAATAAATTAACAAATAATGTGTTATCCCCAGGTACTAAACGAGAAGCAGCACCACGCAGCCACCCGCAACGAGTACAACTTCGACCACCCGGACGCGTTCGACATCGAGCTGCTGATCTCCGTGCTGCAGCGGCTGCGCGAGGGCAAGAAGGTGGAGGTGCCCATCTACAACTACGTGACGCACTCGCGCGAGAACAGAACTGTGAGTATGTGTGCGTTTGTACACTAGCTTTGACCCGCTGCTTCGCCCGCGTACAATATAGCCTATTTCACTCAGGAATAAAGCAGCTATCTTTATTGGTGAAAAAATTTTATGCAATCGGACCAGTACTTCCAGAGATTACCTCTTTTTTATTTTTTTTATTAGCCATTACTATCACACTGCTGGGCAAAGGCCTCCCCTAAGTCCTTCCAAAATTTCTTCTCCTGCGCTGTCTCTAACCAGTCCTCGTGGTAGGCGTCCAAATCATCCCGCCACCTCTTTCTAGGCCGGCCTCGACGGCGCCTTCCCTCAGTAGGGACCCACTGTGTGGCGATGCTTGCCCAGCGATTACCTCCTACAAACTTTACCTCTGTATTATATTAGTGTAGATTACAGGCTGCGTATAGGTAATTCCTTGTAACGGGTGTAGATTGTACACTTTTAACCAGTAATTTAATAAAAATAAAAAAAAATGAGAAGTGGCTAAAATGGAATTGGGCGGGTCATATCAGTCGCATGCACACTGGCTCCTATGAAGCGGGGGATGACCTAGACACCTATAGCACGAACTAGTTCGAGGTAACTCAAGAGGCGACGCTTGGGGGAGGCTTATGTATACTGTTGAACATATGCCTCCTCCAAGCGTCGCCACAATGACCGGCCCTGTGCGTCACGCATTCATCGGATTCCCGCGACCTTGACCAGGCCATCAGTCCACCTGTCTCGGGCTGAAAATCATCAGTAAATCTCATATAAAATAGTCACAGTATGTTTCAAAGTGCTCCTTGTCCACAGAAAACGATGTACGGTGCGAACGTGATCATCTTCGAGGGCATCCTGGCGTTCTACAACGCCGAGGTGACGAAGATGCTGGACATGAAGGTGTTCGTGGACACCGACGCCGACATACGGCTCGCCAGGAGACTTAGGAGGTAAACAAATCTAATGTTTGTGTGCTTTTTTATTGTTGTATGATGGCAAATACCATCATGTATATTATACTATTGACTGGCCTGTTTGTCTAGTGGTTAGTGGCACTGACTGCTATGCCGGTGGTCGTGGGTTCGATTCCCACTCAGGACAAACGTTTATGTGATGAGTATGACCCAAGTCTTTCCAAAATTTCTTCTCTTGTGCCGTCTCTAACCTCCTCGTGGTAGGCGTCCAAATCATCCCGCCACCTCTTTCTAGGCCGGCCTTGACGGCGCTTTCCTTCAGTAGGAACCATTTACTTAAAGTTACTTTTTTTATATTCAGATTTATTCAATATATAGATAGATAATAATAGAAAAGAGCCTATGTCACATACAACACACAGTCGGATTTTTCTTTCGTCCTTCTTTGATAAAGTATCATTCTGCTAGTAAAAGAATTTCTTAAATCGTTCCATTAATTTTTGAGTTTATTCATTACAAACAAACAAAAAGGAATCTTTTTCTCTTTATAATATTACTATAGACTAGCTTCTGCCAGCGGCTTCGCCCGCGTAAAAGTAAGAAATATGCGTGATTATATAGCCTATGTCACTCAGTGATCAAGTGGCATTCTACAGTCTGGTGAAAGAATTTTTAAAATCGGTTCAGTAATTTCTGAGCTTTTTCATAGCAAAAAAAAATACATATCTTTTCTTGTTATACTATAATAGATTTTGCGATTTCTTGTTACACTCCAGAATGAGGAAGTGTAATCTTTAGTGAACCATTATTATGTAATTGTAAATGTTACAATATTTAATTACGGCTCTTTTGGCGGATTGCCAAGGTTAATAAGCTTTAATGAGATTCTTTATGGACGCAGGTGTCGCCAACTAATGATTTATTGCAGCAGAAGTTTATCGACATTATTGTAACTCGCCACACAACTGATAAAGTTATTCAAAGCGACAGAAACACCTATATTTATTATAATTATGAGCCCGTTGTGTCCCACTGCAGGGTAAAGGCCTCCCTTCCGTTATTCCACTCTTTTCTGTCCTTAGCGACATCTGGCCAATTCTTAAATCCAAATCGTCACGCCATCTCCTTCTGGGCCTATCGCGTCGCCGGCTCCTGCTGTTATACACCTATATTTAACTCTCCCAATCTAAAACTCTTACAAACTTAAAAGTTTCGGTTAAAAGAAAGGAATGATGATGTTTAATACCATAATATTAAGCTTGAAATCGTATTCCGCTAAGATCTTCAGAGAAGTTCAGAAAGTACCTGCACCGGATTCGTGCAGAAGTGACGTCCGGGTGCCACCACTGTGTGGACCCCTTGGAGGGCTTAATACTTTTAAATCATTTGAGTGACCTTTCCATTTCCATCCCACAGAGATATAGTACAACGCGGGCGTGACTTGGAAGGCGTTCTCAAACAATACATGACGCACGTGAAGCCTGCCTACCAGAGCTACATCGCGCCCTGCATGGCACACGCCGACATCATAGTGCCGCGCGGAGGAGAGAACAAAGTGGCCATCCACCTCATAGTGCAACACGTTCACAAGCAACTGCAGCTGGTGAGTTACGAAACACGGCACTGTAACAGTTACATCGCGAGTGAAACCTGACTCTATGGTACTTACAAAACGAACATAGTATGTTACTGGCACACGACATTGCAACTAAGTCACAAACACTATTATATACAAACGTTTAAGATATGAAGTGATGCTGAAATAAAAATGAGTAATGTGTATTTATTATTTTAAAGACATCTTTAAAATACTAGCCTATTATGCATTGTTACAGCGCGGCTTCAAAGTCCGTGAAAAGCTGGCGATCGGACACATCGGACAACCAGTCCCAGACTCACTCTACGTACTAAAAGAAACACCTCAAGTAAGTCGCGGTCAATTTTATTTAATTTACAAAATATTTTCTTAAATTCACAGTAAATCATCATCATAATCCAACTGCCAAAGGAGAGATTCATCAGATGTTGGTGAAGCCTCTTGGAAACCATTGGCGGTCAAGACTATCGGCACAAAGAGTCAATATTCAGAAGTGTTGATATTCTACTAAGGACGAAAAATAAAAAGGGAGTCGTACACATTTTCATCATTCTATAAACTATTACTATCTTCCAGGTACAAGGTCTCCACACATTCATCCGTAATAAGGACACTCCTCGCGACGAGTTCATCTTCTACTCCAAAAGGCTGATGCGGCTGGTCATAGAGTTCGCGCTGTCTCTGCTGCCTTACTCCGACCACGTCGTGGACACGCCGCAAGGATTCGGTTATAAAGGTACGTTAACAAAAGAGAATGACTATAAAAGTATTTTGATATTAGTAATTAACGCATTTTCAAAATTAATTTCTTTATGAAAACAGTCAGATGACCGAGTCCAATGACCTGTAGGTAGTTAATACGCAACGCCGACTACTACCTACAGGTCATTGGGCTCGCTTGTACATGCGTAAATTAATATGAGTTTTAATAAAAAGGTATTTTATTTTTTTAACTTTATCGTTACAAATCGATAGAGTTCCATGTACCGGATCGACCTTCCACGATATTAAAAAAAAACGATCAAAATTTAGCGGTGTAGAATTACTAATGTCAAAATACTTTTACCCCAAGAAAGTTTTGGCGTACAGACACTAGATATCGAATTGTTTTGCGACTGGTACTTTACTTGATCAAGGCCATAAAAAGCGAAATATATCAAAATGATCTTTATTTGTATCATCTGAAGGTCGTAAATGCGACGTGGAGAAGATCTGCGGCGTGTCGATCCTGCGCGCGGGCGAGACCATGGAGCAAGCCGTGTGCGACATCTGCAAGGACATCCGCATCGGCAAGATCCTCATCCAGACCAACCAGCAGACTGACGAACCTGAGGTAAGGCTTCAAGTAGACCAGCCTGGAAACCAGCGCTGTGAGCTCATCGTATTATGCGTGAGGCCGCAGCTTTATACTGACCGATCGGCCGTTTTACGCGGATATGACGCATATCTTCCCTATTTATTTCAGCTTGTTTTAAGATTGCATCATTTCGCGTAAATAAACTGTTTTTCTTTCTTTCTTTCTAGACAATATTAAGCGTTTGTTTTGAAAATTTATAGTTAAGAATGCGTCAAATACACAAACAAAACGCGATATATAATTCTATGCGGCTAATTACGGAACTAATTTTTCTGACGCGAAACGTTGATACTTTAGTACAATATAGTTATTCGTTTGTACAATCCACTGAAGTATCGATACGATTGATCTAGAATATGATTTTGATTTTAAGCACTTCGAAACTCACAGGGATCATTTCATTTCCCAGCTATACTACCTCCGTCTCCCAAAAGACATCAAGGACTACCGCGTGATCCTGATGGACGCGACAGTGGCCACGGGCGCCGCCGCCATCATGGCCATCCGCGTGCTCCTGGACCACGACGTGCCCGAGGAGAACATCTCGCTCGTGTCGCTGCTCATGGCCGAGATCGGCGTGCACTCCATCGCCTACGCCTTCCCGCAGGTATGGAACTTGTACAAGGTTGGAGTGCTCCCTTCAGCAGAAATCTTCTTGAGAGCTCATACACACGAGTGGCATGTTACCAACTGCAGCCGTCGACTTATACTGACACTTGACACACACGACGGCTGCCGCTGATCTTCAAAGCTGGAATGAATGAATGGAACTGATGCAGAGTGGGGATTTCGAGAACTGTGATTGATCTATTTGCGGTCCGATCTTTTCCACTGCGCCTAGAATGCCTAGTGCGAATTTGGCTCACACCAAACACTTTACCAATCAGAGAGCCTGACGCGGTAAACGTTCCGATCGTGTTAACATAAGAAGAACTAACACTCACCGTACAGCTCCGCGTCACTGAAAAGTCACCCTTAACGCCAGTTAAGTAACACATTAACGCAATTATTTCTTTATCCACAGGTAAAAATAGTAACATCAGCGTTAGATCCGGAGATCAACGAAAAGTTCTACGTCTTACCTGGCATCGGTAACTTCGGCGACCGTTACTTCGGCACCGAGCCCGCGGACGACGAATGAGGCCGGGACTCGCGCTTGTATGTGGACTGTGCAGTGTCTTCGCACTGGGCGTGGCTCCGACGTCGCGTGGGTAATGTTTACACGCAAATGCTACGTAGCGTAGATACTGTGTTAAACAAAATAAACGTCAAATTGACGTAATTGTACGTAATTTTGACGCAATTGTACGTCTTTTTGACGCAAGTGCTACAGAGCGTGGATACTGCGTAGATCGAATTAAACGTCAATTTGACGTAGTTGTATGTCCTTTTGACGCAATTGTACGTCATTTGACATTAGCCCACGTCACTTTGATATGGCTAGAGTGTCGTATTTGTGAAGCGTGTACATTGGATTGACGACGGATGCGAAGGCACCCTTAGAGTTAATCGTCTGTGTAGATAGATGATGGCAGGTAATCTTTAGTTTCAATTGTGGAGTGTGGTACCATAACGTTATTGCAGCTTTAGTTAAAGCATAGAAAAAAAAGAAAGAAAAAATATTTGATAACATTAATGAATATTTTTATGATTTATAAATATTCAATAGGTTTGAAATTGAGTATATGAAATACTCCTTGTCTATTAAAATAGCTTTATCATTTATTGGTACCACTACAGACTCCTATTAGCCCCACAAAAAAAAAATGTAGAAAAATAATAAAGCCACATTAAAGACGATTAACATCTCAGGCATAAAGGGCTGCTAAACACACACACTTGATAATTTTTATAAAATCTAATAAAATTCGGCAAAAATAATACATGGAGTAGTGAACGAACGGAGGTCAAGCATTCTCAATTTAAAAAAGAAACTGACATTACAAAGTGCGGGAGAACTTAATCTTCTGTAATTGGATGATCGTTGGTATCACGAGATACGTCGTCATTCTGATTGGTCGCCGTGCACTTGAAGTTGTCTATGCACATTTCCATTTGTGAACAACTCCATGGTGTACTTAAAATAGTGAATGTTGTCGTGGACTGGTCCTGTATTTATTTAATAATCGTAATGTTTACGTAATCGTATGTAAGTCGGCATCTTGCTATGGAAGTAGTGGCCAAGTTTTTAGTACCTCGAGTGTATTCCCGTCCAATACGTAAGAGTAAAGCGAACACTGCCATAAAACAGTTTTTTAGACTTTAAATACACGAAGCATTTTTATGCACGAAGAAAAACAAGCATTCGTAAATTAATGCACTTGGGACGTTCTTTTCTATCGACAATTGATCAGTACAATAAAGAGGTCTATTTGTCCAATCTGTCACGCACATAAAAAAAGAAAATATTATTATCCAATTTAAATCTCTTCAATAATAGTATGTATGTCAAAAACTAGCTTCTGCCAGCGGCTTCGTCCGTGTGAATGTAGAAAATATATAGCCCTGATATAGGACTATATATTTTTACTTTCTCAGTGATAAAGTAAAATTATAATTGTGAAGTTAGTTTTATTTTTATTTTATCGTCTCATTTATTTTCGGGTTTAGACATGATCAACAAAAATAGGTACAAATCTTTTCTGTTTATATTATTAGTGTATAGATAACCAACCTTAAAATAAAATAGAAATGGTTAGTTTCCAGGGTCAAAATAACTACATTTTATTTAGTCCGTGTTTTAGATTATAAAAAAATTATAGACACGTATTTTTTCTTTTTTAGATTAAACAAAAAATAACAAAAATACAGCTCATTAAAGTTACGTGTGACGTCACCCCGTGCGAAAAATGCCGCACGGCGTGACGTTACACGTAACTTTAATGGGCTATATCTTTGACGTTTTTGGTTTAATTTACAAATAAAAAAATACGTGTCCCTTATTTTTGAATAATCTAAAAGACGGAGTAATTATATTTTTTTAGGCAACTAGCCCATTATTGTGAAAAGAGACAAGCGGTTGTCGATAATAGGAACGTCTCAGTAAAGAACACACACACGTATTATAGGATATGCCTACGTAAACGCACATGTATACAATACGCACACTAAGGGCTTACGCAGACGACAGACTTAGTGCCATTATCTGTGACGAACAACATTTGTAAAATCTACTAGGCTTCTCATTATTCTGCTTTTTGTCCGTTTTATAGGGCAAAGCAGTGGTCAAACGGTCTGACACTTATTTACATTTCACATCTACAGAACTATATAACTATAAGTCTTGTCTGCGTGGTCCTTTACTGCAAAATATATAACATACGTATAATATAGTAGCTGTAGCTTCATACACGGAGGAACTAAAGACGTAATGCTAGCGGCTGTATCAGTATCTAGTCCATACTAACGTACAAGTAGATCTCCAGCCTTAATCGTAACTTAACGTAAAGATACGCTATCTTGGACATGGGTTAGGGATCATCTTTAACCATGAAGTTAGAAAACCGCCCCCCCCCCCCTTTCTAACTTCACTTCAAGGGGTTTAGAAAAATCACGATAATATCACACGAGGGTGTAAGTGAGATATCATTCTTTTATTATTTTTTTTCGTTGAGCTTAAGATAATATTCGAAAAATTTAAAGATACTTTGTACTAAAAAAGTAGTCGTGGTTGTAGGTAGAGGGGGGAAGTCAGTTTAGACTAAGAGGAATGAGTGGGTTGAAACGTGGCTTAAAATAAACCTTGACTTCAGTACGGACAACCCCGCAAGCTGTCACAAGCTTCAAGCAATGATATCAGCAATATATCAGTGTCAGTTTTTTTTTTTTCTTAAACGAAGTTTCCATTGAAAATGTATCGATGAACAGAAGCATAGAATTTCTGGCTACTGAGTATGAGAAATGACATTCATTTTAGTCATTTTTTTTTCCATTTGGGTTGTTTGTCAAAATATAATGCTGCGCTTTCCTATCGGTTAGCATCATATACGTATATATTCTGCAACCCCTCGAATATGATCATCTGTTCACTACAGAATTTTTACAATATTTAGAGCACAACCCATGTCCAACATAAAAAAAACGTAATTATTTAATATTTATTAAAGGCACTAAACTAAACAGTCACGGCTAAGCCTCGCTAAACTAATGTCACAAATAACGCGTAGCCAAAGAATAGTTCCTAGATCGAACTAAATGTAATGTAGGAAGCAAGCAAATTGTCACTAATATGAAGTCTGGGGACATGCGACTGACTGCAATTCTATCTCTTTTTATTTATCTCTCTCTCTCTCTCTGTTTTAATGCTGCATCCCCCTCTCACGTGGTAATAAGCAATTTACCTAACACTAAAGTGAGAGTTGAGATTTTAGCTCTAGGTATTTATAAGACACAATTCTGTCTCTATTGTCTTCAAAAGATTGACAGTAAAGAAACCTAACTCAAAAAGTAGTATTTGGAAATTGAATCATAAGACTTACGTTTTAAGGTTCAATTTTCAAATACCTCTTTATTGAGTTAGGCTTCTTTACGATGAAACGTGCAAGAAAAAATGTTTTTTTTTTTTAATTCGTTTAACCTTTCTATGATTTGTAATATCAGTCGCATGCACCCAAGTCGTAGTATAATTTGTCAAAAATCACACTTCCATAGTAACTTGCCCATCGGCTGATATCTAGACTGTTATAACTAAATCGAATTATACAGTGACAGTGTTTACTAGAAGGGATTTACACACATTTACTTATTACAAGCACGATTTGCCTAACAAGGTGGGCTCAGGGTTCTGTGTTCATTCATTGGGCCTTGACCCAATATTTGGGCCTGGTTATGTCAACTAACCATCAATCATCATCGTTTACCATCAGGTGAGATGGTGGTCAAATGCAAGCCTATCAATAATAAAAAAAAACCTTTCCACTGTAAAGCTACGGTCAAACAAAGGCGAATCCCGCCCGGATGCGGGATAAAATTCCGGCGCGTACAATCGTGCCAAATTGCTAGTAGAATAGATGGTCAAAGGGGCCGAAAGTTTCTGAAAGGAAGACGCAACGTTGCGGGTTACGGAAATGGATGGATGCGAGACGCACAGAACCGGTCGTTATGACAACACGCGCCGGGAGGTCTATGTCCAACAGTGGACGTCTTTCGGCTGAAATGTTTTTGCTAGTCATAAAAACTATAGAAAGAAGCCATTCCGTGTTGGATTCGCCTCAGTTTGTACAGTTCTTTACACGCAGGCTCACCGTAAATGTGTACAAGTTCCCCTTCCTAATAAACACTGTCAGATTTTATAAAAAAAAAAACAATTCTTGCTTTTAATTCAAATTGTAATAGCTTATGTATCATTGACATTTTAATGAATTCATCGATGTAATTTATTATTATTATTATAATTCATATTAATGTATAGATTTTCATAATCTGCTTTCTTATATGAAATGTTGTCCCATGAAACACAAATCGCCGCGCACATTTCGATTTTCTCAAATTATTTTTTTTTTGTAAGTTGTCGGTTTATTAATCAATGTTTTAAGTTATTTAGTCATCATGCATTTGTGTGTTCATCGTAGCAATCGTAGGAATAGATCATAGCAGCATTTTTATGTTTTCTCGCAATAAATTAGTCTTGTATAAAATATTGATTAGTGAACTGATAAATTCGTCAATAACTATTTAACTCTCTGCGTCAGATTGGTCCGACGAGTATTTTCGTGTCCGCCAGCGTCGTGTATCTGTGACTGGGTACTCCATCTCGTTTAGCTCTTCAAACCCCATAGGAGACAGAAGAGCTGATGAGCTGGAGTATTTGGTCGTGGGCAACCCTAGCGGAATAAACGTGAATTTTTTTTGTCGGATATATCGGACGTAGGCTGTTAAAAGATTAATGGACTTTTTAAATGTCTTTTTAGCAAACGCGAGGTTTTTTTGCAATATATTTTTAAGGTGAATAAAAATGCGAAATATTTTAGTAGGTGTTTGTATGTACCTCGCGCCAACGTACTATGTAACGTATACGTAGAGCCAGGAGACTTTTTGTCTACATTTTTCAGACTAAGTTTCATTCCTAACTTATATTGTTATTTACTGCCATTTTCTTTCTTCAGTATTAAGATTTTTGCGGTTTTTCTATGAAATATTTATGAAAATCTATTTTATATGTATATATTAGAGGAATTGGCATTTTTTTTTAGATAGAAGACCTCGCCACGTGAAATGAAAACAATCATGATATTACTTAGCGTTATTTTAATATTTATTTGACAGTATTCGTGTACTGTGCTTAGTTCTAAGTTTAGTTAGTAAGCTTGACACTTAATGAATGTGCTTAATTTTTTTTTTATTGTTGGCAACACCAATTTTCTAGTTCTTTTTACGGTCAAGTATTGGTTGTTTCGCCGAAAGGATCGAGTGTTATACTCGATTATTATTTATAGTTGTATTAAGAAAACTCCAAGTAAAATCTTGGATAAACAAAAACAGTTGCTATCGGCTTCTGGTAAATAAATAATCGACTCGAATTTAAACGCTTACAAGGGACAAGATATCCTAACACAAAATAAAATATACCGAAGATATGCTTCCAAGCTTTGTGGCTATTTGGACGACTAACTACTAACAATATCCATAACATATTTTGTGATAAATTAATACCAATGTATAATTATGTATATTTAAATATGCATTAAAAGTCATTTTAGTCCTTTTTAGTCAACTTTTGTCCCTAAATGTAGTTTAGCGTCCAAATAGTCATGAAAAGTATCTCAAATCCAATATTTATACAATATACATAATTGCACAATCTTGTGTACAATATATACATAATTTATATCTAGATGTGTATAGATGTAAGTTGCTGTGACACGTGAAAAATACAAAAAAATAAAATACAAGAAATAATCTGAAAATATGATGCAAATAATGAAATAAAACAGATTGAAATAATTTACTTGTTGTTTTATTGGAATTTCTTCGACACTTTATTTTCACCATAACTTCTTATACCAATTTCTCATTTTCAGTCGAATTTGTCATAAAAAATGACAATTAAATAGGGGTAACTTTGGCCCTAGGGTATAACTTTGGCGCAAGATTATTCAGAGGTGTAGCGTGACCTAATTCAGGCATGGGCGAAAGCGCATCAACGAGGCCTTTTTCTTTCAAAAATTTGAAAACGAGACAGCAACTATCAAAACCCAGTATTCGTTCACATCCTCGCTTACCAGAAAATGAAATAGTGGTCAAACGCGAACCTATAAATTATTTAAAAAAAACTCGTTCTTAAAGAGCCCACGCCTATCTACGCTACTTAGATAATTAACCAATAGGAACATGAGAAACTGTGATTGGTTAATAAGCTGGTGGCAAAGTTATGTGCCAAGGCCAAAGTAACCCCACTTTACGGTACGTAAAACAATTTCGATGAAATCTTCATATTAAATAAATAACTAGAAGATAGGAATCAATCATATATGGTCGCAGGCGTCTAGATGCCTCTGAAACACCAAATCCAAGTGCTCGAACTTTGATGAAGGGACTTCGCCGTGAGGTTGGTTCTTTCTGTAAAATAAATAAGATGTCTTTACAATTTAGTTTCCTAAATCGTGTGAGAAGTAACTTTAAAACGGTCAAATATAGTTTAACTTCCTATATAACTTAAGTGGGTAGCGCCACGTTTGACAAAGTGCACGTGTTCAGGCGGACGGTCCCTGCCGCGAAAACCGGATTATAAGGTACCTGCGCAGTGTCGCTAGTTCAACTTTAACGTTGTGCATGTAGTCGTGGCTAATATATTATTACGTAGCAAAACGTAAACGAGCGCAGAGCCCGGCTCCTCTCGAATTATGCCCGCGCAGCGAGCCGCAATAGAGCACTTTTGTAAGGGACCAGGCTCACGCCCGCGTAACGCAGCGTTCAGTCAAAAGCGATTGTTGCGAGACTCTGTCGTTTTGCGAATACGTTTGTAAATAGGATCTCTTACTTGTAATATTCTTCACACTCCTCCATTGAGATGTCGCTGCTGATGATTCTGGAGCCCAGCCCGCTGTAGTACGATGAATAACGTTGCTGAAAAACCAGAGATAGTCAAATTATTACGTTTCTGATAGTTTCCTTCAAAGCCACAGTCTGATATATGTGACAAATGGTTACAAAAGATTTTAGAATTCTGTGAAAAATTCCAAAATTCTTTTCTTTCGATTCGTTCGACGCGTTCGGCTCGGATAAGTATGCGTTCACCTTTAAAATGATTTTTAATGTGAAAAGTATGATTTAAACAAATGATATCTGTCTCACCTGCAAATGTTTCGACAGTATCTGTTCAGCGCTGACGGTGCAAGCGACCCTCAGCGCCCGCGCGCACGCGTCCATGTACTTCACGTAGAGCGTGGTGACGTCACGCAGCTCGCTGTCCCGCCGCGGGGACAGCGACAAGTTTATACCGCCAGGTGGCGTTGTACCCTGACGACAATCATATATGGATAAGATAGGAGTTCGAAAATAACAGGTCATCATCTTCATTACAGCGGAAATACGTCCACAGTTGGACATAGGCCTCCCCCTAGTGTCACCACAACGACCGGTCCTGTGCATCTTGCATTCATCGCGTTCCCGCGACTCTCACCAGGTCATAGGTTCACCTTGTGGGTGTTAGCGCCAACGCTTCGTCTTCCGTTGCGCGGTCGCCAGCCAGAACCTCCACTCCAGAACAGGTACGAACACACACACACACACACACACACAGGTATTTTTATGTAAAATAAAATTGATTTCTATGTCTGCATGTTTATCTGCTAACTCAAAATGAAATTGGAGTTACAACCACGCAACGAATTTTGATTCGGTTTTCACTAATAAAAAGGGATATACAAGGCGTAACGTTAGATGCGCAAAACCTGAAATTAGTTTGATCAGAATTACGAGCAAAATCAATTAAACCACTTTTTAATATAGGTTACATTTTTCAAAAAAATCTTCATTAAAAACGTCGACCTGTCAATTTATGAATAGTTCAAGCCGTGCGCAAACCCGCTGAAATAGGTAAACAAACACAAATAGTTGTAATCTAATCAAATTTGCAAGATATGAATTTTTAACAAACTAAAACTGCTCATAAAACCTTAATTTTTTTTTAATGTTTTTTTTTTCAAACATAATTTGGTCAATCAAATTAAAAATCATTTGGGGTGTCTGAGGTTTTGCGCATTTAACGTTACACGTTTTATACAACATGCACCAGTTATGAATAAAATATTTAGTTAAATAAATATCTTTTGTTATTGACATCGCTTTGTTTTCATGAACCAACCTCTAACGTTTTGATGACTTGGTTTTCGCATTTTAAACTTAGAAAAACAGCCGGTTAATACCTGATCCACGATACACTTCATCATCAGCGTAAGTGTTCTGGTATCGTAATGATCCCAGTCATTTGTTACCGTCACGCCGCCGAGCATATTGTATCTGAAAGTTATAATCGATCGTAAGCGGCAGGGGTGCTTGTTGCGCTTGCGCCGCGTCATTCAGATGTAGACAGGTATAGCAAAATACAGATTTCAAACTCAGTATTTTGCTAAACCTGTCTACGTCTGTGTGTTAGATAGAAAAAGGAAATCTTGAAGATAGGTTTTTCAAGATTTCGTTGCGCAGTTGTTGTGTTGTTTTGTAAAAAATCATAGACATAAGTTGTTGTTTATGATGTTAGTAATACAGAACTGCAAGTCTGCAAGGTTGTTAGTGTTTTACAAATAGCCCTGCCCTGCTTAATGATAAGCAGGGCAGGCTATTTGTAAAACAAAATAGTTATCCCCCGCGGTTCCATCCGCGTCTTTAGTAACTGCTCCGCTCCTAGTGTTCGCAGCGTGTTTTTACATAGCAAAACTAAAATAATTTAGTTTAATTCGAACCAGTAGTTTTTCAGATTAGCGCGTAAAACCAAACAAACAAGTAAACAAACTCTTCAGCTTTATAATATTACAGTATAGACTACAACTTACACGTTAGCCATATACATATGATGTCCAGGAGTCACAGACACCTTATAATACCGGTCCAGATTATAATTCTTCAGAAAATACAAACAACTGGTAATATCCCACATATAAGTATGTACCAAATCCCTCTCCCTTCGCTCATGGTGTTGCCAGCCTCCATAAAAGCTTCTATTTTGGTAGTAATTATTATTATATGGCATTATTAGTAGTTGGCATCTGTAGTTTAGTCTGTCTTTATATTCAGCGGTTAGTTTTAGTAGTTTGGCGAATAATTTGATTTCTCGAGCGACATCTGTTTGGAAGGGAGTGTGGTAACCCTCTCGGTATGGCCAGATGAGGAAGCATTCTGCGTTCAAACGGTGTGACACTTCTAGACAGCGTTTGATTTGTGTAGCGGCTTGGATGAATGTGGCTGCGTCGTTGCTTGTGAAAGCGCCTGATACGTATCTGAAAAATGCATGTTTTGTTGTTATTGGTTCCTCATACAACTAACCAATTTATAAATACTTTACATGACTTAATGTTACACCTTTTCAAACTATATTTACTCATGAAATGGTATGAATTTAGACAAAGATGGCGTCTTCATGCCAGCAGGGTAGTTTTCGTAGAAGGTTCAGAGGATACGTACCACTGAGGTGCGGTTTATTACACACTGTGCGGTTTGTTAAATGATATATTTAAAATTAGATAAGTAACTTTAGTGCATACACATAAAGTTTAGTTTCCTCTGCAACTTAATTATTTCATCTTCATTAGGTATTACTTGGAATTAATCTACAAATGTTCCAGGACTGGGGGAGTCTTACGAATTTTGCGATACAGTAGTAATTTCTAGTGTGGGGCAACATTGTCTATATAAAAAAAAAAATATTTGGCAGTGGTTACTATAAAATCATTATTTTTTTGTAAAGATTCAATTAGATTAAACTTTACCTAGGATGTGAATGCAGATCAGGCGCCAGCCACAGCAGCTTGACATGGTACCTCTGCATCAGCTCCTGTATGTACTCGGTGACATCTTCCCAATGGGCCTTGTTCTCCTCCCAGCTGTCGGTGTGAGGCACCAGGTCGGAGTCGAAGGCGGTCCAGTACTTGACGCCCAGTTTGGAGCAGAGGTCGAAGAGAGCCTTGATATGACGCTTGTGGTTGTCCAGAGAGTCAGTGTTGTCGTCCCAGGAGCGGCAGTGGGTGGGACGGCCGTGTGAGTCGGAGCCTGACGAAATTGTTGCTTCTTATAGTGCTAGTTTTTGAGGGGAAGAACGGTTTGGTGCAAGTATCGGTCCAGATATGATAGATTTATCTTTAAATCACGCGGGCTCGCCAATAGAACTTAAAAAGGGCTTATTAGCATTTCAGCAGTTAGACAAAGGTCTCCCCATAACGACCGATCCGTTTCGCATCCATCGAATTCCCGCGACCCTCACCAAGTCATCGGTCTACCTTATGGGAGGCCATGCCAATGCTGCATCTTCTGGTACGTGATTACCACTCCAGAACCTTAAAAAGTGTTTATAATATCCACAACCCTTAAACTAGTCTTGACCAGATCTAAGTTTATTTTACTGTTAACAAATAATTTTTAGGTTACTTCTAGGTAAGCGTGTTCCATCGTCGACCACATCGTCGCTTACCATCAGGTGAGATGGTGGTCAAACGCAAACCTATCAATAATTTAAAAAAGAGTTAATGCGTTCACTTTTTCTTTTTAATTTTTTGTTACAACATAAAAGAGCTATCTCCATAGCCAATAAATACAATGTCACCTACCATTGCTCCTGTAGTCGAGCGCCACGCTATACTTGAGCCAGTCCTCCATAGGCCGCGAGTGAACCCGCTCCGTACTGTTGTAGTAGCGGTAACTCGAACTCTCTGACGGGGACGCCATGTTGTTGTATTCTATCTTGTCTATACCTAGAATCCAGAAAAGTTATTCACAAAAGTACTGTATACTCTCCTCTTCGGGAGATACAATCTTCTTGATATTAAATTAAATATTTTAGTGTTAGGAGAATTGCAATGTGAGCCACAGATGGTGGTTGATGACCGGTTCCTTTTTTTGTGCTCCGCCCGAGTTCTTTCAGTTACCCTTTGCGTTCCAGGGCCATTAAACTATCTCTTCGACGAGACCTGTTGGTCTCGTCAGGGGAGACATTCACACACTGACATCTCTTAAAGATGCGCGTGGAACACAACGCGCTACGAGTATCTACCCGAGGCTGGTCTATCGGATGGCGAGCTACTTCTAATTGCTCACTATCTGCAAGCCCACAACTACGGCGGCTGGGGCGTGAGGATTGCTTCTCTCTCATGCTGTCCTTGTTCGTGAGCCTAACAAGTTGCTCCCTGAGTTATTACCGTCATACTACCAGCAGCAAGGGGCCAGTTGTTCGCATTTTCCACATATACAGCAACAAGATCAGGTCTCATGTCTTGTCCCAGTGGTGGCTACGTACGCAGGCAAAACATTGGAACAGTATTAATTTGTGTGAAAAGTACCTTGAAAATAGTCAACATTATCGACTCGAGGCTCCCGCACCTTCTGCCTCTTAGCAGTGGGCTGGTTGTATGTCGCCATTCTCGGTGTCCATGCACTTCTGCTTCTTCTGCACTTCACTACACCTCCGATTCCTCAAACGAGACTCTCCCCTAAAATTTGGAAATGTCTTTTTAGCATAACAAACTAGGCTACGTTTAGAAAAAAAATCGTATTTTTTTTTTATAAGAATATTTTATTTAAAGAAAAAACTTTGATCTTGCATGTTTCGCTATTGGTTGGCAAAGTACAAATATTTGAACACTGCTATTTTTATTCCTATTTATTACTGTTCCACTGATAGGCAAAGGAGAATGTCTGGAAAGACTTGAAGGACGCCCATGTCTTTCCATAAATTCTTCTTTCTCACAATCCGAACTAGTACCGTGACATAAAGAATAATTAAATTATTATAACTGTTTAATAAATATATTATAACAATAAGCTAATATTAACAATAATTATTAGAAAAATTCTACTTATTCAATGCATTGGCACCAGTGGCGTAGCTGGGTGACTAAGGGCCCTGGGGCAAAACAAACTGGGGCCCCTAAATTGTTTAGGCTTTATCAAAATTTAAAAAAAAATATACATATTTTAAAAATGCAACGCTACTTTATCTTTTATATACTTAAATCCCTTGTTATAAGAATATTTATCATTAACATGCACACACAATGATTATGTAGACATGGCCGTCGTTATTATGATCGGCAACGATATCTTCACAGCAATCAATACTGCAGTGGTCACATTATCTGATTCCCTATAACTATCAAAAGAAATATTTTTCGTAACATTTTTTGTTCATTCAATAGCGGTTTGTTAATCAGGTTTTGGGGGCCCTCCGAGCTTGAGGGCCCCGGGGCACTGCCCCGCCCGGCCCCTTAGTAGCTATGCCACTGATTGGCACATATATTATCTATAATTTCAAATTGACAGACAATTCCAACTTCTAAAACGACTTGATTAAATTTTAACAACACAAGCTTCACCGCAGTTTTGCCTGCGGAGGCCAGTTTGTACATAGAACACCGTACGAGTGGTTGGCAAAACTCACACATAATTAGGAACATGGTGGTGAAGCTTGGGACTAGACCGCGTTGTGTGATAGTTGTGGAATAACAACAAAACAAAAACCTACGTACCTACCTAATCTTTCACTCTGTGGTCGTATTATCAAGCCACAAGCGCTTTAAAATTATATACTTACCCTTAATTATGTTGTACTGTCCTGTAGCCCGCGGTCGCACAGACAGACACGCCAGCGCGTCGGCGGCGCTTATATAACGTGGTGTGAATGTGGGCAGCGAGGCGTGCTGGGCGGCTTTGTGCCGCCGCCGCCGCCTGGCTGGACGCGCCGGCTTTGTTGCATACTACCTGTATGTGCTAGTGTCATGTTTTAATTTTGTTGCCGAGGATTTTTGTAATTTTATATGTTAGGTTTGTAGGTCAAATGGCTGTCTGGTTGTGTTCGAGTCGTACATACATTTTATTGATAAAAATTGGTCCTACACAAGTACACAGCATTATAAAGCAAAGATTTTATTTAGAACACTCCGTTTAGGTCCTTTATACCAGTGGTTTGCAACATAGCCAAAAGTTGGATCGCAAAAGGTCTAAAAATTCCAAACATGCCAAATCAAGTGTTTTCTATAACTATGGTCGTTAATTTTAGTCTTAAGGAATAGGTATGCACCGTGTAAACAATTTTAAATTTATTTATTTAACCTTTTATTTATAATATAAAAAAATAAAGAAAAAAGTTTGAAAACCACTGCATTATACAAAATGCTAAATAGAACCCAAAAGTTTTAAAAAAAATTGCACATGAGAGATTTCTTTAAAAATTACCATCCATTATTATTTTTTTATGTGATATTCTCGCAAAGTTATACAGAAAATGCACTAAACACACAAAAAAGTTATGTTTTATAATGCCTTACAGACCTGATTTTAGTGTCAAGGAAAAATGATCGATCTGCACTCAACAATGACGAAATAAAAAGAGTTATAACTATAAGTAATAACGGAACAAGAACTTCTAATGGAAATTACTGAAGAGTAAAAAAATCTTTACTCCAAGTAAATTCCAAAATAATGAAATAACTTCTCAGAAGGCGTGACAGACTTTGACTGACAAAAACTCAGTTGCTTCAGTTGCCCTTTGCGTTTGAGGGCCACAGTAACTCCTTCCAACATTCCTGCACCCCAAGAGTAAAGGATAAAAATAAAACAACGTCAATTTCCTTAAACCTATATTCTTCTATACACAAATATTATAAAAATATCCAGATCAACCTAAAAAATACCGCAGCTAAAAGCACAATAATGGGCAGAGGCACTTTAGATCCAACCTTCACACTTTGAACTTCAGTAAGTCCAGAAACTTCTCCTTTCTTCAACGGGGCGGTTAGCCCGGCCATCTTTGGTTTGTCTATGGGCTCCCCCATCATAGAGAATTTTGACGCACTAGTGATTTTGACAGTTAACATCTTTCCCATATACCTTTCTTCTTTGGGCACTAGTACTTGTTCGTAGAACTCGTTGTGGGCTACGAAGTAGTTCTTGTCGTGTGATATGTCTGTGACGAGGACCTCCTGGGTCTCGCCTACTTTGTGGCCGTACGGCTCGTATGAACGGAACACTTCTGACAGCTTTTTCGTTCGCTTCTTGACTTCTTGTGTTGGGACCTGTGGAACAAAGCCTGATTAACCTAGAGCTTACTATACTCAGCTAAATTAATATTCGCTGAATATGAAAACTAAATTATAAAATCATTCTTAAAAATTCTATCCCCAAAGATTGACTGGTATGCCTAGTTGCATTAAATTTAGTTCGCTTATGTACCACTTTTCTGTAGTGGCGGATTAATCCGGGCCTGCAAATTCGACCAAGAGTGGAACACCCCTAGGAGTTCTGCACACCAAGGGGGGTGAGAAGAAATCAGCTGTTTTGGATTTTTTTGCATTCTAGTGTGACTTCCCCGAACGCGTGGAAATGCTACAGGCCCTGCACATTTGGGGGCCAAATGTACGGGGCCTGTAGCATTTGCTACTCTTGCTACATGGCTAATCCACCTAACCACTGCTTCTGGAAAATTGTGTCCCTAACTTAATTGCTTAGAAATTAGAAGAGTGAAAGAATTCTAGGTAAAAGATCAGACGTAAAAAACACAGAAAAAAAGTCGTCAAGGTTTTTCAACATTACACCTTCAGTATTACTTGCGATATTGAGCTATAGCTAAGGTAGGAGCCAAATAAACGTGGAATAACGGTGATTGACCCTCCTACATCTAATGACATTCAAAATACCAAAAACCGAAATCCATTACACACCAAGCGAACGCCGGCGTTCGCGATGTCATTGTCTTACTATTGCGTCACTAATTGACGGTATCTGAAGAGCTGAAGACATAAAACTATCTTGAATCGACATCAATCGTGATCTTTTACCTTTTCTGAAAAACAGTTCATTGATGGTTTTTCGAGTACCTTCGATATATTGAAGATATAAGTTCCCTATCCATTTGCATAAAATTTTAAGGCCTAATATAACTTGGCATACTTTTGTTTGTCCTAATTATATTTTCGCATAATATTATTTACGCATAACAGCTTACGCATAATTTTTAGGTATAATTTTTCTAATCATAATAATGATTAAGCTTAACATTTTAAAGCATAAATTTATTAAGCATAATATTCTAAAGCATAAATTTACTAAGCATAACATTCTAAAGTATAACTTTAGGATATACCAATTTATTTCGACTACTTACTACTTTACTTACTTTTTTTAAGTTTATCTGGCGCCTTGTATAGATTAGTTTTCATACCTTGGTCATCTTAGCGGCGGGCGTGCCGGGGCGAGCGAAGAACTGGTTGATGAAGAGCGACGGGAAGCGGTACTTGTCGCACAGACGCACCGTGTCCTCGAAGTCGGCGTCCGTCTCGCCGGGGAAGCCGCAGATTATGTCCGTGGCTATCGTCATGCCGGGCACCCTGGAGGTACATCATTTTAACCCTTCAGATACCGTCAATTAGAGACACAATAGTAAGACAATAGATGCGCGGCCACCGGTGGTCGCTTGGGGATTCATGAATTAATACGTTATTGAACGCAACGCAAGTTCCTCGATCCACGTAACAATGTCGCCCCGTAATTCTAATTAATCAATAACTTCTTTACTCTATATATATATACATCTTTACTCTCTAAAAACTTATCTAAGCTATGGGGTGGAAGCGTCGCCGTGAGTATTGAATTCGGGAGTATTGCATTGATACCATTATATTCTTCATGTATACATCATTAATCTTTGTTGAAACGCAGATTTATTTGCAAGGACTGTTGGATATAGGTCTCTCCCAACTGTCGCCATAATGATCGGTCCCGTGCGTCTCGCATCAATCAGATTCCCGCGACTCTCACCAGGCCATTGGTTCACCTTGAGGAAGGCTTTCCGGTACGTGGTCGCCATTCCAGAACCTTTCGTCCTCATCGACTATCTGTTCTGCCACATAATTCTAAATAATAAAACTAAAACTAACTTAAAAGTCGTAGAAGCTTTGTTGCAAGCGTGAGCCCATCTCAAAGTAACGCGACGTCGGAGAGACGCGACCTCTGGCGGGATAAGTTTAGACCTCCTGAAGATTATATCGAGCCATCGGAGAGCCTCTCTCCTGGACACGAGTTGCCATGGTCACCCTGGAAAACCCTAAACAGACTCCGCACCCAGGTTGGGCGCAGCAAAGACAATCTCCACAGGTGGGGGTTCTCGGATGGTTCCGATCTTCAGTGTTTGTGCGGTGTCACTCCGCAGACGATGTCTCACCTTCCGTCCTGCACCACGTGCCCGGTCACCTGCTTACGTAAGGACCTAATGACAGCATCAGCGGACGGCATTGCAGTGGCCGATTTCTGGGCTGGGCAAGGAATTTGACTGATTTTGTCATCGATACGCTAAGAAGAAGATTCTAAATAATTCTATTTCCCACATTAAACATCACACACAAACACACAAAATCATTTCAATGTAAAATAAAAAAATCTCACTTTTCTCTGAGGAAGTTGACGACTTGTTCGAAGTCCGCTCGTGTATACTCTCTCTTCATATCTGACAGAACTTGATCACTGCCCGACTGCACCGGCACGTGGAGGAACCTACAGGAACAATAGGAAATATAAAACTTAGCCACAGAAAGATTAGCAACCGAATAATAGATGTAGAGCAGTAGTAGCCGAGTGGTAACGGCCTCGAATTACGAGTTATAGGTCGCGGGTTGAAACCCAGCCAGGCGCATTACTTTGTGTAATTTATTTCATCACCACTGCTCTCAGAACGGTGAAGTAGGTATAGCATAATAATATCTTACTTGTAAACCCTAGGATGGTGCATGATCTTGGCCACCTCAGCGAGATGCTCCAGTATGTACGGAGGGTTGGTCATGCCGAGTCGCAGGCGGCAGCCCTCTGGTATCACCTCGACTAGCTTCCATAGGAGCTCCGGCAGCGACGTGCCGATGTCGCGACCGTATGTACCTGGACACAGTTGGGATATTTTAATATCATGTTGTTATGTCTTCTGCATTCATCCTTCTTCTTTTTAAAAGTGTAACTGGTGTTTGGAATACATTAAGAACCTTTTTTTTTATTATTATTATTGATAGGCCATTTGACTACCATCTCACCTGATGGTAAGCGATGATGTGGTCGACGGTGGAGCACGCTTGCCTAGAAGTTATCTATTCACTCTCGACTTAAAGACCACTAAGTTGTAACTATCAGGAAATACAGACTCCGGCAGGCAATTCCACTCCTTGGCTGTACGTACAATAAATGTGTTCCCGAAACGCTTTGTGCGTATGGGTGGGATGTGTATCAAGTACCGGTGGCACAATGCTGTACCTCAGCAAGAGAGATATTCTTTCTTACCTTAGCAATCAGCCACACTTTCACATCATATAATATAATGTTATAAGAGAACATTTAATGTGATTACAAATTAAACAACCCAAACCCATTTAGGTAGAACTACATTAAGCACACGTCGGCCACACACGCCGATGTGGGCGTATCTGTCTCCATACAAATTGGCAACTAGACTTACCTCTCTTTCTTTAGACTTTTTATTATTATAGAAATCCTACATCAATGATATTATGGCCAAATGAGGATCGTCATATCATTAAATGTTAACGTTTAAACAATCTGGCTAGTTTTAGTTGGCCATTTTATGAAGTGATAAATTCTAAGGTCTGGGCACGCCTTATACAAAGAGAATGAATTTTCCAATTCTCTCGCTATGGGAATGAAACAGGGTTCCAAATTTATAAAGTTTGTATGGAGAAACTTATTTGCACGGAGCCGAAGCCACTGGCTGCTACCACAAAACTCACCCGTATCTTCACTAGTCAACCAAATCTCGCAAACGCCCTCAGTGAAGGACTGGCGCGCCCTCTCCACGATCTCCTCGGGCGGGTAGCTGCCGAGCTCGCCACGCGCGTGCTTCGTCTTGCAGTACGTGCACTGGTTCAGGCACCCCGTGTTGATGGGGATGATCTCTATCAGGGGGTTCTTGCGGACTTTTGGCAGGAGGAGTGACGCTCCACCTGCTTTTCGTCCTTCGCCGGTCTTCTTTTGACCGAAGAGGCGGACTGTGTGACCTATAAATAATTTCGAATTAATTCCTGTTCCCGGAAAATGCTTGTTTTTGCATGCTAATAACAACTGTTGTTTTTTTTACCGAAACTGAAGTTGATGAGCACATTGCTACATTGCTTTAGTCATAGCATAATTCGAGGCTGGATACCAACTCAATATTGTACTTTTCATTAAAAAAAAAACGTTTTGGTCTAAGCTGACTAGTATAGTATGGGTTACAGATTGTAAAGACAGTGTCTGTCTTTGCCAATCAATCTCCATTTAGGATCCAATTACTAAACCCACAAACCCTTAAGAGTCTCCTCGACAATCTCCACGATCCTGTCTATCTGCTGCACGCCCACCACACTGAGCCCCGTCAAGTAGTTGGCGCGCGGGGCTCCCTGTGGCACGCAGCCCGCCACTACCACGTGGATGCCGCGGCTTTGACCCAGCTCTATCTCATTCCTGGAATATGAGAATGACTGGCTGTATAACGATTTACCCAAAAAATTTAAGAAATGTTAATTTTCATCATCATCATTTCAGCCGAAAGACGTCCACTGTTGGACATAGGCCTCCCCCAAGGCCGCCACAATGAACGGTCTTGTGCGTCTCGCATCCATCGGATTCCCGCAACCCTTACCAGGTCATCGGCCCACCTTGTAGGAGGCCTTCCAACGCTACGTCTTCCGGTACGTTAATATTAATATGTATAAATTAAAAAAACATCTTGAATCCTGATGTAACCTCTAAAAACAGATGACCTTTTTAACGTACTGGTGGTCCCATGCTTTGAGAAACGTCTAAATCTCATATTCAGGAAAAATAGCCTTGTTATAATGTTAGGGGTTGTAACTAACATGGGTAGTTAAAACAGGTGTTGAAGAAAATTAAATCAAAATTGACTGACTTAAAATGGTCTTCAGCAGGGCTCTTGACCGTGCAAGAATTGAGCAGCCACAGCTGTGCGTCAAATTTGTCATCAGTCAACTTGTAGCCATGGGCAGCGAGCAGACCGGCCATGTACTCCGAGTCTGAGTTGTTGTGTGCACACCCCCATGTCTTCACATAGATTGTCTGTGTACCTAGAGAGAAAAGAATAATATAGAAAATTATGTGTCTCACTAACAATTTCATAAAACACCTTTACAAATATAATATATTATTCACATATGAGTTCTATAGGTCTTATGACTCATATCAGCCTACCTGAATCAACATGATATTATTTAAATAATGGTTGTTTTTCAAACCATATGTAAATTATCTGTGATGAAGGAATGAATATACTACTACAGTTGATCGCGGTAATCTAAAAAATGATTTTCAAGCTGGTGTTGATTATACTTTGTCAAATTCAAACCATATCTATACTAATAATATTTTTTTCTCTTATTCCTGACATTTATCTGGTTGTTAAGAAATTAATTATAATTTTTCGTCCAATTACAATTTGGGTGTCTTCAAGTCTAGAGTGAATAGGCTCTAATTCATTAAACCCCAAGCGAAAGCCAGCATTTGTGAACCTATTATCTTTCTATTGTGTATCTAATTAAAAGTATTGAAAGTTTAATAAACTAGTGCACCTCACCATCAATGTTTCATCACTGCTTACCATTAGGTGGGATCGGAGTCAAGCACTAGTTTCGATCAAAAAAAAAAATTGATAATGTGGCTTTTGTGGTATGTATCCAGTGTTACATCAAACTTTTTACTATCTACAGGAGATCTTGGGGTGCTTTTCTATTTAATCTTTGGAAGATGGGGCCAGTTTCCATAAGCCCTTGTGTCAGATGTTGGGATGTTGACAGTCTCTTTTTGAATTTTTTAAGTGATTCCTTCATCTCTTGTTTTACAATCAATTTTTTTTTTTTTTTTTTGGTATGGCTTTATTGGTGATATACCAAGGTGCTTATTTAACTATTTGCAGTGTTTTGGACTAAAATCTTTGCAATATAATAAAATATAAAAGAAGAAAGATTTGTATATCTACACTAATATTATAAAGAGGGAAAGTTTGTATTTTTGTGTGTATGTTTGTAATGAATGAACTCAAAAACTACTGTGCCAATATCAAAAATTCTTTCACCATTGGAAAGCTACATTCACCCTGAGTAACATAGGCATATAGTAATATATTTATTGGTCGTGCAAAGCCAGGACAGGCTATTAGTAATTAATAAAATATAAAACGAGTGGACCAATTTAAAAACTTATTTCACCAGTAGAATGCTACTTTATCAGTGAGTGACATAGACTTATATTTGCCACTTTAACGCAGGCAAAGCCAGTTATCTACACTATCTATACTAATATTATAAAGTTTAAAATTTGTAAGTTTGTATGTAGGGGTAATCTCTGGAAGTATTGTTCCGATTGCTAAAATTCTTTTACCAATAGAAAGCTGCTTTATTCCTGAGTGACACAGGCTATATTTTATGTACCTACACGGGCGAAGCTGCAAGCAAAAGCTAGTCTACACTAATATAATACAGAGGTACCTTGTTTTTTGTTTGTAGGAGGTAATCTCTAAAACTACTGGTCCGATTGTATAAATATTAGCACCTATAGAAAGCTGCTTTATTCCCGAGTGACATAGGCTATTTTATGTACGCGGGCGAACAGATAACAACAATAAGAACAATAAGTCTATCAAGTACTGCCACTGGGTCAGTGGCACAACTTCACACGCAACATTTATAACAAAATGTTACGGTAGCCTGTTAATTAAAATAAATAAACTAAAATAAACAACTTTTAAGGTTATACCTGGTACAACACTTTCCAAAATAACCTTTTCGACAGGCTCAGAATCATTCTTATTGTCACGTTTTCTTGTCCGGACGCTTACACTTTTCCTGCTGGAGTATCTCTCTTTAGGCGTGATGTCCTGAGAAGATATTAAATCTTCTATATCATCTATAATTTCATCACAAGCACCTGGCATTTTGCCTGTTTGCCGTTTTGTTTTGACAATATTTTGACGTTGACATTTTATGAATCTATTTTTTTATGTTATCTTTTTGGCTTGGATACCTAGTCTTATAAGCAATGTCTTGTTGGAATACATTTATATTTTAGTTTGCCATTAAAATACGGATATAAAATATTTTAATGTTTTTGTACTACTTAGCATCCTTCTTCGCTGAGGTAGTTAACACTACAAAGCAATTAACAGCAACATTTTACAGATATCGGGCCTATTTCCATTATTACACAATATGATATGACCATACAATATTGTTCAGTTGAGTAAAAACATGAGACTACACCAATTACATCACAATATTCACTTGGAATTATAGCGAATAAGGAATTGCAGTCATAAAAAAAATTCTGGCAAAAATGTATAGAGGGATGCAGAACAGCGTGCAAAGTCCCTCAAATCTCCTCTATAAAGGATGTTCAATCAGGTGTTTTGGCTGATTTAGGTAACTGCCCGTTATTTGATTTCTTTTGTTTGCGTGGCAAACTCCAATACCGCGATGCAGGATTTTGGTTTTATTTTAGTTCCTTTGTGGTGCCATAGATGGCGGTACAAACCTTGCGATAAACAGTAATTTGGTTAATTGCTTACCTGAAGAATCATTGGATCTACAATCAATCTGCTTGGAGGAAAAAGACGTTCAGTCACCTATCTTTTTTTAAGAGTAAATTTATTTATGTTGCATACTGAGCTTTTCTGTAAGTGATGAGGCGCTTAAAAGCTAGCATTGTATAAATTAGAAAATGAGTATAATACGTAACAAGCAAAGGTCCACTGATATCTGTGTGGGTTTTTCCTCAAGAGAGCATCTCCTACACCAATCTACATGGTTCTCATATGATTTGACCATTTAACGTTAGCTATATAACTATCTTCACATTTTACTACTGAGTTTTTTTTATATATATATATTTTTGTATTTCTTATCTGGGCAGTTAGCTAGGAACCGGCCTAATCAGGTTTAAAATGATAAAAAACTTGTGTATCGAAGGGCCTATTCCACCACTCCATAATTGGAAATTCAGACAGTTTTAAGTCAGTAATAAGAACTGTCTTTCTCTTAATGAAAAATAAGACAAGTCTGAATATCGTGTGCTTAATAACGCAATGTAATAGGCCCACAAGTGTTGTTTAAAAACCTATTTGCAAAATAAATATCATGTATAATTTTTGCACATCTATCATCACATTGATCATCACCATCATCATTTCAGCCGATATACGTCCACTGTTGGACATAGACCCCCTAAGTGTCGCCACAATGAACGATCCGTCTCGTATCCATCGGCCTCCCGCAACCCTCACCAAACCATCTCGGTCCACCTTGTAGGAGACCTTCCAACGTTGCGTCTTCCGGTACGCGGTCGCCACTCCAGAACCTTTCGGCCCCAACCACACACTTTCCTAGACAATTTGGACATAATCACGTAACCAATCCAGTTTGCCTGTCCATCTCGCCATATCGCCACCCAGTCGCGCTGTCATGCTTTATGGTAGTTCAGTTCACCTACAGTTCTATACTAGTTGACCGAATGGAGTTGGCAAGATTTATCCGAATCGCACAAATCTATTTTTTTTTTTTTGTTTTGGACTTTACAGTTTTTTTTTTGTTTCAGATTTATTCCTATATCTATACCATAAGACCTTGCTTTATAACAAATTTCAGGGTTCTGGGTCAACGGGGCCTATGAATTTTAATTATTTTGTGAGTGGTCGAAATGTACATTTTTTGCGACATAAACGGCCGTATCTTTTTTTTCGTTAACTTAGAAGTTTGATTTTTTTCACAGCTTCAAGGGACTGCAGACCTGAGTAAATTGGTAATTTTAATTCAATACGTCCATGCGTTCCCGATATAAAGGGCCTAGACAGACAGACAGACAGACGGACGGACAACAAACTGATCCTATAAGGGTTCCGGTTTTTCCTTTTGAGGTACAGAAACCTAAAAAACAAGAATAAACCATTTTATTCGGACCGCTTGAGACTAGCTACGATAAGATAAGCAAGATTAATTTCCTAAAGCTATTATCTTATTGGACAGTAGATTAAATAAATAGTTGTCTCTTCAGATAGGTACCGTCAATTAGAGACACAATAGTAGGGCAATGACAGCGCGAACCCGGCGTTCGCTTGGGGTTTAAGGAATTAAGTACCAAGGTAAGTGCTATTATTTGATATTTAACTCGATGTTGCCGAATTAAGTTAAGTAGTGAACAAATAAAGTACCTACCTAGTGTAGCTTGATGGGAGTTGGGAGTCAGTCGTAATCTGAATCACGGTAATAATATCCTAGTCAAACAAGACTTTACAACACAATAAAAACATTCCTTATTTACCTACCTACCTACCGCATTACTTCCTAATTAAACAAAGCATCATAAAATACGTATAAAGCTACTTATTTAACAAGTAACTTTATAACCTCTTTATGATAAAATTAATTAACTTTGCCAAAAGTTAACTGCAGTGTGAGAACGCCAAAGTAATAAAGACGTAGTTTAGACAATAATACGTCATTAATCATGGTTTTTAATTGATGTTTATAAGTTATTAAACTTGAATAACTCACCAAAAATAGCTGTCACGGTCCTTATTGCGAACTTATAGAAATCTAATTTCAATGAAACCCCAATAAAAATCTACACTTCCGATTAATAATAGCACATTATTATAGCCATGTTAACATTAAATAGTCGTTATGAGCGATAATAGTTCTTATTTCGTTTTGAATACGGCTCAGAATCAGTTGTAATAAATGCGAATGTGAGCATTACAATAGTGACAATGGGTCGTAGACGCAGCAGCTGTCGTCGTAATGGCGGCAAAGTTACCTGCTGGTTTTGGCGCCATTTGTCAGGCAGCTCATTTTATTCTAACTATGCAGCTCAAATTAGACTTCATACTTTATAATAAAGTAAAAAGTAGAGTACCTATTTACAGCAATAAAAGTTATTTTTCACTTAATTTTTATTTCCCTACCTTTTTCCTAACTTTATTTTAATTTTCGTGTACATAAACCAACGGTAATTAATTTCATCTTGCGCGCTCATTTATTTTTACATGCATTTATAAAACTGACCACTACATAAAGTTAACCCTTCAGATACCGTCAATTAGAGACACAATAGTAAGACAATAGATGCGCGGCCACCGGTGGTCGCTTGGGGATTCATGAATTAATCCCGGTCTCGTTAATTTTGCATTTTATCGCCGTTTTAATTTGCTGATTAGATCATAGTTACGGTGTATGAATATGAATGTAACGCGAATAAAAAAAGGAAACCGTTACAAGAGAGAATATTTTACAATCTCTGGTTCAGTTTAGTGGTGGTTTAAGAGAATAATTTGCATTTATTTGATTGTGGAAGACCCCTTTCGAAGTTTGGTGCAGTCGAGCGATGAAAGAGTTCACCTTTCTCCGTTCGTGCATCGCGCGTGCTAGCCCGCGCTTAGCAGAACTTGCAGAAGCGCGCGTGCGTCGGACGCGGCAACAAGTACGTGTCACAGCTGTCTGTGCTTGCTTTGTGTGTACGAAAATACTGTGTGAACTTTGTCGTGTTTAGTTTGTGAACTTTTGTGGACAACGTGTTTTTAAAAAACGAATCGGTGAGTTTTGAAGTTTACATTGTCTCTGCTTTTATTTTATTCGCGTGAATAATATCTTAGCTGATTTATGGATACATTCAACTTTGTAAGAACACTCAGAAATAGTCGAAAATAATATTTGAAGAGTTCGGTATGTTAAGTGCTGAGTTAATATTTAATCAAGATATACCTGCCTCGCTATATTTATAAAACACTACTAAGTTTACGATTAAGTAATTGTGCGATAGCTATTGCTATTTTATTCCTAAACTTCTCAACTATTTCAGTTTTTACATACTGATTAACCATTTAAAAAACTAGCAACCAATAAATTGATATACTTATATAATATTTTCACGTTTATGAATATCGAAATAAATATGTATATTATGTTAAACACCAAACATTTCAAAATGTAAACAAAACACTACCAAATGCGACTAAAGCGGGTAGTTTAAACAAACTTATTTGGAGCGCTAGAAAAATTGCCAGCACAAATATGATTTATTTTTTGTTAGCCTATATACATATGTGCTATCCATAAATTTTCATTTCTATTATTTTCTACGTTTCCAGAGCAACTAAAGTTTACTACAAATTATTAACATAATGTGCAACAGTTAGATATCCTATTTAAATTGTATTCTGTTTTATTTATTCTCACGCGAGAAGAAATTAGAAATGCATCTATAATTAATCAAGAAAACTTAGAGAAAGTAGGTACCTACCTAATAATCATATTGATACTAGGTACATCTATGTTAAAACTTGGTGTAATGCCCTTTAATCTCTTAACCCTTCAGATACCGTCAATTAGAGACACAATAGTAAGACAATAGATGCGCGGCCACCGGTGGTCGCTTGGGGATTCATGAATTAATATCAAGTAGACCATAGTCTTAATTCGAGAGACTTGTGGAGCCCTTTAAAACGCATCATCGCCCAAAGAGACATAAGTACCACACACACAATCAACCGTGCAAGACCAAAAAAAAGTACAATTAAAAAATATATAAAATTGCCGCGAAAATATGGGAAGTCATTAACCAAATGACAAAATAATGGTTCAAATGGAAATCAATGGTTTTGATGACATATTTTGGGTAGGGCTACCACGCATTCCAATTTCTAACTATTTTCTTATTTGTTAAATTAATCATGCGTCGAACCACTTGAAGATTGTGAGTAATTCTCAAGTGGGTTGGGATTTTGATAAGACTCAAAAGCAACGCCTATTGGCTGGTAAGTTTAGCTTATTTGCCTGTTTAAAAGTAGCCAAACAATTTATCAACATGTTTAAATACAAGTCAATCAAATCTTGTACAGAAATAAGGCCATTATTCATAGAAAATTCAAAACACCTGTGTAATACGGGCGGAGCAAGCAAATTGCACGTAGTTTTTTTTTCTAATATTACAACCACAAGCCTACCGTGCTTGACCACTATGACACTTCTTGATCATCGACGAAAGAGTACTCTTGCCTAGGGGTAACCTATTCACTCTTTACTTAAAGGCCCCCCGGTGGTAGCATCAGGAAACGCTCTCTGACAAGGAACTTCCGGGTTCTTCGGGGAAAATGACCTATATACCCTGCCTAGAAGTAACCTATTCACTCTTTACTTAAATAACTCCTAGTCGGAGCTATCAGGAAACGCTCTCTGGTTAGAAATTTCCAGGAACTTCGGGGCAAACAATCTATATACCCTGCCTAGAAGTACTTAACCTAATAATTCTTGACTTAAAGACCCCCAAGTTGTAGCTATCAGGAAACGAACTCTGGCAAGGTATTTCCGGGATCTTCGGTGCAAATGACCTATTTACCCTGCCTAGAAGTAACCTATTAACTCTTGACTTAAAGATTTCCAAGTTGTAACTATCGGGAAACGCACTCTGGCAAGGAATTTCCGGGATCTTCGGGGCAGATGACGCTTATAAAGTAGATCCATGATTCGAATCAGATTTTTGAATAAACGGCTGTAAAAATCACCTTAAACCAGCCTAACCTAACATTACACACGCCTAACAGAAGGCACTCGGCTAAATAAACTATTTATTCTATTTCCAACTATGCGAGCACCACTAAGTCTCGATCATTTAAATTAATGTTTTATTTACATCTACATTTTTACGGTGTAAAACTAAAGTTATGGTGTTGTTTGAAGGTCATTACGAGTTCCTGGGACCATAATTATAGTGAAGTTCTGATGCGAAAAGTGGCGGAACTATAGGGTGGCAAAGCTGGCTCGGGTCCCCGGTCCGACGGTCAGAGAGGGCACGTGCTCTATTTTTTTATTATTATTATTGTTTATCGGTTCGCGCCTGACCGCTATCACACCTGATGGAAAGCGACGATTCTGGCGACAATGGAGCGCGTTTATCTAGAAGTAGCCTATTTATTCTTGACTTAAAGAGCCCCAGGTTGTAGGACATCAGAAAACACAAGCTTCAAAGAAGTAATAAAACTTATTTAACAAAGTGATGTTTTTTACGGGTCCCCATCCAATGATTATGAAGTTACGCCACTGGATGCTAAGCCATCATTGCCGCTACCGACGTAACTTGGAAAGATGGGTTTTACAGACCCGTCTCATAAAAAAATATGAGTGTGGTTCCCAAGTATAGAACACGACCGATAGTGTCCATACTCTGCAGGTTTAAAGGATGTATGAACGCCACTGATACCACAACGATAAAAGGTATTTATTTTGCAAAGAAGTTTTTAAAAACACTTTTACTAAAATTTTTCGTTAAATTAAACTAGATAAGGCATTTCTTTCGGCGTTTCTTAGCCGACTACCCTGAGAAGAAGCACCAAAACAAACTCAGGCCATAAACATGGCCACTTACTGAAGTCAAATTATAGACAAGCTGTCCATGCAAGAGATGGTTGCATGATTAAAGAGTTACCGTGGCCCCAGAGCGCAAACGACAACTGAAGGAACGCTGGTGGGTCTCAGTCAGTACAATTCACTCCCTCTCGCTCTACGGAGAAGTCATATGATGAGTTCATAAAAAAAAACGAACAGCGAGTTATGGGTAGCTTTCCGTCCGCCCGTCCGTATAACCGTAGCGTCCATATAGCGTGTAGTGTTCCGCGCACGCCTCAAGAAGCCAGAAAAACAAAGAAGGAAGATAGGAGTGGGTTTATGTCATTAAAAGTCTGACACGCGCTCTGCCCTAAAGGGAAAGAAAATATTCCAATCTAAAAAAAAAAACGAACAAAAGACACTGTCATGATTACGAAAAACTGATAGTGTTATCCGTACTGTGCAACTCTATCTCTAATTCACCCAAACAATCAAGTTTCCAAAATGTCATGGACTCATGGCCCATGGTTCATTATAGGATGCGCGTCCGACCCCACGCTACGGGGCGATGGTTTCGGACGCGCAGCGCGAGGCTTGCACGTGCCGCGTCCACCTGTCGTTCGATGTGGGCACAGTTCTACGGTTGTGGCATAAAAAAAGGTTTTAGTAGCATTTAAAACAACAAAAAATACTTCTCATTAATAAATGTAATCTTTTTGGCTGGGATGCTAAGCCATAGACTAAAGAACATCTTCGTAAGAACAATTAATTGATTTACCATTCATCAAGTCAACCTTCTCGGCAAACTTCGATGAGATACTCGTAGTCTTCAATAAAATTCTCAGCTTCATTTTATTGAGACCACACCTGTTTCAATGATTACACATATGTATTGTCCAGTTGCGCAGATACTTGAGATCAAAAGTACACGAATTATACATCACAATATCCACTAGAAACCAATTTGCGAATAATTAAAACACCCACCGAACGTCACTCGATAAAATCCCGCCAAAAACCTTCAACCTTTTTTAATAACCAGTCGACGGATTCGTAGATTTAGTTTATTTACTTCGTATTACGCGGTTGTCTAAAGCACCAGCCACACAGAACAGACACAAGGCACGGACCTGTCGCGAACAATACAGAAAAGACGGCGTCCCGTCTTTTCTGTATGTTTTACGTCGCGACGGCTGTATACATTTTATATGCAAGTAGATTAAACGGGCGCCGCGACTGCGACGAGTCCGTGCCTTGCGTCTTTTCTGTGTGGCCGGCCCCTAAGAAAACGGTCGCTAAATTTTCTTGTTTATGAAAATATTTAAACTTCACATATAACTGCTTTCGTGATGAGGCCGAATAGTCGGTTTTCCCGAATACTCGGACCATCTCTAATGTATTTGTAAACTAACGTGTATATATTTACACATGATAATGATGTATATTTCGTTTTTTTATGACATGCAAACGAATTTCGATCTTAGACTGGTAGACAGTAGCGTAACTATAGAGTGGCAGGGCTGGCAAAATGCCACGGGCCCCTGGCCCGGTGGGGCCCCGCCTCAGAAAAAGTAAATCATGAAGGTTTAAAGGATCAATTTTCCATTGTATTTTGCCAGCTTTACCACCTTTTAGATACGTCACGTAAAAATCCACTCGTATTAAAAAGCTTGCTTATTTATTAATAATAAAGAATATTTTACGTCTGCACTACAGGGATTTATCCAAATTAACTACAAAGTTGTAAATTTTCCTGGGGCCCCATAAAAATATTTTGCTACGGGCCTCAGATGGTACAGTTACGACACTTCTGGTAGACCACTAGTTTGTAACCAGATAGCGTCAGAAGGCGGGTTATTTAGCTGATTATTATACATACAATGCTCCTCTAATCCTAATAGGCAGCAAATTGATGATCAGAAGTCAGAAATAAATGACGATCTTTTTCTAAATAAGTATAGTCATGATTTAATGAAGTTGTTTCACACGTGTGTTTTACCACGTCTCCTTATTTAGGCTTGATATTCCTCATCACCTACTACTTATTGAACAACAGGTAAATAGGTATCCAACCACATTGCTTAACAAATATTACCTTCGCAATAAACTAAATCTACCTATGCATAAACCGTAAACTTAGTAATTTCTAATGGGTCATCAAACTGTAGACGCTACATAATTACTAAAAAACCCAATGACAGCTGCCTATCCCAGGAATCGCACCCAAGACCCCACGCACAGCAGTCGCACTTACAACTGCTAGAACAACGTGACTTAACACAGATATTTTTGACATTTTTATCGTACAGGTAGTCAATAATGAAATCATATCTGTACCGGTATGATAACTAATCTCTGGTGTGGAAAGTGAATCAAAATGTGTTAATTATTTTTATATAAACTTTGCACATTATTAATCTGCAGTTTACAATAAGCTTCTGCGTCACAGATAATCATAAAACTCAATGGCAATATTCTAGAAATTCGTTCAATTTCATGTAAATTAAGTCATCGATCGCAACTACCAAGTTACTCATTTTGTGTGTGCAAAAAAAGTAATGTGTAAATAAAAAAAAGTGTAGATGCTACTAACAGGCAAAGACAAGCATTGAGTATTCCTGTGTTGTGTGTATTTTTATTATTTGTGTATTTTTTATACTAAACAACAATTAATAGGTAACGCTAAAAATAAACCTATCTCTGAAAACAGTACTATAATTTGGTTATTATAAAACAACAATTACTATTAATTCAAATATTTGTAAGAGGAATAGTGGGGGCATGGTGGGAACATCATGCTGTCTCTTTTGTACGCATGTATCTTAATGGCGATGACGTCACATTTCAGCATGTGCATCTTTATTCTATCATTTAGCAGTTTTCCCTTCCAATAGATTTGAAAAAATCTAATTTTAAATTTACTTACCATTGAACAGATTTGAATAATCCTTTCTATTTTAGATTTTGGATATAGTTTAAAAAAAATTGCCAACAGTGATTGTAATGTTGCAAGAGCGTACACCCATAATCTTCTGTATCGACTCAATGGGGGTATCGGGGTCGATACCATCAACAAGAGACCTGTGTGAGGGAAAAAAGAATTAGGTGTCTGTGGTAAATAAATAGTATGTAAGTAATCTGTTCACGGTTACTGGCCTAAAATTGGAGTAGTGGAACTTGACAGTAGTGACGTCATCCGTGACATAGAGAATGGACTGAGCAAAACCCTTAGAAAATTGTCTATTTTGTAAATAGCCACAAATTGACTGTGTAATAATTTTTCCTCTTTTTCCGTACTTTCTCAGCAGTACAGATGTGCTGCTGGGGAGTTTGTTGCTCTACTTGTTCTTCCAAGCTTAAATAAATACAAGACAGTACTTAAATAAAATAACTGACCGCACTATCTACTTATCTCCTTCACACTTTTTGATCTTCTAAAAGTTTCGTCGATTTCTCTAGGATCTCACCCTGATCTTATGATCATGGGAGCACTTGGGAAATGTAACCCTTTCAAACAAAAAAAGATTTTTCCTAATTGGTCGAAGCGTCTTTAAGTATTCGAAGAAAATTCAGAAAAAAAAAAGATTCCGACGATTATAACCTTATATTTTCAAGTCTGTAAACACTCCGTCTATTCTCTAAGTCATCGAGACTGTGGACAAGTTTTATCGGCAGATTTATGTGCATAATTGAATGTTATCAACTTATCAATGTTATTATTGCGCTTGCACAGGCCTCAAGACGTAAACGGGTCGCTACATACAACACTACTCGATCTAGGAACTGTAATATGTAAGATAGATATAGAGATAGACTGTAAGTGTCAATCAAAAGGCAGAATACCGCAAAACTAACGCTCTGCAAAATATATTTGCACAGGAGGGGCTCAGTTGGGTCAAAGCCTACTGGGGCCAGGGTTATCTGAAAGGAAACTCGAGCCCCATGAAGGCTAGAAGGAACGGGGTGGGTTTTTAGTCAGTAAAAGTCTGAGACTATCTCCCGCTCCAACCAAGGGCGGGTTTTGTCATTGGGTGATTTTTCCCACCGAAAAAAAAAAATTATATATTTGCACTAGACAGATAATCGAGTATTATCTTGTGTCTATTTTGTACAATAGGTACCTACTTTATACTAAAACTAAAACGCTATCAAAAATGGTTAAAAATTAGCATTTCAAATATTGGTATGAGGAAGAGTGGGTGACAAACTCGCTGTCTCTTTACGTGACGTCACATTACAGTTTGTGCATCCTTGTTGTTACTCAACCCCTTACCACCACCGATTTTCCCCTCCACCAAAGAAAGGTTTCTAGTTTATTTCATTTGGAGTGGATTTTTTGTATTTGTGATTTGATATCTACCAATTATACTTATTAAGAAAATGAGTCAACTTCTAAATTGTCTCATGGTAAACATTACACGACACTTGGGGGGGCCTATGTCCAACAGTGGACTTATATCGGCTGAAATGATGATGATTATGAAACATTACACAGTGTTCAGGTCCCAGTTTCGGTGGGGTCTCAAGCACCACTTTATATCAATAAAATAAAATGTAGCAAACAAAACGGAACACCTAAGTCGCCGTCTAAATAAATGCTGATCGGATATCCGAAGTCCTAACTTAGTAAACAGTACGGCCGTCGACTCAACACTCATTTCAATATCCCAGATACTCGAAACATTACCGACATTACCATACAAAGCCTACAGATTACAATCGCTAACAGCATGTTATGAAATTTTATTATTTGTCTGCCCACTACAGGACTGACTTCCGTGTATTGATCAAAATTTATTCAAACATTTCGAAATTATATTCAGACATGCTATGAATGATGCATTCAGGATTAGTGGTACGGTATTGCATTTCTTTATCAGAACTGTCGATTTGAAATGTAAAGTGTGATTGAAAGTGGTTAGAAGAAATGTAACAAACAAAAAATACTTAGAATGCACGGATTATGTGGAAAACGATATGACGAGGTAGGAAGTCAACACTTGATGAATGAAGGCTGATAGGAATGTCGTGAAATGTGAAGAATATGACACATCGCATCCGCACCGACCCCAAATAAATTGTATTGGCAAATCGTTCTTTAACAGTGTCCATTCAAAAACACATTCAATAGAAATGATTTTTTCAACACACTCAAAACTTGCCCCTATCCATGCCTATTTTAGGTTAATAATGTAGTGTAGGTATTCCGCACTAGTGCGAATGCGGAAAAGTGCGTCGAAAAAGCCAAAATTAAAAAAAAAAACATTCGAAATAGAAAATGAATCCATAAGCATGCAGAACCTACGTAAGTACAGTGTGTACATCTTACTATGCCTAACCATATGTATAAAAAGCTCCTTAAAAATGAAAAATTTATGAACTCCTCATTGAATACACATCACCTGTAAACCTTAATACCTCCTGGTTCATAGAAAACCGTACGTTATTGCAATATTCCACAGGATCAGATGAACTGCAAGTCTCAATGAAAAGCCTCGGCCTATAAGACCGAGGAGAGCAAGTTATTTTGCATGTACGTGATAAATTAGCATGGGGTTATTCATTAGATTACGTGTGGTCCTGCTAACAATGGTCCCCATTAAGTCCTCGAGGTGGTACGGAGCCTTTCTCAATAGAATGCGATGCCTGCATTCTGCCTGTACCTCAAAAATGGATACCTAAATTAATAGTTATGTTAATCTGTCCAAAATAATCCCATTTTTTATCGAGATACTGATGATTAAGACACAAATAGACAGTGTCCGAATCGACACATTTTATTTTCAATAGGTATTTTTTGCTGGTTTTGTATCTAGTCAGATAAAAAGTCTTAATAGTAGATTATGTGATTAGGGGATAAACTTAAAGACACTTTTAAGTCGCGGGCGGCAGAGTTGAATTCCGAACGAAACGATGGTTGCTAATTTCAATCCCGAACGACAGCGAGGGATTTATACAATTAACTCCCGAGCAGCGCGAGGGAGTTAATAAGTAACCTAAGTGAAGTGAGGAATACATGCCGCTTAAGACAAAGACAGCTTTATCCCCGTGTTGGATACTCTACTTTTTACAGCATTTGTGAGATAATTAAAAGACAATTTAAAGACAGATATGATTTGATTTGGGCAGTCTTAGTAAAAATCTTAATCCCACTCCTAAATTATCATTTGACTACATTATCAAACCTTGAGTAAATATATAGGTAGGTATCCTTATAGATACACAAATGCCTTTGCCAAACATATTATTTCATCGGGTGATTCACGACCCACAGGTTGCAAGAAACTTGTTATGTAGGTAGAAGGTTAATAGATCAATTATTTTCTTGATTAATCGGCCTTACTTAAATGGTATCATTTGACCGCCAGAGACCAAAACTAGTGCGAAGTAACACACACCATAGACTGGTGTTACCGACACCTACAGCGTTATTTGGGCTAGTAAATTAGAAGGCACGCGACCGCTTCCGTGTGGGCGAATGTTGTCTGTGATCAAAAATAAAAATAGGATTGACCTTTTTGCAAATTGTGTCGTTTTTGCTGTTATAGTGTCTTCAACTCAGTTGCTAAACACATCGATGGGAATGTTTGCTTATTTTTATCATCATCATTATCATTTCAGCCGAAAGACGTCCACTGTTGGACATATGCCTACCTCAAGGTTATTCTTATGTCTACCTACTATACTTAAGTCTTAAAACTCAAAATGGCCAAGGAAAACATCGTAAGGAAACCGGCATGTTCTAGAATAAAAAATTCGAAGACATGTGACATTCACCAACCCGCACTGGGCCCGAGTGGTGGGTTACGGGCTACGGCCCGTTCCCTCTTCAGAGAGGTGGCCTGAGTCCCAGCAGTGAGATCATTATGGGCAACATTATAAAAAAAGGGCTGATGATGATGATACCTACTCAAGTCTAGTCCATTATCATAAGTCCACCTACCAACGTCTCGTTTCTTTTCTCGGTTCTACGCATCACCCGTTCCGGGTCTTTCTGCAATTTTGACGATGTCATAAATCCAGTGTAATCGGTTCTAGATTGCCCTTCATTCAGGCGGACTTAATCAACTTTGAATCCACTCTAAGGTCTAGTATTGGAAACGGCACGTAATGTTTCACATGTGCTTCAAAAAGATGCCGCTAGGTCCACGGCAATTTCTATAAAATATACCGTAGTCTTGGAACCCAAAGGGCAAATAAAGGACACAGGTGTGTTTAGTCAGTAAAAGTCTGCCATTCCCTCTGGCTCTACATTAAAGCAGGAGAAGCCATTGAGTGATATATCACCTCCAAAAAAAAATGTCTAGAAGTGGAAACATTTAATATTATCAGTCCACTCTGCAGTACTTTAGAGGGTGCTATTTATTTTCAAACGCGGTTCTTAGAGGCAGGTCACCAGACTTGACCGCTCGATATGTTATTATTGATATAAATTAAACGATGCACCTAATAATGATAATATTGTACCATATATCTTTAATTAAAATACTATGTGCTTGAGTCAGAAGTGTAGATCAAACTCTAGGACTTATCATTTAATTGAATATTTAAGAGGAACTGTATGGATCAAAACTGACGGACAGTGTTTCCTAAGAAGGCAGGTGACAATCATCATCATCATTTCAGCTGATAGACCGTCCACTATTGGACATAGGCCTGCCTTAAGTGTCGCCACAATGAACGATCTTGTGCGTCCCGCATCGGATTCCCGCAACCTTCACCAGGTCATCGGTCAACCTTGCAGGAGGCTTTCCAACGCTACGTCTTCCGGTAGATCGTCGCCACTCCAGTACCTTTCGGCCCCAACGGCCGTCTGACAGGTGACAATGGAAAATCATATTTTCTTATTGTTGATTGGCTCGCGCTTGACCACATTTCACCTGATGATGTGGTTGACGATGAAACACGGTTGCCGAGAAGTTACTTACTCATATTTGACTTAAAGATCCCCAGGTTATAGTTATCAGGAAACACAGACTGTAACAAACTGAGTAGGTAATATGAGACAAAAGTGAGAAGATCTGTCAATAAGATGACAATATTTGAAAAGGATCACCCATAAGCATAATCAGCCTTATAGTGTGCCCACTGCTGTGACTCAGATTTCCTCTCTAGGAGAAGGAATGTACCGTAGTGAACTACGTGTACACGGTGAAAGTTGATGTCTTTAAATTTTTGATTCAAGGACATACCTTAAGGATTGACCAGAAGTGGTTAAAGACAGAAAAGAATCGAATAGCGGAAGGGAGGCCTTTGCTCTGCAGGGACACAACAGGCCCATAATCATAAGGACATGCCGTGAGGAAACCACGCCGTATTCCTTCACTGTTTTGAAAACGGAGAGAAGATTCATCCAATCCTAACAATTTTAGACTTCTTCAATACCAATAACTATTTAAATGATTAAGCAATTTATATGACTCACTACCCAAACACTGACACAAGCAGCTTATCTCTAACCCAAAAACAAATTCTATAAGTCAATACAGCAAAATGGGTTACTATTATAGTCACAGAACAAACACCCCTATCTACTTAGGTCCATGATGGATGATGCGTCGCGTTTCGCGTGAACCTAGACTTCTGTGTCACACGTCGAGTATAGAGTCCATTGTGTGCTGTGTGCTAGATCTAGGCCACTTATCCGAATGTTATAATTAGTGTGGCCGACTGCAGCTCGCGGCGTCTTCCTAACTGCCAGTTATGTACAGTGAGCAAAACAGTTAGGTAACTAGGTTAAGTAGTCGTCTTCCCTATCTTTTTTTATTATTGATAGGCTCGTACCACTATCTCTACGTCTCCATTTCTCTCGATGATGACAGAGCATGCGTGCTTAGAAGCAGGGATGTAACGGAGGTAGTTTTATCGGAACCGAAGTCGGAGTCGGAGTTTTTAAATTTGATTTATCGGAATCGGAATCGGAGTCGGATGCAGGGTCAGAAGTGGTGGCATGAGAAAGAATTTTTCAATTGAATCAATTTTTTTTTAATTCATGAATCCCCAAGCGACACCCGGTGGCCGCGCATCTATTGTCTTACTATTGTGTCTCTAATTGACGGTATCTGAAGGGTTAAATTATAAAATAAAACAAAAACAATGAAAAAAAATTAGCATATTATTTCCAAATAAACAAGAACACACATTATATTAAATCTATGAACCTGTTCATAACAGTCGACAGAGGCCGCCGTCGCCGCTGTGTTATGCTTCGACCTCCGATTAAAATCTCCGATTTAAAAGTGTCGGAGCCGAAGTCGGAACCGAAGGTGTAGTAATAATCGGAACTTCCGACTTAACGGAAACGGAGTCGAAGCTCCGTAACATCCCTGCTTAGAAGTAACATATTCAACGGTTACAATCTAACCTTCTATTATTGTAAAGTTACTTAAATTATATTCGTTTGAAACCACTGATCCGATTACATTTGCTAAATGTTAAGGTTGCTGAGTGCCTGACTAAGCTATCTTATCCCAGAAAGAAAACCGTTCTTAAAGGACACTATCACTCATCACAAACACAACGTTGTCATTAGCTTAGAGCAATTGGCATTGTTCTAACATTTATTTACGCAGGAGACCTCTTGCGGAGAGGACTCCCGCGTTACTTCTTGTTTGTTGTGTACTTCTTAGTATATAATAATAATAATAATAATCCTGTATTTTCAGGCAACTAAAGCCACAAATACACAAATAATCTTACAAAATAATAAACTAATACAAATAAAAGATCCTGTAACTAATTTTATTAGGCTACTAACGAAGAAGTGGTGACGCGTGACGCCTTGATCGGCTGTGGACGTCTTTCAGAGGAAAAACCGATGCATAAACATATATCTGATGGTTTGACTGTACCTGCAAGTATATATTATTAGCTGTTTTGTGCGGTGTGTACGGCTATGTGACGTGATAATTATGACGTCGACGACCGGCGGATGTGTGACTGCTCATGATTAGGGAGCCTCGTGCTAATGGAAGAAATACACCAGGTTTTGGACGTGTTTGACTTCGATGTTAGAGGAATTATCAGTTTCAATTTTGTAAGAGGTTCCTGGAATCGTTTAACTATAAGGCATTTCGGAAAATACAGTCGAGTATTGAAATATTCAATCTTTATTACTGCTCTAGTTGATACAAGTAGGTACTATCTCCGCTACTTTGATGTTTTGAAGTTAACAGTCTTCCGAAAACAAATTGGGTACCTATTTGACTATTTTTTTTAACAACTTATCATTTGTTTAAAAAAATTGGTGTTTCAAAAATTACTTCATATTAAAACGCAATTAGAAAGATTTTTTCAAATTGCTTTAAAATAGTCGTTTGTCTAAAAAGTCAAACGACTTGGGAATTTTGTATAAAATTTAATCATTTAAAAAATATTTATGTTTATTCGATCTTTTTTTTATAAGGTTCTTCTATTAGTAAACAATGATAAAGATCTCTAATTATTCAACCAGTGCAGTGTTGACTACATCATATTAGTTACCCAAGTTGTTTGACTTTTTAGACAGACTATTTGGAATCTGGTGGAAGGGGAAACTGTCAAACAGACAAAGAACGCTCAAACTGAAATCTGACGTCACTAACATTACTTGCGTACAAGACAACAAAAGATATAATTCTCACCCCCACTCTTCCTCATTCCAATATTTAAAATGCATATTGCTAGAATTGATGCCGGTTTCATAAGTGTTATTTTTTGTTTAGAATAAAATATTGTGTCTGCAAGAATCCCTATCTCAAAAACAAAAACCAGTTTAATAATAGGGCTACCGGCTTTGTACACCTACAAGCATAGTCATTACACCGGCAATTATTATCCTCTAGATTAACTTTCTCTCGTTATTGGCGATGATATAGGCACTATTGTATATAAGTTGTCGTTAGCTGATCTATACTTAGAAGACAGACATGCAAAGTCAGGTGGATTAGACAGGTTCTTGAAAAGTACCAAAAGTCTATTCAGTTTCATTTTCAAGTACCTTTATAAAAATGTACTTACACTAGATACATTAACAAATAGAACTAAACTCACTTTATTAGGCTTAGTGATATCCCTTTGGGGGTGTCTATAAATTACGTGAGGTGTTTTTTTTTAATTTTCTGCCCCTCCCTCCCCCCCTGTTGAGATGTCGTGAGATTTTATTCAACCCCCTCCCCCATCCCCGAATCTCACGTGAGATTTATCAAAATGTGAGTTTCTTATAAACTAATAAACAAAGCAGGTTGGAACCTGTCCGTGTGTCGCTGCCACTCAGCTCGTACGCTCTCGTTCATCGAGTCGCGCGTTCGGCTGACAGTGGCGCGAAAACAAAAGACGGGCTACACTGTACCGTAAATTCAGATTAAATTGAGCTATTTGGTATAAAACAAATATGGTGGTTTAACAGTCAGTAAATGTATAACGTCGAAGTATGAATAAAATTATTTTCTTTCGAACGAATTAGTAAATGATCTTAATCGTACTACGATTACGCTTAAGATTAAATCTTAAGCATGTACAATCTGGATTAAATAGACCAAAATAGTATAATTTGTTTTTGTTTCAATTAGAAAAAAAATTGCGTGATATTTGCCGAGACCCCCCCTCTCTCCAACGTAAGATTAGATGAGATTTGACTCGACCCCCTCCCCCCCTTAAACACCTCTCGTAATTTATGGACGCCCCCTTTCAATGCTTTTAAAGGTTCCATTTTTGCTGATTGTTTGAGTCAAAAATCTATTGTCATCCAGGTTTGGGTATAATTTCGTTGGTTGTAAACTGGCTTCATTTCTACCTCATTGACTCTAGTATTTTGTTCTTCTCATTTTCCTTTACTTCTAGGTACTCATCTAACTCCTTTCATGCTCCTTTCTGTCTTCTCTTTTACCATTCTGTAGATCCTTTACCATTTTTTAATCACTGAGTAAGTCCAACAACGGTCCTACGATGAATTGGATTTAAAAAAAATGATTTCTAAGTGATTTAGAATCACTGAGAGAGCATTCTTTTTTAGCTTAACTTTTTTATTATTAATTAAACTAACATTTTCCTCACTGTGATTCTTATTTAAATATTATAAATAGAGGAAGATGTATTCAGATAGCTTTGCAATTTTATTAATCGGTTTCTCGGCCATATGATTTCCTACGGAGCTGTCAGCTTGAGATTCATTGTTCATCGGTCCAGCGCGCTTCAGACGCTACTTTTATAACTAGGAACATTATTCTACGTCAGTTCTAAATGTAGTTTATTTACTTTCCAATATTTCTTACGTCTTCGCTACAACTATCCATACTACCGCTATACTGTTCCACAAAAAATTCTCCACTCGTTTGTTAAAATTTCAATTGTTCAAATTTATCGTTACTTTATATTAGTTTTTCTTGGGATTGATACAAACAGTACATTTTCCTGTTGATTTACGACTGTATCTACATTATATCAAATGTTCATAAGCATTGTATATAAACTATATTTTCTAAATGTTTCAAGCAATCCATTTCGACTTCTTCCTCGTGGTCCATTCATCACGGCTATAAGATTGAAAACAAACAAGTTTGCTTTGAGCTGAGACGCGTCCATCATTTTGGATTGCTTGCTTTTGTTATCCATGAAAATTGATGAATTTCTGTAATTCAAATTCAGTGCGTCACAGACATCTTACTCAGAAGTGCTTGTGAGTGATATATAGACCCATTTCGTTTTTTTCATGAAACTACTTACAGGTTACTTTAGAATCGTCGAGGAGTTGGTCAGAATGATGAAGCTATATTTGCACGCTCCATAGCGTAGACTTCACCCTTTTACCTGGTGACTCTTCAAAAGGTAAAGTTTGGGTACGGAACTCCTTAGAAAAAACCACATTTGGACTTTCCTATTCACTCAATTCTTGGTAACAAGCAAAATAATGATGTAGGTATAAGTGACGCTTGGCGGCAAACAGATATTAGATGTAGACCTAACACAATTGACATAGGTCTATGTTAGGTAAGTAACATCTGCCGATCGATATATCGTTTTTGCGAAAACGTAAACAAGGAAAAGCTTTTTTGATAACGTAGATAAAATAAAATGCATTCAAAATGTAGTTAATCCTACCAATGTTTTTGATTTTGTTAATCGAAAGTTTAGGTTAGTTAGATTAGTAATAAACTTTAATGAAATACGGTAGATGATTCAGACTAGGACAACAGCTTAGAAGATCTAGACATGTCATCAAGAATAACTCTTTCAAGATTTTTTGCATCTTTATGTTATCAAAGCAAACTGAATTCGGTCACTTCACCAAAGAGTTCTATGATGAAGGTCCACCGAGAGGCTGGCAAACATTTCTTCATACTGATCTAATTCCGTCTTAAAGTAACTGTACGTGCACGTACCACGTATCGGAACCAATCGGTGTTTGAAGCTCGAAATACTTCCACTTGTTCAGAGAACCACGAGCGTCCAGCTGTCTACTTCTCTACGTCATCAGTTTCACAATCAAGCTTTAAATAATATTCATGGAACCCAAATGTGTATTGTTACTATTAATATTCAATGTTTGCCACTCTTGTCTTGTCCGAATCTACATCGGAATGTTGATTCTTAAGAATTTTTACAGTTTTCCTCCTTCCGTAAGAGATTTACCAGAAATATTACACGAACCTTCGACCTAAACAAATTTATAACTGAAAAGCTCTAGTCTGTGTTTCTGTAGATATTCGTATAGAATTTGTAGGTGCTAATGATAAGTGCAGCTCGGCAGTAGGTAATTGTGTTGGCTGCGATAACGCTAAAGCTCTGTGTCAATAACATTGATGCTATCTTGATTCGATAACAGGAGTTGTGTCCTATCATTGCAGCGTTCAGGCTGTTCATAGTTGCATCGCGTGATCCTGAACGGGGAAAAATCGCCAAAACAAGCAAGGAAACAGATATCGCAAAAGGAATTAATGTTACTAAAACCCAAGCTAATTTATCTCCATTAAGTGTGCGACAAGAATATATTACCCAAACCCAATATCCAAAATGTCTAGACTACATTGACTCACGCAGTCGATTTCTGCTTTTTTTTCAAAATCCACTGTTAGCCGAGCCTACCGGGATGAGTCAAATTGCCTAAGAGATGTTCAGAAATGATTCAGTCAGGAAATGACTCAGTTTATTATGTTCCGTCGTGAAAGCCTAGGGTTTTTGTATGCAAAAGTTGAATTCGATGATCATCAGACAATATAATATATATCGTCCTGCCAAATATGCGGAATATAAATTAAGTTTCATCGTCTGAGTCTATTTACATTTTTGATTCAATTGTGTGTGAGTTTTCATCGTCAACTGTTGTCTAGCACAGTACCAGCCTCTTTGTGTCTCATGCATACTATTCATTCATTCCCCTTTTTGGCAATAGCCATGCCATTATAGTTTTTATTTGAATACCCTTTTATAGCTTTAATAGCTCTTATATTATACCTAGTAATTTCTGCCAGCGTCTTTACCCGAGTGCCAAATAGATAGTTATCCCAAAAGAATATACTTCCAAAATAAAGTCGCCTAGATCGTATTCTAGAGCACGGTCTACCGGTGTGTACTCGTATGTTTGTGGATTGGTGGATCTTAACGTAACGGAATTCCTCCGTACCTTGGAAATCTGGAATTAACGTTAAGCTATTGATCTGGGTCTGTCATTTGTAGATCTTTGACGTTACGGATAGTCATAAATGGGGAAATCTGACATCAGTCTTACCAATTACTAGAAGAGATCTGATAGGCAGCAGCTCCATGTAAAATACTGATCCACAGCTGTATCCGGTTATACTCGAAGCCGACCCCAATACATTTGGGCAAAGGCTAAACAGATAGATTGATTGATGTCTTCATAAGTTCTGACGTGATGATCTCTTCAAAGCTAAAGTCCTAATCTAGATCGACATCAATTGCGCCTACTCAAACACCCACTGTAGCCACAACGTCCGGGAAAACCTCAAACAATGAATGAAAATATAACCGTCACTTAGTTTTATCGATGAATAATGGCAAAGTATCGAGAACATGTTATTTATAACAGCTTTGTAAGTTGGATCACGTCAGATAAGATTAGCGGGACTGACTAGCTTTCGAAATATTGCTCTATCAGCTGTTTCTTTGAAGTCTGTGTTACTTGTTTAAATACAGTCATCATTATCATCCGGCCTTGGTCCTATCAGCGCAACATATTTATTTCTTCCACTCTGTCTGTCAACCGTTACGCTATCATTGTCTCCTATTTCTTTCATATCGCTCACAACCCATCCATCCTTTCCTTGATCTCCCTCTCCACCCAGTGACTCTTAGTCGTTTGATATGTCCTCTTCACAAAACCGTAACAAGACCAAAGATTCCCTTCAATTGGCCCCGGCTATAATATTGTTGATCGAAGTCCCCGGCTGGGCTGCCATTAAGTAGGTACTCTGTATTGTGAACCTCGTAGTCAAAAATTCAGAGGAACCAGCCGTGTCCGTGATCTCCTCAGAGATCAGATAAAGCTAAATGATATTTATTTTGCAAATAGGTTTTAAAAACTAGATGAGCCCGGTACTTGTCAGCTGACTACCCTGAAAAGAAACAACGAAGGCAACTCAGACGTCCTAGTTTCTTTTAGAGTCCAAACCACAAACAAGTAATGGACAATGGACAAATCTTAAGAACCATGCAGTTGAGATGATCTTTTAAGCTGTCCTTGCTTCTGAAATATTGATATTCGCCTACAATCATTTAGGCTGGAATTTGACTGCAAACTATTTAGAAAATTGCACGATTTTCACTGCAGAGGATATTATTATTGATCTGTTGCGCATACTTTTATTCACATTTAGGTTGTCAATTAAATTCTTTAGTCATAATTTCACATTAACTATTGTAATTTAAGGAAAACTAGGTGGTAAATAAAGCCTAAGGCGGTTATCACACTGCCACATATCACGCTGCATGTTGCGTGTCAACGCACCTACGCGCGAACTTGCGCGAGTGCAGGATATGCATCATCTTGCGAGTTTTTTACGCACTCACGCGCGTAGGTGCGTTTTGTAAATTGACGCAGGCACGTACTGATTTCATACAAAATATGTTTTGTGTACAAACGGAGATATTTACAAGCAACTAAGACACGCGTTCACGCGCTACGCTGCGGGGTGCATGGCGTGATTGTTTTCCTCTTCATGACCAAAACATAGGTAACAAATTAACACATTTAGTAACAACATTAATAGTAATAACATGTAATGGATATTATTAGTAACAATATTAATAAATACTTGTTTATTGGGCATGTTTGTTTGTTTTTATTTGAACAAGGAAAGTGCGTGCTATGTAAATAATTGTAAGTAGGTAAGTAAGAGTGTGTGTGTTTTCGGTATATATGCAGTTGAATCAGTAGGTACCGAGTATACTTATTGGGAAAACAACTCGCTACTATTTAAATTTGTTAATTACCATGGTTACTGCAATTAATTTGGACGAAATCCCCTGCCGGAGTCGTGAATCCTGATATCTACAAGAGGGACTTTAAGTTAAGTTACTTCTAGGCAAGCGTGCTCCATCATCAACCACATCATCGCTTACCATCAGGTGAGATAGTGGCCAAGTGCGAACCTATCAAAAATAATATTAAGTAGAATATTCGCTGGTGAAACATTTTCATAATTTTCCTTGTTTCATTCAACAAGATGACTAGGTACTACTACATACACACCTATTAGGTAGATTACTTCTATAGTCCATGGCCATATGAAAACCTGTCATGTTATTCACACTATCCTCCCTTTTTGAGGTCCGTGTGCGGGGACACTTTAGCTATCCGACACGTTTACACATCACTCTGGTCAAAAACGATGTGGTGTAAAGTAAAAGTCAAAGACTGTTTTTTGCAACAAATGTGATAAAAAGATCTATAGAAGACCTATTTTTTATTACCGACTTCCCAAAAAGGAGGAGGTACTACGTTCGGCTGTTTGTATGTTTTTTTTTTTTTTGTATGTTTGTTCGTCGAATACTCCCCCAAATGTGGACGGATTTTCAAAATTCTTTTTTTGTTTGAAAGTAGATAGTTCTGAGGTGGTCCCATTATCACCAAATTAGGATCTGATGATGGGATCTTGGAGAAATCGAGGGCAACCTTCAAATTTTATAGGCTCACTTATTGATTTTCGCATATTTTATGAAGTATCTTGTGTATTTGCGTATGGTCGTCACCATCTCAGGTAGCTGGGCTGATGATGGAAGGTACAACTCCTTAACAGTAAGAAGTTACTCGAACAGGCAAGGACTGTTTTAGTGAATTGTTTTGATGTTTGATAGGGCATTTGCCACATTTGGTTTCATGATCATCAAGTCATGACCTGATGCTGGGGAGAGGATATATCGAACTGATCTGATGATGAAGCCGAAAGGTAAATTAATGTAATCTAACCGTGTTTGGGATTATTAGAACCGTTATGAGATGCGCTCTGACTATAAGGTATTTAAGTTTGACTGAGGGGTACTTTTTAGTGGTGGTACCATAACTAAAAAGTGTAAAATAAAAAAAACTTTTTACAAAAAAAATATAACCGACTTCAATGATAAAAAACACTGAAAAGTATCAAATAACTTTAATTTTGGAAGTCGGTGTTAAATAACGAAGAGACTAAACTATTATAGAAACACCGACTTCCAAAATTAAAGTTATTTGATACTTTTCAGTGTTTTTTATCATTGAAGTCGGTTATATTTTTTTTGTAAAAAGTTTTTTTGCAGACACATTTCGTCATGAACTTCCAAGCAAATGTTGAAATAATAAAGTACTAAGGATAAGTAAGTATATAGAATTAAAAAAAATGTTATATTTTTTTGTCTTCTTTTGTGTTTTTTTTTAACTCGATACAAAAATAAAAATAAAAACTGGCTAAGTGCGAGTTGGACTAGCGCACGAAGGGCAACCCGTACCGTCCGCGTCCTTAGGAAAATTCGGGAAAAAACATCGCCTTTGTTGTATGGGAGCCTCCCGTAAATATTTATTTTATTTTTAGTATTTGTTGTTGTTATAGCGGCAACAGAAATACATAATTTGTGAAAATTTAAACTGTCTAGCTATCGCGGTTCTTGAGATACAGCCTGATGACAGACAGACAGCGAATTCTTAGTAATAAGGCCCCGTTTTTGCCCTTTGGGTACGGCACCCTAAAAATCAGACTAAAACTATTATTACTAAGATAAAAATACACAAATTATGCAACTACCACATTAAAACTAAAAGTAAATTTTTATAAACTCACCACATACCTGATTCCGTAGGCATATTTAATACGGTTTCTTCAACCCAAAAACCCAAGGTCTACTGCCCCATATCTCCGTCACAGCTGACGTTGGCGCTATCGAACTACCCACAGCCGAACAAATAGTCCTGAAGGACGGCCGTTTGCTCAGGGCTGTAATTTATACTCTATCCACAGCATGGACAGCCAAACTTGCGCATACATTTGGAATAATTACTGGACTTTCCTCGGACATAATTTGCAGTAAGTAGGTATATGTAGAAACTTGGAATGATGGAACTTCGTAATCTATTTTGATGTTTTCCAATACCTGTAGATAATTTGTAAAACATTATAATAACACTTGACATGTAAAAAAAACTCGTCATGTTCCAGTCGGACTTGCGCACCGAAGGTTCCGTACAAACTTAGCTATGTACATTTTTGAGAATCGATTTTCAAAGATTTTTCCGAATCGAAAAAAAAAATGAAATGTAAAAGAAATAAATTTCAGCTTCATACCTTCCCCCGTTATTGCGAAAAAGGGCCATGACATGCAGACGGACAACAAAGCGATTCAATAAGGGTTCCGTTTTGGCCAACTTAGTTACGGAACTTTAAAAACAGATGTTTTACCCATAGTAGCAATATTTACCTGAAGAAAATGTAAGATATACCTAACAACTTAGTCTTGAACGCTTGACAACTTGGAAGGAGCTTGGAAGCTACGTCATCTCCATTAGTCGGTAAAGACACGGACGCAATTACGCAGGCGAACGCATTTGCGATAGCTTAGTGGATCAACCACACTCGTGAGGTCGTGACTCGAAGCGTCACTGTGTCACTGCTATGACGAGAGGTTTTATGTTTTCAAAGTCAAAGTCAAAGTCAAAGTCAAAATATTTTATTTCACATAGGCCTACATGGGCACTTATAAAACGTCAGAAGCTAGTGCACGGTTCCAAATTGGTCGTTTCCTATGGAGAAGAACCGGCAAGAAACTCCATGGTTACTCTTTTTAAAAAAAATTTGTCTGTCAGCGAACGGGTTTCCCCCAAAGGCTCAGTAGGTAAATTAAATAGTTAGAGGACGTCATGTCTATTCAATTCAATTCTTTATTGCTAGTTAAACAAGTGCACATGGACCCTGTTGGGCACAACGATTTCATAAAGATGAGTAGGTAGAATTACAAAAAATAAAATGAACCGAATATGCAAAGCAAATTAAATAAAAATGTCAATAAAATAGTAGACAAAAATAGTAAATGTCGAAATAAATTAATTGAATATCAAAATACATTCTTTAAATGTCGAAAATAAATTAATTACAAATGTCAAAAAAAATCATTATAAATGTCAAAAAATCATTTTAAATGACAAAAAAAATTGTTAGAAATGTCAAAAATCTAAATAGCGAATTTAAACAGTGCCAGTGTGGAGCTGCTTCATTGAACATGCGTCACCTGTTTTGCTGACCATCTCGCACCACCACCTGCACTTTTCAGGATTTATATGAGGCGAATTACAGAGTTGTACAAGTTGACAAATACTGATCAGAGAAAACGAAACGAAGAGGTCTAGTTCGTATTTTAAACTTCGAAAAATTGCTAAACTTAGTGGCAGTGGGAAGGGTACATTATTTACTGAAAATTAGTCGATGGGGCCGCAAGAGTCTGGGTTGGTGTGTACAATACCTAAAGACGGATGCAGCGTTGGAAAGCTAGCCTTGATGAAGGCCACTGTAATCCGATGGATACGAGACCTCCCTACAGGAAGGCGACCGTTATAAATGACGTTGACGACATTTTACTGTCAAAATTAGTGATGTAACAGCCTGAGGAGGTTAGTGAAAAGTCAAGACCATATTCGGGAGACCATTGGTGTCCCGATTAAGGGATAATACACCCTCGTACTCGGCAATATAGTTACGACACAGTCTTAAAAGTGAGAAAAAAATTAGCTGATCATGCTCTAATATTAAGCATTAGCTGGTTGGTTCGTTTGAAAGTTCTGTCTACCTACTCCCCAACAGTAGCACTAGTAAACAAACTGATTGGTTTCAGATAGATATAGGCTATCTATAGGAGTGGAGCATTAGTCGGTGGCCGCGAGGTCGTTGGCATATTTTTGCGGCATTCGTAGTTTTCCATACATCACGAATCAAGCCGGTAAAGCCCTGGTTCTGCTTACTCATTAGTTGAAAAGGACCGAGTAGTACCTACGACATTGACACACGTCAGCTTCGATATCAGGGACAGGGAGACTTTTGTAATGTGTACTAGTTTAGTTATTCGAAAAGTTGAAGTCAGGTTAAAGTGACGTTGCCTTTTTTGCATACTTTATTTTACTTTTGTAAAGCTTGCGTTTGACCACTATCTTGCCTGATGGAAAGCGACGATGTAGTCGTCGATGGAGCACGCTTGCCTAGAAGTAACCTATTGACTTAAGACTTAAACATCTCCAGGTTCATCAATTTAAAGTGTCGCACTTCTTTGAACCTAAATTCAATATTATATTCATTTTTTTGTTAATTACCTCATTTACTGAGCTTTAGCCATTGAGCTAAAAATACCCACGCACAAAATGTATAGGTACTGAAGTCAATCTACATACAAAGCGCACTCGAGCAACGCGCACAGAGACACCGCTCACGGACACGATATTTCGGAGCGCCTCGGCCCGTTCGTCGAACAGTTCCGACTCAAACGTTCATTAGTTTGCGTCCTACGTTCGTTGGTATAAAAAGTGAAGTACATACATTAGATTGTCTTCTGTACCTATCTATTTTGTGACCCAAGTGTGGCGGTAAACGTAAAATAAAACAACAAAATCTATTTCTCTGCCATTGAGATTTATTATTCTCAGTAATAGAGGTAAAGTATTCCAATGCAAAAAGTAACGGGAAATCATTGTAATTTTATCAGTAGAGGTTTCTTATTATATCCAGGGTACAACATATACTAAACCAGGTTACACTGTAGGTCTTGTGGGTAGAAGGTGCTCAAGAACGTCATGTATCATGTACTCTATTGGGTTAGCTAGAGTGATACAGCAAAAAGTTTTATTGGATTCATAAGTAGCAAGATTATTTACATACATTTCTATCTGAATTCAGATTACTGCTCTTACTCACATTTCAATATCTACAATTCAACAAAAAAAGACTTTCCTAGTATCCGGTTTCCACAAAAACTTATCTGCGAATGTACGTTTCGTAGCCGTGGCCTGTTACGTTATCAGCGTAAGCCGAGAAGCGCCACTGTCAGGAAGATTAACTAATTAACTCGTCAAACAATCGACATTTTATCAAATTGGTGACGTCATCGCCCGCCATTTTTGGCGCGCAGTTACCGCGGCCAGTGACGCCCCCGTATCGATTGAAGCTCTTAGTAAATTAGTGATGTGTGCAAACATCGAGCACTTGATGAAATTGGATTGACATCTGTCATTAACCGTGTTATTTTCAGTATTTGTTAGTATGATAGTGTGTTATCATTTTATAAATTAACTACCTTTAGTGACATTTATTTCTTAATCATAAATATGCTAGGCGTTTTATTTATTTTTTTATTTCAAAAGCAATGCAATCAATTTTATTATTTTCTCTAAATGCTCCTACTAACGGTTATGGTCAGCTTAGAAATTCAATTGATTAATGATGCATTAAAGGCCTCTTGAATTCTCATTAAATCTGATCATTAAATTATATGAATTCAGCTTTAGCGAGAACAATCGGCACAATATATTGACGATAATGATGTGCGAAACTGCGAATGTAATCGCATATCGACGCCGTATATGTGCAACAAACCCATAAAGCGGCTTCACGAGACGCACCAACAACAATAAATAATTATCTAGTATTTAATAATAGCAACAAATGATACGGCAAATCGATTTAATTAATGCATCGTTAAAATCTCAAGATGGCGTCATAAGACGGTTTGATTTACGCGGTATTGTACAGATCATACGCGTGTTGTACGTCAATAAACAATTCCCAGTAAAACGAAAAATTGAAAAATAAAAAGCTTTATTTGCGTTGATTAGACATGAGTTTCCGTTTTTAAAATTAGGTTTTTCTCTCTTCGTTACTAAAATATGCCATTGATCTTCCTCTGAGATATATGAATGTGTAGGCAGGTAGGTATTAATCGAAACTGTTGAGCCATTAAATGTCTAAAATGTAGAGAGTAAGAATCATCAGGGAATTGCTATATAGCCAACACTCAATAAATCTTACGCCATTACGCTTCACTTCAACGAGACAGAAATATAGCCGCAGAACTTTAATACGACATTTACGAACCACGGAAGACAATAACTATTTGAAGACCTATAAAACTTTCAAACGGCACCCGCACAATGTGAGACACTTCGAATTAACCAAGATATAGTCAGCTCATCTCGGGATTTTATGGTGGCGCCACTTGCAACGCAAAATCTGTCAGATCTATTGCATTTAATGATAGTTCCTTATTTTGTCGGCATTAAAATTATCCTGGGTGTTCTGTACAACTTAGTCTTGTTATGAAATCGAAATAGTTTCCCGCCCGAGTGGTTAGACGGCGCCAGCTTCGCACGTAAATGGTTGCAAACGATATTATGTCTGTACTGTAAAGTGTAGACTAAAATAAGAATGTGATCATTACCAGCCGGATCTGTTCTAGCGCCGCTTCAGTTGTCTCTAGCGATGGATACCGATGTTGTTTTAATAATTATGAATATTTCTCATTTTTCCACTGTTTCATGAAAGAACTGCCAAACAAAAGAATTTTACAGATCAAAATGTTTGCGCTTGCGCAGGTTTTATAGAAAAATATTTAGCCTGTCGAGTTGTTTATTCAAAACAGTATTTTTTTTTGCTTCCTAGTGTAGTTTCACAAAGATATTGTTTCTGTTTACTTTTGTTTTATTTTTTGTTTCATTTCAGTGGTGTGATACTGGTGACTATCGCCAAATAAATATTTTTTTCTTTCTTTCTTTTAAGTCAAAGAAGCAGAAAGTAAGCTATCCTAACAGTAGATATCTAAATGGAGACAGTAGTTACAGATTTGACGCCTAGATTTTATTCTTGTGTTCACAATACCACTGAGAGCTAATTATAACAAAAAAGTGACTGTCTAACACTTTTCTGTATTTCATATAACATATTTAAGAGTCTTATCTCTTTCAACACGAAATATGAAACACGAATTTAATTTTAAATTTTCATTCTCAAAACACTTGAAACTTTCAACACCAACTTCTAAAGTTGACTGCACTCAACTAAGTATTTTAAATGCTATTACTCTTAATTTCAATACATCCACTAATGAGTTTAGATTAACTAAACCCCTATGATCGACTCTTTCTCAGAACATTTTCTTAATAAGGATGAGAAGTCATCAGCTAGCGACTGGCCACTTAACAGGGCAGCAGTCATTACCGGCCATATTAATAGCGGTTTGTATTCACAAGCCATAATGAGGGACGATGGGTGACCATTGCACCGTAAACAAAAGAGTCCTTGGCATTACTGATTGGTATTGCGAAATGTCATAGTGTATTTATCGCATTCAGAAAAAAAAAACAATCTGTCAAAGTCAAGGTTTTACCGCCAAGAGTGACAGCCATATTTGTTACTAGTTTCTGCCAGCGATTTTTCATGATAGACATTTATTCCAAGGAAACATATATCCGAGTTAAAAAAATCAAAGAATTATTATTTTCAGGACATGGTATTGGTTATTCATCCAATTACATTCGAATGCGTTCAGCCGTTTGAAAGTAAAGGAGTAACAAACATACTTACTTAAGATAAATTAAAAGTAATTTTTTTGACATAACAATTTTTTGGACATAATCATATTTTTTGTCATTTTAATTAATATTCTGACATTACAAATAAACTGTATTAAATTAAAAATATAAATTCATCGACTAAATTCACATATTAGTTCATTTATTATAATTATTGTTGTAATGTCTCTGATTCGCATGCAGTTAGCTTATTTAATATTTCCAAATCAGCAATGGTTGTACGTGAATCAATGTTTAATGTAAATTGTATACATGTGCCCTTTAATTATAATTATTATAATCAAAGTATGTACATTACTTAGAAATAAATATTTCTTTCTTTCTTTGTAAACTCTTTATAAAAGGAATTCTGGATTATCCTGGGAAATTAGATATACTATAACATCATACTTCTAAGGACAAAATTAGCCATACAATTCCCAAAATAGAGTAATTTCAGATTTAGCATTAAAAGGTCTCGACCTCGATCGCCTCTTGAAAGGTATCTAAGTTTATTCTGCACTAGGTTACTAGGTACCATCGCGGTAATTTCTGCCTGATCACTAAAAACCTAAATTCGTTTAAATTCTGTGGCGCGGTCCCAAACCAAACCCTTTGAAGTTTTCGTTTCGAGTGCAAGTAAAAATGAACTTAGCGGTGGTCAGGCGGAAGTGTCTTTGATTGTACTTGAAATAGATTTCTTGTTCTTTCTTGAAAAATATATGCCAGTCTAACGGAACTGCAGTCAAGTGATAATAATTATATTAATTCATGAATCCCCAAGCGACACCCGGTTGCCGCGCATCTATTGTCTTACTATTGTGTCTCTAATTGACGGTATCTGAAGGGTTAATGGTGTCGGTGGGTAGGTGTGCGTTTGTGAGGCGAGTTATGAGAATTTATGCTTTCCATAGACTACGCGATTCATATCGTCATGTAAATCCATGCTAATGTCTCCACCCAGCGCCGCGTGACTCGCTTCGCCTAGTTTTTATTGTTGGGAAAGAAAACATACGTGGAAATGCCGTGATTGTTGCGTACGCGACTCTGTTAGTCTGATATTTCAATTTAAAACGGAAGTACTTATTACAATCGCAACTCAACAATTACTAGTGCGGGGAATGAGATATCGATACTTTCTTTTCTAAGGTCTATTTCCGATTTATAATTGTGTTCTTTGATATAAAAAGTAACGAGCATACGCATAGAAGACATAATGTTGCTGATATAAAATTAAAATCACTTTGCATCAATGTTTATTTTCATTTAGAAGGTTTATAGTACGTGGACCACAGCTTGGGAATTTCTGCGAAAAATAAGTGTTAGAGCGTTTTTCAGTTCCAAACATTTATTTTCAGGCGTAATACGTCTAAGACGCGAACTAAATATAATTTTACATTTTGCCTACCATCAGATGGGATCATAGTCAAACACTGGTTTAAATAATAATAAAAAAATGAGTTTCTAGATTAAGAAGCATAGCACAAAGCATAATCAGTCTTTTAGTGTTCGCACTGCTGGGACTCAGACCTCCTCTCTAGGAGAGGGATTCCTGCATCCTTATAATTATTCTTTTATTAGTATTCACATGTGATTTACAATAGCCTAATTAAATCTAACAGAAGGCCTGCTACTAAAATAAACAGGACAAGTGCGAGTCGGAATCGCACGCGAAGGGTTCCTTAACACAAAAAAAAAACAACACGTTTCTTAAACTATGTTTGGCTACCTTAATTTATGTTTATTATTTATAGTTATAGTAGCAATAGATACACAGACTCGGTAAAAAATAAATACTAAACAATAATAAATATCGTACCGTACGTAATGGATAGACACCTATTGCGGTTAATGAGATACAGCCCGCTGACAGACAGAAGGACCAATTGACGGTCAGCAGGGGCTTAGTAACATTGGTTTCCATTGGTTACTCTTCGGTTACGGAACTCTAATAATATATTTGTTTATACAGTGTTCTGTCAGAAAGAATTTGCGGATGATTCAATCACTCAATGTGGTAGCCTAAATATGGACCTCCCACAGCGTATGATTGGCATAACAATCATTTATTATATTTACGATCACGTAATGAGGGTGAATAAAATCTGGGAGGGCATAGCAATGAAATGAGATCAACTTGTTTGGCTGAAAATACATCTACTTACGACGCGCCAGTCTTCCGTTATATCACGTGTATTAACTAGAACTACTCTATTTATATTTATACAAAATATATACGTCATATTCCGTTAGTGTAACATTTTCTCCGGTTTTCAGAACTCTGCTCTTAATTTGAATAGACTAGTTTTAGCGTTCACTTTTTTTCAGTAGACGCTCATTTGTCAACATCTATGTATAGTAAAATGTAGATTTGTAGAATATGTCAAATACATCATTCGGTATGACTACTTAGCGAGTTGCTTTTCTTGCGAAATTACCTGGTTTATAAAGCCAAGTATGACGGCAAAAAGTAGGCACTTAAACAATTTACGTTGCCTAAATGACACTGATCTCCTTGACATTTCCTTTAAAAGCTCTAAGTAGGTGTCCATAATGATCGTATAAACATTGTATTAGTAATATGACTAACAGCACGTGCTCAACTCATAAAATCTGTGTAACACAATACCTATCTTTTGTTACAGAGTGTATGGTGGTGTCTATTAAACTACATCATGGCTGCAAGGAACTTCTGACAACGCTATGTCAAAATTAAAAACTATAAAATGTCAAAAAAGAATTCTAAATTAAAGTTTTGAATTTTGTGAAGTGAACCAGTGATAGTGAAGTGCTTAACTATGGCTGATATCGATATGTCGTTTGAAATGTACGAGAACATTACAAGTATGGAACAGAACATTACGCATTATCCGGCTGAGGCCACGATACTGGCTGCAGCGTGCGCTTGCATCTTCAGTGTCGTCGGAGTCGTCGGTGAGTTACCTTCCAGTGTTCTTTGTTTATTCGTTGATAGTGTGTTTATAGGATCGACTTTATAGGCCGTTCTGCTAACTGCATGCCCGATGCAACTATTCGAGGAAAGCGTTGAAACACTGTTTGTTTACAGCGACGTTGCACTGTACAAACAATGTGTCATAGCTTAATAAACTACATTTCAAAGTTCTGTATCACTGATATTTCATCAACTTGTTTTGAAAACACTCGCTGTGGTGTTAGTGTAAAATGGATTTCCAGATATACTTAAAGAATTATAATGCATATTCTGAAGACTTGCCTGAAACAAATTTGAAATAAAACATAGCTCTTTGTAAACGTTTTTTTACGGCTCGCCCTGTAATATCTCAAAAGAAAAGCTCTTATAAGCAATACATAAAAAGAAAGGTAAACAGTTTCCGTATTAGAAATTGAACCCTTTTAAGTTCGAACCGTAAATTGGATCGTCAGAGCACGCAGAGCTTTTCCATATCAGAATTTAAACTTTACCAACAAAAGGTAAAGTTTAAATTCGGGTGTGGATTTTTAAGTATGCATTTGTTTGGTGCTCGATGTACTTGCTATCACTAGAAAGCGTTCAATAATCGGTCACTTAACACGAACGCAACATAAAACGCTAAGTGCCGGTCGTAATCGGACATCAAACGGTTTGTTACACGACTCGATACCGACCCGGGTACGACGCCCGAACGAACGCCCAGCTGCGTAAACAAACATACGTTGCACATCACTAAACAGTTGCGATGCGTTCGATGTATGAATTATTATTTTTTATAAATATAGACAGGAATGTGTTTCTGTAATGTCAGAATCAAAATTTAATCTATTAATATTTTTTCATCTTTGTAAAACAGCCAGAGTTGCGTAATATTAGTAATTTCGCAACAAGGAACTTTCACAGTTCTCGCTGGAACTGGAAGGCGCGCAGCCAATGATATAGCGTGTATTTAAATTTTATTACAGTGTTATGCCTACTTTAAAGAAGTAGCATTTACATTTTATATTGCGGCTAAACACACAGCTGGCTTACGTTTCAGCTATCTGCCAGTTTTTACTGCGTTGTTTCATTTAAATTATTTTGAACGTGGACCAATCTTTGAGACGTATCTGAATGAAGTTTCCCGTTTAATTTTTCATGTCATGACATAAAATGGTAATAAAACCTGGGGCGAGGGCTGTTGCCCTTCGAGAGTGAACGACAGGACGATTGAGTGAATGAATGGGTCCATTGACGGGACGTGACTAAGCCCGGAGACGCACCACTGAATGTTTAGCAGGAATTAATTAATTTAATACGTCTTATTATAAGTCTCTGTGTGAATGTATCGTTTGTCAAATTAGTCGGATGTATCGGACCGAGGATGACAAGTTTGGATGCATTCATTAAAAATGATTTTTTATTAGAGTTTTTAAAGAGCTTATTGAAAAAGGTTTTGGACGTAGGTAGGTTGATTACTTGTCAACAGCCTGCAATGATGCTACCACTGACAAGTAGGTAATTTAATAAATAATAATTATTCAATATATCCGATGGATGCAAGACGCACAGGACCGTTAATTGTTGCGGCACTTGGTGGAAGCCTATGTCCAACAGTGGACGTCTTTCGGCGGAAATGATGATGACGATGATGATTTAATCTACATACTTCCACAAAACAAAGTCGTGTTAGTTTCACCATATAAAAGTCTAGAACGGCTGGACCTATTTTAATGATCTTTATTAGATTCTTCTCTGGACTCCGCCCCACTCCACCCCGAATAGCAGAATAACTATTAGATAAAATATCGAAAAAAAAACGAGTAAAAAAAGGAAAAATATCTAAATAATTAATTAATTAATAAAATCGAAAAATTATAGCAAACTAGCTTTCCGCCCGCGGCTTCGCCCGCGTGGACTACAGTTTATATCGCACGGGCAGAATGCCGTGCTCAGCAATGGAATTATAGGTAGCCTATGTGTTATTCCAGTGTCTCTTCTACCTACCTACCAAATTTGATCTAAATCCGTTCAGTAGTTTTTGCGTGAAAGCGTAACAGACAGACAGAGTTACTTTCGCATTTATAATATTAGTAGGGATGATACGGTCAATAAGTTTAGCTAAAAGGTAATCAGTTAACCACTACATTCATTGACTTTTAGACAGTAAGAAGTTCGCCGGAACAACTAATAACGCATAAAAGAATATGAAAGTAAAATCTACCTTTAAAATTCCTTCCATAAACTAGAAACCAATCAATTAAGAATAAAAATACATCCCTTTCCACAAACAACGTATCAGCTAAGCAAACCTGTTGCAATTCCCTCGCTATTATATCAAAGCAAACACTGGCAGACCGACGGACGTGCGTCCACATAACGATCGCGATGGCGGCCATTTGTCACCGACTTTATTATCGAAACAATTAGCCTCGCCGATTGACGGTCAGCAATTGACGGTCAGCAGGGGCTTAGTAACATTGGTTTCCATTGGTTACTCTTCGGTTACGGAACTCTAATAATATATTTGTTTATACAGTGTTCTGTCAGAAAGAATTTGCGGATGATTCAATCACTCAATGTGGTAGCCTAAATATGGACCTCCCACAGCGTATGATTGGCATAACAATCATTTATTATATTTACGATCACGTAATGAGGGTGAATAAAATCTGGGAGGGCATAGCAATGAAATGAGATCAACTTGTTTGGCTGAAAATACATCTACTTACGACGCGCCAGTCTTCCGTTATATCACGTGTATTAACTAGAACTACTCTATTTATATTTATACAAAATATATACGTCATATTCCGTTAGTGTAACATTTTCTCCGGTTTTCAGAACTCTGCTCTTAATTTGAATAGACTAGTTTTAGCGTTCACTTTTTTTCAGTAGACGCTCATTTGTCAACATCTATGTATAGTAAAATGTAGATTTGTAGAATATGTCAAATACATCATTCGGTATGACTACTTAGCGAGTTGCTTTTCTTGCGAAATTACCTGGTTTATAAAGCCAAGTATGACGGCAAAAAGTAGGCACTTAAACAATTTACGTTGCCTAAATGACACTGATCTCCTTGACATTTCCTTTAAAAGCTCTAAGTAGGTGTCCATAATGATCGCCAGTTTTTACTGCGTTGTTTCATTTAAATTATTTTGAACGTGGACCAATCTTTGAGACGTATCTGAATGAAGTTTCCCGTTTAATTTTTCATGTCATGACATAAAATGGTAATAAAACCTGGGGCGAGGGCTGTTGCCCTTCGAGAGTGAACGACAGGACGATTGAGTGAATGAATGGGTCCATTGACGGGACGTGACTAAGCCCGGAGACGCACCACTGAATGTTTAGCAGGAATTAATTAATTTAATACGTCTTATTATAAGTCTCTGTGTGAATGTATCGTTTGTCAAATTAGTCGGATGTATCGGACCGAGGATGACAAGTTTGGATGCATTCATTAAAAATGATTTTTTATTAGAGTTTTTAAAGAGCTTATTGAAAAAGGTTTTGGACGTAGGTAGGTTGATTACTTGTCAACAGCCTGCAATGATGCTACCACTGACAAGTAGGTAATTTAATAAATAATAATTATTCAATATATCCGATGGATGCAAGACGCACAGGACCGTTAATTGTTGCGGCACTTGGTGGAAGCCTATGTCCAACAGTGGACGTCTTTCGGCGGAAATGATGATGACGATGATGATTTAATCTACATACTTCCACAAAACAAAGTCGTGTTAGTTTCACCATATAAAAGTCTAGAACGGCTGGACCTATTTTAATGATCTTTATTAGATTCTTCTCTGGACTCCGCCCCACTCCACCCCGAATAGCAGAATAACTATTAGATAAAATATCGAAAAAAAAACGAGTAAAAAAAGGAAAAATATCTAAATAATTAATTAATTAATAAAATCGAAAAATTATAGCAAACTAGCTTTCCGCCCGCGGCTTCGCCCGCGTGGACTACAGTTTATATCGCACGGGCAGAATGCCGTGCTCAGCAATGGAATTATAGGTAGCCTATGTGTTATTCCAGTGTCTCTTCTACCTACCTACCAAATTTGATCTAAATCCGTTCAGTAGTTTTTGCGTGAAAGCGTAACAGACAGACAGAGTTACTTTCGCATTTATAATATTAGTAGGGATGATACGGTCAATAAGTTTAGCTAAAAGGTAATCAGTTAACCACTACATTCATTGACTTTTAGACAGTAAGAAGTTCGCCGGAACAACTAATAACGCATAAAAGAATATGAAAGTAAAATCTACCTTTAAAATTCCTTCCATAAACTAGAAACCAATCAATTAAGAATAAAAATACATCCCTTTCCACAAACAACGTATCAGCTAAGCAAACCTGTTGCAATTCCCTCGCTATTATATCAAAGCAAACACTGGCAGACCGACGGACGTGCGTCCACATAACGATCGCGATGGCGGCCATTTGTCACCGACTTTATTATCGAAACAATTAGCCTCGCCGAGGGACATCCCTACACAATAACAACCCCTATGTATCAGACTATAAATAGAATGCAATAAATATCTAGCTTTGTTATTAGGAGGAGCGATTAATTTGGTATGTAGGTGAATAAGTCTCTCTCTCCAATTAATGAAAAAGTCCCTAACGAGACCTAAAAATCTGCACAGGTAGGCGCACAATTAGCTAATGTAAAGATTAACCTTTTTTTTTCTTATAATATATTAACCAGCGCTTGACTGCGATCCCATCTGATGGCAAGCAGTGATGCAATCGTTGATGGTAAGGCGCACTAGTTTATTCTGAGTCCATACACCTTGAAGACATCTAAATTATAATCGAATGGGAAGACCGCTGGTGGCAAATTGTTCAAGTCCTTCAATGTACACGGTATTAAGGACGAAGCGAAACACTTAGTCCAAACCATAAAGGTTTCAAGAACGTAAGGGTGGATACTCGCCGTACCTTAGGTTGTCAATTCCCGCACAGAATGCATAGCTGTGTAGGTAGTTAATAAAGTCTCTTCCAAATTTGGTTGCATTTTCATCCATCTGAATATCATCGTTTCGCCCACAAACCGCTTGTGGCTGCAACCATGAAGATCAATGCTACTAATGTTACTGGAGATGCGTTTTTCATAAAACATGACCGCAAGAAACGAGCCGTAAACCGCAGAAGGATGAGCATATTTACTGTGGAACTGAACTTATAGGTCACAGTAACATTGTGACGAACATCTTGATATGCAAGATGGAAAGAATAATAATAGAAAAGTATAATATAAATTAGGGGACCTGCATAACAAACGATATCCCAATAAACTTCCTTCTCTTTTTGCTCCAAAAACCTGCAACCTAAGTGACTATAGCGTAACCACCGGTGATACCGCGAAACTGCCAAAATATGGAGTTTTTTATTTATTTTTTTAGTTTTTTGCCGGTTCTTCTCCATAGAAAACGACCAATTGGAACCATGCATTAAACAAACACATATGAAATAAAATATTTTGAATTGAATTGGAACGATAAAGATTTAAATATACCACACAAAGAAGAGTCTTCTTCTTATTAGTATGTGAAGTGTATCGATAGCATTTTTTTGCCTTGTATTAGGGCACGGCAATGCCATCCATTGACGCTTCCCTATGTGAACAGGTCACGTGAACTTCTATCTGCAGGCCAATCGCCATCGTTTATTACTTATGTATCAATTCTGCTACAAACGAACAATCTCGATCTGAGAACTGACCTGCCAACTGCCAATCAGTAAACTTCCATTATCAATGTCGCCATTATTTTTTTTCTGCCACCACCCTTATCACCGACAGATACTGCAACATAAACGAACTGCCAACACTGCCACCCGTAAGCTGATTAATTATTGCGAAGATTTACGCCGACAGCGTCCAGAGGGTAGGCAAATCAATCATTTTGTCTATCTCTGGACAGTTGATCGACGACCTGGGGGAGGAGTGCAGGAAAATAAACATGTGTGGCTTGCCCTGCAGCCGGGTTTTGAGTCCAGTTGTGGTGGATATTGATTAAATGGAATTGTGCTTTCAATGAGATGGTATCGTTTTCATTTATTCTTAATTGTTTTCTAATACTAACCCATATGAAAGTCACCACTGCAATTAAAGTTTTTTTAATAAGGATGTCAGGCCTGGCACATGGGTTTGGAATGGAACATAACATAATAAAGCCACAATTAGACATGTCTGTCTAATTAGTGTTCATCTAGATTATTGGTGTTGTTTTATAATAATATAGCCTTTATTTCCTTAACCTTTATAACAATATTTTGTAAAAATAAATAAAACATAAACTAAATAGTAAAATAACAAAAAATAGTAAGTAGTAACAAAAAGTCAGTAATAATAAATATTATACTTATAACTATCTATAGTAAGTTGTTATGTAGATACCTAGTTATATTTAATTAATTGGTTAATTTTTTTTTACTAGCTTCTCCCAGCGGCTTCACATAATTATGTCACTCAGTGATAAAGTAGCATCCTATTGGTGAAATAATGTTTAAAATCGGTCCTTTAGTTTTTTAGTTTAGTCGTTACAAACGAAAATACAAACATACACACACACACACATCTTTCCTCTTTTATAATATTAGTATAGATGTATTAGTTACAGATAGAATTCATTCATACTGAATCTATAGACAGCACGCGATAACGCGACTCATTCGAGTGTTTAACAAACGCCAGAAATCTATCAACACACAACGAATTGGCATCAACTAGGCTGACCATTAACGCCTTGTACTGCAACGAACGGTAGCTTTGATGAGTGATCCTCTATGATCATGACCGTGTCTGTCCGTCTTAGGGTTACCATACTCAGGGTTTGTGGGGTGAGATTTCAGGGCTTTTGGACTCTTCTCAAGATTGCGACTGGATTTTGCAAATCTCAAGAAATCTAAGCATTTTTAGAATTTTCAATAAAATACAGCTTAGATACCTACACTTAAAAGTTAAGCAAGCTTAAAGAAATTAATAAAAAACTTAATTAATAGTTGATGTGGCTCAAAAGGCTGCCAAACTGAAATGGGACTGGGTAGGACACGTCTGCCGCATGCCCGACAAACTGTGGGCAAAAGTAACACAAAGTTGATGCCCTGAAACAGTACGTCGGAGTCGGGGTTGACCGCGAAGGAGATAGCGCGACGAACTAGACAGATTCCACCAGAACTGGCAAGAAGAAGCCTGGGCGCGCGAAAGATGGAAGGAGTGGAGCGAGGCTTTTGCCCAGGAGTGGGAAAGAACAGGCTAGCAAAAAAAAAATAAAAAACTAAATATTATCGTCCTTTGGCAAAAAAGGGGTTCCGCGCGGATGAATTAGATCCGCAGTGTGAAAAAAATCTCATACTGTGAAAAAGTCTCTGGATTTTTCAATGGAAATCGGACTTTATCTCCGAACTTTTGATTTTTTCACCTGGTTACCCTAGCTAGTCGGTCTGTCTGTTAAAGCACGCCATCTCTTCATCTTATTAGATAGCGTTAATCAGCTACGTTCGTTAACGGAGTCATATTGTGATGCACCAGTTCTCCCGTGATGGGTATGGCACAGATTTCATAGTAAGTGGATACGGATGATAGCGAATACGGGATTTCACATAGTGGAGAAAGAATGCAATTACAGAAAATATACAACTTTAAAATTGACCCATTAATGCCCTATCTAATTAAATTTACATGTAAGCTACTGTGTTTCTCTCCTTTTCTCTTTAAAAATAGTTTTCTTTATTCGCAAACCACAGATTTTTCATAGTTCCCTTAATTTTGGAATGGCCATTAGGACTCCATGAGGGGAAACACCAACTGACTTTCGATTCCGAATCACGAACATACTATAAGTACTTAAGCTTTTTTTTAAGTTGCAAAAACATCAATTGACTTCACACGCTCTTAGGTTGAGGTGCTGTCAGACTTTTATTGGCTAAAATCCAGCTATGTTTATTCATATTCTAGGAGAGGCATCATGCCTACTGGCCCATTTCAATTTTGCTGACATTTCTTTACATATAAGACGCGCCAGGAGCACTATGCACCCCGTCGCGAAAACAACCAACAAAAAGCAACCGTATGAAATGAATTTTTTCCACTTAGTGAGAAGCCTTGCCATGTTCCTGATGGGACCTATGGGATATTAACCAAGTTTCTGTGACATTGTTACCATTTTGGTGTACAATAAAGTTTATTCTATTTTCTATTGAATAAAAAAAACTTAGTACAAAGCGATGTATGAAATATGTTTGTATTTATGTATGTAGGTATATTTATTTATGTATTATTATTTTATTCACAATATTCGTAATTTTAAAATTGTACACTAGATCCTCTCCCCTCTATTGTCATCTCTCTCTATCGCTCAATGGTTTGCTGGAAGAAAACTCGACTTTGAGTTAAGCTCGCCTATATACAGGAACTTTGTTATCCACATATTTTATAAGTTGTTATAGTGGACAAAGGATGAATTAAAATTTAAAGGATGTGGACAAAATTATGGATTTATTTGTGAAAAAGACCAAATAGGAGTAGGAACCGTCGTGATTACTTACGTCTATAGAGATGATTTACGGAGGACGATAAAATGATGCGCGACCACCGACCCCTTATATCTTGAAATAAAAACAAAAGGCTGAACAAAAGCAAAACGCTGGATGCCATAAACATAAAAGAATGTGGAATTCACTAGAATCACTAGTTAGGGGTTTAGGTTTATTGTAAATGAAACAACCAAATTGTCAGTAAGCAGGCAAACTCAAGGAGAAACGCCTAGTCGATGCCCCGGAAGGATCACTACTGCCGTGACGTCAACTACTTGACTTGTCCTACATTTAACTATGTCCAACGGCTTAAATGATAACAGAGGACACAGGAAGGATATAAAAAAAATAACCATAGCTACAAACCGATCGTTTAAAATGTTTTGACGCAATATCAGCTGACCCTCTCTGCTGCCGAGTCGAGTGTCCAATAAGTGGCCCATTGACCGATTGGTCACATGCCTTTGATGGACACGTTTTATCAACACAAACACATTATACTACCACGTCATCGATAATCCTTTTATATCGAGGATTTATAATTAGCACTCTTTAAAACGTCATAACACGTTCACTGTTGGCTTATTTTTTTATCGATATCGATAGTTTGGATTCAAGTCATTTCGCATCCTTATTTGCTATTGTGAACAGTTAGCGATGTTTAAAAAGGAAAATCAGGTTGTTAATTAATCATTTGAGGATAAAAATGTGCTATTGATTTACTCATTTATTATTAGGCGACTGGTACCTAACTATTAGGTACGTAATAAAATATTGTGGTCACCTAACTTTTATGACGTTCGTCGTTATATTTATGTAACTATGTATACGATATGTTTTATAGATTTTATTTTTTTTATTCTAGGATTTATTTAGTATTTAATTTATGTATTGTGATACCACAATCTATGACTTCTATATTAATCTACACTAATATTATAAAGGTAAAGTTGTTATTTTTTTAGTTTTTAATGTTTTTTGTTGTTTGTAGGAGGTAATCTCTGAAAGTACTGGTCCTTTGATAAATGATTTTCACCGATAGAAAAAAAAAACTGCTTTATTCCTGAGTAGGTAGGTTATATTTTACGTACGCGGGTAAAGCCGTGAGCAAAAGCTAGTATTATATAAAAGACACTCAGTGGAATTACATATAATTTCACTCGGCCAAAACAGCCGGCAGAAGCTAGAAGAATTATATAATTACGAAACTTTAGTTTTAGTTCCGAAAATATGATGATGATGAGGTAATAAAATAATGTGATACTTAATATAATATAATGAGATGGTGGTCAAACGCGAACCTATCAATAATAATAATAATATTCCACGACTACCACACAACGCCGTCTAGCCCCAAGCTAAGCAGAGCTTGTGTTATGAGTACTAGACCACTGATAAACATACTTACATATTTTTAAATACATACATATTATAGATAAATTACACCCCGACATAGAACAAATGATCATGCTCATCACATAAACATTTGTCCTGGGTGGGAATCGAACCCACGACCTCCGGCATAGCAGTTAGGGCCACTAACCACTGGAACACAGGCCAGTCAAAAGTCAATAAAAGGTACCTTTTAAAAAAATAAAAAGAATTACACCAATTTCTTTTTATTCATAGACAACTGTATAAATATGGAAATAGCGCAACTTTCAAATTCAAGGGTAATATAACACCGCCCAGTTATTTAATGACCGAAGCACAATTATCAAACAAACACTTATGCCCTAAAAAACCTTAGAACCATTTAATTTTCGAAAGTAACAAATACCGTAACAATGTTACTAGGAAAGAGAAACTAAAAATTAACGACTTGTAAAAATTAACAACTTAAGAATTTGCATAAAAATAATAGTTCTGTCTTATTTCGTATGCACGTGTAGATTTTGTTAATTATCTTCTAGGATTACTTACGTAATACTTTTTAGGGTTCCTTACCTCAAAAAACTCTTTATAGGATCACTTTCTATAAGAACCGTTTCTTGCCGCTGAATTCGTGACCCTCCTGATAAGTGAGGACTCCGTGACGCCTCTCAAACCACACCTCAAAGTTAAGGGGGACTTACCGCGGCGATTAGGGACAGCGTACCTTACTTAAAATACTAATTATTAAAACAATCCTGTACCATAAACATATTTAATCTTTTTAATCTTGTCCATAGATAATTCGACCAATTTATGAATGTAGTCGGTAAACAATTTTTTATCACAAATTTTTAATTATTTATATTGATGTTTATTTAATTGGTGTTTTTTTTTTATCTTTATTAGAGTTTTTCGCAGTGCTAATATGTCACTCTGTTGGTAATATACAAATATAATACTTAGTTTAAAAAAAAATACAGTTAGGTTTTGGGTCGGTGTGGTCCAATTTACTTGACATAATTTTTCTATGTTTAACTTTATTCCGTTAATTTGTACTTACTTAGATTGTTTTTTTTTAATTGACCAGTAGCCAATAGGTAAGGTAAGTATACCTTTTATATGAGACTGCTGTTCCCGACGGGGTCTGTGTGCAATCCAAATTTCACGCAGGCGAAGTTGTTTTTTTTTTTATTTTGAAGATCTTGTAAAACACAATTTTTAATGATATTGCAATAAAGATTGAATGTAATATTTATTGCAATTTATTGCAATAAATTTATTGCAATAAAAATTGAATGTAACTAATATAGATTAGTTACTAGCTTCTACCAGTGACTTCGCCTGCGTGAAATTTGGTTTTTCCATACAAATTTTGGACCCCTTTAGAATTTTACGGATTTTATGAAACTCCACCCAGTTTCATAGAATCCGTTTTTAGCGGATATCTACATCCTATAAGAAACCTAACTGCCAATCTTTAAGTTTGTAGGTATTAAAATTTCTGACATTTCGTAATAAATCAGTGAGTGATATTTCGCTTTTCTATACCTTGTTTAAATGGTACACAATTATGTATTTAAAGAATATAGGTAGATTGAGCCCAGGGTATCGAACTTGCAATAAATCAGTCATTGCGATAAAAAAAATCCACTTGCGCGTTAATGAGTGGGCGATACACACCTATAATGTAGGAAAGTAATAATTTAGTGCATTTCAAAGTATGGCGATGTATGAATATGAAAGTTAGCTAATTAGTTTGTTCTTCGATCATCCATGAATGAAGCAATCGATCATAGGTTATTGATTGCAATCATTTACATAATTATTTCTAGATCTATGTGTAAAAGAGTTGTCTTATTTTTTATTTTGAAAAAGAAAGTAAGAAATAGGCGCTTTTTGTGGTATTTTTATTTTTCTATCATTATTTATTAAAGGACAGTGACCAAATATGGAATGGTGTCTCCAATATGATAAATATGTAACCAAGATTTATGTAATTCAAAATATGATTTAGAAGAGTGTCCATGGAGTTTCTTGCGCGCTTTTCTCCATAGAGATCTACGTTTTGGAACATGGAACTTAGCTTCACTTTTTTTTATTGACCGACATTTTGACAATTCAAAAATGCCTGTAATTGGTATATTTGAAAAAAACGTTTCTGATTTCTGATATTGTTCGTTCGAATATTACCGTAATTAGAGACACAATAGCTTAGTAATAAAATGAGAGAGCGAACGCCGGTGCTCGCTTGGGATAAGTGTGAATCATACAAATTGCCTGCGACATATGAATGCATGGTGATTGCGCTGATGCAGACTTCGTTACCTGAATTTGTGAATTTTGCAAGTAGATAAAGTATAGGTTATTTTTTAGTTTTTACCATTATTCTTAAAAATTACTATGTTAGTGTAACTTTTCTTAACCATTTCGAATGTGCCGCACTGACTGTACAAAACAGTTTCTTTTTTATCGGTGTCCGAATAGTTACCAAAAAAAAAAAATTAATTAAAAAGTGTCAATTGGGACACTGTGTCCGAATATGACGTGTCCCAAACGAAATAGGTTTAGGTTAGTCACATTTAAATATATGCTCATGTGTGATATTATAGATAGACATGATCTAGGAGTCTAGATAGTTTACGTAAAAAAATATTGTTTCATTTTTTTATGTGTGCAATCATCCAACGCCCTCAGGCGGGGCGGGAAGGCTTCATACACTTTTACTGACTACAAACCCACTCCTAGTTCCTTCGTTGTCTTTCATGGCCCCAGTGGGCTACAACCCTGCTGGACCCCTACAGTTTGCTGTCAACTCCTTGAGGATCGCGTGGAAATAAACGCGCCATCGACCACTTGGGCTCGGTCCGGACGGTTGGACGGCGAGCTACCCATTGCTCGCCTCCGCAAGCCCGCGCCGACGGTGGCCGGAAATCGGGATCGGAATCCCGGCGGCTGGGGCGTTGGGCGGCCGCCTACTTTGCTAGAATTACTGCTTTCACCTGCCACTCCTCCTCACTTTGGACCATGGCCTTACCAAGGCCCGGCGCGAGAGATCGTTGCAGCTGATCGCCCCCACGAGGCCACGGCGGTGCTCTGCCCAAGCGGGGCACACCTTTAACGTGTCCTCCGGGCAGCCCACACAGTGGTGACACCCGGGATGCCGTTTAACGTGGGCTGTGAGCTTTTATTTACAAGTTATAAAACCTAGTTGGTACCTAAGCTAGTTTCAGATAAAAATAATGTATGTTTTCGTCTGGTTTAAGGTAGTTGAGGTCATGGTTGATAAAATGGTGAGTACCTAATGGTTGTCCAATCATATTTATTTAGCTAATCAATAATATACCGACGTCATATCCGCAGAGTACCTACTTATTGCAATGATATCATAAGTTTATTTATAAACCGTAAACCAGTAGATATTATCCGTATCCCACGATTAGGTTTTCCCATGAAAGCTGAGATAAGTAGTAATGTATATAAATATAGCAATAAGCGGCAAGCATATTTAATTCATGAATCCCCAAGCGACCACCGGTGGCCGCGCATCTATTGTCTTACTATTGTGTCTCTAATTGACGGTATCTGAAGGGTTAAAATAATGTTACTCTCATTTCCATGTTATTTCAAAACTTAAAACTTGATCTAAAAATCATCTTATTTCAAATAGGCTTTTATGGGCACTAGGCACTTGTCAAAAGCTAGTGCACGGTTCTAATTGGTCGTTTCCTATAGGAAGATACGGTAAAAAACACCATAGTTACTCTTTTAAAAAAATATTGATTTTACAATATTTCCATAAATATTAACCACTGACCCTGTCCACGTCACTTTCTTTGCACTTACACCGGTCAAAAGTTTGATGTTTTCCTTCACCGTATAGAGAGCAGTTGGGTTGAACTAAATTACACAAAGTAATGCAAAAGCCTGTCTGGGTTTGAACCCGCGACCTACTCCTCGTAAGTCGGGGCCATTACCATTCGGCCACCATTGCTCTCATTAAAAACATCCAGGCACAGACTTAATTTCCACACACCTTATTCTTAAAAACAGATTGATCCAAATGCCGCGGCCTTCGAACGCAAAGGGCCTAAGAAAAACAGGTGGGTTGTGTCAGTAAAAGTCTGACATTCTCTCCTCTTCAACCAGAGCAAGAAGAGTTACTTGACGAATTCCCATTTAAAATAAAAAGCCAATCAAAAAGCCACTTCAAATAATTTCACAAAAATGTGGCAAAAACATCTGAGCCACCGTAAAAATATGTTTCATACCGTTGTAAATAGATCGGTATTTTATTTTAGTTCGCAAAGTAAATACGCAAGTGAGAATCACAAATAGTGCGGCGCTAAAAAGGGTTCCTGGTGTGGTTTGTCTCGTCCAACAGCTCGTTAAAGTGTAAACAGTCCCTCATAAACATCGAGTCTAACTCTAAAATAATTGTGAATCGATTTAATTTGTATAAGTGGTGCTGGGGCCACTCGATCGTATTTCGTTTAAGAGAAATGCCAATCAATCGAATCGATTTGTTTATATTTGAATCCGTGTACATCTCTAGATTATTTGCTGTACAATTTATTATTAGGAGTTAAAGATTATTGGGAAAGTTACTCACGGTGGCTTTGGTTTCCTGAGGAAATTTACTAGTAACCACAAGTTACCGTTTTCTTGGAGATATTTTTCATATTAAAAGAATTTTTGTACTGATGATGATTAGATCAATATGAAGAGACGATTTCCGCATTTTTTCGAACCACACTACTCAATTTTAATAAAAGCCATTTCACGATCAAGCCGCTTTGCTGTTAGTCTTTTTTTTTGTCGACGGGGAAAATCATCTTTGACGAAACCCGCTCTTGGGTGGAGCGGGAGACAGTGTCAGACTCTTACTGACTAAAAACCTCGCGCCGTTCCTTCTAGCCTTCATACCGGGGCACGAGCTCCCTTTCGGACAACCCTGTCCCCAGTAGGCTTCGACCCGGCTGGGCCCCTCCTGCTGCTGACAACTCCTTGAGGCGCGCGGGAACAGTGCGCGCCGTCGACGTCTTGGATTTGCTGTTAGTCTGAAATATAAAGCGGTAACAGTCACGGCAACACCGAGATTACATCAAAAATAATGCTTGAAAGGCGAAATCGCAGAAACAAATTGAAACATTATTTTAGAATTGGACCATTCCATTTATCTAGGAATTTTTTTATTGGTGGTAAATCACCCAATGACATCTCCGCGCCTTTGGGCGGAGCGAGAGATAGTGTCAGACTTTTACTGACTAAAAACAGGAGTGTTCCTTCGTTGCCTTTCGTATCGGGGCCGTATCTTCATTTCAGACGCAGACCCTTGGCCCCAGTACGCTTCGACTCTGCTGGGCCCTTACGGACTTATGGAGGATGGCTATAAACGTCATGCTACGACCCACGGGAGCGGGCCAGTAACCAAAGACGCGGGTGAAACCGCGGGCAACAGCTAGTTAAAACAATAAATCTTTCGTTCAGAATATATTAGTAGTTAGTAAAAAGATTGCTCAGTAATTTGCGTAAAATAAGCCTGCAATCAGTGTTTCGCATGACATTGATGTAGACATCTTCCTTTTTATATTTGTATCGGAAACTAATGAAATTCTGTGAAATACTTAGCTGAACTGAATTTGCAATAGTTTGTTAATTTAGTTTATAATCAGTTGCAATCTGATAATTCAGTTTTGTTGCCTACGTGACTGGGAGAGCCGCTCGCCGTGGTTCTCGCGGCTTAGGGTGCGTCTACTGAGGCGAAGCTGGGCAGATTGGAGCGGAGCGGACCGTGAATTTGCCAATCACAGTACTCGAAACTCGAAACCTCCACTCAGTACCGTAACCAGCCTTTTATGCGCCCGGTGCGAGCTCCTATAACTGCGCCCCTAGAACAAGTACAATACAAACAAAAAGGACTGGGTATATAACTTTTATGCCCCTTTGGGGTCTGCGCCCTGTGCCTCAGCACCGCTGGCATCGCCCTATTTACGGCACTGCCTCCACTCATCATTGGAAACAGCGTAAAGCTGTCTACACACCGAAGCACGAACCCGGCGGGCAAGGCCTGGTATTAACTGATTTTGCCGATCGTTAAAATTAGGCTTCGGTGTGTAGACAGCTTGAGGCGCGACCCACCAGACAGAACCACCACGGTGCGCATCTGGCACACTACCGGCGCGCATTGGATGCGCCCGTAGCACGCTCACGTCACGACGCGGACGGGACGGTGTATATCTGAAGCTCGGTCGGGACAAGAACCCCCGGTGTCAGGTGTGGGCGCCTGTGGCGTGCCGTCTCGATGAATTCTTTCATACAAAATGTAGGAAGGGACATGTTTCAAAACAGATGGAAGAGGTTCGCTGATGGTGCACCCGCGTCTGCGCCGGTTCTATCTGACTTGCATCTAAGTAAAGTGGAGTGGAGCTGAGCGGACTTTCAAATAAAACAAATTAACACACGGCCCCGAAACTGATAGCACGGAGTCGAGCGGAGAGCCTAAAGCGGAGGGTAGCTCCACTCCACTCCGCCCCGCATCAATGGAAACACCACTTTTTACTGCTCTTCGCCCAGCTCCGTTTCAATAGAAACACACCCTTAGAATCCCATACATTTCGTGTTTGTATTGAACATGCAAATACCGCATGTTTTATTGTACATTTTGTGTTCAATTGATGGGTATGGTGATGGATCCAACAATCAACAACAAAATGGAATCTGCGCTATCAATCGAATCCAGTTTTTCCACTCGAGTGCACGAAAAAGAATGCTGCTTGTAAACGTTTTCGCTAGATTTATTTTTATCTGGTGACACTTTGTATTTTATCTTATGACATGATAAATTTTGAAATGAAATGTTGCATATTTATAAAAGCAACATTTTATTTGTTGGCTCTAGATGTTTGCATTCAAGCATTTCATTATATTTACCTACAAAGATTTTCAAGATTTAAAGCAAAATTTCATTTCAAATAAATCATTTACAGCACTTTTGAAATGTCAAAAAGGCAGTCAATCAGAAAAATCTCTATAGAGAAAATGTGCAAGAAATTCCACGGACACCCTTTTCAATCACGTTATATATTACAATTATCTCGGTTAAATGTTTCTTTTCGATTCTATTTTGTGAGAACCATGTAATTTTTTAAATCGTTGTTGATCTGTCAGTCTGTGTGTCTGTTTGTTCTGGTTAATCTCTGTATTTTGACGGGACTTCCGCTGATAGATACTTTTACTTTAAAAAAGGAATTAGGATTCATCATCATATCAGCCGAAAGACGTCCACTGTTGGACATAGGCCTCCCCCAAGCGTCGGCACAACGACCGGTCCCGTGCATCACGCATCCATCGAATTCCTGCGACCCTGACCAGGTCATCGGTCCACCTTGTTGGAGGCCTTCCAACGCTACGTCTACCCGAATTAGGATTCCTCGCAAAAAAAATACTGCATTGGAGTCTGACGCGAACAAAGTCGTGGATAACAGCTAGTTTGTAACATAATTCACTCCTCTTCTCCGCATTCCAGGTAACCTAGTAACGACAGTGGCGCTGCTGATGCACCCGAAGCTGCGCGGCCACGTGACCACCATGTTCGTGCTCTCGCTGTGCGTGTCCGACCTGCTGTTCTGCTCCATCAACCTACCGCTCACCGCCAACCGCTACATCAAGCAGCACTGGAGCCTGGGCCCCAGCCTCTGCCAGATGTTCGCCTTCGTCTTCTACGGGAACGAAGCTGTATCACTACTCTCCATGGTCGCTATTACTATTAATAGGTAAGTTTTTCCGAACTTGTTTGTAAATTGAATTGTTTTTGTTTATGTATTCTATGAACTTTTCAAGGTATACGCTCAAGGAGTTTCCCCGCATTCAGTGTTTTTAACTTTGCACTTTTGTACTGTTGAGGTTATATCAGACGATGTTTTCGAACTAGCGTAAATAATGTTATGCCAAAACTGTTCTACCATTATTCTGAATGAATATAACCACCACAAAATGTTGACATTGACAATCATAAATACGAAAAATCGAAAAACATCCGCTTCTAGCATGTAAACAGGAACTAAAAGTTATGTTCCTCCTACGTGTATCATATAGGAAAACATACGCAAAGAAATTTATATTTATTTTTCTCTATAAATTGGGCTACCACATCCAACGAATCTTATAACGGAAGACCTCCAAGTCTGAGCTATAGAAGTTTTACTACGTGTGAGAAAATTAAAGAAATTGTCTAAACTTGAGTGGAAAATAACTAGCTACTAACTTTTTATTGTTTCTCTAGACTATGTACTTTAGTAGTCGCCACTGATATCTCCCGAATAAATTTTCTACGTGGGCATAGTAAAAAATACATTTAGTGGTGGCGTGAAACAGATTATAAATGTCGACGGGTTATTTATCTCGCCATCCACTCAGCCGAGCTGCGGCGTACAGTTTTAAAACAAACCTCTCTACTGACGCCAGCAAAAAATCCTCCTCATTCAAGACGCTATATATAGGAGCCGGCCAAATGATAGCTCGCTCGATATTGACCTACAGCAGATTTCACGTGAACCAATAAAATTGTGCTCAAATCCCACTTTTATTTATTGTTCCACTATCCTAGGAGATCTATCTACAACACGAAAGTGCTTTTGAGTATTTTTTTCTCACAATCCATCAATTTTATTTTATTATATCAGCCTTTGCCAATTTGCAAACTCTACTCGCGAATGTTTAGAGTAAATGGATGACGTGGGTGCTGCTGCGGACGAATAGAAACTAAACTGGGTACAAGCAATCTGCAGTGAACTCAAAACGTCACTTTCGTTTCGATAAAGTTGTTGTTTATGCAATTATTCCTCAAGAAATTGAAACAATAAGACAATTTTACACATTATGAGCACACAATATCCCATTGTAGTCATTTTGAAACCAATATATTCGGTTCGTCGACCTGCCCTCAGATTAAATTATTACCATAATACTGGAGCATTAATATTAATGCGTGGTAACCAATTTAAAGTGTCCCCGAGTGTACGTGCCCGACGCATGGGCCCCGCGTTCACCTTGGCTGCACCGAACATTATGCCTCTGCTTCGACAATGTGACAACTCCAATAATATACTTGTGGGACTTACCACGTTGTCGAACTAAACAGGCAATTACATTATTTTTATTAGTTTCTATTTTGTTGTGTAAGCTTGAGAACAAAAACGTGTTTTAAGTTAAAATTATGTTCCCTTAATTTTTTTTCAAGTCACGTTGTAATAGGGTTAGAGTGGAACTAACTTTCAGCTGTTACAATTCTGTTACAAAATACTTTTCTTCTAACGTGGCGTGAAATGTTAATATATTTTATTTGTGAAGCTAGAGATAATCTCATAGCACAGTACTTACTTTTCATATTCTATAATAATATTCCAATAATATTCCACATAATAATAATATTCCACAACTACCACACAACGGCGTCTAGTCCCAAGCTAAGCAGAGCTTGTGTTATGGGTACTAGACGACTGATAAACATACTTATATATTTCTAAATATATACATATTATAGATAAATTACACCCAGACACAGAACAAATGATTATGCTCATCACACAAACATTTGTCCTGGGTGGGAATCGAACCCACGACCTCCGGCATAGCAGTCAGGGTTACTAACCACTAGACAAACAGGCCAGTCATCTGAATGTATTTTGGTTTTGGGAACTAGGCGAAAAAGAAAAACATCAGTTTCTTTGAATTTGCTAACAACAGCTGCGCAAAACAGTGCAAATATCAAGTAGGTAGCTAGTGTTTAGTAGAGATTAAAAATGGCGTGTACAGTGCGTTTCACTTAAGAAGTTCCTTCAGCGTAATGTTGGCTCCCCTGTCTGTCTACACAAAAAAGAAGGGAAAAAAGGAAAGAGTTGCCTACTCTATCAAAATTGTTCCCCAAAATACGAAACGAAATCGATTTTAACGGTAGTTGCAACACTTTTTGGAAAATTATGAGGGAAATGGGATTTTATTTAAACAAAGCAGGTCTAAAAGGATGTTGTTAATAGAGAGGTACGATATTGTGGCGTCGCGTTCTCGGTATTTGAAAGAATTGCAGGCCAATCGGAATGGAGCCCAGCGTCCTATATTTTATTCGAAAATAGTTAAAAGTTGTGTTAAAAGTAACGAAGCATCAGTTAATCTCCCTAATATTAAGTAATTTAATTGTTAAAAATATTGCAACACTGTTTTTCCGTATTGCCAACATTACGGCAAAGGAACTTCTTAAGTGAAACGCACTGAAGAAAATAAACATGGGACAATGTTATCGACATTTATTAAATTAATTTTCTTTTCACAATGACAGATCGACAGGGCATGAGTACCCTTCATGATTAAAAGCTAAATAATTACTAAATACCTATGTCAGTATTTTTCTATGCATGTTTACGAAGTGGAAAGAAAACAAAGCACAATTAAGGACTTGTTCCTTGATTGAAATTCTTGCTTTGTTTTCTGAAGAAAATTTATAAAAAAAAAATACATTGTTGTGTATCCTATCTATCTATCATAGACTCAAAGTTTTTCTTTGTAGTGACGGAAAGTTCGTATAAATCGTTCGGAGTAAGATATACCTATGTATATGACAACCGTCAGTTCAAAGGTATTAGTTTCGATCGAGCCAAAACCTTTGTAACAAAAAGTTTTTCCGTTTTTCGTCATAGCATTCGGCGAAAAATTAAAAAAAAAATGTATAAAAAGCATACTTTGCATCAGAAACTATTTAACACCAACTAATTTATCCCTGCAACGCATAACCGTTGATAGTTTACAACAATAAGAGAACCCAACAATTTGTAACACGAGGGTGTTAATGTCACTAGCACGAGCAATTACAGTTTTATTATATGGGGACTCTATTGTTACATATCGACCCTATCCGCTAAAAAGGGCGTAACTCCAAATCTCATGTATTTTTTTTTATACCTAGTGGATAGGCTTGCGTTTGACGTTTGACCACTATCTCATCTGACAAAAAAACGAAAACGTTTGAGACCTGTAAGGAAATGTTCAAATCATTTTTAGAGTTGCGTACCTACTTAATATATAATTTGTGAAAATTTCAACTGTCTAGCTATCGCGGGTCTTGAGATACAGCCTGGTGACAGACAGACGGACAGACAGCGAAGTCTTAGTAATAGGATCCAGTTTTTACTCTTTGGGTGGGGAACCCTAAAAATAGAAAAAAAAATAGATTTCATTATATCTTGCCACAATAAAATAACTGTCTTCTATCGCTACTTGAAGTGGCTTGATCATAATGGAGGCCGATCCTAAAAATACGTTTGATGTGCTTTCCTTGTAAATTGTAATAAATAACTTTATGATCTATAAAATGTATACGATACCACTAAAGTACCGTGAATCAGCTGCAAGTGCTGAAATATATCGAATTCTTTCGTAAATCATAGTAATTATTGGTACAGTTGATGTGAAAAACAGAAACAGGCCCTGGCTTATAAGTATGCTTGTCTAGACTTAATCAACCCACGTTTTATTATAAATGCTAGCTTCATACAGCAGCTTTTCCCGCGTGAGTGCAGGAAATTAGTCCAGGTAAAATATACCCGGAATAAAAAACCTCATATTAAGTAGACTATTCCATCTCCTGGAATAGCCTACATATGATATGAATTATATGAATCCCTCACTAACGTTCGGGATTAAAACTTAGTAACCTTCGTTTCGTTCGGAATTAGAATCAGTCATTAATTCAATTAGAATCAGAAGAATCAATAAATCAATAAATCAATTAGAATCAGTCAGAGTAACCTTTGTAGGATCTTCCCTTCCTGCATACGTTTACATTTATGAGTCTAGGGTGAAAGTGAGCCCATACCAATACCCTGTCACGCAATGTTCACGATGCTGGAGATTTGGGCACACAATGAGAGTATGTTCCTCAATAAAAAATATATGCCCGAAATGTAGTGGGTCTCACCCGAATTGCGACTCCACGAATTACAGATGTAATAATTGTTCTGGAAAACATATGTCGTTATCTCGCACATGCCCAATATATATAAAAGAAAAAAGATTAAGAGAATTGATGGCAGAGTTTAATTGCACATATAAGAGAGCTTTAACATTATACGTTCCAAATGAGCCAATTCATAATATTTCAGGAGAAAGACAACGAGAAGTAGAAAGGACACAGTGTGAAGTGTTAAGCCCAGAGGTAAACATAGAAACGGTGCCTATAACACAAGCTTACAATTCAGAAGATACGGTGGATAAGGAGCATAATTCAGGTTCTAATTCAAAGAGAAAGTCATCCCCACAAACTCGAATAGACGTTAATAAAAAGGATAGAAGTAATCGGAAAAAGAAACAAAATAAAAATACCGAGATTAATTGGGCAGAAATTACAGATAGTGACTCAGAAATTCAACAAGCAGATCCAGAAAAAAAGGATAGTGACAAAAGAAAGAAAATGAATTGGAAATTGTTTTGGAATAAATTAAAAGAAAAAATATGGGATACTGGGACTAGCTTGGAAAGTAAGATAATTAATTGCGTTAAATTTATCTCTGACTGGTTTACATCTTTTATAATGCACTACATCATGGATTTACCTTTATTATCAGTCATAAAAAAATGGATAACAACGACGGACACAGACATTTGAAAATCAATATCCTACAATGGAACGCACAGAGTTTACGACCGAAGATTACAGATTTTCAGGCCTTACTACATCAGGAGAAAATTCATATAGCTATCCTCAGTGAGACTTGGTTTGACCCAGATAGCGCATTTAGACTCAGTGGGTACAACATTTTCAGGGCAGATCGCGATGATGGATATGGAGGAACAGCAATATTTACCCATAACACTATCAAGGCCGTTCAGTGTGACGTAAATATTTCGAATACTCAAATTCAAATCATACACATTAAGCTGTTAAACTGCAACCATCTAGAGAATATAATATCTATCTATTGTCCCTCATCAGTGAGCACACGTAGAAGTGATTGGGATGAGATTTTTTCAATGACGCAACACAAAACACTTATTGGAGGTGATATGAACGGCCACCATTCAAACTGGTCTTCCAGGACGGATTCAAGAGGCAACCAGATTTTCGACTCTGTCATGGACAACAATTTATGTACTCTCAACGATAATTCGCATACACGTTTAAAGTTGGTCAATGGGGCAATACAAAAATCTTCTCCAGATGTCACTATTGTTTCAACAGAGTTGGCTTTAGACGTAAGGTGGTGGGTCATGAATGAAAACCTGGGAAGTGATCATTTGGTGATTAAAATTTGCCTGGAAAACAACAACACAATTAATTTGAAAAGACGGAGAAACTTTAAAAAGGCTGATTGGCAAGGTTATACCCAGAAAATCGAATTAGATTTTTTAAACTTCATTTCACCACTAGAACATCAATCTTTATATAATAAATTTATAAATCAAATTAACTCTGCAGCTGACCAATATATACCCATGATTAAAACAAATGATAACCCTCTTCAGGCGAATAAATTCAAACCGAAACCATATTGGAATCAAACTTTATCACATATTGTGGCACAAAGACGCCTTGCGCTTGCAGCCTTCAGAAGAAATCCAAACCCACATAGCCTGGAAATTCTAAAAAAAAAAAGTGAGTGAAGCACAAAGACTTATACGCCAAGCCAAGAATAAATCTTTTCAGGAGTTTTGTAGTGGTATAGATAGTGTAACTTCTTCAAGAGAGATGTGGAGGAGTATGAGATGGGTCAAAGGGTACAAATCAACAGCATCTTTTGTAGACAAAGAAAAAGCCGAAAGCTTGTTGCGAAGTCTGACCCCAGATTATGTATCGCCAGCTGCTCCTACATTTACTTCTTGTAACACACAATTGTCAAGCCCGGTTTCGGTACAGGAAGTAATTAACACAATTAAAAATACAGATACAGCTCCGGGTCATGATAATATATCATATTCCATGATAAGACATTTACCGTTTAATGCTAAAATTGTTCTGACTTCCATATACAACAATATTTTGCTATCCGCATTCGTTCCAGAGCAATGGAAAAAGGTTAAAATTATTCCTGTACCGAAACCAGGAAATGATCCAAGCTTAAGTTCGGGTGTTAGACCTATTGCACTGATATCTTGTTTGTGTAAATTACTTCATACCATCATAACACGCAGGCTCGAATGGTTTCTGGAGAAAAATGAATTGTTATCCCATGATACCACAGGCTTTCGAAGGTCCAAGTCGTGTTATGATGGTCTTTCTAGGTTGGTGGCACGGATAGAAACAGGTTTTTCTAAAAAAATACCAACTGTTGGCTGTTTCATAGATGTTGAGAGTGCCTATAATAATGTAAACGTGACATCCCTTTTAGTCATTTTAGATAACTTGGAAGTTGGTTCTGTTCTATGTAATTATCTTTGGCAGTACCTTCATCAGAGAAGTCTATTCGTTGAACTACAGGATGGCAGCCTAATATGTCGAAATTCTGGTGTAGGCATAGCTCAAGGTGACCCTTTATCCCCTTTACTATTTAATGCGGCAACAATATCTGTCTGTAGAAGCATTTCTAATGTTTTCATCTCGCAATACGCTGATGACTTCATTATATATGACACACAAAAGAGATTATCTGATTCGGTATCCAATATCCAAAATGCGTTGCATATCTTCCAAAATATAATGTCGGATTTGGGACTGAATATTTCACAAAAAAAGACAAAAGTTTGCCTTTTTGGTAGGGGGAGAAGGAATAATAGCATCCAGTTATTTGTTAATAATGGCCTGGTTGATCAAGTAGATTGTATAAAGTACCTTGGAATGTGGTTGGACAGCTCTTTAAAGTGGGGTAAACATACTAATGAAATTCGAAATAAAATCTGTCGTTATTTAAATATTTTTAAAGTTTTAAGTGGTGCTAAATGGGGTGTGCATCCCTCTCATCTTCGTAGATTATACATAGCTATAATAAGAAGCAGGATGGATTACGGTTGCTTTTTGTACGGAAGATGTGCAAACGGACATCTTCTTAAGCTTGACAGAGTTCAAAACCAAGTAATGAGAATAATAGGAGGATTTATAAGAAGCACACCTATCCATGCTATGGAAAGTGAGTTATGTCTCCAGCCGTTATCTGTCCGTAGGCTCTTTCTAACAGGTAAATTTTATCTAAGATCTAAATCAGTTCGTAATAATATTATTATTAGTATCTTGGAGGATCTGTCCACCCAATGTCAAGGGCCTTACTGGAGAAATAAAAAATTGCCATTACTGGTTGATGTCCACAGAATATACTCAGAAAAGCCATTGCATTCGAGCCCAATATTAGATGTTTATTCTTTGGATACCTGGGTAACCAATATAGATCTGTCTGGTGTAGTGGAGGTTAAGATTGATGGTGTAAGTGTGGCAAAAAGACTGATTAATGTTACTGATCTCAACAATTCCTGTGTTAATATGATAGCAAATAAGTTTAGTGAACATTATAAAATATTTACGGACGGGTCCAAGGATGGTTCAGACCTGGGAGCTGCATATTTTGATCCGCAATGTGATACTAAAGCAAAATTCAAAATTAACTCAAAGATTTCTATTATGTATTGTGAACTTATAGCTATTTCCGAAGCCTTGTTATATTTATTGACTATAAATCATGACAACTTTGTCATATTCTCAGACTCAAAAAGCAGCCTCCAACATTTGGCTCGGGTACCCTCGAGTCTTCGAGGGTGCCCGATAGCCATAACTATTTTAGATTTAATATGTAAAATACAATCTCTAAATAAAACAGTCACCATTCAATGGATACCGTCACACATAGGAATCATGGGTAACGAGGTGGCAGACTTGGCAGCTCGACAAGCCTCTTATGAGGGTATTGACTATACATGTATTCCGTTGTACTCAGACTGGCTTGGCCATGTCAAAGAAATATGTAGACATAAATGGCACGAATATTTTGATGAACGTGCTAAGATGAAAGGAATTTGGTATAAAACCATTCAACCTGAACCACGTCGCTACCCATGGTTTGAAGGAAGGGAGATAGATAGAAGACATGTAGTAGCTCTCTTGAGGATGCGTTCTGGCCACATCCCTTCTAATAAATTCAAATACCTTATGGGCAAAACTTCCTCACCAAATTGTGAAATTTGTGGGATCATAGAGGATGTTTATCATGTATTGATGGAATGTGACCGGAACATTCAGGAAAGACAAGGTCTGCTTGGTGTGGGATCTGAGGTCGGGGCATGTAACAGCATCTTGGCTTCCCCATTATCGGAGGAGGCTAAGATGTTGTGTCGATTGTTGTTGATTAGTGGGTGATATAATTTTACTATAGGTAAAGTTAAGTTGGATTAGTAGTCTAAAGCTTACTGTGTAATTAATATAAGTGTTTTTGTAACAGGAGTGACATTATCACTAAGTGATAAAACTCCTTATAATTAATAAAGAATAAAAAAAAAAAAAAAAAAAAAAAAAAAAAGTAGACTATTCCATCTCCTGGAATAGCCTACATATGATATGAATTATATGAATCCCTCACTAACGTTCGGGATTAAAACTTAGTAACCTTCGTTTCGTTCGGAATTCAACATGCAGCCTGCAACTTAAAGACACTGCTTTATCCTCTAGCCACATAATTTACTATTTCCGTGTGCCTTATTTCATCCAAATCCATTCAGCCGTTTAAATGTAAAGTAGTAACAAACAAATACACATACAATTTACCAACTTTCGCCTTTGTAATGTTCATCATCATCATTTCAGCCGAAAGACGTCCACTGTCGGACATAGGCCTCCCCTAAGACCAATGACCGAAGATCTGGTCAGGGTCACTGAAATCCGATGGATGCGAGACGCACAGGACAGAGCGACGCTTATAAAGTAACTCGGGCAAGTTTAATACTGAAGCTGTTACTGAGAAATTCCGGAACAAAATAAAAAAACCCGGGAATCTATGGCCAGCGCTTACGACCCAAGACCATCGCAATAATCCATTAGCAATATCGGCTTATATTACTTCCGCATTTTTATGATGGCCGCCACACAATAAATCGCTAATCAAATCTATTTTATAGGCTTTTTATTATTGTCTTTTTAGCCATATTTAGAAGAAACCACAGATATGGCTTTTTTAGTATTGCTAGGCTCGCGTTTGACCACTATCTCACCTGATGTTAAATGGTAAGCGAGATGCAGAATTAATATCTGTTTTTTGCAAGGTGACCGTTGGCCTGGTGAATAGTGGTGAAGGTTGCCGGAATCCGATGGATGCGAGACGCACAGGATCGTTTATTGTGGCGACAGTTGGTGAAGGCCTATTTCTAACAGTGGACGTGTATCGGGTGAAATGATGATGATTTTGCAAGGAGCCCATAACCCAGAAACTTGGTGATAGGCTTTTTATTATTGATAGGTTCACGTTTGACCACTATCTCATCTGATGGTAAACGATGATGTGGTCGACGATGGAGCACGCTTGCCTAGTAACCTATTCATTCTTGACTTGTAGCGCCATCTATGACGTCACATAGAAACTAAACTACGAAATCCTGCATCGCGCAATTAGAGTTCTCCTCGCGATTTGAACATATACACCAGCCAGGGCAGTTGCCCAATCCAGACTCAACATTCGTCTGGTCGGAGGATGCTCCTTTTTCAACGGAGGTTTGCGACACTTTACTGTCTGTTCCGCATACCTCTTTAACTTCAAGACTTATTTTGTAGGCGTAATCAGGAAATACAGACTGTTTCATCATGACCAGCCAATTGCTGGATGTAGCACTCTCGGTCCTGCTTGCAGACATTCTTCATCTACCATCGTCGTAATTCTAACCGAATGCCGTCAACATCGACAAATTTAGCGCTTCTCGCGTCCAGCGGATTTAATTATTATTAAATTCCACAAGAAATTGTTTGGCCATAACTTGTAATTATATCTTATAGAGAAACTATTAGAAGATTTCAAGCCATTGATGCGTTGAAATTAAAATAGTTTACGAAGAATGTGATGGAAACTTCAAAGATAACTTACAATTATGTTGGCCGTGCGTGGATTCACTGGGTATTTAGTAAAACTCTGTCATTAGCCATCTACTGATACATCATTCATACGAATATATTGGTTACTGGTTTCTGCCAGAGGCTGGGCTCGCGTGAAACTAGGATTCTCCATACAAATTTCAGACCCCCGTTATATCTCTTTAAGAGCTGAATTATGAAAAATTCTTTTTTAGAACTCACCTACGAAATATAAGGAAGCCTCATGCATAATGTCACACTCCACTAGCCCCAGTAGTTTCGACCATGCGTTGATATTGTTACAGTAAATCAAAAACAAATTTATCCTACAATGGCGTTTCTCTTTCTAAGCAATAAATATTATATTTAATCAAAGAGATTAAGGATATGTTTAATGTCTTTGTATTTAATGGACAGAGTCCCCTGTCACCACTGGTCTATCAAAGTCAATTTCGCTAAAATGGTCTATACGGCCTTTATAGCGGAAAGACAGGATAAACTAGTAGGTATAGAGCAAGAGAATGTGTGATTCGATGAGATTAATGTACGTACAGCATTCCCTGAATGAGGCGCCAGTCAAATCGAATACATTTAACTGATTAATGGATTGATTTAATGTTGTTTGTGTTACCCACTTTTGCCCACTATCCCCAGATTCGACTACATAGCTCTCCGAAATATTTAGTATGACTAAGTCATAGCATGGTAACTATGACTAGATACTTTCTTTTTTTAATCAATTGGAAATCATCAAAATAACTTCTGCTCTGGGTGGAGCGAGAGTAAAGTAAAAAAACTACTACCCACCGATGTCTATGCCTTTTTTTTCGATTGGCAAAAATCATCCAATGACAACCCCCGCTCTTGGGTGTAGCGGGTGATAGCGTGGAACATCTTTATGTTCCAGGGCCAATCAATCCTGTAGGTTGCAGCCCGTGCAGGCACAAGGTGTGATAAGGTGTCTACTCATTTTGACACTATTGAACATTACTTTGTCTTTCAACACAAATAGTCTAATGTATTAAACATAAAATGTTAATTTTTATTGTAAACCAATTACTTAACTATAACTCCAACTTTATTATATGCTATGGTTTTGATTTTGATACTATTGATTTTCTCACAATATCTATCTATGCCTTCGTCTTGGGCTAGCTTGATTCCCTCGCTACACTCAGGATTCTTAGTTCACCTCGCTTTGCTCAGGGGTTACCACTTAATTTCTAAAATATTTCCATCAAGTTCTTTAGTCAAATATGGTTTATTTATTTTTTTAATTGATTGGTAATATATAATAAAATAGGTAATATATTAGATAGTATAAATAAACTAGCTTTTACCCGCAGCTTCGCCCGCGTATATAAAATATAACCTATGTCACTCAGTAATAAAGCAGCTTTCTACTGGTGAAAAAATTTAAAAAATTGGGTCAGTACTTTCGGAGATTACCTCCTCCATACAAAGTTACAAGTTTTACCTCTTTATAATATTACTATAGATGATTGATTGAGTAATCAATCAATCTTTTATTTATATTTAATTGCATTTTGTTACATTACATGGCAATTATAACATCTGCTAATCAACATAACAGTTAGTCCGCAAGCCGGCGACCTATTCCAACCTCTGCTGATCACCAATGGAATCACAAGCGGCCCTGCAGTCACCAACATCAACTGAGCTCATATATAGCCTCTGCCATGATTTCAGACAAACAGACTTCCAAATATTTAAGGAGCAGCTGCTTACGCACACACGTAAATTATTACTAAATGGGCCATAAGTGAGCAAATATTTAATTTGTAACAATAAACACTCTTATTTATATGTTTAATTTAGCGAAGATCCTCTAAAATTAACAGCTTGCCATATTTTTAGCACTCTTACTTGATATATACATGTATGTTATTATGCATTATGCTTGTAAGTGTTGTAACTGTGTTATTGTTTCCACTGTTTTTTTTTAAATCAAATCATCCCATATGTCTTCTCCCGGTACGGGTTCGTGTCAGACTTTTATTGACTAAAACCACAACCGTGTCTTTCAGTTGTGTTCTAGGGTTATGGGTTTCATTTCCAGTAAGTCCCCGCGGTCCTAAAGGGCATCGGCATCTACGGTTTGCTGACATCTCTTCGAGAAGCGCATGGATCACTACGCGCTGTCGTCAACTGGGGCTGTGACCAGTCGATTATTTATTTATTTATTTATTTATTTATTTAAATCTTTATGCACAAAGTTGTACAAAGGCGGACTTAATGCCTTAGGCATTATCTGCCAGTCGATTATCAAACTGATATTTCAACTCACGTCTTTTTGTCCTTGTCCCATATTACTGGGGTGACCGCAACACGTTTTTTCTTCCATTAAGTCCTAATGCATTGTGAAATGTCACAATGTCAATCGCTCACTTTGATTTCATCACGCCTCACGCATCCACCCATATTTTCTTTGGCCTCCTTCTCCCTCTCCTTTGTATCTCGACTGAACGTGTATAATGTGTATCACTTCTCCTCTTCACATGACCAAGACAAACGGTTCCTTTTCAACAGTTTAAATTTTTATCATGTTAGTGTTAACCAGTAACACACTGTATGTAAAATAGCTACTGTTATTCAGCATTATCCGGTTAGATGAGGTTAAACAGCTGATAACAAACCGAATATTAAAAAGTTCATCATCATGTTACTGTGGCCGACACAACACTTATTCTGTCCGGTCACCCATCACCGTCACGCTATCACTAACTCCCTTTTTTTCATATCGCTCGTCACACAATCCATCTTTTCTTTGCCCCTCTCTCCCTCTCCATTCATCCACATGTATACTCATAGCTCTTTTAGTAACATGCGTTTCATCCCTCCTCTTCACTTGAACATACCAAAATACTAGTATTAAGAAGTTTCGAAGAATCATAATTAAAATAAAACTATCTGGTGATGAATCCCGTCGAATCCTTGTGAGGTATACGTAGGCATGTTGTGATGTACAATTTCATGTGTAAACTTCGCACCCATGAACCCAATTTCATCTGGCAAAGCTAACGGTGTGAAGTGTTGTATCTCCAGCACTAATGGCTAGTTCTGGCACAAACTGAAGCTTATTTCAGCTTATCTATCGCAATTTCCTGCGCTCATGAAGAGAACAACATCATAACACATCACCTAGCCATTCTCTAGTAAGCAGTGGGTGTAGTAAATCAAATACAATTGCTGTACCTGCTCTTAAACAACGCAACTGAAGTTATTTATACATTCTTAGATATATACTTCATATAGATTATAGATACTAGCATTAGGTATATCTAGTCACCAGTGCCGGATTAAGCCAACGTGGGGCCTGTAGCAAAGTCTACTAAGGAGGGGTCCTTAGTAGATGTCAAATGAAAATGTTTTTATCATTTCTCATACAATAAACTGCATTACAGCTGTATTCAAACCAAACTGACTGTCAACCGCCGAAAGTGAGCGAACGTTCCGCAGTTTATTCATGTATTTCCATACATATTCACTTTTTCGTTCACATCTAACCGATACGTTCTTACGCTATGCGTAGATGCTGACATTCGGCGGCCCATTAATATAGCGTGTCACTACGCTCCGCGGACGCGTATATTGTATAGCGTATTGTCAGCATACTATGAACGAAAAATACCGTTTATTTTCACGTTTGCACTGGGGCTCACAGTGAGCCTGCTCACAGTCGGCGGTTGACAGTCAATTTGGTTTGAACACAGCCTACAGAGTAAGAGATAACCCCAGTAAGTTATAAAATACTCTTTGTATCTGGGCTAACTCGCTATTTCCCATAGTAGCTATTTTTATAATGTATTTACGAATAATAATTTGATCCATAATACTTAATTTGTAATTCGCAACTATTTTCTAAATCTTTATAAAAGACAACGAATTAAAATTCCTTTAATTTAATTTTTAAACAGGCCCGGGACTCTTATCTTACTTAGGTCCAAGTCCATGTTTAGTTGCCTATATTGTCTATAAGGAAAATCCGAAATTGGTTAGAATTAATAGGGCACTGGTATTTTTTTGTTTCACGTCTAAGTGACCCCTCATGCCTCAAAAAAAACGCCGCTTCAAGCTTCTATTTGAGTCGGCCTTTTTTTGTGGCTCGTGTGCGGTGGTACCGTCACAAAAAAACGCTTAAGCCGCTTCAAGCTTCTCTGACCACAAGCTATCTCGCGCTTCAGCTGTTTTTTGCGGCGGCTACTAGTTTTTTTTTTTTGACCAACCACATTCTAGCGTTTTTTTTTTGTGGCGGTGTTATTTTTTAGGCCCCTGAGCGGGGACAGTAAGCGGGGCCCGCCCTAATGCGGGCCTGTGGATTTTGCTACTATTGATTGCTACGTGGCTAATCCGACACTGAATATATCGAGGGTATGGTCTCTCAATGATAAAGATATTTTTGAGTGTTCGTATCCTGTAAATTAGCTGCGTTATTTTATTAGCAATTCCGGCCGTAGTAAGGCCGGGAAAACCCGTCCGTCAAAACACGATTACTGTAAATGACGAAACTCAGACTTCCAAGGTTTTCCCAATATATCTACTTATTTATTTGTTTTTTACCTTGTCCTAAGTAAATACTTACTACTAGTAGTAGTACTAGTGATGTAACGAATGTTACATTTCTGACATTCGCGAACGCGAATGCAAATATTCCACAACTATCACACAACGCCGTCTAGTCCCAAGCTAAGCAGAGCCTGTGTTATGGGTACTAGACAACTGATAAATCTACTTATATATTTCTAAATACATACATATTATAGATAAATTACACCCAGACACAGAACAAAATGATCATGCTCATTACATAAACTTTGTGATGTGGGTGGGAATCGAACCCACGACCTCCGGCATAGCAGTCAGGGCCACTAACCACTAGACCAACAGGCCAGTCAAATAAAGTGCGCGTAAGAGTTACCCTGGCTCTGTGTCCTTACCATGACATGTTAGAATTGTCACTGACCCGTTAAAGAAATGAGATGGAGCCATCTCTGATACCATCAAATAGAGACACAATAGTAAGTCAATGACAGCGCGAACGCTGGCGTTCGGTTGGGGTTTAATAAATTAAAAGTAATGGTAAGGCCCTAGTCGTTTGGCGGTAAGTCCCCTCTTTGAGGCGTGGCTGGAAAGACCTCACGGCGTCCTTACCTTCCGCATGACGCAGGTCCTCACCGGACATGGCAAGTTCGGGAGGTTCCTGCATCGGATTCAAGCGGAAGAGACGCCCGGGTGTCGCCACTGTGCGCAACGCCCGGAGGACACGGTGGAGCACACAGTCGAGGTGTGCCCTGCCTGGGCGGAGCATCACCGTGCCCTCGTGGGGGCGATCGGCGGCGGAGACCTCTCGTGCCGGGCCCTGGTCAAGGCCATGGTCCGGAGCGAGGAGGAATGGCAGGCGGTCGCCTCCTTCTGCGAAGCAGTAATGCTTGCAAAGGAGGAGGCCGACCGCATCAGGCAACGGCGCCCTCGCCGCCGTCACCGGGATTCCGATCCCGATTTCCGGCCACCGTAGACGCAGGCTCGCGGACGGCGAGCTATGGGTAGCTCGCTGTCCGATCGTCCGGTAATGGACCGAGTCTAAGACGTCGACAGCGCGCACTGTTCCCGCGCGCCTCAAGGAGTTGTCAGCAGCAGGAGGGGCCCAGCTGGGTCGAAGCCTACTGGGGACAGGGTTGTCCGAAAGGGAGCTCGTGCCCCGGTATAAAGGCTAGAAGGAACGGCGCGGGGTTTTTAGTCAGTAAGAGTCTGACACTGTCTCCCGCTCCACCCAAGAGCGGGTTTCGTCAAAGATGATTTTCCACGTCGACAAAAAAAAAAAAAGGCCCTAGTCGTTCATAGTAATAAGGCTCAGGTAGGACTTCAGGAACGCAAAGGGCAACCGAAAAACACGGATAGGTTTTAGTCAGAAAAAGTCTGACACTCTCTCTCGCTCCACATAAAGCGGAGAGAGTTATTTGATGATGGTCAGCCACAAACCAGGCTACTTCTCCTTGGAAGTGGAAGTAATACGTCCATGAATCACCTTGTAACTAATATTCGGCAAGGCACCTCCCGACGTACCCACCTACGTCACAGTTCGTGCGCGCACAGCTTCTGCTGACCTACATCTTATTCGTAACACTTGCGCACACAGATTTCAACTTCCATTCAAATTATATGATGACCACATGTAAGAGTTCAAATAAAATGCCCAAACCTTCGGCTGTGGTTCAAGCTATAAGCGGCAGCGATTTGGAAATGTTTTGCGTAGTGTCGCGGACTTTAGCGGTCAAGATTGATAAAAGGCTGAGCTTGCTTTTGTTTTTGCAGGAGAATTCAGGAGAATTCATCTCAATCAATCAAAAACAAAAGCTATGAAAAATTAAAGCATTGCATTCAAGCAGTTTGCATAAAATCATCGATTTAACAAATTACTAATCCAAATATATTTATTTATTGAAAAAACTATAAAATTACTCTATAGAAGACCACTCAATTCAATCAATTTAGACCACTAGCGATTGGATGCTGCATTGTGTGTCACGGGTTTGATTCCCGAACGGAACAAATATTTATTTGATCTACAGATAAATGTACCGTGTAAAGGTGTCTTGTGTATGTGAGTTTATGTTTCTGAACGCAAGTTCTTTAAAAAAAAAAGAAAAAGAAGATACAGTGACAACACCTAACAAATATTTATTTTACAGGTCATTTAATCTAATTTATCGACACATAGCTCGTTCCATACCTGCGACCCCTATCCTAATGCCTCTAAATCATCAAACTGTCCTATCTAAACAAAACATAAATATTTGCTGAACGTCCCAGATCGCTTGCATCTGGCATCACAGATTTAATCCATCGACTATAACTCTGTATTCCATCTGTGAGTACATCTGTCCCGCCCAGTGGGCAAAGGGCCCGAGTCCCGAGCTAAACAAAAATAAACCCATCGACGCTGGGTCAGTAGCCGACGCACAAAGGGCCCACTGTGCACAATGAGGGCTTGTGCTTGTGTCTGTGCGTTTTTTGTCTTGTTTTGCTTCAGTTAAAGGCTTTGTAAACAGCCTATTGATGTGTGCACTCTAATTTGTTTGAGTAATTGTTGAGTAAAATGATCTGTGCGCACCTAATTGCGTATGGCGGTTACTTTGCTTGTAAGAAGTCGGTATTTGTTTTCTGGGTGCAAAATTAGGTAGGAGAAACTGGTTGCCCTACCGTTTTCACGGTTAGTTAAATTATTAATGCCAGTAAAACATTTTCGCAAACAACTACAAATCCACTATGAGCGTGATACCGAGGGGAACACAGCTACAATTAGCGTTTTATTGTGGGGAACTAATCAAACATTAAACGACCTTCGTTGTCAAAACTTCAAAAGGATCGCGTAAAAGTAAAACTGGACTCAAGGTGATGGTCTCGGATATAATTAATGATAGACAGTTAAGATACAGTCAGCACCTAATGCTTTTTAGGGTTCCGTACCCGAAGGCTGACAACGGGACCCTACTACTAAGTCTCTGCTGTCTGTCCGTCCATATGTCAGTGAGTTATATCTCATAAATCGTAAGAGGTACACAGAGAGTTGATTTTTTTTTTGAGGTTCACAAATAATATTATAAAATTAAAATAAAGTAAAAAATTAAAAGGGATTCTCATGCAATAAACGTTGGTTTATAGGTTATTTTTTTTGCTCGATTTTGATATCTAAAATATCAAAATCGAGCTCAAAAATCACGGAACGATTACGTATCCGACTCGCACTTGACCAGTTTTAATATAAGCCGGCTTTTTTATTTTTAATAAAGATATTTGAAAAGAAATACAAACCGGCACAGTACAGCAATTAAATCTACTCGCAGCCATGAAATAACTTCAAACACTCCCCGACGGCTTCCGTGGCGTCCCTCACCGTAGTTAACTATCAATGTACACCATAAACACTATAATAACAAGTTAAGCCTCAAATTGTTATCTAATCCCTGCCGAGCTGGCAAACACGCTGCTTTCCCACGCCAGATAACCAGAGTGCTATAGTGGTGATTACATTATGAAAGCGAAAAGTAAATGTTATCAACTTAAGTGGGTACACTTTGTTGTCTCATCGTGGGTTCATCTCTGTGGGTGAAATAACACACGAGTTAAGAGCTTCGAGCAATGTGTTTGGTTTTTAATTAGCTGATGGACAAAAGAACACCAACGGCTTCCAGACTGATAATGACAGTGAAATTGCAAGCTATATTTTAATATACGTACCTATTTTCCTCGGTTGACTGTTTATTGCGTAGGTCATAGGATACTTACTGATTTATTTATTACATTAAAAAATGTCGTTGGAATTACTCGGGGATCGGGTGTTCACAAATTCGTAAACTCACATACATAAGAGCCGGTACAACTATCTGTAGGTCATATAAATATTTGTTCCATTTGTCCATCCGGGAATCCAATCCGCGACACGCAACGCTACAGTCAACCACTGCGTCTACCGTGCTATCAATCTTGATTATTTATCGTCATTATTTAAACGAAATTTTTCCTGATTTCTGCAAAAATAAATAAATAATGCTTACGGATATCTATGGTACTTTACTTACCAAAAAAAGCTTTTGAATGTTCCCTTTGTTGCCACTATTTTTATCGAATTCGGAAGCTGACTAAAATTGGAACACTGAAACGCTCTTAATATCTAAAATCCACGTGTAGATAGGTTCTTTTACTTCCTCTTGTAAATTGTTTACCTTTTTTGTTCTAAAAATAGTTGAACCGCATACGTAAATATAACCTAGATCGCTGTAGGTACCGGAATATCTCGTGGTTGCTCTTACGTAGACAGGTATGATGGCGGACAGATCGTTTGATGCTAATCTCCTTGTGTATTGTTTCAGATACACTCTGATCGCGTACTATGACATGTACTCTCAGATCTACACCAATACCAAGATCTGGGTGCAGCTGATTCTTATATGGCTGGTGTCATTTGGATTAATGGTGAGTAAAAATTAACCTGCACATCAAAAATTTTAGTATATTTTCTGATACGCTATTTCTACGTAATCGAGTCGTTGGGATTGCTCTTGGATTGTTAAATTTTCCAATGAATAGGTTCCATTGAAAATTCTAACCCAACCTCGTCATTATTCAATCATTATTAGCGTTTCAGCTTCTACAAAAGAAACATTACGTAATGCGTATTGCCTGCTGTTCCATAAAAATCCATTCTCGTTTCATCGTTCAATGCATGTAATGAGGCTTCATCTTAAAATTACAAGCGTTTTTAATCTCATTACGCTCTCAAACGAAAAATATACAAGAATATTGTAACAAATGGTTCCTATCAATCATTATCGTGCGTTTAAACAGAATTTCTGGGTATTTTTACAACAAAAACAATTGCATCACATTGAAATCAAAACAGAAATCAGTCTATCAGTCAGCGCGGGCTTTCATCAAGTTTTCGCTCGATATTTGTTAAATCGAACATTTTGTTAAAGTGTACAATATATTATGTACTTATCACATACTTAGAGTAATTGACGCTAATAGGAAAGTGTAAGAAATTAAAGAGAAGGTTAAAAAAGCAGATTTTGACGTGCTTTCGAAGTTTCTAGTGTCTACAATGGGCTACAAGATACGATAGACTATTCATAAAAAAAGTATAAAAACAAAACAACGAGCCATCTGTTTTAAGGTACCTTGTAATAAATAATAAAGGGAACAGAAACCACACACAATTTTATTACATAACTACAATAACAAAAATGAAATTATTACCGGAATCAAAAAGATAATAATTTATCCGCTTCGAGGAACACACACAACGCACAACGTTGCCACTGAGGTTCCTAGCAGTGCCACAGTGTTGCCAGATAAATAAACTTTTAATAATGAGGAAGCTAGAATTAGTTCGTTGCACTTCCACGGTTGATTGTCCTGAATTAACCGACATCCTCTTTGCTACACGAACTACATGGTGCAAATTAATGACTGTGATGTAACAGTACTCTAGTAAACAAATATAAAAGATTTTATAAAATATCTTCATCAAAAGCGAAGTTATAAAGCTTCAAAACTGCAAATTAGAAAGAGAAGTCCGATTTGAACTTTGACGTCAATATCCACAAAAATGGCGTCTTGGCGAGATAGAGAAAATTTGTGTTTACATTTTTACTACTCTACCAATTTTGATATCGTTCGTTCGCAATTGAGTAACAAATATTTTTTTCATGCATTTCCCTATTAACAATACAAATTGGAAAACCAATCACTTGTTGGCACAAATTCCCACCACAGACATTAAACGACAGTCGTTTAGTGTCTACAATGTGATAGATATCATTTGTGTTTGAAAAACATAATTGTTTTATTAAATTATTTTATCATCCCAGCCTGTTTTTCTTGTGATTGTTAATTGAACACAATGTGCCTTGTTACTTAACAAAAAAATATGTGTACCTAGGTATTATAGTTACCTAGCTATCGCCGTCTTTTATAACTTGGACCACACTAAATCTACTCATAACTATTTGACTAAATATCTATTTCTTCTAAATTATCGTTTCAAATGGAGCTATCTCAATTGTTACAAAACGACTCATGGAGCAGCATTTAAGTCCAATCGTGGACAAGTGTTGATGAGCCCAAATGTGTTGCATTTTAATACCACTTGACTTTACACCCTGTTGAATTATTCATTTTTATGAGAACCCGCATTCAATAAAATGTTAGTTGTTGATTATTTTGTTGGGGACTTGGGTTCTTGTTTTGATGGGGATTTTTAAATTTCAACTATGTTCGTTCTTGATATCGTAACCAATTAAATCATCCACCCCATCAGTGTTTTTTTTTTTTTTTTTTTTTTTTTTTGTGTCGACGGGGAAAATCATCTTTGACGAAACCCGCTCTTGGGTGGAGCGGGAGACAGTGTCAGACTCTTACTGACTAAAAACCCCGCGCCGTTCCTTCTAGCCTTCATACCGGGGCGCGAGCTCCCTTTCGGACAACCCTGTCCCCAGTAGGCTTCGACCCAGCTGGGCCCCTCCTGTTGCTGACAACTCCTTGAGGCGCGCGGGAACAGTGCGTGCCGTCGACGTCTTGGACTCGGTCCATTACCGGACGATCGGACAGCGAGCTACCCATGGCTCGCCGTCCGCGAGCCCGCGTCTACGGTGGCCGGTAATCGGGATCGGAATCCCGGCGACGGCGGCGAGGGCGCCGTTGCCTGATGCGGTCGGCCTCCTCCTTTGCTAGCATTACTGCTTCGCAGAAGGAGGCGACCGCCTGCCATTCCTCCTCGCTCCGGACCATGGCTTCGACCAGGGCCCGGCGCGAGAGGTCTCCGCCGCCGATCGCCCCCACGAGGGCACGGCGATGCTCCGCCCAGGCAGGGCACACCTCGACGGTGTGCTCCACCGTGTCCTCCGGGCGTTGCGCACAGTGGCGACACCCGGGCGTCTCTTCCGCTTGAATCCGATGCAGGAACCTCCCGAACTTGCCATGACCCCATCAGTGTCAGCATCCCTTGGTGCCTATGCCTATAGATATCTACCTACTTACACCGTTTAAAAAAAATTTTTTGGGCGAAAATCATGAAATAACTTCCCGCTTCGGGTGGAGCGAGAGGGAACGTCAGACTCTTACTGATTAACTCATCCGTGTTCCTTCAGCTGCACTTTGCGTTCCAGGGCTACAGTGGTTCTTTTGGACCGCTATGCAACCCACCGATATTTCGACACACAGCTCAGATTGAGTGCCTATTACGGTCATTAATAGAATTGCACATTCCGAGAATTGGTGAATTATAGACTCTGTAGTCATTTCGCAAATAAACCACTTCTTGATTTCCTAGACTAACATTTTCATATTATATCTATGACGACGAATTTTTGCTTAGTTGTTACTAACGTAACGACCCGCCCGAGCTTCGCACAGATGTTACAAATCTTAGAGATTCTCGGCTTATCTCTACTATAATATGCTTTCATATATATATAGGAAGGTGACCCTAACAGATGTCCCTAAATACCCTCCCTGGGGGGAGGAAAGAATACTACTTTCACGCGGGCGAAGCCGCTGGAAATAAATATATAAGGATGGAAACAATCTCCATCGAGTCATGATCTAAACACCATCTCTCATCCACAGGTACCACCCCTGCTAGGCGTGTGGGGCCAACTAGGGCTCGACCCCAGCACGTTCTCCTGCACGATCCTGCCCAAAGACGGCAAGTCTCCCAAGAAGTACCTGTTTGTGTTCGGGTTCGCGCTGCCCTGCGTCGTCATCATCGTGTCCTACTCCTGCATCTACTGGAGAGTGCGCCAGAGCAAGAGGAAGCTGGAGGGCAGAAGGTGTGTATGTGGGTGAGGATCGTTGTGTCACTTCATGTGGCTAACTGGTGGTGGTGGGGTTGGGTTTTTATGTGGTGGTGGTATTGTGGTTTTTAAATAAGACTAGCCGTCCATCGCGGTTTTACCCCCGTCTTTGGTTACTGCTCCGCTCTTATTGGTTTTAATGATGATATTATAACCTTCTTCGATAAATGGGCTATCCAGCATCATAGGATCAGAGCCGTGGCCAGATCTTAGAAATAATCACTTCTTGATTTGGCCAACTAAAACTGGCTAAATCGTTTATATGTTAACATCGGATGATACGTCAATCCTCGTTTTGCTATATCATTGATTTAGAATTTCAATGATAATAAAAGGTCTAAAGAAAATAAGTCAAACGAGGATTGAAATATCATCAAACTTTAACGTTTATAACGATCTGGCCAGTTTTAGTTGGCCATATCATGATCTCTGGCCACGTCATATCCACTTCGTGAATGCCTTATAAGTATTGGCAGACTACCTCGTTGACCTACTAAAAGTACGATCGTGAGTTCGATTCTCGGTTCGGAAGAAGTCATAGGTGCTTACCTAATGGGATTACCCTTTATGAATTTTTCAGTAAAAACCTGAACAAGGATGATTGCTCTCTTTTGCATAGGGTTCAAACTGTAATGCCCTTCGTCTTTGTCCAACCTTCGGGATTTATTTTTGCAGTAAAACAATAATTAAAATAAATGTCTCTCCCTCATCCACAGCAAACTCTCCGGCCAGACAGCGAAAGAGAAAGAAGAAGACTCTCGCCTGACGACGCTCATGCTGACCATCTTCCTCTGCTTCCTCGCGTGCTTCCTGCCGCTCATGATCATGAACGTGGCGGACGACGGCATCACGTACCCCTGGCTGCACATCATCGCCTCCATCCTCGCCTGGGCCTCCAGCGTCATCAACCCCCTCATATACGCAGCTACCAACAGACAATATCGCGCAGCTTACGCTAATCTGCTCAAATTCTGCAAAAATAGCACCATCGGCAGAAGAACCACTTGGGGCAGCAGGACTATGGGGCATTCCTCCAACTCCCCCCACTATGCAGACAAACGAAATCATAACAAAGATAAGCCCGCTGTGAACTTATGAATGACCAGTGACATCTAGCGGTGGTAGAACGAACTATGTTCGAGATTTGAAGGTTGATCGAAATTGTAGAAGTTGTTGTGAATTATAACGTCCAAAATAGTTTGTTTATAGTTAACGTTAAATTCCAAGGGAGAATCGGGTAGGAATCAGCAGTCGTGTGCACTACTTGGTTAATTAATTATTAGGGTCCGTAAAATAAATTTTACTGGTCCCGACGCCTTTTCTTATGGCGTGTATTTATGCTATGTCCGCAAGATAGTGTTAATTAACCCAATTCTACATTTCACATTTTATGAATCTCATTACCAGTGCGCCGTCATAAAAAGTTGATTGCATTTTTTAGCACAGAAATAAAATTAATCTGTGTCTTAAAAACTGTGTGCTCACTGGAAATTGTTGTAAATACAAGTAGACATCTGAAACCATTTTGTGATTATTTTAAGACATAGAAATCAGAGGCGTAACGGGTATTGGATGTCAAGTAACATTATTATTTCATGATTTTTAAAATAATCTGTTAGTGAGTGCATAGGAACTATATTATTTTTACTGTAAATATTATTAATACAACTGTAAATAAAATCAATAGCAATTACTTTATTATAGCTTATAATGATGCTTACCATTTAACTTAACCAAAGTAAAATATTACCTTTATTTTTTTATATAAATAATCAATAGTACGATAAGAAAATAATTATAAATAATATTATTTTTTAATGTAAGAATGCATTCCTTTAGATTTTAATTATTTTTAGTTTTTATACGTTCAGTTCTGTAAGATTGGGTCCAGGCACTAAATCAATAATTGATTGTAGTTTGGTTTGTTTGCACCCACCTTAGTTTGACCTGACAATTACTTGATGAGATCAATATTTAATTTAATAGCTAAGTAGTATGGTGCTTGAAGGGTTAAATGTTGAGCAGTAGTAGATAGTTTTATTCATCACCCAATCCCAGTCATATCGGTAAAAGATCAATATTATTCAAAAAAAAGTACTGTTTTTATTTTTATGTGGTATGATGAATGATGATTATTATTTTTATTTAAAATAATTTGATCCATAAACATCAAAATATCCTTTGAAAGGATAATTTTATTTACTATTTCGCGCAGCATGAATGTAATGTGTGTGCTACAATTTTTTTGTTGATTTCAGTAAATAATTGTCATGCTTATATAGTAGCAAAATATTATAATAGTTCTTGTGAAGACTGATATGTAAAAGTCAATTAGGATAAATAGCCCCTCAATCAAAGCTAATGTCGAAGATACATATATGTTAATATTGTTATATTTAAATAAACATATTTGGTTACAAAGAGATACTATTTATTTAATCAGGATACGTAACATCACGTCTTTATCGAAGAAATAGAAATTTTTGCTTAAAATAATTTATTGTATTATGTAATTAGCATAGTTTTGTTAAATCATAAGTGAACCAAAGGTTAAATAAATGTATTTATATAAAAGTATTTGGTTTAGTTTATCCTGCACTTCCACCCCTTCTAATGGACTTTTTTGAAGGTAGTGTATCTACCAACTACCAAAGAATGCTGAATAAAGTCATTAGTGAACCAGTCCGACGTCCGAAAAATAAATATTGAACACAAGGAGAACCTTCAATTGTATAGATTTGTTTAAGGACACGAAAAAAAAATCAGCCTCACCATACAAAATTTTAACCTTGATTGGTCAGTTTGCATGGAGAGGCCGATTTCTTTTTCGTTTCCTGAAAAAAAAAATGTGGAAGGTGGTTCAGTTTCGTCTACTGAGCAAACCCTTAAAGTTTGCGAAAGGCTGTCCTTTACACCTTGTATATAAAAAGTACTCTGTGCAGTCGAGTTTGGCTATTTCTTCTCAAGCTATTTTAGTCTTTAGTCTCGAGCTCAGGCACGTAGTATTCCTATTATCTAATACTGAAAGATGGACTTGACTCCTGTAGCAGACAAACGTTTGGTCAAACGCAGCGTAGTGTGAAGGTCAATTGAAATTTTCAAACTGCGTTAGGTACTAATATGACAGTAGATGATACATTAATCCAAGAAAACATTTTCAAAGCTTCGAAAATTCGAACTTGTGTATTTACGTATTTTATTAGATACTGTATTTGTGATCTGTGAAACATTCTAAACTTTCAAAAGAATCTCCAGAAGCTGTGTGTCAACTACCTACAAGGCTACGACACAAAACGACTTCATACGACTGTGTGTTCGAAAGTACTCTTTTATTAATATATCTCTGTCTAGTTTTCTTCAGTTACATTTAACTACTATCTTTCATAACTAAAGTATTTTCTTTCGGCTATAACGAAGCAACAGGCAAAAAAAGGGTATATGTACAGTCGCCCCCACATAGATTGCCACCAGGTGGCAATCGAGAGTAGTAAAATAGTAGTAAGTAAAATCCACCACTACCCAAAGGCCACTGGGAACATCACCACCCAGTTCAAATCGCTGCACATGCGGCGTGGATCGTTGTTAATCTACCATCGCTGTCTGTCTTACATTGCCTCACAATGAGGGGGTTAGCGCCGGTCAGACTTTTCTAATGTGGCTTTATTAGTACCTAGGTAAGTGATAATATTAGGAGCAAACAAACCAAACTTCCTTGTTGTAGCTTTCAATAAATTTTACTATTAATCATACAAACCTGGTGTAAATTGGTGTCTCAAATAATATAGTATTCCAAGTTTTTTATAATAACTACTCGCCACCAGGTGGCGACCGGAAAGTTTTTCTAAAACACTTATATTATACTATAATTTTAAAATACTCAGTTATTTTCGAATGCCACCTGGTGATAATCCATGTGGGATCTACTTGGAATAAACAAAAAAAGTACCTACTTCATTTTTTTTCCCATGCGGATGATTGCAAATATTGGAAATCTTCGATGGGAAGTTCTCTCAAAACATCTTAATGTATCTAAAGCTCTCAATACTTAAAGTTATTTTTGCAATAAGTCGGTTTTTTTTAAATGAAAATTGATCATAAATGTCCACTCGAGCGCATCGAGTGCTACCAATGATAAACCTGAAATGAAAATAAAACACTTAATTATAGTACTGAACCTGCGGCTCATGCCGTCAGTTCTTGTCGTCACAGATTACAGACTTGTCGTAGAATTAATAATTATATTGTGCGCCATCTGTACTTTGTTTTTGCATTATGCAATGCTTGAAGAATGACTTGTATGCTACCGATAGATGGTGCGCTCATAAATAGTAATCAAATTTTAGAATGGTAAATAATTACTATAAATTAAAATTCATCAGCACATAATAATAAAAATAAAATGCTTAAGTCTGTTTTAACTATTATAATTATTTTCATGGGCAATTGGGCATAGACAATCTGTATCAACTCATCCTAAACACTGACTTATCAGACTTATCCAAACGCAATCATTTAAAAATAAAACTTTCCTGACTTACGTTGTCTATGCTCGTTCGACCACTTCCTGACAGCCCTGTAATATTGTAGAAATAAAAATCGCTGAAAAATGGCGAAAAGAATCGCTCAGAGCTCCGTAAACTGGTCCGCCCTGGCCGAAAGGGTCCCGGCCGAGCAAAGGGCACACCTTGCGGCTTTCAAAGTTAAGTCCGACACTTACCTCCGAAGGTTAGTTTTGATCGATGTATTACATAATTTTTTTTAAAGAAGGTTTTGGTTATTTATTTGCCTTGTTTTAGGGTTTTGGCTAACCCACCTGAGCCGCCAAAGATCAACTGGTCTGTGTACAAGAATTCCGTGCCTGTGCCTGGCATGGTTGACACCTTCCAAAAGCAGTACGAAGCACTGAAGGTGCCTTACCCCGCCGACACACAAACTGCTCAGGTGGAGGCTCAATGGGCTGAGGTCAAGAAGGCTATCGAAGCCTTCGTCCAGGAATCTAATGCTAACATTTCTAAGTAAGTTCAAATCATGTTTTTATCTGTCCTATCATGAGTTACCTGAAGTAAAATGGCAATTTTACTATTTCTAATTGAGCGCCGACTTATCAATATTTATTGCTTTAAAAACAGTTAACAGCAGTTAAAAACAATTTTCTTACGTATCATATTGACATGGAAACATTAGATCTTCACACTTCTTATTTATATAATTTTCTTGAAACCAGTACTGCTGTCTTAATATTTAAGATAATACCATAGGACTAAATATTAAGAAGTTATTAAGCCTTGAGAAAACTTAATTGAAGATGGCCCAAAAATCATAGCTTAAAACAATTTCTGAAACTACTTACCCTCTATAATGTCATTCCAGATACCAGAAACAGATCAGCGAAGTCAAGGCACTCCTGCCATACGACCAGATGACCATGGAAGACTTCCGTGATGCCTACCCAGAGGAGGCCCTCGACCCCATCAACAAGCCCACCTTCTGGCCCCACACACCTGATGAGCAGCTCGGCTATGTCGACCCCGACAAGCCAGCACATTCCGGTCACTAAGATAATTACTCAACGCCTTTGCACATCTTCAAGAGTCCAAGCAGTCATCATATATCAGCTCCAAGTGATAGTTGACAGTTTTGTGAAGTGTTGTCAAGGTTCTTTAGGAAGTTGCAATCATCTTGTTCTATTTATGTAGGAATAAATGAAATCTTTACCAATAGTCGGTTGTTTTATTTTAATATCTAGAACACTAACATTAGATGTGACTGTGGCATGCTATTCCATATCTTTTGCATGTATTGGTATTTTGTACCTTCTTGGTAAAATAAGGTGAACATAAGTACCCTGCATCATGTAATTTACTACAGATAAAAGAATTTCTGATCAGGCTCTGTGTAGAGTTTAACCCTTCAGATACCGTCAATTAGAGACACAATAGTAAGACAATAGATGCGCGGCCACCGGTGGTCGCTTGGGGATTCATGAATTAACCTAATATATTGATTGTGTACACTGGTTGTTTTATTAAACATCCTATTTCTGGTAGTAAAGCCTGAATGCAATGCCATCACAGTTCATAATCATATGCAGTCAAATTGGTCATGATAACTCAACATTTTTGAAATTTTCAAAATACCTATACATATACCTATTTTATTTCTCTTAGATGCTTACTGTTCCAATTGGTTTCCTATGTAGAAAAACCAGCAAAAAACTCCAATGTCTACCATAATACAATGGTCCATCGCAGACTAAGAGTGATAGGTCAATGGAGACGAAATTTTCTGGAGTGGCGACCGCATACCGGAAATCGTAGCGTTTGAAGGCCTCCCACAAGGTGGACCGATGATCTGGTCAAGCTCGCGGGAATCCGATGGATACGAGACACAGGACCGGTCGTTGTGGCGATGCTTGGGGGAGGCATATGGCATATCGCTCATTTGGTGCAACAATGGCGTAATTACACAACAGTGGACGTCTTGCGGCTAAAATGATGATGACTTCATCTCGTTTAGCTCTTCAATCTCGAACGATGACAAGAGCTAACGAGATGGAATATTTTTGGTTGTGCGACCCTGGCGGAACATGTGACATCAAAGACAAAGACACTTCCGCCTGACCACCGCTAAGTTCATTTGCTTGCACTCGAAACGAAAACTTCAAAGGGTTTGGTTTAGCGCAGAATTCAAGCGAAATTAAGCGATCAGGCAGAAATGACCGCGATGCGATGGTACCAAATAAACAAATAATTGAATTCACTGAATTCCGTTTCTAAACAAGGTGGTGACTGTGGAATCGGATGGAATTAAACAAGGCAGTATAATTCGATTAAACTTTATTTTCTGTGAGTTGTACATTTCATACTTCACAAGTAACGCTGTCACAGAATTACACGACATAGGAATGTTACATATTTCGAAAAAGAATCTATTTAGTGCAATGAGCTATGGTTCAACGTGCTGTGGAAACAAACAGTTTTACTAAATATTATGCTAATATAAGACACTCTTCGATAAGTGGCACAAACATTATTCTGCTAAATTGGAGATAACTAGGTACAACAAAGTTCTTATTGAAGGAACTGTTTAACTGATTGAGCTATGTATGTATTAACAACACAGTTTAACTTGAAACAACAATGAAAACACGAAAGCAGGAATAGACAATTTTCAATTTAATATGCTCTATTAAATTATACCCTAATTATTATAAATCTTCACGTTATAAAATAAAAAAAAACACGTAAATACCGCTATTCAAGTGTACTGCAGCATGGTTTCTGAGACTCTAAACGTATACAAATCTGTTGCCATTTTCCTATAATATACGATATGATAGAGTCTAACCTCATAGGTCTGATTACAAGCCATCACTTTCACAGAAACTTAAAAATAAAAATTAATTCTATTATCATTTACAACTAGACGCGAGTGAAACAAACTCGTTTCAGGCATGTCACTCACAGGAGGGACTTCTTGGTGTTATCAATTTGAACTACATTACAAGCTAAGGACATTGTTCATTTTAGTGATTTGACGTTATACTACTGAATCTGGAGAGTAGAGAAGTATTTTTTGTACCTAAATAAATCTATGTGTGACAACTTTCTGATGTAGCATGCCATGCACACAAGCTATCGAAGACTAAAAGTCAGCCCTTGATCGCAGTACGCCTATCACTAAAATATGCAACATCCTACACTTAATTCTATGAACATTCATTTCACATCACATCCAGTCGATCTTATTCTAAATAAAAGCTCTATTTAGCGGCGAACTTGTTTGCGGGCGGAGGCGGCGGTTGCGCGTACATGTTGTAGTAGCTCGTGGGCGGCGGCACGCTGAAGCCTCCGGGCGGCCCGGGGGGGGCGGGAGGCCCGGGGGGGGCGGGCGGCCCGGGCGGCTGGCTGAAGCCGTACGAGGCGGTGGGGAAGCTGGGCGGCGCGTCGCTACCACCGCGGCCTCTTCCTCGCCCGCGGAACCCGTTTTCGGTGCGGAACTTGTTGTCTCTGCTATTGTCGCGGTTGTTGTAGTTTGAACGAGTGTTGTATGAACTATGGTTGTTGCCATAATCATTGTTAGAGTGGTCGTCCCATCTAGAATCTAGAGAGAAGAAACTGACATTATTGTATGTGGATATAGTTTGGTTTGCCTCTACTGTAGCGATTGTTACGTGTATGTTGTCTTGAGTAAATAAGTTGATGTCGTTTTTTAGGGTCGCGTTTAATCACAATCAGTAAGAAAAGGGTCGGAAGTTGCTGATGACTGATACCAATTAATCATCATCTGGCCAAACAAGTTTTTTTATGAATTCCACAGAGCACAACGTATCAGCGAAAAGGAGTAAAAGCAGACAAACATCTATACACGTAAATAGGAACTATGTAGACACACAATTAGTACTGACTCCTCTCGCCTCCGAAGCGGCCGCGGCCGCCCGAGTCGCGGCCGCCCCGCCCCCGGCCGCCGTCCCGTCCGCCGCGTCCACGCCCGCCCGAGCCCTCGTCGCGGTCGCGGTAGCGGTTGCGACCTGGGAAATAACATGATATGGTTAACATAATAAAACTCACCATGATTTCAGCGGAAATAAGTCCACTGCTGTACATGTTCATATCCTTTAAAGCGCCCTCACATAAACCCGTATTGTGTTTCTCAAATCCAACGAATTTCCGCTACCCGCCGCTTATAAGGTTTCAGTATAAATTTCATTTCCTATACTACATTCCATGGTTTAATCGGCTAGCCAAAGTTTTGCCCTAAACACTGATTGATCAACGTCTTTTTTATTCCTTCTTTTTGGAATGTGCATTTAACCTCGTGTTTAGTCTTTCAGTTGAATCGGATTTTACAAGTGTAAGGCACTTACCGTATTTGCCCTTGAATCCCATACCACATTGCGCCAGCTCCAACAGCTTGGGGTTCACTACCTGGTTAGCCTCTTGTAGAACGCACATCAGATCCCTGGCCTGTTACAAAATAAAAAGGGTTATTTTTTACCAAAATTATCTCAGAAAGGCCTACCTCCGCAAATAGCAGATCTTAAAAGAATTGTGCAGATAGGTGCTTGCACGAAGCAAGTACAAAGAGGAGATGTTGTAATAAGATTTCCCTAAGTAAAAAAGCGTGACATTTTGCGGGGTGAGGGGTGTTAGACTCCGCCCATTTTTTTATTTGCCATCTGCCGGTCAATAGCAAAACTACTTGCTCGTTCTGTTGATTTTATTTTGTAGTTACGTAACTATCTCACACTAGATGTCATTAAGTGCAGGATGCAACAGGGTCGCACTCAGAATTACCAGGGATATTTGTTTTTTAAATTAATTGTGTAAGTGTAAACCATCCGATACGTATATTTTTCATTGAAATAGTTATACTATTATTTGATGAATGACGAATGAAGATCATTCGAAATTCATCAAAAACCTTTTTATTGTAACATTTTTTTAAATTCTATTTTTATTAGGTTTTACTTTTTTAAAGGCTTATTTTTATAGAAAGAATGATCAAGATTGATTAAAAAGCTAGTTTAAAAAAATACTTTAAATTCCGAAACCATTCAATAATAGTAAATTATGTGACTAGGGGATAAAGCAGTGTCTTAAAGTCGCGGGCGGCATGTTGAATTCCGAACGAAACGAAGGTTGCAGATTTTAATCCCGAACGTTAGTGAGGGATTTTTATAATTAACTCCCGAGCATTGAGAGGGAGATTACAAAGAAACCAGAGTGAAGTGAGGAATTCAAGCCGCCCAAGACAAAGACAGCGTTATCCCCGTGTTGCATACTCTACTTTTTACACCAAATGTGAGGTACCTAATTAAAAAACAATTTGGTCGACCAAATCATATATTAAAGAAATATAAGTATTATACTCGTATTTACAAGTTCATAAGCCGTGGGACATTCGGTAAAATAATTGGCTTCTAAATACTGCCCTGTATTTTTGCTATTTGACGATAGATGGCGACCTGTTTGCAAAATTATATAAAAACTACAAAAATAATATTTTGGCGATTAAAGGACCTTTAGGAATGAATGTTTATCAAATTTCAGTACGTATAATTATTAAAATAAATTAATACTGAGCTCTACGTGCCTAAATATATTTAGTTCCCATGACACAAAGTGTCGCCATCTAATGTCGAGTAGAATTATATTTGGAAATGCTGACTTTAAGAGATTGTTCTAGAAGTATTTTAATAAATTATGCCTAAAATTACTTACAAATGAAATGTGATGGCATCCATAGCATCAGAACGTCTATCCAAGTAGTTTTTACAACATAAAATATAACATTTAATTTTTATGTTTTTCTATCGCGAATATAATGCCAAATAAGTAGGTTTACGAAGTTGTGCACAGGACGAACGCCAACAATACACTGATTTAAGCCACGCCCACCGTGATGACGTCAGGACTCAGTTGAGAGTCACAGTGCACAGTTGTTTAGGCCACCTCCTCTTCTATACTTACTCCGTGGGTGCTTGTTTTCAGATATTTCAATAAATATAGCTGACAGTATTGAAATAAGAGACGAAATTGCAAAATTACCATAGTAAGTTTAAATAATTAAATGGAACTAAAATTACATAAGTTTGCTCACCTTAGCCGAATTATTAGGAGTGAAGAGTGTGTACGCAGTGCCGGTGTTGTGCGAGCGACCCGTCCGTCCGATACGATGCACATAGTCCTCCGAGTTGTTCGGATAGTCATAGTTTATCACAAACTTCACGTCTTCCACATCTGTGTCCAAGCGGGCAGGTTAACATGTGTGCCGCGTCCAACATTACACAACAATCAATGTATTGGACTAGAGAAGTAACCGAGTTTGAGATGAGGGTTCATATGGAATCAAGTTGTATTCAAGATCATTTGCCAAAACAGTTTTTATTCAAATTTTACATAAAATAGATCCACCTTAAAACTAAAGTTAATTTTATCAATTTAAATCAGTCACCCTATCTATTTTATGTAAGTAATGTGAAAGAGCTCTCATCTCAAACGTTAAAGACACATAATATTTACCTTATCGTGTGTCGTCGGCACGTCAGTCGCGGCTAAACTGGAAATAACTGTATTATGCCCGTCAGTCCGGAGTGTGCAGGCCAAGAGTCGGTGTGCTGACTTACGTTAGCGCCCTTTAACCGCGCGGCTGTCAGTTGCGTAGGGCAGGCCAAAGGGCTTCGGATTAAATCTCTCATGACAAATAACCAAGCATGTATTGCTCTAATATGGTCTTAATTTTACCTTTAATTTTTAAGTCAATCGTATGTTTTGACAGAGCAAATTATGTCTCCCCATAATTTTGAATCGAAAGTTCCTGAATATAAGACCATGGTGTTTAGTGCTCAATTCCCAAGTAAACATTAGAGGCAGCATGCTCATATTGAAACAGTGTGCGCTGACAGTGTTCTGTCATTTTCGTTACAATACGGTAACAAGGTTTGGTAAGGTCAGCAACACACCGATAGTCTAGCCGTTAACACTGCACGCATGCGCCTCTGAAATGAAAAACAATCGAGAATAATGCCAAGTCAGTCATGGAAATTTATTTTATTATTATCGGGCTAAGATGTTTGCGTCTGAGGTAGATTTTTACGATACGATAAAATTACACGTCTAATATAAAGTTTTCTGAAGAATAAAAACATTAAATAGGTACAAGTATCTACCAGCAGAATATAATAGTTATCGTGGCCCGAGAATATAGCAGTATCACCGTACCATTGCCGTGTTTATAAGTATTTGGAGGCCATGTTCCAATATTCACTTTTAAATGTTATTCAAGTGCAAGTATTAGTAAATCTGACGACATTTGCCTAATAGTATTACAACTTACAGCAAGGAGTTTTACGATTTTTAGTATCCTATAGTACTTTTGAGTATTAAATAGTTCAAAAAAACGTGAATACTGGAACCTATTAACACAGTTGTGTGAGATAGCAACTGTTCCTTCATGGTTACCACTAAGCAATGGCATCAATATACCTCCGCTACGCCCCTGACATCTCTTTGACCATTACAGCACCCCGGTGGAACAGTGCGAGACACCACCATCATACTTTCATGAATTTCAGTCTCTTAGTACTCGCAACTGTGTCATTTCATCTTTTGTTTGATGCCCTCATCAGTCGGCGGGAGTAATCACCACCATTTTATGAAATTAACTTGATCGGTGGCACAAACATAAGATAGTAACTTCTGGGCAACTTACAGTGACTATTTCGTTCAATACTATTTTCGGAAAGCGAATAGTGCTGATAATATCTGATAACTGAAGTGAACTTTTATAATATTCAGACATATACAAGCCCTAGACATTTTCTCGTGTGAATTCTTATGATAGCCTACCATTGGCCTCGTGGTGGCGAGCGAGTGGGAGTACTTACCGAGGCCTCGGGCGGCCACGTCGGTGGCGACGAGGATGCCGCCGGTGGACATGCGGAACTGGTTGAGGACATAGTCCCGGTCCTGCTGGTTCTTGTCTCCGTGGATGGCGAGCGCGCGCCACCCAGCGCGGTTAATCGTTTTTGTTATCTCATCGACCTTGATATAAGTTTGTGTCAGTGATTTGGGTAATTGGTCATTATAAAGAATAATCACTGAATGAGTCTGAATAAGAAACAACTGGACAAGTGCGACTTCCAGAGATAAAGGGTCATTCTGACAGATAGACAGACAGGCAACCAACAAAGTGATTCTATAAGGGTTCCGTGCCTCAAAAGGAAAACACGGAACCCTTATAAGATCACTTTGTTGTCTGTCCATCTGTCAAGACCCTACGGAACAATAAGAATTACAATAACTTTCTGGATCTAATTCTATCTTCATGACTTTCTAAGCTGAACATTTGAAGCAGTCTATACTGTGACTAAGCCAATTAAATTTAACTAGCGTAGCTTTGTAGACTTGTAGATAATTCAATGGGACCTAAGTTATGTAAGGTCTACAATAACTTGATAACTCACCCGTCTTTTAGTTTCAGCAAATATGATGGTCTTGGTCTCCTCCTCTGAAGATATTTCAGTGAGTAACGTGATTAGCTTGTCATTCTTCTCCCACTCTTCGCACACGTCCACAATTTGAAGGATGTTATGGTTGGCAGATAAACTCAGGGATCCGATGTTGATCTGGATGTAGTCGTGGAGGAACTCCTCTGCTAGGTTCTGGACTTCTTTTGGCCAGGTAGCCGACCACATGAGAACCTATTATAAGAGATAACAGATTTTGATTCCATTTGTGACAAAAGAATAGCGATGTTTAAATATGAATTAATAAACTGTTTTCTAAACATAAATAAGCATGATTAATTGGTCAAAAGCTCATCAGAATGGTGAAAGACTAGCATTTCCATGAAAATTTTTTTACCTGTGTTACAAGTCAACACTTAAAACAAATAACAAGCTAATTATAATATATTCTACAAAGTTAAATACGGACAAATAGCCGGTCGTTGCGGCGACGCTTGAAGGAGGTCTATGTCCAACAGTGGACGTCTTTCGGCCGAAATAGCCAATTAATATAAAATAATTAAGGTGGAAATAAAATACAAAATAGCAACAAACTAACAAGTCATAGCTCTTCAGTTATCCCGAATTCCAGTGACCATAGATGGCTACTCCAATGGTAACAAGAGCTTATATCACGTACTATGAAATTTAAAATGTAGTCACTGACCTGTCTGTCTGGCCTAATCTGCTCGATGATCTTGCGGATCTGTGGCTCGAAGCCCATGTCCAACATCCTATCTGCTTCATCGAGCACCAAGTATGTGCAACGTCGGAGGTTTGTAGTATCTGTTGATAAATAGAAGCATTGAAGGATCAGTTTAATTTGCTTTGTGTATCTGTCATGGCCAGATCTTACACATTCACTCATCAATTCATAATATGGGCAACTAAAACTGGCCAGATTGTTTTAATTATCATTAAGGTTTGATGATATGTTAATCCTCCTTTGACCTACTTTCTTTAGAACATTGTCATTAAAATCCTACATCAATGATATAGCCAAACAAGGATTGACATATCATCATACATTAACATTTCGATGATCTGGCCAGTTTTACTTTTTTTTTTCAGTGAGCAAAAATCATCCAATGACAACCCCGGATCTTAAGTGAAGCGGGAGATGTCAGGCTCTTACTGACTAAAAACCCACCCCGTTCTTCCTAGCCTACATACCAGGGCTCGAGTTCCTTTCGGATAACCCTAGCCCCAGTATGGCCAGTTTTATTTCGCCATATAATGAACTATAAGATCTGGCCACAACATTTGAGATTTTTTATTATTCATTATAAGTTTGTTTAAGAATTGTATTGTTATGAAGTTGTCTTATACAACTAGTTGACTAATGTGGCCGACTATCAAAGGCCCTGTTTAACATACCACAAAAAGACAATAGTATCTTTTCATGTCATACAAAACATAATTCAAATCAAACATTACTGTTAGTTTATTTCCAGAAAAAACTTTACCTTTTTCCAAGAAGTCAATCAGCCTTCCAGGTGTAGCGATTACAATCTCAACTCCTCGTTCCAGACACCTTCCCTGCGGTCCTTTGGGAGCCCCACCGAAAATGCAAGTGTTACGGACTTGGATGCTCTGACCGAATTCATTGGCTACCTGCAAACAGGGATAGAGCCTTTAACTCCTGTATAAAAATTTAATTTAGCTGCCAAAATAAAACATTGAGGAAAGAAATATAGAATGTATGTAAGAGCAGATTATTAGGAGCTTCTGGTTTTATATGGAGAGATGACGGTGATGAATACCTATTCCAGGCGTTAAAGAAATAGAAAATAAATTAATATTGTGACATTGTGTAGGTGGCTTAACATTGTGGGAGTCGCGCGAGATGCTGTATTTGCAACTAGAACTAGCATATTGGCATTGTATTCATAAAAATATATAATGTCAAGCTATTATACAATTCTGTATAGAAGTAAATGAACTTACATCTATCTTTCAATGAATTGAAGGTCAACATTGCAAGAATAGTACATTTATGTACGTGGCCTTGAAGGCTACATTATTATATCGCAAATTATAACTATTCAACCTGCCCCATCCTAATCTGCTCTTACACACTTTGTCAACAATAATAAAAATAGAAATAATAATGAAAGCATGACGAAAAAAAAGTGTAAAAAATATATTAAAAATAATATAGAACAAAAACAAGAATTTATTCTACTAGATGTGGGTGACATACAGTCAGTTGAGTTATATCATGATATGAGCCCCAGAATATTTGAAATTTAAGTTTGATTAAAAAGTGTTTTTCCCCAATAGTTCCACCACAAAAATTTGTTAAAATTGTATTGTGCATAACCCACTATTTCTATTTAAAACATTTCTGTGGCAGGCTTCCTTGTACTGTACCCTGATTGGTTTAATGTCAATTTACAATAGAAACTGCCTGTTTTCAACATAATGTTACAACTACTCAGTAAAGAAGCATTCCACAGATAAATAGATCTAAGAGAAAAGTAAAACAAAAACTGTGCCCAAAACTAAAACAACGTAAAATAAGGTTACGTTCAGAAACCTCACCTAGTAAGAGGAAATTTTGAATTTTGGGATTACAATCGAAAAAAATATGCAAAACATCATGCCAATGTTTCATTTTCATTAGGTTTTCGAACATAGCCTGCCTGCAATAAGCTAGTTCTACTAATTAAATGTAATTGGGTAAATTTACTATTTCCAGTTCGCTCGGATTGTCCGTCATCTCCGCAGCGATTCCATTCATAGAGATCAACGCCTGGAGTAGCACAATGGAAAACAAATACTCATCTTATATATTTGTTGTTAAAAGTATTTTTTTACATTAGAGACAATTAATTCTAGTGTCGCTTCCATGTAAAAACCTCAGGCAATCTTGTTTCAGTCCAATAGCAGGCCATTTGTTACTTTTAAATTAATTCAAGAGACAAGATTATTTAAGTAGTAACAATTTCTCTCTTACCTGTTGTATCTGTTGAGCAAGTTCCCTAGTTGGAGCCAAAACCAGAACTATAGGCCCTTCATCTCTCAGCAGTCGGGGCTGATTAATAATGTGTACTATGGCTGGCAATATGTATGCCAGGGTTTTTCCAGAACCTGTTTGAGCTATTCCCACTAAATCCCGTCCAGACAGTGCAATAGGCCAACCCTGAGCTTGAATAGGAGTTGGATGTGGGAATCCTTGTTTGAGAATCTCCTTCATAGCGTAGTCTGGGAAGCCGCCCTCCTCAAAGTACATGCTTGGGGCCGGAACGTCGCGTCCTTTCACAGTGATCTGGTTTTGGCTGCGGTACGCTTCAATCTCAGCTTGGCTGCGCGACTGGACGTTCGGATGCGGTACGTAGAAGTTTTTCTGGAACGGAGTGAGAGTGATTGTGTCCCAGCGAATTTTCCGGAGGTTGCCGCCCGGTTGGTCATTCTTGTTGAAACTTCCGCCTCGAAAATCATCCCGGCCGCCGCCACGACCTCCGTAGCCTCGGCCGCCATCGCGCCCGCCACGACCACCGCTGTCCCGGCCTCCTCGGCCGCCACCGAAGCGGCTGCTGCCTCTCTCCTGGGACCGATCACTCGAACGTCCTCCTCGAGAACCACCTCTACTGCCACCGCGGCCTCCACGGCTACCACCGCGACCGCCGCCACGTCCTCCACGTCTATCGTCGTACCTAGGTTACAAAATTTGAGTAAATAAACCAAGCGAAGCGAAATAAATTTTATCAAAAATATGCCAACTTACATCTTCACTTAGGACAACGATAAAACAAAATAAAAGCAAATAAACACTAAATTTCTTAACGACTCAATCTAATTAGTTTTTTTTTTAACTAATCGGTAACTTTTCTACAGTATTTCTAGCGTGACAAACATTAGATTGACTTTTATTACAGAATGCCACCAGTCGGCCATATTTTATAAAATAGGATTATCATAGTCTATGCCTCTATGGTCTAAAGCAAGCACTTCCGTTTTTTTTTAGAAAACGATTATATAATAATAAATTGAAAAGATGTTATTATTACAATTTAAAAAAAAAAACATTGTTTTAGGTTAATTACTCAGACCTAAGAAACATATGCAACTATTTAATAACCTACAATTCCGCTATCCATGATGGCACGAATTTCAAAAGGTTGGCCCAAGGAATCCTCTTATTTACTTTTTTTTTAATGGTTGTAGTTTTAGTAATTTATGTTATGCTTCTTATACAAATGCAAACTTTCTTTGAAACTTAGACTAAACCCAAACTTCAATTGAACTTTGCTGGACCGAACATACATTCATAACACTCTTCAGAAATACATGTCCTTTATTTTGTAGTATTGATCAAACAATCCGACATTTCCTAACACTCGGTAGCAGCTCATTTTGGAACGTAAAATAGTTATTTTATTTCTATTGAAAGATGGATGCTTCTATACCAGTCTTTCAAAAGCCTCATCGACCTTTAACTGTATTAGACTGGACAAGGAATATTCAGAGACTGCAAAACGAGGCTAGACTCCGTCGCTTCGAGTCTTATGAATTGAGACAAAGAGCTAATCAGTTGAGAAATGAAACATCAGTCACCACAAGATGGGATAACTATGTTAACAATGAGTTATTGAGAGATAGGTAAGCACTAAGCACTTACTTGATTTTTAATAACAAACATGTGCGAATAGGTGCACAAATAAAAATACTTATTGTACTATACAGTGATGTCTGATACAAAAGTTTATTAACTTACACTTTCTAGAATATACGAAGTCCAAGCATGGAGGGAGAAGCAGAGGTTTACAAGAGACTGTGTCAAAGACGAGATTAGGGCTTTAAAAGAAGAGAAGCATGCGACAGAACTGCATTTGGAGTCCCTACAAGTACCACTTATGGTGATATCTCAGTGTCTCTCTAACAGAGACCAGAGGGTGCCTCCAGAGCTGACTAGAGACCAACTAGGCGAGGAGTTGCATAAGGTATTATCGAGAGACTCAATGAAACTAAGTACTCCTGACTCCTGACATCCAAAAGCCTTGACTGAATGAGATCTTGGCTTAACCCTTCAGATACCGTCAATTAGAGACACAATAGTAAGACAATAGATGCGCGGCCACCGGGTGTCGCTTGGGGATTCATGAATTAAATAGCTATCACGTTTTATGATCTCATTTAGCCTAAAAAAAACCCTTTTGACAATACACTCCTAACCGCCGCTTGTATTTTTTTTTTTTGCTGTTCCGAGCAGTGTTGAGTCAACAATACCTAAACCTTCAGGTCTATCTCGCATTTCCATTCTCTATGCCTCCGCAAGTGAAAAGGCCGTCAGCATCCTGCTGTTGGGCAAATGCTGCCTTTTCCTTTATCCACACACACTTTTGCTAATAAAGATTAGACGGTTACTTTTTCCGAATAGACTTCTAGATTACTGGACGTTTCAGGAGCTCCACATAACAGAGAACAGTAAGCGAGTCCTCATGGACGTCTGCCACATGGGCTGGGAGAAGATAAAAGAGCTAACCAACGTGCTCTGTCGCTTGGAGCGTGAGATCAAGAATAAGGACGAGACCATTGACTTGGATTACCACGTCAAGGATCTGACCAGAGACAGCGCGGATATCTGCTTTAAGCTGGATCCTACTAGGGTTCCTACAGAGTAAGTTACTATAGGTTTGAGAACTTTATTGAGGGTGTGATACGAGGATAGTTACTGCAGAGTAAAATGTATCATAATCATAATTTCAGTCGAAAGATGTGCACTGTTAAACATAGTCTGTCCCAAGTGTCGCCACAACGGTCAGTCTAGTGCTTGTTGCATCCATCGGATTTCCGTGACTCTCACCACGTCATTCCACCTTATGAGATGACTTCCTACGCTGCGTCTGCCATGTGCGGTCGCCTTTCAAGAACCTTTCGACCCCGTCGAATTGACCATTTGTTCTGCGAGCAATGCGCTACATAACTTTGGCGTTTGACTTCTTTCCTGCTCTGCTGTTAGGGATTCCTTAAGATGACCATTACAGATTTATTTTATTAATTTTTGAGCTCTATTACTTACTATACATATTGGAGCCGCTCACTGAATACTTACGGTAACTTGACGATGTCGACTGTTTCAGAAATAGAGTGAGGGAAGTTCTTGCAGCCTATTTTGTCGTCCACTCATGCCCTACTGCAATTGACATCATCTTTTTGTTATTCCTTTCTTAGATCAATGACAGAAGAGAGTTACGCCCACTGTATAGAGAACACAATAAAGATCGCTGAGCAGCTGATGTCAGAGTCTAAGACTCTGCGTGAGACGATGTTCAAGAGTCGAGAGCAGGCCAAGAACCAGATGCACGCACAGAGCCAGCATGTGGAGCTGATCATGAGGAGGAGGGTATATGACATACAGAGGGCTAGGAATGAGATGGAATGGCAGAAGTATAAGGCAAGTGGTACTCATGAAAGTAAGTAGGTAAAATGATATTACATTTTCACCTTGAGCTGCCGTGCAGAAATGTCGCATATTTATCTATCGTCATTGCACTTCACATTTATCCTAGGGTCGGTCCTAAGAAATATATTTATTTGAAGTGTTTGGTTTTCAATTTTATTCAACATAACATTTTGTTCTTTACATAGTTCACAAATTCTATTTCCGCCTCTGGTTATTTGCTTATCCGCAAACCCTAAACCACGTAACGAACTTAGATGAAGTTTTCACTGAACGAGTGCGATAGATGACGAAGGTTTGTACTACATAGAGCAAAATAACCAGCCCTGCGAATCCAGACCGAGTTGCTAGTAAGAAAATAAAAGCTTCCATGTTATACATTTCAGTTGGAACAAAATCTTCAGAAGTTGGATAGGGAGATTGAAACTTTACGTGCAGCAGTAGCAGACAAAATAAACCCGACCAAGTTAGTCGAGACCAGGTTGGAAACCAGAACCAGAAGACCAGTCCTCGAAAGAGTTCAGGATAAACCGATGCGTGGTCTGATAGAAGAGTTTGAAAGAGTCCATATGAGTCATAATATGCTGGAAAAAAAACTGGAAGAAGCACTGTAAGTATTCCTATCGTACTGTTATTTTTGTGATCAGTGGAGTGAATGTTTAAATCGCGCGGAGAATTCTAATTGCGCTATGCAGGATTTCGTAGCATATATGTGTGTGTGTGTATTCATATGTGGCCCCATAACGTCCTCGGATTCATCATCATCATCATCATCATTTCAGCCGACAGACGTCCACTGTTGGACATAGGCTTCCCCCAAGTGTCGCTACAATGATCGATCCTCGGATTTATTCCTTCACAAAGGGCGACAAATCCCTAATTATCATTCACATTTTTATAGCACATCTTTGTTTATTTCCTAGGACCACATACCACGGCATGTACAACCACCATGAACGGGTAACCAAGGACCTTCAGTACAAGAACCAAGCCTTGGAGACAGATAGAAGGCTGATAGAGATCAGGAAACCAATCCATGGGCCGGATGAAACTGAGTTCAAGAGGAACGTCGGCTATTGCCGTATGAGCGACGAACTGGTTACTGATTGAGGGCAACCCTGTTTGAATTTTAACGGCTGACACTTCGCTGGTGTTGCCCCATTTTTTGAGATTTATGTAGCAAGTTATTTATGGAATGCAGATTTCGAGTAGTTTGTAATGGCATTATTGGCAATCATATTCGTAAGTAGTTTGAAAAAGGCATAAGGCAACACTAAAGTTGATTTGGCCAACCAACATTGAACTATGAACTTGTAATATGTAACCTAATACAAGTTGAATCACTAGTAGGATGATTAGAAGCACTGACTGCATTACCATAACTTTTATCAGACAGTACCTAATTATTATGTAAACCGAGTTGTAATTTATCATGTTTTTCTTATACTATTAGGGTGAGACTAATATGGTGTATAGGTAGGGCTCTCGATCTGAAAACGAGCTCGATTTACTTAGCTTAAAGAACTAGTTTTTATCTTAATTTTTTTTATAGAACTTTTTAAAGTATAAAACCGGCCAAGTGCTCGCACACGAAGGGTTCCGTATAACAATATTAAAATCGAGCCGTATAACAACAAAAAAAAAACGCTGACAAAATAAAGTTTCTTGTAAGGAGGGGGAACCCCTGTAATTTAAAAAAAAAAATTATATAAGTAAGTATATTCTTATTGTTGTAGCGGCAATAGACACACACATTCTGTGAATATTTAAACTCTTTACCTCTTATGGTTTATCAGATATAGCCTGCTGTATAGTAATTGCTGCTGACAGACAAACTGACAGACGGACGGACAGCGGAGGCTTTGTAATAGGGACCCGTTTTCACCCTTCGGATACGGAACCCTCGAAGCCCTATTACAAATACCTATTTACCTAATTTTAAGACTGTCACCATCAGCGATCGTGTTCAAAGTACCTAATAAATAAGAAAAAAAAAACAACTAAAAATCCTCATATTAATTCATGTACTTATTAACATAACAAGCACTGTGTTGAACTATTATTATTAATTCAATATTATGTTTTTGTACCTTTGTGACAATATATCTTGGTAATAATAAAAGATTCGATGTAAAAACATGCATATTTTACAATATAAAAAAGACTACATAATTATTATAATATACCTACTCGTGTATTATACCAAGTATTATATTATTTATAATATAGGTACCTAAATAATAATAATACTTGGCTACAGTATTACAATATTCCCTACAGGTTGCGCGACAAATCAGTTTCCGTATTGCCAACATTACGCCAAAGGAACTTCTTAAGGTGCATCATGACTCACATTTTCACTATTTTTCACACAACCGCTCATAACTGATTATGACGTTATTACACATTTTTCATTAGATATTTTGGAAACACAGTATCTTGTGGATATTATCTAGGTTTCTAAAGAAACCAATTTCTAAATTTGTGTAAAACTAATCCAGTAAAAACCTCTGAAAATGTTCTATTTTGTATGAACTTGACAATTTGACCTTGCAAATTTTATTAAGATTCTAAATGACGACAACTTTTTCCAAAAACTTTTAAGGGTTTTAAAAAAACAGCTATTTCCTGGAGCAAATTTTGTGAAATTTTCGAGTAAATTTCGGAATTACCGAATACTGACAGACTTTTCAGGCGTTATCTCTCTTTTTTTGCGTTGCCTTTTCGTCAAACATCGCGTTGGATTGCATTAAATGAAGTAAAAAGCTTTTAAACCATTTTCGATGTTTACGATAGTCGAGTGGAGAAGGACCCTCTTAAGTAGAACGCACTGTACTTATTCACATAATATGGAATGTACTATGCGTTCCAAATAAGAATAGTCAAGTCGATAAACTCGATCTGTTAAATTTTGAGTGAAAAGTACGGTTTGCAAAGCAAACTTATTTGCGTATCAATAAAAAGTTTTTTTGCTTAGTATTACTAAGTCTTAGATAAATTTAATTGAATTATAAACGTTATTGTTTAATATAAATTAGCTAAGCCTAAATATATTGATTTAAGTCACGATTAGTAAAAAAGAAACAATTCTTTTTTCTTATTTTCATTGTTAAGAACAATTCGCCTACCTACTTCTTCCATTTGCCACTACACAGACACTTCAAACAGTGACGCAGAGATAAGCAAAATTGAAGAACCGTTCTGATTAAACTTTTTACGTTCACGATTCGTAAATAAATTAAATTTTAATTTCTTGTTTTGCTCATCCTACCCATTTTCTTCGATTTAACGTGACGTCAAAACCAAAGAGAATGTAAAGTAAGAGGCGGGACTCCCATAGAAAAAACCGATGTATGAAACGTGCGTCCTCGATCAATACCAACATAACAGAAATCTACAACTATGGCGGAGTACATACTGCCAACATAATGACATTACTAGTGATGTACTGAGTTGTGCAATTTTTTTTATCGATATCAGTAATTTTCCTTAACGGGATTTCTTTTTATTTTCTGGAAATAAAAAAATATAAAACTTCGAAACTTAGATTGTTTTAATACATATTATTCAACGAATTAAATTTACCCACGCTATTTATTTATTTGTTAAGTTTAAGAAAACAAATAGTTACACAAAAATGGCAATAAATAATGTTACGCCGATAAAATTTCAACACGTCATATCTCCAACAAATTAAAGAGTAGCAACGAATAATTAAAACGCATTACTGTTCGAAAGCTCTAGAACCAAAGTACCTACCTAGCCTGGCAAGATCTGGAACATTCCGTCTTAAGTACTTGTTGTACCTAGTATTTAGTAGGTATGTAATCTGTAGGTATCTGTAGGTGGATAAGGGAAATGGTACTTTCCGCCATTCACAATAGAGTCGAAATTCGCGTGAGTGACTCGCGAAGGACAAAGCAACAAAATTGATTTATGGCCCCGCGATGCGACTCTATTGTTCTGGAACTATCCTGAGACGTCGGTATCTAGAATTTTCTTTGCTCCGCGTATAAATACGAGCCCCCGAACGGAAGTGAGTCAGTTTTGATTTCGACTGCGAACGAGAGCGATCTACCTAAGTGTGCGAAGTGATTTTATCTAACGACCGAGGCGATAGTATAACGGAACTCTAGTGCTAACTGTGATTTGGATTATTGTTGACTGGACTAATTACTGATTGTTTGTGGTAAATAAAGTTCTTTATTGGTAAATTGGCATTTAATTACCTACGTACGTAACAACTGGTGTCAGAAGTGGAATGCCGTTACCACAGAAGGACGACGAACAGCGACCACGAACAAGGAGGCAAGCAGAGATGGATGCTGCGCGTCATCGTATGGAGGAGGAAAATCAGGTTGGTATGGGAGCAACGGCAGCTGCTGAGGTGCCAACGGGACCATCCTCGGAATTGAACCTCGCGGCGGTGTTGGCCGCTATGCAAGCTAGTATGGAGGCCAACCAGCGTAAGCTTCAGGACCTAATCGCGGCTAATCAAGAAGCTGCCCACCGCGAACAAGAGGCTAACCAGCGTAAGCTTCAGGACCTAATCGCAGCTAACCAGGAAGAAGCTCGCCGCGAACAGGAAGCCGCTCGCCGCGAACAGGAAGCCGCTCGCCGCGAACAGGAAGCCGCTCGTCGCGATCAAGAGGCTAAGCAGAACCTGATCCTCGATAAAATCGACCACGGCCTCGTCACGTTGGGCGAGAAGGTAAAGAATCTTACCTTAGAGGTCAAGGAGGTTTCCGCCCGAGCTGATAGCCTCGAAACAAGAATTGATGGCCATGAAGATCGACTGCTGGACATCAATAAAAAAATTGTCAAGCTCGAAGCACGCGAACCCATAGCTGTTGGCTCACCATCGCATACCCACTGTGCATCAGTCGCAAAATTTGATGTGCCGCGTTTTGACGGCACGTCTTCCTGGACGGCATTCAAATACCAATTTGAAACATTGGTTAAGACTAACCGCTGGGATGATGAGCAGTCTTTCGCGGCATTAACTTTGGCTCTACGAGGGGACGCTCTGCTGGTCCTAGAGAACCTTCCTCCGGACGGCAGGACATTGGAGCGTCTCATGGAGGGACTGGACACTCGCTACGGTGACAAACACCTCGAGCATGTTTTCCGTGCGCAACTTCGCGAAAGAACGCAGAGGTCGAACGAGAGCCTCCAGCAGTGGGGAGTCGAGGTTGAACGGCTGGTCCGGCGTGCATACATGTCGATGACACCAGAGACGGTGGAAGTAAATCTGGTGCAAGCATTCATCGACGGCCTACGGGATCCTGAAGTCAGGGCTACGGTGCGACTCGGACACCACCAAACTTTAAAGAGTGCGATGGCACACGCTTTGGAAGTGGAAGCCGTACGACAAAATTCTCGTACGCACAGAGTTCGGGAAGTGGTGGTCTCGCCTACAACGCAGCCACGTCAGCGAGAAGTGGTGGCTTCTTCCTCGACAAAGTCCCGCTATATTCCGACGTGCTACGGGTGTGGGGAAAAAGGGCACATTCGTACCGATTGCCCCAAGAGGAAGAGGGGAAGTGTGGACTCCGGAACTCAAGTTAACGAGGAGTCGTTAAACTAAAAGTCGCCAGGGCCGCGGGGCGGGTGCTGGCTGGTCAAGTGAAGGCCCCAACCATCACCATCAATCAAGTTCACGACGGAAATAGTTTGATCATCGAAGGGACGCTGAATCATAGTACTTGCAATTTTACCGTTGACACCGGAGCGTCGCGAACAATTGTAAGACCTGAGTTGCTGAAACGAACCATCTCGTGGCAAAGAAAGTCTCCATCCTGCCAACTTCAGACAGCAACCGGCCAGCCAGTCTCCGTCCTCGGTGATACAGAAATCGAGTTAAAAATTGGTGATCAAGTTTATACCCACCCTGTGTTAATTGCGAATATTACGGACGATTGCATACTGGGTCTCGACTTCTTGCGGAATAACCGATGTATTTTAGATATCGATAGGGGAGTATTGAAGTTCCCAGATCAAGAAGTTTTCCTGCGAGGAAATAACTCATGCAACCTGTATTGTTTAAAGAATGTTACACTGGCTCCGAGAACAGAAACCTTAGTCGAAGTAAAATTTCCTAAGAAAATTAGGCAACGAAGATGTGTTCTGGTTGAGGATACTGGCCGGTACCCGGAGCTCATCACCGCGAGAACATTAGTAATGACGAAAGGGAGATCCAAGGTAAGGATTGTGAACCTTGGGAAAGAAGAGGTCCAACTGAAGAAAAACAGTGTTGTTGGGAGATGTGAAGGAGTGAATTATCTTCGGCAAATCAATACATCTTCAGTAAAACAAGACGCAATAAAAGGTGAACCTGATCACATCCAGCAACTTCTGGAAAATTCTAAGAGCAATTTATCGGCTTCGGAACTACAGCAAGCCAAGGAATTTCTGCTACGGTTTCGAGATATCTTTGCAACGGGAAAAGACTGCGGAAGAACAGGTCTCGTCAAGCATGAGATAGATACAGGTGACGCTAGACCAATTAAACAGAGACCGCGCCGTATACCCTGGGCTAAGGAAACTGAGGTAGCAGAAATGGTAAAGGATATGGCTGATAGCGGAATAATTGAGCCTTCTACGAGCCCATGGTCCTCTCCAGTCGTTCTGGTGAAGAAGAAGGACGGCAGTACAAGATTCTGTGTCGACTACAGAATGCTGAATAATGTGACGAAGAAGGACAGTTATCCCTTACCGAGGATAGACGATACGCTGGATATGCTCAGTGGTATGAAGTGGTTTTCAACCATTGATTTGAAAAGTGGCTATTGGCAAGTGGAGATCAGCGAGAAAGACAAAGAAAAGACAGCGTTCAGTACGGGCATTGGCAACGGCCTGTGGCAATTTAACGTTATGCCTTTTGGGTTGTGCAACGCTCCAGCGACATTTGAACGCCTCATGGAGAGAGTCATGGTTGGCCTTCTTGGTGACGTCTGTCTGGTATATTTGGATGACGTCATTATAATGGGCCGCACGTTTAAGGAAAACCTAAGGAACATGGAGAAAGTGTTCACAAGGATTCGAGGGGCCAATTTAAAACTAAGCCCAAAGAAGTGTGCCCTGTTCAAGAAGGAGGTCAGCTACCTGGGACATGTAATTTCCGCTGATGGAGTGAGAACCGACCCTGAGAAGATAAAGGCCGTCCAACAGTGGCCGGTTCCTAAAAACAAAACGGAAGTACGTGCATTTCTAGGGCTGTGCACATACTACAGACGGTTTGTTAAGAGTTTTTCGGACATTGCAAAACCGTTACACCAGCTGACTGAGGATAAACGAGATTTTATCTGGGACAAAAACTGTGAATCAGCATTCAACGAGCTAAAGCAACGGCTATGTGAAGCGCCTATACTGGGGTATCCGAGCAGAGACGGAAGATTTGTCGTTGATACCGATGCCAGCAACACGGGAATTGGAGGAGTGTTGTCACAGGTGCAAGGTGACAGACAGGTCGTGATTGCTTACTTCAGTAAGGCACTTTCAAAGCCAGAACGGAACTACTGCGTGACTCGACGAGAACTGCTGGCTGTGGTAAAAACCTTGCAGCATTTCCACAAGTACCTCATAGGAAGGGAGTTTACGTTAAGGACGGATCACGCTGCATTGAAATGGCTTCTACAATTTAAAAACCCCGAGGGCCAAGTCGCAAGATGGCTCGAGCAGCTGCAGGAGTTCAACTTTGTGACGGAACATCGCAGTGGAAAAGGGCATAATAATGCTGACGCCTTGTCGCGACGTCCGTGCAATGAGGACTGTAGACACTGCCAACAGAATGAAGCCCGAGAACACGTGAATTTAATTAGGACTGAAGGCAACTTCAAGAAGTCCCAGGAAGAAGATGACGAAATCCGACCTATACTGGACTGGAAGCGTAGCGGAACTAGGCCTCAGTGGAGTGAAGTATCGTCACATAGTCCCGTCACAAAGAGCTACTGGGCACAGTGGGACAGTTTAGTCCTAGAAAATGATGTGCTTTGTAGGAAATGGGAATCGAACGATGGCAAGGAGGTGACCACACAAGTGATAGTACCACGATGCGAAGTGGTCCCCCTGTTACAAGAGATACACGATGGTGCTTCTGGAGGACACCTGGGAATTAAGAAAACTCTACTGAAAGTGAGACAGCGGTATTACTGGCTCAATTGTAGAGATGACATAGAGCAATGGTGTCGGAAATGTACAGCGTGCGCATCTGTGAAAGGACCACAGACTAGAAGCAGGGGCAGGCTTCAGCTGTACAATGTGGGAGCCCCCTGGGAACGCATTGCCATCGACGTCGCTGGACCTTTCCCAGTTACGGATGACGGAAACAAGTACATAGTGGTGATCCAGGACTACTTCACAAAGTGGCCCGAAGTCTTCGCCATACCCAATCAGGAAGCGACGACAGTGGCGAAGAAGGTGGTCGAGGAAGTAGTATGTCGGTATGGCGCACCTTTGGAAATCCATTCCGATCAAGGCCGTAACTTCGAATCTGCGCTGTTCCAGGAAATGTGTACTCTTCTGGGAATTTATAAGACACGCACAACACCTGCGCATCCTCAGTCGGACGGAATGGTGGAAAGGTTTAACCAAACCCTGGAGAATCATCTGGCTAAGGTTGTCGATGACCATCAGAAAGACTGGGACCGGTATATTCCACTATTTCTGATGTCGTACCGATCGGCAGTGCATGATAGCACGGGACATACCCCAGCAAGAGTAAATTTCGGCAGGGAAATGAGACTTCCAGTCGATGCCATAACTGGCGTGCCACCTGACAAGACTAAGCCAGTTACGGACTACGTAAGTGACCTTCAAGATCAATTGGACGAAGTGCATAAACGAGTACGTGAGAATAGCATGAACACCAGCGTTAAAATGAAAACGAGATACGACCGTAATGCCAACGCCCAGGGATTTGAGGAAGGTGCACTGGTTTGGCTCCACAACCCGCTTCGACGAAAAGGGAAGTCGCCGAAACTTCAAGCTCGATGGGAGGGACCTTACACCGTACTAAAAAGGATTAACGATGTAACCTACCGCATTAAGAAAGGGTTAAGAGGGAAGCCTAAGGTTGTCCATGTGGACAGATTGGCGCCGTATCACGGATCTAATAATGCTCGGGACGAGCATGACTAAGAGGGGGGCACTGTTACGCCGATAAAATTTCAACACGTCATATCTCCAACAAATTAAAGAGTAGCAACGAATAATTAAAACGCATTACTGTTCGAAAGCTCTAGAACCAAAGTACCTACCTAGCCTGGCAAGATCTGGAACATTCCGTCTTAAGTACTTGTTGTACCTAGTATTTAGTAGGTATGTAATCTGTAGGTATCTGTAGGTGGATAAGGGAAATGGTACTTTCCGCCATTCACAATAGAGTCGAAATTCGCGTGAGTGACTCGCGAAGGACAAAGCAACAAAATTGATTTATGGCCCCGCGATGCGACTCTATTGTTCTGGAACTATCCTGAGACGTCGGTATCTAGAATTTTCTTTGCTCCGCGTATAAATACGAGCCCCCGAACGGAAGTGAGTCAGTTTTGATTTCGACTGCGAACGAGAGCGATCTACCTAAGTGTGCGAAGTGATTTTATCTAACGACCGAGGCGATAGTATAACGGAACTCTAGTGCTAACTGTGATTTGGATTATTGTTGACTGGACTAATTACTGATTGTTTGTGGTAAATAAAGTTCTTTATTGGTAAATTGGCATTTAATTACCTACGTACGTAACAATAATAACTTAAGTCAACAACAAGTTGTCTAGTGGTTAACACATCATTTAACTCATCTCAAAAATGACTGCACCGATTTTAATGCAACTTGCACTGATGATGGCACTTTTCCAGACAGGCGATGATATATTTTCTATCTTGTAAACTTTCTGTTGAAAGTTTTTTATATTAGTTCGACTTGATTTAAGAAAGAAAGAAAACATGTTTATTCCGCCTAAATAGACGCACAAATCATTACAGAAAAAAAATGCTCGCCAGGCCGTGTATACAGGGCTTAAATGTATTGAATAACAATTTACTCTGTGATTGCACCTACACCATAGACAAAAGAGTTGTGCAGGTTATCTGTTGCAACTACTCTTTGTTGTCTTTGGCATTTTGAGGCTGGCTTCAACAGAGACAAGCTTAACAAAATAAACAGTGAGAAAAAAACATAAAAGTAAACGAAAAAACACAATTTTACCATTAAATTCTAAGAATCCAAGTTGTGCGTCGAATCTTAGCAAGAATAGGTCATTGTTCAGCATATAACGTGATGCTAGGCAAGTCTAGACATCTACGGCGCTGGTTTTCAGCAACCACCGTTGACAAAAAAGTTTCGAGTGACAAATTTTGGCGTCTATTCTGAGTGTAAACATTCATCCAAGGCAGGTTAGTACTTCTAGACAAATCCTTTACATGAGTACATATCAATTGATAAATATTTTACATACATTACTATTAAATAAAACAACAACATTACAAACACTGTAAACAATACTAAATTTTAACTATTTTTACACAACATACACATTAATACATTCCTGTAATAACAAAAATAAACCAAAACTGGATCAATAACAAATTATTTTTCTTGCAGCCATCAATTTTTTTGTAACAATGGTAGATTCAATGAACCAAAAATTGCACCATATTATGGGAAGGTGGTATGAAGATGGCAACTCGCATAAAACGACATTTCAAGAGCAAACCTCTCCAGAAAACAGGAAATATCCTCCCATAGTAAAGTTATGCGTTAAAATTAAAATGAATTAAGAAAGACAGTAGAGTCTGTCTAATGAAAGCGTAACCTGGAGTTTTTTTTTTAAATTAAAGTGGCAACATTATTTTGCCGCCAAAATCACGTCTAAGTCTATGACTGCAATTGTCAGTTTTTGGAAACAGATATTTATTTATCAACAATAACTGCTTTATCATGGGTAAAACAATATAAAGTTATGTGCGAAAGCTGCTACACACTATCATCAGTGAGTTTAAACAAAAACAAGAAGAGAAAGAAGTTGTTTTCTAAGAAAAACAACAATGTTTATACACGATCTTGGATTTTTAAGTTAGTGTGACACTTTAATCTTGATCATTGTTGACTGACCACTAGATATTTTTACGGTATGAATGATGATGACTATTTTAATTGACTATCGCAGTTTTGTGCTCTTGGTATTCTTGTCGGAAGGCCAAAATGCCAAATTGTAAATAAAGAATATTATATACGGCATTTGAGAGAACAGATAAAATAAATTTGGAATAATATCTAACATTTTGTGTATTATTAACCTTTACCATACATCTACCAATAAATAAATCTACACAATTTTAAGTTCTTATACAACTATTGTACAATCGTCATATATAAAAAAATACTCAAGTACCAAAACTTTTTTCTCCTACTATTTCAATAATGCCATATTCAAATTTTTGGGTTTCAACCTCCTTTTCTCAGGTCACGCTTTCAGTAGACGGACTCTAAAAACAATTTAAGAAGAACAATGTGTTTACAATATGTGAGATGAGGAGTGTACACTAATTTCACCCAAGCAATGCCAAGAGGCCAAATAGATTGTGAATCATATGAAACAAAATATTGATAGAAGCGTTGAATGTCTCATCACCCCCAAAACGCATATCTCACCACAAAGTCAGTGAACAAAGAGGGTAGGATCAAAATAAAGATTATCACCACTGTGGAAGACCATATCCATTGCTTGAAGTCCATGCCCGAAGAGGTAAAAGCTAAAAATACTTAGTACAATCAGATTGTAATGAGTCAAGTTATGTGGATTGCTGAATGTGCAGGAAATATTTTTTTTAAATGTTAATGAAATGTTTTTTTGTCTTCAGGACTCTAACTGGAGGGGGAATGTCATTCCAACAGTGGGTCGCGGTATACTTGAAGCTACCCCTGAATGCAGCGGTTCTGTGATGTGGTGTACAAAGAGGATATGTGGAGGAACGCGGTTCATATTTGCTGTGTCTCATCTCTCAATTTAAGTTTCTTAAATAACTTTCGCTTCCGAAGTCTCATTGGGACACCATGTGCCTCTTAATGTTTTCTTGGTGATACTAATGGTTCTGAAACATAAAAAAGTCGGTGTTAAAAATCAAATTATTAAGTACTCGTAATCTTAAATAAAATGTATACAATACTCACTAGGGCTGCAAAATCTTCTATTTAGGGAAATCAGATTAGGGTCAGACAGATGTCGATGTAGAGGGTACTGTAACAACAGGTTAAAATGTAAAAAAAAAGGAAAAGGCATTCGTGAAGTATATTATTATATGTAAAATATGTAAAAGATCTTACATTTTTATTCCCTGTCAATTTGACCCATTTTTACACCTAAAAATTGGGTGATGAGTTATTTTTACTTATAAATTACATAATTATATATTATAAAATGTAACAAAATAACACATAACGAGCAAAATTCTTTCAATTAATTTATTTTAAGCTTTCAACCTACTATAACATTACATGCAAGGAAATTTATTATAACAAAACATACTAATTACGAAATCATTGATTTAACTTCCTGATATCATTATCTAAAATATAAACTTATAAGATGTTCTTTTCTAAACATAGGCTTCCTGGTTATTCCTTTAACTAAATATCGATGTCGATAAATCCTGGTTAATTTTACCCAACACTAGGTATATTTTGTACAAGTTACTTTTTCTGTTAAAATGCATTAAACGTGTAATGATTGTACTTAAATTGACTTATTTAAAGAAATAAATAACTAATTATGCTTACCGGTCTACTTCTATTGAAAATCTTGGCATAAAAAGACGTTTGCTATCATCAACCCGGCATGATCGAATACCACAAATTTCACACGATACTTTCTTCATATTGATATATAGAAATACTCTACGATAAATAGAGAACTGATTTCTTCCCACAAAATGTTTATTAATATATTTTGAACAATATTATAGATGGAAATCTATCTTAGGAAAACCATAACAAACCAACTGTCAAACGTTACTGACTGTCAAAATCCTGTAAGATGTTAATATTCTGTGGTCAAAATGGCGGAGGTGTAATCCAACTAAGTGTTGAAGAGTCATTGGCCGATATAGACCCAAAGTTCTCAATGGTTATCTTAAATTTGACGGATTATAGCCGCCATTAAAAAGGACGTACGGTTCATCATGGACCTAAAAACAGTTCATACATCGGTTTTTTGTACGGGAGTTTCGCCAGGCTGCCGCTGGTTAAAACATGGCAATTTATCGATCCTATCTATTCTTATTTGGAACGCATCATTGTACTTGCTTGCGCAGAGCAACGGAGGGGACTTCGCGGGGGGTCGGGCGGCGCAGGCCGCATACCACAAACACGGTTTCGCTTAGTTTGTGGTACCAAGTTGAAGGGCTGACGTGGCAGTGATTTTTGTGTAATAATTATTATTATTATACTAACCAATACTTACATATTCTAAAATGGTGCGCACAAACTGTTCTGTGTACGGATGTCAATCGTCATGGAAATCACAGGACATAAAGTTTCATAGATTTCCCAGCGACGAGAGGTAAGTAGGTTTTTTCATTTGTGTACCATAGACTTATCGAATATTCCAGACGCTTCGCCGCCAAGAGCGAGACAAAACTGTGACTTGTGCATAAAATTTTGGCTACTTTTCCTTGTATTTTTATGTCTGGTGAGCTGGCAGGTATGTAATAGGCAGCGAGGAAATGCCGCCAGCATACAGGGTACGATGCTGCAAGGGTCTGTTTTAGATTTAACTTAACCCTTCAGATACCGTCAATTAGAGACACAATAGTAAGACAATAGATGCGCGGCCACCGGGTGTCGCTTGGGGATTCATGAATTAATCTTAGTTATGTTAAGTACTGTATCTGGACCTACTTAGGTATATTTATTTTCTTTGTGAATAATTATAACTGTATAGATATGTGTTTGTTTATTGAATTTATAGGTAACTACTTACTTTCCAGGCGCGAGTTTTGGATAGAAGCTTGTCAAAGACCGGACTTGAAAAGTAAAACAGTTGAACGATTATATAACATGCACGTATGTGGTTTACACTTTGAAAAATGGATGTATATAAAAACAAAATTAAAAAGCTCTGCTATTCCCGTAGCAAACTTACCGCCTGCTTCACTATATCATATAAGTACACAAACTGAGACTACAAAAATAGAGAACAGAGGTGTTCAACAACAGATCGACGCTTCAGTAGGCGTATCAGTTGTGGCATCCACTAATGCCCATGAATCGCAGACTACAGAAGAATTGACAGATCATACTCCAAGAAAAAGAAAACTTAGAACTACAAGTTATGCTGAAGATGCTACGTCGACGGACGTGACCTATGAACAGTTCTTACGAGGATGCGACAAGTTCTTATCACCTAATCTAAGTAAAATTGTCAAAGCACAAGCCAATTTAAAACGCATCACACACTACAACGTACCCTAATCGATTTTCAACAACAACAAAATGAGAGCGCAAGATTTGTTGAGTAGCCTTGAGTGAGGCAGAAAGATACAGGCAAAGAAGTCACAAATACAATAAAATTAATCAATGCATTTTCTGCAACAATAAATGCGATTACAGGGTTGTATCAGGATTTGAACAAAGAGTCTGGCTTCGATGAATTTTACTTGATGACGCGTAGGCTGAATAATGAGTCTAGAATTTTTTTTGCCAACCAACTTGTATTCAGTTTGAGTGAGCATTCCGAAAATCTTTTTGTGTCATAAATATGTTAAAATTATGTAACGGAAGTAATTGTGCTGATGATTTTGATAATGTTTTATCACAACATAAAAGTTTTATCCAGCTCAAATCCGTTCATTCACACAAACGCTTTCAACAGATTTTGATATCCCTGAGAATAATAGTTCCCTGTATGTTTGTGGGTATATATTGCGGCGTTGCGTAGATTAACAATAGTAGTTTTTACACCACCTGCTCGATAATGTCGTTTTACACGTCATACAAACCTCACTTAAGGTGGTGCATCACGACTCACATTTTCACTGTTTTTCATACAACCGCTCATAACTGATTATGACGTTATTACACACTTTTCATTAGATATTTTGGAAACACAGTATCTTGTGGATAATATCTAGGTTTCTAAAGAAACCAATTTCTAAATTTGTGTAAAACTAATCCAGTAAAAACCTCTGAAAATGTCCTATTTTGTATGAACTTTGACACTTCATAATTTGCCTAAAAAGTCGAAAAAGTAATCCTCTAGAGACCTTGCAAATTTTTCCAAAAACTTTTAAGGGTTTAAAAAAAACAGCTATTTCCTGGAGCAAGTTTTGTGAAATTTTCGAGTAAATCTCGGAATTACCGAATACTAACAGAGTTTCCAGGCGTTATCTCTCTTTTTTTACGTTGCCTTTTCGTCAAACATCGCGTTGGATTGTATTAAATGAAATGAATGAACAAGCTTTTAAACCATTTTCGATGTTTACGATAAGCGAGTGGAGAAGGACCCTCTTAAAGCAAGTCGTTATTCTCTAGGAAAATAATGCATGCAGTATGGCCGATCCCTAGGGAATAATGAGATTTCAATTTGGAACATCAAAAATCTTCAACATTGTAAATGTGCATCGAACAAGTTGACTCGAAATTCAAACTGGTCAAAAACGAAAAAAGAAAATAGAAAAAAACCTGCTTACTGACTGCGAAAAATTGAAACTATAGAATCTTGGAGTTGTGAATTTTGTTGTTGTGTTTTGAATGTTTGTTTGATGAACTTGTAAATATAATACTTATACATATTATATCTCTAATATATGATTTGATCGACCAAATTGTCTTTTATCTCACAGATGGTGTAAAAAGTAGACTATGCAACACAGGGATAAAGATGTCCTATGAATGAATCACGATTTTTTAATTTCCCATTTTGTGACAACCCTAGCATATTTGCATGTGACAGCGTAAGTACCTATTGTACCTGGCAGCGCGAGCGGCATCACAGACATCAAAAGCGTTGCTCTACTGTAGGAAAATTTGTAATACTATGACTTGCCGTATATTGGAATACGTTTTTAACTTAAATATTTTGACATTAAAAGTCCAAGGTACTATTTAGCAATTTGTCAATTCATACTGGAGAAAAGGGCAGCGAAGGCTTAGTAATAGGTTCCCGTTGGCACTCTTCGGGTACGGAACCTAGAAGGCCTATTACAAGTAATTTTAAGACTGTCACCAACAGCGATCGTGTTCAAAGTATTAAGAAAAAAAGCAATAAAAAAATACTCATATTTATTCATGTAATAACATAACAAGCACTGTGCTGAATTATCATTATAGCATAATTAATTTAACATATTAACATGGTCATGATCTTTGTGACAATATACCGTAAAACGGGTGAATAGAAACAAAACTTTGGATTTGTTTTTCACTTTGAAACCATACTATCCGCTTCTAACAAAGCGTCGACTTTTTAAAATGTCAATTCGTCAATAAATTGAAGTTAAATGCTGCAAAAAATATTCAAATATCATGAAAATACCCTTTGAAGTTTTGTTTCTATTCACTCCATTTTACCGTAGCTTGGTAATAATAAGCATTTGATGTAAAAACACACATTTATAAAATAAAATAGACTATAATTATAAATATACTCGTAATAATATAATACTTGGCGTATATTGGAATATGTTTTTAACTTAAATATTTTTACATCAAATGAGGTTCAAGGCACTATTTAGCAATTTTTCGATTCAGTGTATTTGACAGGAAAACAAGTTTATCTGAATCCATTTTGGACAAGATTATAATAATAATTACACAGTCTCAAGACTAAACAACGAGTTTCAATATTTTTTTCTCATATAATATTCTGTAACCTGGTAATCTATGTAACACATGGCCCATTCCTTAGGCCTTGACGACACGTACCTTCGACGCGAATTCGCCATTGTACGCTTGGTGTACGCCTGCACGCAGTTTGGATACAAAACCGTTAAAATCTGTTCGACGAAACGCAACGTCGTGTCGTAGCGGCTTTAGTCATTATTTTGAACTTTTATTAGGCGTCCAAGCAGAAAACTTCATCAAGCTTGCCTGAGTCTTCAAAGCAGTTTACCATGGTAGGAACGCTATGGCTTTTTAGACGTTTTGAGCGCTTCCTGCGTCTTTAATTCATGAATCCCCAAGCGACCACCGGTGGCCGCGCATCTATTGTCTTACTATTGTGTCTCTAATTGACGGTATCTGAAGGGTTAAGCTTTGACACCACAGTTTTAAATTAAAAGCAATACAATTTAAAAAAATATATTGTATTGCTTTGTTAAATAACCTACTAGAGAACTGACAGCATGTCGTTGTCTTACGGTCAGTTTCTGAAGTTCATTATATCGTCGTGTCTCGACAGTTCATTTATGCAATCATGAATCTTGGTGTTTTCCGAACGTTTATCAGATTCGCAAAATATAAGCAGAGCACTGCAAACAAGAGTATAATCACTATTGCTAATAGAATTATGAACTGGTCACGGTAATTCATAATTGTGATTAGTTCATTTGGTTGGTAAATTATACAGTAATCGTGTAATTACTGACGATTTAGTGTTGTTGAATTACCATTTATATCTTTAAATGTTTCGTTTATACTCTGCTACAAAATTAAACACGTGTTTGTTTTGACGTTATGCGTCTAATTTTGTTAACCATCGCGATTTACTGTCCCCGCACACGGGCCTCAAAAAAAAGCTAGAAGCAGCCGCAAAAAACAGCTGAAGCGCGCGACAGCTCGTGGCCGGAGAAGCTTGAAGCGGCTTCAAGCGTTTTTTTGTGGCAGCACCGCCGCACATGAGCCACAAAAAAAGGCCGCTTCAAAAAGAAGCTTGAAGCGGTGTTTTTTTGAGGCCCGTGTCAGTGTGAGGACAGTTATTAGTTTCCATGACACATATTTGATGCTTTGAGCACTGGTTTTGATGGAGAACTTTCATGATTTTGGAGATGGTTATACACATAATACATATATTATATGCTTAATAGAGATGTGCGGAAATTATTCTTCCCAGCAAATACACGAATTGATAACACAATATGATATTTGTCTTCTTACATAATAATATTAATACATATGGGTGTTCTTCTTTTTCACCGGTATACAATCAGTACAAAAAATGTGACCGAGATGGTTTTCGTCTACTCTATTAATGTAAATTAAAAAAAAAGACTGAATATATTATGACCCGATTAAAAGCCTTTATAATAGACTAATAAATTTAAAAAAATAATAATTGAGGAACTTAAAAATATAACAAGCGATTATCGGCAAAAAATAAGATTGTTACATAAAATAAATATAATTTAAGTATACAGTTTAAGCAGTGTATCTAGCTTAATGTACTTGTAGCCACGCGGTGTAGCGAAATATATCAATCTATGCTAAAATATGAGGTTTTATTCGTAATACTTATATAAGCGACCTGCCCCCCTAACCAAGTTACAACCGAAAGCTTGCGTCGAACGCTTTGAGTTCATCTTGCCGCCAATTCTTTTGTTCTGACCACGTGACTGAGCGTTGAAACGACGTCGTTCCCGTACATTTGGGGCTTCCTACTAGCGTTAACTATTGCAGATTAGCAACTTGGCTTGGGGTACTGATTTTATCTTATACAAAGTGGGAAAAGGCTCTAACATGAAGTTTATTGTAGACACAGTTGATTCCAACAAATGGAGTTTTAGTAGATTTTGGCACTTTTTGGTTCGATTTCCGACATTGTCGAATATTTAAATCTCTATGTAGGTACTGTAATTTGAGTTTATTTTGTAATTTTTATTATTTAAGTTAGCTCTCCAATACTTTTTTTCTCCCCACCCTGTATAATATAAAATATCGCGTTTGACTTCACGCTTATTAATCTACATTTGGTACTACGATTAATATACGATAAAGATTCTTTTGAACAGTAAAACAAGCATTTACGTGTACTTAATTTCAATAAACTATAAATGTACCTACTGTATTTTATGGTCCTTTGGTATTCTTACTTGCGTAAATATTTTATATATATGTATAAAATTTTTCTGCATGTGTGTTTTTCAGCCAACCCTTCCTAAACGACTTGATCTATTTGGATACAATTTTGTATGTATAACGAGTGAGACCCTGAAGAGGTTCGAAAATACTATTGGATTCGGTAGGTGGCGCTGCAATCGAGGTCTAATTTTTTCTTCTGACGAAAAGCCAACCATCTGGTAGGACAACTTCTGTCTATGACCGGTATGTGTATAGTTTATGTATTAAGTTTTTAAATAATCTCTGGAATTACCAGTCAGATTGGTAAATATATTTTTGTATGGGATAGCTAAGTTTTTGAGAAATAGTTTAGGCCATAATTAATGATTCACCGGCACACGCGGCGAACAGCTGATAAGATCTTACATAAATAGGTAATATACTAATAATATTGTCTATGCTTAACAAGTAAGTAAGTAACTACTTCTTAATCAATGCTCTACAGACAAATGTTTCATAAATAATATACATATAAAATTGCAAACGCAAGTAAGTTTATTATTAGATTATACTATAATTTTGCATTAAATCAAGTATTTTTAATTGCTATTTGTATTGCATTGAATTATTAAAAAAAAAAAACATAAAAATAATATAAAAATAACAATGTATTCATCATCCTAATTGCAATGCAAATAACACAGATATATTGATATCTCTGTTATGTGTGTATTTATCAGTACTTACACTAAATTCAAGATAACCTACAAAGAAACGAAACAAAAAATATTAAATAATTTCCCTTAAAACAACGTCAGAAAAAAGACAAACAAAAAATTGTACTTCCCGCCATAAACCATAGACAAACAAATAAAGCAAAGGCATTTGTCTACACAGGCTGTAGTTCAGGTTTCGGACCTACTTTCTCGTAGGCCTCATCTAGTAGCGAACAAATTAAGCTTATAGTATCATCTGTTAGCTTCCTACTGCTAGTTAATCTAATTGAAGGTTCTGGACAGTTTATTTCGACATCTCGTAAGTACGCAGCGACTGTCATGGCGACGCCCTTCTCCATACAATAATTGGTGATGTTCCTGAGGTATGAGTGTTTTAATCTATCTGTTAGGTCGTCCTTTTTAAGGTAAATGTGCTTGACTGGGGAGATGTCGTCGCCTCGGAACGTGAAGTGTTTTAGCCGGGATAGTGCGCTGGAACAAAAAATAACATACATTTATGTCTTTCTTCAAAGACCAAAGATAATGGGCTGTGGGGATGTTTCGAATGAGTCACTGCAACCCTAGAACTTTATAGGCAACTGATGGAACACAAGTCGGTTTTAATCAGTAAATGTACCCCCCCCTCCCCCACTCAGAGCAGAAGAAGCTATTTAATCTGCACAGGAGGTAAAGTTTGTTTTTTGTTTGTAGGAGGTAATCTCCGAAAATACTTGTCCGATTACAAATATTTTTTCATCGATAGAGAGCCACTTTATTCCAGAGTGACATTATAGATTTATTTGATTTACGCGCTAGTGTTAAAATAAATTCAAAGATAATGGTTTAATTGTATTGGTTTAGTTATTTTACTGTGATGTGTAAAAACATTCTGGTCTTTGGTAATCAATCTAGTAAACTTGAATTTACTGTGAGAAAAAAAAAACCTTAATTCACTTGCATTGGAGGAATCATTAATTTGAATAATGAATATTGAAGAAACAAATGACAATATCTTTTCATCTGTGTAATCTTGAATGTAAGTGTTATAAATCTAACACAAAATTATCTTATCGCTACAAAAAATTGAGGTCAAACAAAAACATTTGTCATAAAAAACTATTATTTCACTAAACACAGCTCTTTAGTATCATACTTATCCTTATCATTTTAATTTCCTCTTAACTTATCTGACATAATCTAGATTGTACAGCTGACTAAACAGCAAGCGACATTCTAATGGTTGAGTCATAATGACATAAAGTAGAATAGCACTATTGTACTTCTGTACTACAATGCTATTCTGCTTAAGTGTGGTCCGACTACACACAACGAGCGATATCCTTACTTAATATTATATAAAAAAACCTTTTTATAAAAAAAATAACCGACATCACTAAAAAATTTAATTGAATATGAGGAGTTCCCTCGATTTCGCCAAGAATCCATCATCAGATCCCAACTTGGCGACTATGGGACCATTTGGGAAGTATAGCTATATATATATATATATATATATATTTTATCGTATATATATATTTTCTATAGTTTTTTCTATAGTATATATATATATTTATTTTATGTTACTAACACTCTATGGATTTTTAAGTCTGCAATAAAAATTTATTATTATTATTATTATAGCCTTCCCAACAAAAAAAATATTTTTCATATCGGTTGACAAGCGACGAAGTTATGCGCGAACAAACATAAAAAAAACATACAAACATCCGAATTGAGAACCTCCTCCTTTTTTAGTAGTCGGTTAAAAAGCGAAAGTGAGTTTGTTTGTTTGTTCGTTTGTTTGTTACGTCTTGAAACTTGGTACACGGATAGGACATGTCCTGGAATATGACATAATATGTTCCCTTGGGATAATTTTCTGCTATCACGCGGGCGAAGCCACTGGGAGCAGCTAGTTTTCGATAAATAGATATTTTATCAAAAGCCCTAGCGCCCCGTGTCGTAGACAAGACTGTTTTGTCTAAGACGTCAAGTGAGGCCGCAGGCCCTTAGTAGCGCGTTGGCATTTTTTCTATCATCATCATCCTTTTTAATGTTCCCACTGATGGGACTCAGGCCTCCTCTCTAAGAAAAGGAATGGGTCGTAATCCACCACGCGGGCCTAGTGCGAGTTGGTGAATGTCACGTCTTCAAATTTTTGGTTCTAGGAAATGACGGTTTCCTCACGATGTTCTCCTTCACCGTTTTGAGAGCAGTGGTGATGAAATAAATTACACAAAGTAATGCGCTAGGCTGGCTTCGAACCCGCGACCAACTACTCGTAAGTCGGGGCCATTACATTACCACTCGGCCACCACTGCTCTCATCTCATCTCATTTTTAACCGACTTCTAAACAAGGAGGAGGTTCTCAATTTGGATGTTTGTATGTTTTTTTTTATGTTTGTTCGCGCATAACTTCGTCGCTTGTCAACCGATTTGAAAAATATTTTTTTTTGTTGGAAAGGGTATACTTCCCAAATGGTCACATAGTCACCAAGTTGGGATCTGATGATGGATTCTTGGCGAAATCGAGGAAACTCCTCAAATTCAATTCAATTTTTTAGTGAAGTCGGTTATTTTTTTTTTTATAAAAAGGTTTTTATTTCTATAGCGCTTGCAAGTGCAACATACGCGCGTTAGTTGCAAAGCTGTCGCGCGCTTACGAAACGCGTGACAGCATCGCTACAAAAAGTCGTAATGGGCTTTAACCATTTTTGATGCGTTTTTGCTCTTCGTCTATATGCAGCCGATCTTCTGCCATTCTCTATCTACTCCACCGTTGAGTCATATTTTCTCCTTGACCGTTATCGTGAGTAATAAATATTGCGTATTGACAACGTTGCTTATCAAAGTGTAAATTTAATGTCTACAGTAATGTTATCAGCACTTCAATAAAATTCCTGTTAACGATTATACGTAAATCAATTTTAGATGAGGAACGGTTCCGATTGTACTTATTTGTACATTGCATTTTAGTATGTTCGGCCTCCACTGCTGGTGGTGCCGAGGGCGAGAACAAACCTGCTCAAAGAGTCGCCTCTGACGCGCGCACTTCGCACTCTCAATCTCATACACGTCAAGACAGACCTACTCGTTTGTACTTTGAGTGAATTTAACAGAATAGCACTAGCAGTTATATGCTTTAATAGTTAATTAAGGTTTAGGAAAAAATTGTGTATGTTTAGGTATTTTGGCTGTGCTGTCGCATTAGGTTTTCCCTGTAAAGATGGTGTAAGTTTGATAAATAAAAATAAATAAATAAAATGTTTGTGTGTGTTTTACATGCAAGACGGAAAGTTGATTCTATAAAACTGCCAAGTGCGAGTCAGACAACTGATAAAACTTATTAACGAGCATTCAAATTGCAAACTCATCATCACGATAAATTCTAGAATATTATTTTTAGTATATACAAAACCTGAATATATTTTGTTCAGAAACAGTACCTGAATCGATTCCAATAATTTTTACAGCATATTATATTTTTTTGTCAAAAACATTTTAAAAAGATCAGAAGTTAGACACTGTCGACGCTAAGTACAACACAGTTCACGGCAGGTCATAGGGGGCATTAAGCGCCAGCTCACAGTTGGAAGCGGGAGCTAAACAACCTCTCAGTTGCCCAGATCCGCCAGTGACCATGCATTTGTGCGGATAACTGGGTAACATAACAAGCTTATAACTTTGTGATATTTTCACGATACAGTTATGAAATTTTGTTAACTTTCTTTACATAAATATACTAGGCACGTATATGTTGTAATACTCATAAATCTTTATTACTATTGCACAGTAAGAAAAAACAAGCCGGAGTATTTTCCCAGAGTACAAGGAAACAACAGTTCCTCTACTATTCATTATGACGAATATATTATGTCAAGAAAATCCCATGTGTAATCCTAATCAACTTTGGTTTTACTATCTTTTTTTTTTCCTTTTCCCTCTCTGTTTAATCAAGGTACTTGTTACCTTTTCGTAGAATGATATAAATAGATACGATGGCATTGGTGACATCGTAACAAAGAGAATAAAACCACTTGAGAGCTGATAGACCGATTTTGTCTAGGCGCACGATTCACCATTGCGGGTCGGGGGACGGGGGAAAATATAGCGGCTGTGATTGGCTGATGCAACAAAGTCACTAAACATAGTGATGGACAAGTAAATTTTGCAACCATAATATCGATATCGATAAAATCGACGTCAATTAAATCTGCTTAACTGATCACTGCAAATCAAACACTGATGTTCTAGACGATTTTCCACACCATTTTATCGAACAGGTACTAATTTTTAGGGTTCAGTAGTCAACTAAGAACCCTTATAGTTTCGCCACGGCTGTCTGTCTGTCTGTCCGTCCGTCCGCAGATAATCTCAGTGACTGCTAGCACTAGAAAGTTGAAATTTGGTAGATACCAATATGTATATCAATCACGCCGACCAAGTGGTAAAATAAAAAGTGAACAAAAAGAAATGTTTTATTAGGGTACACATAAAGTGGGGAGTGATTTATTTTTTTCTGTCAACCCTAACGTGTGATATATTGTTGGATAGGTATTTAAAAATTCATAGAGGTTTATTAAAATTATGTTTTGTTAAAGTCAATATTTTCGGAAATAAACGCTCCAAAAGTAAAAAAAAAATGTGTCCCTCTAATTTTTGAACCATAAGTTTAGTAAATATAAAAAAAATCTCAAAAGTAGAATTTTATACTTTCTTGGAAAATCATTTTGAACTTGATGGGTTGAACAGTTTTTGAAAAGTTGTTCGAAATCATTTCTAACTTGTAATTTAACCGTCCGTAAATGCAAGCATTTGTTTAACTTAGTTTACATATTTTACTATCCTAAATGTGTCTTCTTTCAAATAATTTATATAAGATTTATTATATTAGGTTCACGCAATCCAAAATTATCATCGAAAACCCAACATACATAACCCGTCTAGTTTGTATAAATTAGTAACCCAATTTCCCAAGAGATAGCTCTATACTTTGGACTACTTCGCCCTGTTAAGATTTTTCCTGAGTTGATGGGGTCGGGACGTGTATGAGCTATTATATTGTCGAATTTTTCGATTGGCCTTTGGTGGTTTGTTTATGTATTTATTCTTGCTCGTTGTTTGTCGTTCATTGTTTTAACTCTTAAGTGGGGACACTTATTGTGACGGACGGGAAACTACGAAACCCTCCACTGAGCGTAGCCCGACTCACTCTTGGCCAATTTTCACATAAGTGTCGTGAGCATGAGTCTAGCAGTCAAGTGATTGTATAGTCATTGGTTTAGTCAGTAAAACTCTGGCTTGCATGGCATGTTCTTATGGTTTGGGTGGAGCCTTTGGCTCCATCCAAAGCGCGAGAAGGTATTCTACGATTACCCACTAACAAAAAAATAAATAAAAAAATTCTGAGGCTTTTCAAACTCAATCTCTCGCCTCATCAATATTAATGTTCCTCTACAAGTAACAACAAGAAATCTAAAATGTTAACATTAAAAGGTAACATTTTTTTATTCACCATTGAGAATCATCGATAAAATAATATTTTACAACTATGTTTTGAAGTTGTCACATCACTTCATCCCTCAGTAGAAAGTACTTATGGATAGAAAGGGATAGACTTATCTAATATTCTAGTGAAAGTAAAGGACTTTTTCAAAAGACATCAACGCGGTATCACTTTTTTCGTAACCAACCAGTTTAGCTTGACCGCTCTAATTACCAATTAATGTAAATAAATATAAACATATTTTACCTACCGATGTAAACTTATGCCATCTTTTTTATAACTAGATGTTCTAGATGATTTCCCGCAACATTTAATTGCACAAGAACTCATTTTTGCTTCGGTTTTAGGCAATAATTGTTTTTTAAGGTACCAAAATTACGAAATGTGCACAGATTCAACAACTGGTCAGTACTAAGAAATGCACTGATATCGGCATCAAATATAAGTGCAAAATCATTTATGTGTCGTGAGCTGGAGTCACCCGTATGAGCGGTCAAGTGGTTGTATAGTCATTGCATCGTAAAAACCATGACTGGCCTATTTTGTCCCACAACTGGTCAAAGGACTTTCTTCCTGTCCATGTTACTCTGTCATTGGCTAATGCGACCCAGTCTTTCGGTAGGACACGAGCTCATTCTGACTTATATGCCTATGAGACGGAATGAGACCCATTCATCGGTGGTCCTTCCCTCCCCCTCCTTCTCGTCTGACATGGGCAGACATGTCCACTCCAATCCTAAAAATCTTTTTTTAGTTTTTGGATAGCAAAATATTTACCTATTAAGTTTCTTGGATATTTCGCTGAGTTCTTCAAGGATGACAGGCTTAGACTCAATGATGTCCAGAGCTGAAATGGCAGCTTGTGTCAACATTGGCGGTAGAGAGGCGCTGAAGCAGTAACCTGCAACAATGATGAAGTTTGTTAAATGTAGGCCACACGTTGATTGATGTTAGGGAGACAGTAAAATGGGCCCCCATAATCATGGTGATAAACAAACAAGCCCTTTCGACGATTGGCTGGTAAGATTGGAAAAAATGATTTTTTTAATTTTTTTTTTTTATAAAACAAACGGTTCGAATTGTTTTAAATAAAAGTTCTTTTTGTTCTTTTTAGTTTTATACAATGATTAAAACTTGTTTTAATCTGTGTTTTTAAACATGCAATATAATAAACGGTTTAAATTCAAACTGTTATAAACATGTGTTTTAACCCTTCAGATACCGTCAATTAGAGACACAATAGTAAGACAATAGATGCGCGGCCACCGGTGGTCGCTTGGGGATTCATGAATTAAATTTAAAACAACTTGTTTTAATCATGCCAACCCTGTTTCACATCCAAAGGGGCCTTGCACAGGCGAGGGCTTGACCACTATTTCACCTGACGGTAAGTGACGAAGTGGTCGAACACTGGGTTGCGACAGTCGCTGTCTCGTTTGCTGGCCTCGCTGATGCGCCTTTACCCATTACACACCCATTACGTTTGGACAATATTGACTGGTTTTTCAATGTCTTCTCATACCTATTAACATTGTATTTCTTTTTATGAGACCATGGAATTTCTTGCTAATTCTTCTCTATAGGGAATGACCAATTGGAACCATGCACTAGCTTCTGGAGTTATACAAGTGCCCAAATGTAGGCCTATCTACACTAAATATTATAAAGAGGTAAAGTTTGATTTTTTGTAGGAAGTAATCTCTGAAATTACTAGTCCGATTTCTAAATTAGTTTCACCGATAGAAAACAGCTTTATTCCTGAGTAACATAGGCTATATTTTTTTGGAAAAAGCTAGTGTGAAAAAAAAATAATTTTGAAGTTATTGTGTGACATGGATCTTATGCCATGAAATAAATAAACTACATACCTAGCCCTGAAAGCCTCTGGTGCTCCACCATGAAGTGTGTCCCGGCGCAGAAACCTCCAACAGTCGCGAAGGAGTGCTCCAGAGAACCCACTATCAGGTCGATCTCGTCCCGAGGCACGTCCAGCAGTTCAGTTAGACCACGACCATGCTTGCCTACCACCTGCGAACAATTTAAAAAATGGTTAGAGAAGAAAAGAATATTTTAAATTAAGAGGTTCCTTTTCCTTTCGCTTATTGTCAACATCAAGCATGGTTTAAAAGCATGTTACTCTACATTTAAAGCAATCCAATGCGATGTTTGACGAAGAGGCAACGCGAAAAATGAGAGATAAAGCCTGAAAACTCTGTTAGCATTCCGTGATTAACTCGAAAATTTCACCAAACTTGTACCAGAAAATACGTGTTTTTTTTTTTAATTTTTGAAGTTTTTGTAAAAATTTATGTTATTCAGAATCTTGATTAAATTTGCAAAGCTTCTACTGTTAAATTTAATTGACTTTTTTAATTTTTGAGTAAATTATGAAGTGTTATGTACCATTTGCGGACGGCAAGTCCGCAAATGGTACATAACATAAAGAAACCACCCACAATTTTTAGACATGATGTACTCAATCTGCACTGGTTTCCAATAATAGACGCCAATACATCGTAGTGTGTAGTGTGTACTGACTAATTATATTAACTCGTTACCTACTCCACTTGGCCGACTTAGGTACGATCTCGTTCTCGTAATCAAAGCTCTGCGGGAAGCGTTAATTAATGTTTATTCAATTGTCGTGGGCTCGATTGATGCCCGCATTCCATGCTTTTATTGGACCGAGTACATGAGTACACGAGCGATAATATACATACGTTGTCGCATTTTGTAAAGTATCTGAACGTCTGCTATTCGAGAAGTATAAGATGATTTGTTCTAAATTACCTGGACCACGTCGCAGCGACACGTAGATTAATAATAATAATAATCCACAACTATCACACAACCCCGTCTAGTCCCAAGCTAAGCAGAGCTTGTGATATGAGTACTAGACAATTGATAAACATACTTATATATGTATTTATAAATACATAAATATATATATATAAATTACACCCAGACACAGAACAACTGATTTTGCTCATTTTTTTTTTGTCTACGGGGAAAATCATCTTTGACGAAACCCGCTCTTGGGTGGAGCGGGAGACAGTGTCAAACTCTTACTGACTAAAAACCCCGCGCCGTTCCTTCTAGCCTCCATACCGGGGCACGAGCTCCCTTTCGGACAACCCTGTCCCCAGTAGGCTTCGACCCAGCTGGGCCCCTCCTGCTGCTGACAACTTCTTGAGGCGCGCGGGAACAGTGCGCGCCGTCGACGTCTTGGACTCGGTCCATTACCGGACGATCGGACAGCGAGCTACCCATGGCTCGCCGTCCGCGAGCCCGCGTCTACGGTGGCCGGAAATCGGGATCGGAATCCCGGCGACGGCGGCAAAGGCGGCGTTGCCCGATGCGTTCGGCTTCCTCCTTTGCAAGCATTACTGCTTCGCAGAAGGAGGCGACCGCCTGCCATTCCTCCTCGCTCCGGACCATGGCTTCGACCAGGACCCGGCGCGAGAGGTCTCCGCCGCCGAATCGTGGGGGCGCACGAGGGCACGGCGATGCTCCGCCCAGGCAGGGCACACCTCGACGGTGTGCTCCACCGTGTCCTCCGGGCGTTGCGCACAGTGGCGACACCCGGGCGTCTCTTCCGCTTGGATCCGATGCAGGGACCTCCCGAACTTGCCATGTCCGGTGAGGACCTGCGTCATGCGGAAGGTAAGGACGCCGTGAGGTCTTTCCAGCCACGCATCAAAGAGGGGACTTACCTCAAAGAGGGGACTTGATTTTGCTCATCACACAAACATTTGTCCTCAGTGGGAATCGGACCCACGACTTCCGGCATGGCAGTCAGGGCCACTAACTACTAGACCACGGAGTAAGTATAGAAGAGGAGGTGGCCTAAACAACTGTGCACTGTGACTCTCAACTGAGTCCTGACGTCATCACGGTGGGCGTGGCTTAAATCAGTGTATTGTTGGCGTTCGTCCTGTGCACAACTTCGTAAACCTACTTATTTGGCATTATATTCGCGATAGAAAAACATAAAAATTAAATGTTATATTTTATCTTGTAAAAACTACTTGGATAGACGTTCTGATGCTATGGATGCCATCACATTTCATTTGTAAGTAATTTTAGGCATAATTTATTAAAATACTTCTAGAACAATCTCTTAAAGTCAGCATTTCCAAATATAATTCTACTCAACATTAGATGGCGACACTTTGTGTCATGGGAACTAAGTATATTTAGGCACGTAGAGCTCAGTATTAATATATTTTAATAATTATACGTACTGAAATTTGATCAACATTCATTCCTAAAGGTCCTTTAATCGCCAAAATATTATTTTTGTAGTTTTTATATAATTTTGTAAACAGGTCGCCATCTATCGTCAAATAGCAAAAATACAGGGCAGTATTTAGAAGCCAATTATTTTACCGAATGTCCCACGGCTTATGAACTTGTAAATACGAGTATAATACTTATATTTCTTTAATATATGATTTGGTCAACCAAATTGTTTTTTAATTACCTCACATTTGGTGTAAAAAGTAGAGTATGCAACACGGGGATAACGCTGTCTTTGTCTTGGGCGGCTTGAATTCCTCACTTCACTCTGGTTTCTTTATAATCTCCCTCTCAATGCTCGGGAGTTAATTATATAAATCCCTCACTAACGTTCGGGATTAAAATCAGCAACCTTCGTTTCGTTCGGAATTCAACATGCCGCCCGCGACTTTAAGACACTGCTTTATCCCCTAGTCACATAATGTACTATTATTGAATGGTATCGGACGTAAAGACATGTTTTTTTTTTTTAAGAATAGCTTTGTAATCAATCTTGATAATTCTTTCTATAAAAATAAGCCTTTAAAAAAGTAAAACCTAATAAAAATAGAATTTAAAAAAATGTTACAATAAAAAGGTTTTTGATGAATTTCGAATGATCTTCATTCGTCATTCATCAAATAATAGTATAACTATTTCAATGAAAAATATACGTATCGGATGGTTTACACTTACACAATTAATTTAAAAAACAAATATCCCTGGTAATTCTGAGTGCGACCCTGTTGCATCCTGCACTTAATGACATCTAGTGTGAGATAGTTACGTAACTACAAAATAAAATCAACAGAACGAGCAAGTAGTTTTGCTATTGACCGGCAGATGGCAAATAAAAAAATGGGCGGAGTCTAACACCCCTCACCCCGCAAAATGTCACGCTTTTTTACTTAGGGAAATCTTATTACAACATCTCCTCTTTGTACTTGCTTCGTGTACTAGACCAACAGGCCAGTCAAAAAGATTGATTGTTGCGTTTCATAGGGACATTTTGTCACGTAATGTATCTGAGGCTTTATACAATACATTATTATAGGTTTCTTATAATTATGTAAATGTCCTATTCATTGCTATATCTGCTTCAAGAATGTAGGTACAGTATACCAAATAGGGCCTTGCAATTGTTAAAGTCCATTGTATCACATCACATCCTTTAGATTTGATCCTGATAGGTTTAGTTAAAGGCGCAGTGGACTGCAGTGATCAGGTGAAAAAGTGGTCAAACGTTAGCCTATCGATTATAAAACATAACGTTTTTTGCAGTCGGGTAAAAAGATTTTTTTTTTTTTAAGATCCTCGCTTACGTGAGGCCCTTTGGGTGTGAGAGCCTATTCGCCCACGCCTAACTACGCCCATTTGCAATCTCCTTATAACCAATGAGAAATATTCATTACGTACCTAGTCGTATACAACATATTTTTAGTATATGCGAAACCTGAATAATATATATTATTATTTAGTTTGTTCAGAGTCAGTAACTGAATGGATTTCATTAGTTTTTACACCATGATATATTTTTCCCCAAAAATATTTAAAAAGGTCACAATTTGAATACCATCGACACTAAGTACAACACAGGTCACGGAAGGTCGTAACAGGTATTAGGTGCCAACAAACAGCTGGGTGCAAGTACAGAACACCCCTCAGTAGCCTGGACGGTCGGGCGGTCCGGTGACTATGTATTTTTGCTGACATAACAAGCTTACAACTTATTTTTCATGATACAGTTATGAAATCTAGCTGTTGCTAAGTGTTGTTAAAAATGTTGCTAAAAGATTTATGAATTTACATGTGGATGGATGGAGAGGGAGGCCAAAGAAAAGTTGGATGGATTGTGTGAGAAGTGATATGAATAAAAAGTGCGCCGACCCCAAATAAAACGGGATAAGGGCAGGAAGATGATGATGAGTTATGAAATTTTGTACATAGCTTTTATACATGAAAATACTAGACAAGTAGACACGTGTTTCGGGTTTCGCAAATACTAAAATTAATGTTATATATTCATACATAATCATTCATTCATTGCTGCTATGCCGGAGGTCGTGGGTTCGATTCCCACCCAGGACAAATGTTTATGTGATGAGCATGATCATTTGTTCTGTGTCTGGGTGTAATTTATCTATAGTATGTATGTATTTAGAAATATATAAGTATGTTTATCAGTTGTCTAGTACCCATAACACAAGCTCTGCTTAGCTTGGGACTAGACGGCGTTGTGTGAAAGTTGTGGAAATTATTATTATTTATTTATTATTATTATACGATTAATGAATAGTTTGAAGTGTCCATAAAAAGCAATTAACTAACTAACACCTACACCTACTAAAAATTTATAATCTAAGGTATATTTTCTACTATTATGTAAATTCGCCATGTTCACGTCAATACGTTTTTGCTGCTATTACCAAAATAAATGTTAATTTTCTTGATAATTTCATAGGTCGTGTCACATTTTTTTCTCTACAAAAATGTCATGTACCTCAATATATTATGGTTTACAATAATTTATCGTTTTAGATGAGACTGTCAACTGAACAATACTTAAATTAAGTTGAAAATCCGAGATACTGTGTGAAATGCTATCTAGCAGCTTTGGACTCAGTGGAAAGGCGTGCGAAGAGGCTAACACCTCTACGGTCTGGACTAAGCGTTTCACCTCGTCGTTTACAAACGGGGAAAACGAAGAACTGGACTGGAACAATTTACCTGCTGTGGTCTTCCCGTCCGACTATAATTTAGATGTCTTCTGCTTACCATCACGTGGGATTGCAGATAAGGACTAGAAACACCTACTGTAGTTGAAAAATTGGTCCTTTATCAGGTTGAACTTACCCCAATACTCAAGCTTTCATCTAAAATGATCCTCAACTTGTACTTCCGCGCCAGCTGCACAAATCTCTTGAGCGGGCACACCTCGCCAGTATTGAAGTATATAGCTTCCGCAATCAGGAAGGCTCTTCTCCGAGGGTTGAGTTCCTTCTTCCTCTGAGCTTCGGCGAGCAACTCCTCGAGGTGGTCCATGTTATTGTGTTTGAAGTAACGGACGGTGCTGCGGGACGCGTCTATGCCTTTTTGGATGGCGAACCAGACGCATTCGTCGCTGAAAGAGAAATTACATTATTATGGTTCTATCTTTTTTAGGGTGCCGTTCCTCAAAAGGAAAAAACGGAACCCTTATAGGATCACTTTGTTATCCGTCCGTCCGTCTGTCTGTCTGTCAAGACCCTTTATCTCGAAAACGCGTGGAGGTATCGAGTTGAAATTAAAACCATATACTCAGGTCTGCGGTCCCTTCAAGCTGTGAAAAGGCTCTTAACAAAGCCAACTTCTAGTTCCATCATCAGACAAACATCGGGACTGGTGAAACTAAATAAAAGCTTGTAAAAATGCTGTTTTCTTATTTGTTAAAGACAATCTCTGGGTGGAAAAAATCATGGTACCTGCTGGATAGGTTATGGAAGTGAAATCACTACAATTTTACTTCGGTTGGGTACTATTATTTGAACTAGCTATTTTGGCATTAGTCTTGGATGTGTGTGGTATTCACCTGCACCTTCTGTTTGTGTAAACAAAACTATCAATCACCCCGAGCTTAGACATAGAAAAACTGTTCAAGTGCGAGTCAGAACTGCGCACGAAGGGTTCCGTACCGTCTGAGGCAAAAAAAGCAAAAAAAAAAAACGTTTGCTGTATAAGTCCCCTTCAGTTTTGTTTTTATAGTGGAAACAGAAATACATCATCTGTGAAAATTTCAACTGTCTATCACGGTCCATGAGATACAGCCTGGTGACAGACAGACTGACGGGTAGAGTTAACCTTCGGGTACGAAACCCTAAAATGCACTCATTATTTATAATGTGCTAAGGTTCAAGATAAGAAAAAAAATATAAATAATAGTTGTTAGGAGTTCCACAATGTCAGTTTCGTAATATAATCCCTAAGTTGTTGGCTCGTTATTTAATTTATTCTCACAAAGAATGTTCAATAAATCTTATCATAAATGTCCGCCCAATGATCATTGTGCCGGACAAAATAGGTACACATTGTTTAATGTTCGCGTTTTAAAATGAGTTTTATGAATATTTTCTGAACTATTACATTATAGCCTTATAGTGACCCCAATGTTGGGACTCAGGCTTCCTCTCAGGAAAAGGGAATGGGTCGTTATTCACCACGCGAGCCTAGAGCGAGTCTTTGAACTTTTGGTTCTAGGACATGTAGCTCTCCTCACGATGTTTTCCTTCACCATTTTAAGACCAGTGGTGATGAAAATAAATTACACAAAGTGCGCCTGGCTGCATTTAATTCCGCGACCTACTACTCGTAAGTTGGAATTGTTACCACTCGGCCACCAGTCCACCACTAATCTTACAATTACACTAAAAACGCAGTAAAATAAATATTTAAGTAACGCACAACAGATGTGATTTTTGTGTCGCTTTTTTGTTATGGACAGTACGGAACTTCGCGCGCGAGACTGTCTCGCTCTTGGCCGGTTTTTTATATATCATATTGTACCTATCTACAATAAACAATATCTATATACAATATAAAAATGACCCCCGTTTTCCGTTGTCACGACTTGGCATGAAAACGGCTTGACCGATTTGGCTGATTTTTTTTTTGTTGTGATTGTTATTGTGAGGAGAAGGTTCTTATGAAAAAAAAAATAGGGTAGTGTAGGGTAGAGTAGGGTACCCTACCCTACTCTACCCTACACTCTACCCTACACTGTACAGAGTAGGGTAGAGTAGTAGGGTAGAGTAGTAGGGTAGAGTTGGGTATAGGAAGAGCGGGAGCGAAGCCGCGCGGGCAAAGCTAGTAATAAATAAATGGGGCAGGAAATATGCACAGGAACACCTACTGTAGTAGAAACAAGGTAAATAATAAGAAATAATGACCCACAGAGGAAAACCTACATGCAACATATTCCCGAGTAATTTTTTTTATTAAAAGATTTCCATGCAATAAATCAGCAGAAACTATTGTAAGCATACGTAACAAGCATGCTCCATCTACAGACACATAATACTTACCATCAGGTGAGATATTGGTCAAATGCAAAGCTATCCATAATAAAAAAAGCAGCTCGATTCTAGATGATTGATGTACATGTAATTTTAGTGCCATAGCCATGGGTTTCAATCTGTCAAATATAGTATGATGCCACATGGATTCACAAGACAGAATGCTCAAAATGCCAGTCAACACCATGGGTTCATAAGCAGTAGCGTAATAATTGAACTAGTGGTCAATAATCCTTTCAGAAAGATTAGACGGGCCTAGGTAGGATAGGTTTTTCAAGCTACATACACACGCTTGATAAATCTTCCTTAATTCATGAATCCCCAAGCGACCACCAGTAGCCTCGCATCTATTGTCTTACTATTGTGTTTCTAATTGACGGTATCTGAAGGGTTAAATTGAAAGCTGAGATTTAATTTTATTCTTTTTTTTTTACTTTTGTGCGCTTAAGTTGTTCTAGTTGTTCTGTTGACTTTTTATTTATTTTTATAATGTGATGGTGATCACCAATACTGGTATTGATAAAAGTATTGAAAAACCCCCGTATTTGAAAGCCTTAGCCATGATTTCCTTGACTGCACTCAACATTGATTAACGTCATATTTCAATGTTTTGACAGAAGTTGTTATCTATTCAAGGTAAGGAACTTGCTACCTTGCAAGGTGAAATTTGTTGTTTTTACACCACTTAACTATGTATTTAACTTTTCAAATACCGTAATTAGAAATACAATAGAAAGACACTTGGGGTTTAATAAATTAATCCAGTTTCTAGTTGTTTTTTTAGGTAAGTCTCTTCATGTTTAGTCTGTCATCTGTTACAAACATAATTAAATAAAATAATAGTGTACCATATTGCTGTACATTAAAGTTTGATTCTATTCTCAATACTCACGCAAAAATAATGTCCTTCTTCTTAGCATAGGAAGGTATGGCACTAGCAATCGTTGAGAAGCCATAGGAGTACACGCAAGTCTCTTCAACCTCCAGGAATTTCGCCAGACGTTCCTCCAGGTCCAAATGTACATCAATGGTGCCATAGAAACCACGAGGGCCACAGGATCCCACGCCATACTTATCAAGAGCTTTCAAAGCACTCTCCATGATAGATTCCTCTTTATCAAGGCAAAGGAAACTCGATGAGCCCACATTCAGCACGTTATCATCAATTTTACCCAGCATAGGAGGCTCTTCTATCGTAACATCATGCTCCACGATAGGTATTGGCTTCCACTCCACTGCCTTCCCATTGCACAGGGGATCGTAATGTTTAGATTTCTTTTTTGACCAAAAAAAGTAAGTAGAAATCACTACCACTTGTAAAGCAATGACAAGAGTCCACCAGCTCGCCTGAAAGTTAGAAAATAGTTAGAAAAACCATTTTACAACGTTAGACAAATGAAAAAAATGGGAGTAAACTTACCATATCGTAAATGTCAATTAATATCATTTTGTGTTGTTTATTTATACTTTTGGTTAAGGATGTTGAAGTCAAATTATTTTGTATTAACTTAAATATTATAAGAAAATTAATAATAAAAAATGAACTTGAGATTTCTATAGCACCCGTGTTCAAAGCCGGTCACAGACTGAAAAAAAAATCTGTTGTAGAACTTCTAGTCTATGATACAATGACAGCCATTAGAGGTGCAAAAACTAACTAAATCGCTGATCATTAGTTGATACCTAAGTTCCATTACTATCCGAACGAAAATTATTTCCAAACAAAAACAATAATGTCAAAAATGCCATATGATTGTGGGCTGTCACTGTTGTCATGTCACAGACTGTTGTCAAATTATCATGTTTTGAAAAGTGCCCACACCTCACCTAATCTCACAACATAAATCAAATTAAAATTCAGTAAACGATACTAAAAGAATATCAAAATGAATTTCGGTGGAACTTTAAGAGTGAATAAATTCGCATGTTTTACTTTAATTTTTATATTATTTCTGGTAATTTATTGGCGAACTGGGGGCTCTACTTTTCCTATGGATAAAAGTGATCTTATTAACTTGAAGAGCTTGTTAAAAGCGTCTATTCAGGTAGCTGAGCGCGGTGGAAAAAAAGTGATGGAGGGGAAAAGTCAGGAATTAAATATTAAAAGCAAAGGTAAAACGTTAGAAGGGGTAAACGACCCAGTCACAGATGCAGATTATGCTTCGCATTGCGCAATGTACTACGGACTGAAAAACACGTTTCCAAAGTTAACTGTAATATCTGAAGAACATTCGAAGAGTGATTCAAGTTGTGTGAACCAACCTGCGATTGATATAGAGCAGGTACTTCCAGGGCAAAACATTATAGACTACATGAATGATGAACTGGTCTATGTGAAGGATGTGACTGTTTGGATCGACCCCCTGGACGCAACTAAAGAGTACACAGGTAAACTGATTTCTTTGATAAAAAGTCTAACTACATAATAATTATTATCTTACCGAATAAAAGTAGGTAAGAAAAAAAGAGGGGCAAATAGACTTGTGTATCTTTTTGAGGGGCAGCTCTCACTCTTGATTATAATACTTACCATTACCCTTTACACTATAAATAGGGATTAATTCATGAATCCCCAAGCGACCACCGCTGGCCGCGCATCTATTGTCTTACTATTGTGTTTCTAATTGACGGTATCTGAAGGATTAATTTTATAATACCTATTTATAGGTATTTAAAATAACATAGAAAAATATGGAAAAAAAATAATTTTAAAACTACCCTTAATTTTATTGTTTTGCCATTCACAGTTGAATACAGTGCTGCTATAGGGGTTCATTCTAAAGAAAATAAACCTTTATAGATTCAGGTATAGCCAAATGGCTACCAGGAACAAATGGGCATGAACTAGATCTAGGCATTTAAGTTTATTTTATTATAATTTTAAATTAATTCATTAACCCCAAGTCTTTCTATTGTCTCTAATTGATGGTATTTGAAAGGTTAAATCTAATGTCACTCGCATATGTGTGACAGACATCGAAATCTAAAGGTTAAAAGCTAAAACTTGTTTAATTCATGAATCCCCAAGTGAACGCCTGCATTTGTGCATTGTCTTACTATTGTATCTCTAATTGATGGTATCTGAAGAGCTAATGTTACTGCAGCATAATTCATTAAACCCTAAGCGAACACCGGCATCCACTCTCTCATTGTCTTTCTATTGTCATCATATAGTTATTAGAGACACTGAGAGAGCCGGGCTTGGGGTTTAATGAATCAAGTAGGTAATATCATTATCACCTGTCTAGTCTTTGTGGCGGCCCAGTGGTAACAGCTCCGACTTAGGAGTTGTAGGTTATATGTTTAAACTCAGCTAGGCATATTACTTTGAGAAACATCATGTGGAAACAGACATGTCCCAGAACGAAAATTGACAGAGACATGTCATTAACCAATCCACACTAGATTACGGCCCATTCACTCTCTTAGAGAGGAAGCATGAGTCCCAGCTGTAGGAACATTTTAAGGCTGATTAGGCTTTTTATGTAGTTTTGTTTCTCTGATTACATTCATGAAAGGTTACGTAATATGAATAATCAAATTCTAAAACAACTTGCTTTTTAATTATTATTAGCAAATAAAATGAGCCTCACTGTTAGTATAAAATCAAATAAGGATAATACATCCAACATCTAACTACTTTTCTCTCTGACTGGGATAACTTTCTCCCAGTACCCACAGCTTTGGTTACTGCTAGGTTTCCATATGTCATAGCGTGATGTTATATTTGTTATGAATTAGCTTCATAAAATGTCAGGGGAAAAATCTTTTAATCACATGTAAAGATTATTTCCTAACCAGCTGGATGTGCCAATGATTAAATCATAAAAAAAAATACATTCCCCTACCTCTCTACACTTTTAAACTTGAAAATAAATTATTATTATTATTCCATTTATTACTTAGTATGTACATATCTACATTTTTAAATATTTCTTAAGTAAAACACATTAAAAAAAAACATTTAAGAATATAAAAAAATATTATTATTATTAAAAAGAATAAAGAATTATCTACATGGTTAGTCTTTCAAATGTTCCCACAGCCCTGACTGGCATCGACCCTGCCAGACCCTTTATAGATTTTTGGATATCTATTTGAGGAGCATGTGAACACTACTCGCCGACTAGTCGATGCGTCGTGCATGAATCATGCCCGAAACGACGGCGCATGATCCTTACCGGATGGCCGGATGGCAAGCTACCCATTGCGCGTCGTCAGTAATCCCGCCTACGGTTGCCAGGAATCACCTAGCGATTCTATGATCTCCGAAGCTTTATATCAGATCGTCATCATACTGGGGTCGCCTGGCAGACAGACTCTTCTAAACGAAAAAGAATTCAAAATCGGTTCTCATTTGGCGAAGATTAAAAAAAAAACATTAAGACGACTTGAGAACCTTCCTATTTTGAAAGTCGGTTAAAAATGATGTTCATGTACAGTCAACAATAAACTGTAACTAATAAAAAAACTGGTTTAATTGTGCACATTCCTATTAATAACTCAGATTAGATTTGCTTTAAACAGCTTGATAACATTCACTCATTAGTAGTACAAAAAAATAAGGTAAACAAAATTCAATCTATTTCTATTTTATTTTTATTAACTTCATATCTGCACCTAGATAAGATATGGATTTAAACCCGTAATTCATAAATATTTATGTGAAATCAATTACTTCATTAGGTAAACAAAATTCAAATCTATTCAAATAGAGCGAGGGAGAGTACCTTATTCATTTAATTCATGAATCCCCAAGCGACCACCGGTGGCCGCGCATCTATTGTCTTACTATTGTGTCTCTAATTGACGGTATCTGAAGGGTTAAATAGATTTGAATTTCATTTTCTCTTCACAGCTTGGGAAGGAGTGTCTAACCCTAATGTTTCCCTTGATTGACAGCTTTTTTTAAAATTATTATTGATAGGCTTGCGTTTGACCACCATCTCACCTGGTGGTAAGCGATGATGTGGTCGACGATGGAACACGCTTACCTAGAAGTAACCTATTCACTCTTGACTTAAAGACTTGCTTTTGTTTCATTTTCAGAGGGACTGTACCAGTATGTGACCACCATGGCGTGTGTAGCCATCAAAGGTGTGCCCATCATCGGGGTCATCCACTACCCCTTCCCGCCGAGGACGTACTGGGGATGGTTCACCAAGAAGCCATCTGGCAACATGCCCATTGTCGGCCATGTAAGTTTCTCATATACATTCTCATCTTCATCATCATTTCAGCCGAAAGAAGTCCACTATTGGACATAGGTCTCCTCAAGTGTCGCCCCACCAAACGGTCCTGTGCGTCTCGCATTCATTGGATTCTCGTGACTCTCACAAGGTCATCGGACCACCTTGTAGGAGGCCTTGCAACGCTGCGTCTTCCGTTACGCAACATACCAGTCTTTTTTGGTTTGGAAATCTTTCGATAATTTCTCCCGCTTTGAGTACAGCGAGAGGGAGAGTCAGATTCTTGACTAACTCACCCGATAGGCGATAATAATACCTGCCTGATACTGTGCCACTGCAGACCAAAGACTTCAAGTCCAAGTACTTACAGTATTTTATTCAAGAGAAATATTAAGTTATTCAGGATTGAACAAGAACATTCTTGATGAAGTATTACATCTGTTGTCAAATTACAATGTACTACACATTACGCTAATTATTTTTTATATATTTAGTCTCCAAAAATGCTTTACAGAAAGAGGAGAACAAGGAGCACCCTCGAGTGGTAGTATCCCGGTCCCATGCCGGCAAGGTGTCGGAATTAGCAACCACAGCCTTTGGCCCGAAGACCACCATCTCGGCAGCCGCGGGCGCCGGCTACAAAGTGATGGAGGTCGTGAACGGTACCTACGACGTCTACCTTCACGCAACCACCATCAAGAAGTGGGACTTGTGCGCGGGAAACGCCATCATAAAAACAGTTCAGGGTAAAATGACGACGAATAAAGGTGAAAACATTGACTATTCAGCGGACAGTAGCGTGGAGGTGACGGGAGGCATCCTGGTGACCAGGTTCGACCATGAATATTACCTGGACAAGTTACCCGCAGTGCTAGATGGGGTACATTAGTGGAGTGATTTGTTATGACTGAATAATTATGTTGTTAAGTATGCTAAGTCGGAAGTTGAATCGTGTTAATATACCAAATATTATGGTACGTCTAGTTTTGGAAATAGGTTGCCCATAAATTAATCTAAGGGGCGCCTTACGTCGCGCGTTTCGTGTGCGACGGTACCCGTTGCGGAAACCGGATTGCCTGCGCAGCGTCGCTATTACAACTTTAGCGGTATGCATGTAGTCGTGTCGATCGAAAACTTTAATGTATTATTACGTAACAAAAGGGCCGCGGGGCGCGGTTATCCGCGACGGATGCCCGCGCGTGTCACCGCGTATCGCAGCCCCAATAGTCCTTTTCAAAACTTCGTTGTATCATAATTGTGGATACTTAGATGCGTAGTAATGATTTTGATAAATATGGGTGTGTGCATGTCCATGACGACCACAAGTACTAACCGTGAATAAAACATTTGTTCGAATTAAACGCGGATATTTAGTACCTATGGAAAAGTATTAAAAGCTAGCTTGTTTCTCTTTAAATAAAACACTTAGGATTTTGAATTATTGATCACTATTTATTATCTACTTCTTTAGGCCGACTGTGAAAAGATCACAGATTTTTATAGGATGATACCTTAAGATGAAAATGGAACACTGTGACTATCGCCAGCATACCAATACCGTACCTAATAACCTACATATATATCGTAGACTACTAGAAAACTTATTTTGAATTTTGGATAAAAAAAATCTATTTAGATTTCTTAGTAAATGCAAATGATTCAGGTATGATTTTTTACAAAATGAATCTCACGTAATAGTAATATTTGTAAACTTAACAGATGTAGAGTAACCCCTTTTAAGGCGTTCATGGAAGTGCTGCAGACGGGACTAAATACCTACGAAGTCTATTTTCTCGAAAAGTTCTAAATATTAATTTTGTTCGTCTGCTAATTTGTAACAATTGAGGTATTAATTATTAACTACCTATACATTGCAATAAGATAAGAATAAAAATTGATTAAACATTTAAACAATTTTTTTCTACTGACCGTTCAATCAATTTTTACTTTTATTGTACTGTTAGCATGATAAATGGCGGCTGCAGTAAATAGTCGGTGTTGTATGTAACCACTTTTTTTGCATTTAATGCCATCCTTATGCCCACGGAATAAAAGTCAAAATCGGTTGAACGGACAGTAAAAAAGGTTTGTTTAAATATCTTATCATGTTTTGAATGGAGTACATATTTGGAAGCAAAGGGCAATGGTGAGCCGGCGGTAGTCACGGATATGGTGTGTTGCAGCTGGATTCAGAGGAAATGTAGTACTTATTTTAATTTAAGTATTATATTGTTATGTGTATTTAACGTGTCTGTTCTTTTATGGCACAGTTTTAGAATAATATTTTTCCTCATTATGTACATGTTTCTATACGATCGAGTTAAAATTGATAAAACTAATGAATGTCAGTTTTATCAACTAAACAATGAGCAATATTATTAGATATTATTATTTTTTATTGGTGGGTAGGTGGTTTATTTAATTGTGGCTAATGTTGACACATTTTTTAATGTGTGAGCTTGGGCTGTGAAGTTCAATTATGTTGATTTGTAAGTTGTAAAATGTCACAAAATAATTGTCGTTTTAGACTTTCCTGACCAATCACTCAATTGTCAATAGGTTAGCGAGGTAGCAACTTTACTGTCGATTGATCTACTCTATTAGCGATTGATTGGTGTGGGAACATCCTTATCACTTCTGTGAACAGACAGAATTAAAATTTTTCATTTCAAATTGTAGCCAAGATGATAATATCAAGTTTGTACTAATTTACTTCTCTGTTTGTCAATCATAAGATATAATGTTTTTTGTTTAAAATCACATTTGTACAAAATATTGTTGTAAAGTAATAAAGAACTATCCACTACTTCTAGTGAAATTGTGAATATAAGTATGTAGTGTGTAAATTGTATGAGTAGCTTGCGTAGCTCGAATCATGTCAAACTAAAAACTTAAAACATTTCTCAGTTGCGATGAAAAAATGTAAAAAGTTGTTTCTGTGTCCGTTATATGCGTAGTAATCAAAACGCTGCACGAATAAATAAGTTACAACTGAAGACACTGCGCTGCGTCGAACTTATTTTTGTACAGATTGACAAGGCCGTGCAGCTGATGCATGAATTGCTGTTCATCCTTGGATTGACAGTAGCAGCTTATGCCAGCCACACACGATCCAGTTTACCGTCAAGTTTGCCGCCGACTAACGTCATGCATACTCGACTGCTCATTCACACAGTATTGTCATGCAGACTGATTGCAACACATAGTCAAGTTTACCGGACGCGACGCTGTCTGAAGACTAAAAATATAACTTTATTTACAATACGAAAAGATAGATTTGTGTGAATTCAGAATAGGTTGCAAAACGCAGCGCTGCACCGCCAGGCATCTCGATCTGAAATGTGTATCTTTTCGTGTAGGAAATAAGTTATATTTTGAGTCGCTCTTCGCGCAGCGTCGTGTTTCGGTAATCTTGACGATGTGTAGCTATCAGTATCCATGACAAATCGGTGTATGAGAAAACAAGTATGATCGTGTGCGGCTGGCATTACAAGTTTTTCTAACGAAATCTCCATTTTTTTTTTAAATTGCACTATTCAATAGTCCCATTAGAATAGTGCACTATTTTACTTGGATGATTTAAATGTAACAAATCAATGTTGTGTACACATCAATTTACGTGCAATAAGTCTTAAAAGTGGAATAAAAATACTGACACATGTTTAACTATATTTTTATTTCAATAAATTAAGCAGGTTGTTTCAATAATACACAAGTTTAATGCATTTCCGTAAATCATAAAGGTTACACATCACCCAGCAATTTTTCATCTAATAATACAGGAATGTGTAGCTAGCCTAATGTGAAAGTTACCATCACAAAAGTGAAATTAATTTTCTTGGAAATGTGAATTTATGAAAATCTCAATATAGCACCGGCAAATTAATTATAAATTGCAAATTAAAGGAGAATTATAATAATTTTCTGTCATAAAACTTATCTGTATGGATTATTTATGTTACTAAATTATTTGGGAAATAATTTAAAGGGGCGACCCAGATGGTTGCAAATTGTCGTACCAACCAAGGTGACCTTGGATTGTGCCCGTTAGGGCCCAGCTAGGTCGAAACCTACTGGGGCTACTGTTTCTGAAAGGAAGGCTCGGCCCCGGTATGAGAAGCAAAAAGAAACGAAGTGGGCAGTAAGAGTCTGACACTGTCTCCCGCTTCGCCCAAGGGCCCCAGATGTCATTTGGATGACTTACCCACCCGAAAAAAATCCTTGGTTTGTGTAAACCACATGCCAATATGTTCGGTGTTTGGGAAAACGCGCCTCCCAACCAAGGGCGTTGAAGGTCATGGATTACAACTGCTGTCTACACGGATTGCAACTAGCAAGGTCACTTGGTTGGGAGGTTGGTGTGCAACTATCTGATCACCCCTTTAAGTAGACTAGTAGGTGTATATAGCAAAAAGATCAGGAATAGATACATTTACAGCGGCTTTCCTGAAGCGGACGAGAGTTATGAACAGATAGATATTCACAGCGTGTATAACTAGCTTGCATATACAAAATAATTATTTAGTCTATGATTCAACGAATCCCTTAATGACGTACGTAAATAAAATTTCATACAAAATTACATTCATCATCACGTAGAATATTTACCTACAAATATAAAAACAGAAATTATTGAAGTTAGTTATTGCATTATGCTCACAAAAAAGCCTATGAAAATAATTTGACTGGCTAAATAGTGAACTTATATCACAAAATAGATAGGTACAGAAGTCAATTTCATGTATGTACTTCACTATTTATATCTACGCTTGGCGATCGCGCTAGGGTCAGCGCGTTGCGCCGTACTGTGCGAGTGCAACCGGGCGATTAAGCCGAGATATCGTGTCTGTGAGCAGTGTCTATGTGTGCTTGCTCGAGCGCGCTTTATATGTAGATTCGACTTCTGTACCTATCTATTTTGTGCTTATATGAACAGGCATTAATTTTTTGACTAAAATTCCCAAAGCTTGATGCAGAAATACAAGGAGCTTGTATGTTTATTACATCATTTTAATATATTGATTTTTATTTTCATCCAAATTAAATGCTTTTCAATCTCAAGCCTCAAAATTACTTGTATTTTTTTTTTTTGGAAATATATGAAGGAACACTTGAAGCCGAATAAATTGACTCGTAGCGTAATTATTTATAATCCAGTACCACATTGACAGCGTGAATGACCTGCCAGCAGCTTGGTAAAATCACAATAATAGTAAAAATTAAAATTATATACAACGAAACAAAAGGATGAGGGATGCGTGAACAGACTCCAGTATGCGGTACATTATTTTCATACCCTATTACTCTACTTACATAATATCTTTAATTTAGCACTGACAAATCCATCTGTTGGTAAGAATATGTTTGCAGCTGGACTTTATGCGCCTACACTCTACATTTGAACAGCCACAGTCGTATATTATACAACATTTTTTTTAGTGCATGCGAAACCCGAACCTCGTGTCTAGTATTTTTATGTAAAGAATCTATGTCTTTACAAAATTTCATGAAAAATCAAAAGCTTCGTATGTTACCTGGTTGTCCGCTAAAATACATGGTTACCAGGTCATACGAGCGAGTGGAGGGTCGTTTTGCCCCCGCACCCCACTGTGCACTGGCATCTAATGCCCGCTATGACTTGCCGTGACTTGTGTTGTACTTAGTGTCGGTGGTGTCCAACTAGTGACTCTATAAAAATCTTTTTGGGAAAAAATATAACATGGTGTAAAAATTATTGGAATTGATTCAGTTTTCACACTATATTCAGGTTTCGCATAAACTAAAAATAATGTTGTAAATGTGCCCAGCGCGCCATGGTCACGAATACATGACCGATTTAAAAATGAAATCATAGCTGGCATCAAGAGCACACTCTTGCTTTTTTTGACATGACAAACAAAAGGTTACTCATTGACTCAAAAGTGGCTTAAAGGTGGCTCATTGACTTTTATTTTTATATTTCGTAAGATTGGACGCGACCATATAGTTTTAAAATGTAGGGTAGTTGCATACAGCGATTTGTAACCAGCTACAAACTTTAGATCACCGCTGCACTATTGAACAATCTGGGTAAACGGCTTATTGCACAAAAAATTGCACATTATATGTCATTAACCAAGAAATACTAATGACGGTACATATTTCTTCGACAAAAAATACAGGTTGTTTTTTTCTTCAGGGTTATTAAATGAACTTTTATACAGCACCTGGCTGCTACAAAGTTATATCAGTGATAGAAACATAATCGAAAATTTTCTATAATATGTCATGTCATGTTAACATTCGCAAAATGGATTTGATTACACAAAGTTATTAGACAAAACACAAGTTCAGTTGAACAAATTATAAATTGTACTATTTACCCAAATCTTCAATATTTCTCAGCTTTCTTTACTCGTTAATTTATGTTCGCCAAGTCCTTCGGGTCCCGCCGGTTACGATGCTGGTGCACACAGTGTCGCACCGTGTCACAACGTGTGGCACAGTGTCGTATCGTGTCGCCTTGTGTGGCACAGTGTCGCACCGAGCCACAGTGTGTGTGGCACCATGTCGCATCGTGTGGCACAGTGTCACTTCGTGCCACAGTGTGTGTGGCACCGTGTCGCATCGTGCCACAGTGTGTGTGGCACCATGTCGCATCGTGTGGCACCGTGTCGCATCGCGTGGCACCGTGTCGCATCGCGTGGCACCGTGTCGCATCGCGTGGCACAGTGTGTCGTCGTGTCGCGCCGTGTCTCGCCGCCGCCGCGCGTCGCCTCGCGCATTCGCCTCGTATGTACATAACATTTTACAATAACATACCGTTTAGTTATAACACTTAACACATACTGAGATTTATCGTCCATGCTCGATATAGCGACGCGATGTTTTGTTAGACGGAGTCATCTGGAATATTACGATATTGTTAGTCTTTGCAAATAAGTTTCGGGTAACAATATATCTACACATATATTATAAAATCTATAATAACGTTCCTAGTCCTGACACTGTCTCCCGCTCCACCCAAGAGCGGGTTTCGTCAATGATGATTTTCCCCGTTGAGAAAAAAAGAAAAAAAAACCCCTATAGGTATGAAATGGGTGTCCAAAGTTTGCATAGAGAAACCAACTTCTTCCTTCGCTTCCAACGCCTTCTTTCTTCTTTGAGAAGAAGTTGAATAGAAAGAAACTACTGGTAGTTACGGATGTGCGTTGATATGTCAGTGAGTCAGTTTCTCTTTTTACATATGTATATATATATATAAGTAGATATAGGATTTCACATTCGCTTTAGCGCTTAGAGCCATTAGACAAATGGAGCAAAACTAATCGGCACGAACAGATATGAAAGCGTCCTCGCCCTTAAATTTATCAAGTACCCTACTCCACATCCGCTCAGTAAACCAACCAAGTGCACTCAAATATTGATTTCCTTATCTAATCGCTGACACCGTGATACACTAAGATTTAGATCCCCTGATACGCTATTTAGCTAGATAAGGCGCAACAATGGGAGAATATTATGTGTTTTGGTTAAAATTGCTTTTTAATAAGCAAGTACTAATAGGTATTATTGATTTTATTTTAGGCTGCAGGATTGTTTGAAAATCATCGCGGTCAGGGCAACTGAAGGAAGATGGTTGGGTTTTAATTAGTCAGTAAAAGTCTGGACACTAATAGCCCGTTCACGACCTTCCCGCTGTGAGTTGTAGCTAAGAGCGGGGCGGCGAGCGGTAAGAACAAAAGTATGAAAATGTTTGAAGCACGCCACGCGACGCCCCGAGGCGACATTAGGACAAATCAAGGCGAAGGCGAGAGATGAGCTGGATAACTACTGGAGGGACTGGCCCGCAATGGCCGAAGACAGACATGTGTTTAAAAGTAAATGTGCTAACTAACTAACGCCCCACTCATAGCGGCGCGCACCCGCTTGCCGATGCCCACTCGCCGCAAACACCGACGTCGTGAACAGGCCGTAACTCTCACACTACCCGCAACAGCCAGCCCTCATTTTCTGTCTTCTTGAGTACCTAGCTTAGTCTCACTGAACTTGAAGTTAGTATGTGTGTGTGCTCTTATCATCTCTACGGCAGAGTGGAGTCCGCTCTTCGATTTCGACCAATGACAGGCAATATCACAGGCTCTGATACAGTTAAACTTACTTCCCTAGTCATCTATGAGGGCGAATGATGTACTCACCGTGATACCACCATTTCGTTTTCTTAGGATTTTTGTTGCAGGTCTTAACGTAAAATGAGTTATCTGGTGGCCGTTTCTGAAACACAAATAAAGTAAGTTTTATTTTTGCTTTTTTTTTTTCGTGTCTTTCATAATTCTAATTAAAATATTGTTGGCCCAAACCTTTACCACTTCTATGGGGTGTTTAGTGGTTTACTTTAGTTGTCTGTTTTGGGGTACAAAAGGCAGAAAAAGGCAGTCTCTGCCTTTCAGTCAAGTAAAGTTTCTCACTTTCAGAGGTAGGTTTGGATGACATCTTCCTAGTCGGGATCCGAGTTCAGAGATTTCTAAATGGACCAAATGTTTGAATTTTAGCTAGCGTTAAAAATCTTTAATACCTATTAAGAAAAACGCTTTTTAGCTTCAGGTAATAACTTCAAACTATTAACAAAAGGGTGTGTAATTTTCTGTTCGACTGTCAAAGATGCTTGTGCGGGTGCGGTAATGCGCGACGACAGTAGGGCGGCGGTCATTCGTCGATTTTTTTACCGACTTCTAAGAAAGGCGGAGGATCTCAATTCGGATGTTTGTATTTTTTTTTAATGTTTGTTTGAGCATAACTTCGTCGCTTGCCGACAGAGTTCAAAAATTTTTTTTTTGTTGGAAAGGGTATACTTCGCAAATGGTCCCATAATCACCAAGTTGGGATCTGATGATGAAATCTTGACGAAATCGAGGGAACTCCTCAAATTCAATTTTTTTTTTTGTGAATTCTGTTATTTTTTTTATAAAAAGGTGTTTAGTCCAACACAATCCAACAGTAAAAAATGCACAATTGGTAGAATGTAGTTTTTTTTTCTGAGCCTTTTGCTCTTATGATGTCAATATAAAACCATGTTCAACTAAAATATTTGTGATAGCGTACCTTCTCCTTACAGCTACTGAGCATGGACACGATGGACAGACAGACGGACTGCACGGACAGGGCTGGCGACCAGTCGTCTGTTAATATGGACAGGCAGATGTGGCCGTTGGAGTACACGTGCGGATGTATCGGGATGTTGTTGCCTATGAACGTCACCTGGAAATAGGAAAAAAAAAAACATTAGGAACATCTGAAAACCTTGGACCATTTCCCATCTATCATAGGTTTCCTGCACAAAATTGCGATTCGGTGCGATTTCTTGTAGCGCAGTATTGGTTCAGGTAACCGTAAAAAGTGCAACCGTCGTGAGAGTTCGCAGTTTTTATGATGTAATGTCGCATCGCAGTTTTGGTTTTGGGCTCTTTATCATCATATATAATTCCAGTCGTAAAACGTCTACTATTGGACATAGGCCTCCCCAAATTGTCCTGTGAGTTTCACATCTATTGACTCTCACCCAGTCATCGATCTAGCTTGTGATAGGCCTTTTAACGCTGCTGTTCTAACGAATGATCATAAAATCTTTAGTTTTAAACGGCGGATAGATTTTCTACCTTCCACCCAGTATGAGATAACGACAAAACTTTGCCTAGAGTCAATGCTAATACATCTACAGTTCCAATTCGACTTTTGACAAAATTTTCAGTCCCTACGCACTACACGTTTCCGTAAAAAAACCTGTATACCTACTAACTTATACTACAACTAATAATGTCATGTAAATTTCCTAAACATCAAAGGCAAGAGTTTAATAAAGCCATTATCTAATGCATAACTCTGCTTTACTACCAGTTCTCGAGTCCAGAGCACAATTAATAAACGATTTAAAGTCACTTAGCGCGTTGGATTAGCCGCCCACGCTTTGAGGATTCTGCGTGATTCTGCTCCAGCCAGTTCACTTGCTGTCAGCCGATCAACTATAGCACAATGACCCATTTGAACTGGTAAATACAGTTTAGTTTTAGGCAAATGTGGGAATATTTGAAAAAAAAATCTTCATCAACAACAAAGTTATAAAGCTTCAAAACTGTTAATAAGAAAGAGAAGTCCAACATTGTCGTTAACGACAAAGGCCAAAATGCCATCACACCCGTACGCTTTCCACAGAAAGTCTTGTTGAAAGAGACAAATGTTTGTTTAAAATTGTTAATTTTTTGTTATTGTTTTAAAATTAGTACTCTATTTTGGTATTTTTATTGACAAACTGGTTAGATAACAAATATTTTGTACATGCGTAATTCTTTATTAGCCTTTAAAATTCATAGACACAAACATGGTATAAAACGAAGTCAGTTTCCACATCTGTCTATTTATTTGCTTACTCCTAGAACCCAACGCAACGGTTTTTAATGCGATTTTTACTAATCAGAAATAACTATAAACGACAATTTGATGAATGTTTGCACCTATGCGAAACCAGGGTGGATCACTAGCTTTTTAGTAAAGTAAGAACGACTGATCATTATATAACTTTCTTCCTAGCAGTGTTACTGAGGGTCAATTTTTTTTTGGGAATAGGTAAGTTTGAATGAATTTTTAGTTTCGATGGACCCCAAATCCAATATCTGGTGGATTTTCGTACAAGCTACCTACTGGTACGGATACTTCCGGGTATAAATGAAGACGATTCTTATTCCACAAAGCAGACTAGTCTAATTAAAATAAGGCAAGGTTGATTGAACATAAAAATGGACAATGAATGTCCATTTCCTTTTATTTATCCTTCTTCGTAGCGTGTCCTAGAGATAAGAGTCAAACACGAAGCCACCAAGTTGACTCAGTTGCTGTTAGGATACTATGATAAGCCCAGATAAGAGAGAATCACATTGCCGTGGAAACTGCCTTTGTGCAGCGGCAATTCACTACTGAGTCTCCTAATGCCCAAAAGCCAACAGCCCAACTTCGCCCACAGCTGTTGCTGCCACCCGTACATGGTGAACATACCACTCATACGCATAAAATGTTTTGGGAACACTCTCATTGTGCGTACAGCTAAGGAGTGAAATTCGCTGCCGATGTTTTTGTTTCCTGATATCTACAACCTAGGAATCTTTAAGTCAAGAGTGAATAGGTTACTCCTAGACAAGCGTGCTCCATCGTCGACCACATCGTCGCTTTTCATCAGGTGAGATAGTGGTCAAGCTCGAGCCTTTTAACAGTAAAAAGGTTTCTTATTTTCTTGTGTCAATGTCTATGTTTCTGTGCCACACTCATGTAGACTATGAATGACGTCTTTGGCACAAACAATGAAAAATCTTCACAAATCATAGACACTAAAGATTTTATCGGTCCTTGTGTAGGTACAAGTGATGGTCAACATAATTTGAATTATGATAAACGACTGCTGATTTTAACGTCCTCTAAAAATACTTTTAATGTACTGGCTTGACCGGTTTGTATGTAAATGAGTATTATAAAGTATCACGATGAAGACGTTAGGTGCGTGTGTACTTCCTGGCACAGAGAGATGTTAATTTTAACATACTACGGTAGGCTTGTGTAGAGAAAGTTCCCATGTAATCTTTATGACACCTCAATTTGCATATACACATAATGTCTACTCGCCGCAAACATTTTAGCAGGTCTATATTTTATGATGTCGTATTACTGGTTTTGTACAAGCTTTGAATTTTTGAATATGTATATAGATTCGTTAATTTTTGTGTAGATATATGCTAAGTAGCCTTTTTGTAAGGCGGAAAATATAATATAAAAAATATAATTTGATTTTTATCAAAAAACATATGGACAAAACCAAATAACAAACATTCTAAATAATTATGCCAGCTTTGGGAAGAACGAGATGGAGTAGCTTTGTCCTTTGCTAGCTAGGGTCAAGGTAACTTTTTAGAAAAATCCCGGAGCCCATGCTAGGCAACCTGAAGCTGAGAAAATGGAACGGATAACAACAACCTAAGGGTCTTTAAGTCTCAAGGAGTTGCCAGCAAACCGTAGGGGCCCAACAGGGTCGAAGCCTACTGGAGCCACGGGCAGTGTGAAAATGAATCCGGAGCCCTGGAACGAAGACAAGGAAGGAACAGCAGTGAGTTTTCAGTCGGTAAACTTATACTCAAACAGTGTCAGACTTCTGACGTTATCTCCCGCTCCGCCCAAGAGCGGGGGATGTCATTGGATGATTTTCCCACAAAAAAAGGAGTCTTCAAGTCAAAAGGGAATAGGTTACTTTTAGGCAAGCATGGTCCATCGTCGGCCACATTATCACTTACTATCAGGTAAGATAATGGTCAAACGTGAGCCCATCAATAAAAAAAGACGTAGGAATAAATTGGTCAAGGCCGAAAACTCCAAATGAAAATGCTACGAACCGCAATTCAATCGATAAACAATTCTTGGCACTTAGAATTGTGGGCACCGGCACAGCAAAAAGGTATATCGATCTACGTATTACTAAGTAAATAGCCTGAAAATAGTTTGTTGCTTTGACGTCCGAGAATGGCGCGGCATCAAGTTAAATTATTCATCATAATTGATCGAAGTGACGACATTTATGACTCGGAAACAATGTTACGAGTCTGAAATGCAAAAGTACTGCAAGAAGTTTCTGTACGGCTATGACCGATCAAACTAAAACGCCTCGATTAACATGTTACAACGTGGTCGCTGGTTCAAAACTTCAAACCCAGCCAGCTACTGCTCTCAAAACGTAGAAGGAAAACATCGTGAAGTCTAGAACATCAAATGCGAAGACATGTGACATTCACCAGCCCGCACTGAGCCCACATATTTTTTTTATCGTGGGGAAAATCATCCAATAACAAACCCCGGTCTTGGGCGGAGCGGGAGATAGTGTCAGACTCTTACTGACTAAAAACCCACCCCGTTTCTCTAGCCTTCATACCGGGGTCGAGCTCTCTTTCGGATAACCCTGGCCCCAGTAGGCTTCGACCCGGCTGGACCGCTACTGTTACTGACAACTCCTTGAAGCACGCGGGAACAGTACGCGCCGTCGACGTCTTGGGCTCGGTCTGTAACCTACCGGACGGCCGGACAGCGAGCTACCCATAGCTCGCCGTCCACGAGCCCGCGTCTACGGTGGCCGGACGGGCCCACATAGTGGATTATGGCCCATTTCCTCTCCTTGAGAGGGAGACCTTAGTCCCAGCAGTGGAAACATTATAAAGCTGGTTATTACGTAAGGTTACACTAAGTTTTCCTATTGAAGAGTTACTTTGGTCGACCAAAGAAAATTATTTACGTAGATACCGGTCCAGATAGTGTCCGATGGCTCAAAGATATGTCAGCATGATTGACGGGTCCGTTAAGGCCGGTGCCTGTTAGGGTTGCAAATTGGTCGAAAGTATTGTGTTCGAAAAGCAAGAACCACCGCCGGAGGGAAACTGAAGAGACACGGTGGGTTTTAATCAGTAAATTGGACACTGCAATTATTAATTTAAGTTACAGGAAGGGAGTGTATGTTTCCAGTCATTATTACTTAATTAATTTAACCGGATTAAATTATTAACTAGATTAGTTCGCTCAATGCATCGCTGACTCTAAACCTAACAATACATCGCATAAGGCTTCGTGGTATCGATTGATGATTGAATAAGTTATAAATACATATGATGGAAAATCAATATTATACATTGTGGCATTTGAGGTAGCTGTGACTTAGAATGGCCAGCAAATGTAAAACAACGAATTGCTAGTACCACAGTTATTTATTTAAACTTCATATACAGTAGTGGTACATAGGCGGACTTAATGCAACAAGGCATTCTCTACGAGTCAATCTATGGGTTAAAAAAGACAACACTGGTGGGTTTGCATGTCATAGAACAGCACCCAGGATACTTTTTATCTCGACAGTATGTTCCCTTGGGATAATTTTTTACTTATACACGGGCGAAGATGCTGGCATCAGCTCTAGTGATAATTTATTTACAATTTTCTTGTACAACATTACAGCTTAAACGAATGCGTTGTACAGAAACTAAGAAAAAAAAAGAAATCACACACCACTAAAATAAAATAAAATATCCCACGAAACCAAATAAGACAAGGTTTACTTGTTGTTTTCATCCATCCTCTCACAAAACCTTATACATTCACGACACACATCCATCCATCTCCCAGCAAACAAGTCACACTCTGGAGTCAGAAGAGCGTCATGACTCACATTTTCACTGTTTTTCATATAACCGCTCATAGCTGATTATGACGTTATTACACATTTTTCATTAGATATTTTGGAAACACAGTATCTTGTGGATATTATCTAGGTTTCTATAGAAACCAATTTCTAAATTTGTGTAAAACTAATCCAGTAAAGACCTCTGAAAATCACCTATTTTGTATGAACTTTGACACTTCATAATTTGCCTGAAAATAAAAAAAATAAACCATTAGAAACCTTGCAAATTTTATTAAGATTCTAAATGACGACAACTTTTTCCAAAAACTTTGAAAGGTTTAAAAAAAAAACAGCTATTTCCTGGAGCAAGTTTTGTGAAGTTTTCGAGTAAATCTCGGAATTACCGAATACTGACAGAGTTTTGAGGCGTTATCTCTCTTTTTTTGCGTTGCCTTTTCGTCAAATATCGCGTTGGATTGCATTAAATGAAGTAACAAGCTTTTAAACCGTTTTCGATGTTTACGATAAGCGAGTGGAGAAGGACCCTCTTAAGCACAGAAAGCGCACGAACCAGTGGCGAGTTAGCTCGTGACACTGTCAGATATCTATGGTCTGAGATAAATGATCAGCTAACAGTGATCAGTGTTATATTAAAAAATCATTTATCGATAGTTTCATAACAAATTCTTAAATATATTAACATGTGGTTCGAAGACAAATATTTCTATATTTAACTAGCTAATTAAAATTAATTTATTACAATTGGCGAGAATCAGGTTTATTTATGTAACACAAAGCATCTCCGATGATAACCAGTTCTATAAAAGCTTTTAGTATGGAAATTAAATTAGATACATAGGTAGTTCTTTAGGCATTTTTAAATAGGACGAGGTTTCGGAACAGACTAGAGAAACACGCAATGCGGTCAGATAATATCGAAGCAGGAAAAAAGCCTGAACGATATTCAGGTTTTTTTATATTCGTATAGCTGCTTAGTAGTCCTGAGTTGAGCAGCAGTATGAAAACTGACAAATGCTTGCACCGCCTCGACAGCTTTCACACAAATTTGTGTGGTTCTTTCCTCAATAGACCATCTTAGATAATACTCTGCATGTTTCTTCAATGAACTGACCATTACATGTCTGTTTCGGTGTTTCTTCTCAGAGTAGTCAGCTAGGAAACACCGGCCTCATCTAGTATAAATTGACGAAAAAATTGACAAAGTTTTAAAAACTATTTGTAAAATAAATAGATTTTTTATTAAGAGCCTTATTCACTCTAGTCTTGAAGACACCTAAATTATAATCAAATAGGAAAACCGCCGCAGCCAAATTGTTTCAGTCCGACGAGGCGAAACTTAGTCCGAACCGAGAGGTTAACAATTTAGGGGGACACTCGCCGTACGTCAGGCTGTCAGATGGTAAAGAGGTGATTATATGATTACTTTAAATACGACCAGAGATTTTTCGATAAGATGCCTCACTATTGTTTTTTTTTAATTGATATAAACTCGTGCTTGACTGCGATCCCACCTGATGATACTGAACTTAGCAATGAATTTCAGGAAGCTGTGGCTACTGCCACACAAACTGGCGAGGAGACACGCACTCTTTGCATATGATAGATGAGAAGCTGTTGATTCTGGCTTAAGCAAACATCTCTGAAGCATTGCAAAAAAGTGGCAGCCCGCAGCGCCAGTAGCGGACGGCAAGTTACCCATTGCTCGCCGTCCGTAATCCTGCGCCTGCGGTGGCTGGAAACCGGGATCAGAATCCCGGCGGCTGGGGCGTGAGGGTTGTTCCCTCACGCGTGCGGCCGCCTCCTTAGCTAGCATTACTATTTGGCCTGCCACTCCTGACTCCGGAAAAGGTCCAATAGCTTGAAAAAGATTGTTGTCACTAGCATAATTAGCTTTACAATGTTTTCACTGCTGGGACTTAGGTCATTTACTACCACGCTGGTTGGTTAGTCAGGTAGTAAGGATTGGTGGATGTCACAAAATTTGAAATTTTAAATTCTGGGACTAATTTCACAAAATTAAGAACAATAGACATGATATTGCTTGAGACAGTTTAATTATTACCAAGGCTTAGATCTAAATTAAACGCAACAATTGCTATATTAGCTCATTTGTAGTTTAGTCATTTTAATTGATCGAATCTTAGAAAATTAATTATTCATGCTGACATTGAGATAAAAATACAGGCGTTCGTGGCTAATTTTGACTAGTATGACGACGAGGTAAATTGGTTTGTTTGTAAAAATATCTCGGGAAGTACCGATCTGAGTTCGTCTTCTTTCGTATCGATTGGAATCTTTTATCAGGTTACGATTATTATAACATTGATAAAACGGTTCCAGTATCGCTGAATGCAAATCCCATAAAGATAATTTAGATAGCATTTTTTTTAAATTATCATATCTGTATTAGATTTATTGTCTTTAAAGCCAACTTCTGCCAGTGGCTTCGCCTGCGTGGGGTAAAAAATATATAGCCAATGTGATTTAAAATGCTACCTTAGCATTCTACTGCTGAAATACTTTAAAATCGGTCCAGTAGTTAAGTCATTATGTACAAATAAAAATCTTTCCTTTTATAATAAATAACAAGATTTAGCTCTGAGATACGATTTATGTATTACTAGCTGCTACCAGCGGCTTCACCCGCATAATAGTTAAAAATCATGCCAAGGAAACATACTTCATAAATAAAAAGTATTACATACTATTCCAGGACACGGTCTATCCATGTAGCAAGTGTCATCAAAATTCGTTCAGTCGTTCGAGCGTGAAGGAGGAACAAACCAACACAAACTTTTGCTTTTATAATATTTGTGTGATAATATGTATATATTTTAAATTGTGTTATTAATATCGTCAAGTTTTGATGACGTATATGAGATTGCCCCGCACGCGTAACAGCAAAGGTTCATTTCATACAAGTATTGATGGTAATGCGTGGATTACGCATGCGGGACGCGTTTTTTTAATTTTAAAATTCTCCGCACGATATTAAAAACACACAGAAGACGTTATTTAATATTGCACGTAAAAAAAGGGCACATGCCTTACTAGATAAATCTTGAATCTGTTAACATATAGCTGTTAACTTATGCTTATGCGTTATCTATTCACATACGTATTGTATATCACATATGTATTGATTGTTATTGTGAGGATAAGGTTCTTATGAAAAAAAAAATTAGGGTATTGTAGGGTAGAGTAGAGTAGGATAGAGTAGGGTAGATTAGGGTAGAGTAGGGTAGAATACGGTAGAGTAGTGTAGAGTAGGGTAGGGTAGAGTAGGGTAGAGTTGGGTATAGTAGGGTGGAGTAGGGAAGAGCGGGAGCGAAGCCGCGCGGGCAAAAGCTAGTTATATATATATAATATAGGTAGGTATGTATACAAATCTGTTGGTATATATTTGCTCATCACTTAATTACACAAAGAACTATGCAAAGAACTTATGTTAAGGAAAACTATAAATAAGTACCATTTACATGTTATTTTAGATTCCTGATTAAATCATGTATCTTTTTTAATGCGGAAATGAAGTCTTAGCAAATGTAATAAAAATGTGATTGTATTTATGCTCAAAGGCGGTTATCACACTGCTACGCACCACGCAGCGTAGTGCGTGTCTTAACGTTGCTTGTAAGTATCTCCGTTTGTAAAGAAAACACGCACAGTCCAACACTCCGTAACTGCATCCACACGTTCATGCAGATCACGCATCTACATGCGGAGAAACACGCACTCACGCGCGTGGGTGCGGGGCGACACGCAAGGTATGCCACACTGAGTCTCGTAATACCGTGCGTGATTTTGTATGAAATTAGTGCGTGTCTGCGTGAATTTACAAGACGCACCTACGCGCGTGAGTGCGTAAAACCCGCACGATGATGCAGATCTGCAGTCCCGCAAGTACTTGCGTAGGTACGTTTTCACGCGCAACGCTGCGTAGTGCGTGGCAGTGTGGTAACCGCCTAAAAATGTATTGAGTAGCGACTGATGATCAAACTGTCAATAATATACTTCATAATATTTTTTTCTCACTACAATATACAGTTTATCTAAACAAAAAACCGGGCAAGCGCGAGTCGGACTCGCGCACTGAGGGTTTTTTTGTTGTTTATAGGTTCGCGTTTGACCGCCATCTCACCTGATTGAAAGCAACGATGCGGTCGACGATGGAACGCGCTTACCTAGAAGAAACCTATTCACTCTCGACTTAAAGATTCCTGGATTGTAGCTATCAGGAAACACAGACTCCGGCAAGGAATTCCACTCCTTAGCTGCACGCACAATAAATGTGTTCCCAAAAAGTTTTGTGCGTGTAGGTTGTACCGGTGGCGCATCGCCGTACATCTGGTAGTCCGATGATGGAACGGGCTAGGCGGAATTATGTTATGCAATTCCGACGCACACTCCCTGAAATGCAACCGGCACAGCAACTCGGCGTCGATGCTCAAGACTTTGAAGCCTCGACTCGACGAGTGTATCATCGCCAATTATCCTTGTGGCTCCCCTCTCAATTGTCTCAAGTGCGTCAAGCTGGTATCGGGTTGAACGTCTCGAGTGCGTCAAGCTGGTAGGGTCCCGTACAGACTTGCCTATGAAAACAGTTCGATTCCCGAATTGAGTTTCGAAGATTTTTCCGCACCGAAAAAAGTTACTTTTTTGTGACGTAATTACAAATTTACAGCTGTGAGACCTTGCTTCATGAAAATTTTCAGGATTCTAGGTCAACGGGAACTACCCTATGAATTTTAATTTCGTTGAGAGTGTCGAAATATACGTTTTTTGCGACATTAAGGGCCATAAATTTTTTTTCGTTAATTCAGAGGTTTGATTTTTTTCACAGCTTCAAGAGACCGCAGACTTGACTATATGGTTTTAATTTCAATTCGGTACTTCCACGCGTTCCCGAGATAAAGTGATCCTATAAGGGTCCGTTTTTTCCTTTGAGCCACTGAGCCCTAAAATACTGTTGATTGATTGTATGAATGAATTTGTAACAACCAATTGCATCACTTGTCTTCATTTTTTATCGATAACGTATTCCCAGAAAATGGAAAAATTCTTAATATTCAGTAATTTCAAGTTGTTACACAAGTCAAAAAGAAGCGTTTAATTTGTAATAAGTACCTATAAATTGATAGGTCACGTATCGTTACAATGATGAAATACACAACACGTAATCATCTTTATTACCTAATAGCAACGCGAAACAATGTACTATTTACAAAACTTAATTAAAATGTGCAAGAGGAATTTAACTTATGGGAAATGAATGGTACTAAAAGAATTATGAGTATACATGTTGATGGGTGGAGAGGGCGAGTGAGGCCAAAGAAAAGATGGATGGATTGTAAGAGTGATATGAAAGAAAAGGAAGTTAGTGATAGCATGACGAGTGACAGGATAGAATGGAAGAAAAAAACGTGTTGCGCCGATTCCAAATAAGAAAGGGCAAGAAGATGATGATGAAGAAGAATTTGGTAACTTATAATCGGAAGGGAATTAGGTAGAGTTATTCTTGTACTTATACTGATTTCATAAGCGAAAGAAGAAAGGGCATATGAGGCATATCCACTTTCTTCTTCCGCCTTAATCCCGGGATTAATTTTAAAGAGCAAAATTGTTTTATGATGTTATCATCACTACATAGCATAAAACATAGTCGCTTTTTTGTCCCTATATCCCTATGTGCACTTAAATCTTTAAAACTACGCAACGGATTTTGATGCGCTTTTTTTAATAGATAGAGTGATTCAAGAGGAAGGTCAGAAAAAAACGACGAGAGGAAATGATCTTTATTTTGTAAATAGGTTTTCAAAAAACACTTTTACACGTCAATTTTGTTGAACGAGATGAAGCCGGGTATATGTATAATATTGCACCCGAACGAAGCCGGGGCGGGTCGCTAGTCAGAAATATAGCAGGAAAAATTTCTTCCTGCATTAATGACGAGGAGGAAGGAAGAAGTGTAAAATTTGTTAACCTTACCTCGGTTGACGTTGAGATCTTATTCAATGAAAAATATACTAATAGGAATTGTATGTTAATTATCTTTGTTTTATTTGTCTTATCTACCTCTAAGGTTCACATTGTTATTTATTTGCAATATTGTTGGCCAGACGGGATTTTTTTATTAGAAATTCCGGGAAGATCCATATTAATATCAACATTGTGATGCAAGTACATGAATAACTCTAGCTCTGACTGGCCTGATGGTCTAGTGGTTAGTGATCCTGACTGCTATACCGGAGGTCGTGGGTTAGATGTCCACCCATGACAAATGTTTGTGTGATGAGCGTAATCATTTGTTCTGTGTCTTATCTATAATATTTATGTATTTAGAAAATATATAAGTGTGTTTATCCGTTGTTTAGTACCCATAACACAAGCTCTGCTTAGCTTGGGACCAGACGGCATTGTGATAATTGTAAAAACAAAAAAAAAACCGACCTCTTCTTCATCATCATCATATCCGCCGAAACACGTCCGCTTTTGGACATAGGCCTCCCCCAAGCGTCGCCACAACGACCTCTGCTTATAACTGATAATTAAGTAGGTACCCAGTAACCTAATTGCAGTAATCTAATCGCAGCTTTAGTCACGTTACCGCAGAACCCAGTTTCCTCTTAGTCGTCAAGGAAACAGCTTCCATAATTAGATAGTACTTATTTTGACGGACTCGACTAATTTTAGTTAAAATTATAATGTACACTATGAAGAGATAAAAAGTTTGTTTTTATGTTTGTAGAATGTAATCTCTGAAAGTACTGGTCCGATCGCGAAAATTTTTTCACCAATAGAAAGCTGCTTTATTTAATTCCTGACAGAGTGACCATCATCATCGTTCATCTAGTTTAGCTCATCAATTCAAATAGGTAAGCGACAAAAAGAGCGAAAGTGGTGGTATATGCGACCTTGGCGGAATAAGGCGATTATCATACTGCCACGGATTAGCGTAGCCCGTGAATGAGTGTTTTAACGATGCTTGTAAGCATCTCCAATTATAAAGAAAACATGCACAGTCCAGCACAGAAAATGCATCCACGCACCTACAAGCGGTGAAACATGCGCTTACGCGCGTGGATGCGGGGGGCGAGACGCAAGGTATGGCACACTGAGTCACGTAGTGGCGTCGGTAATTTTGGATGAACTGAGTCAGAGCCTGAGTGAATCTACAAAACGCAACTACGCGCGTGAGTGCGTAAAAAAACGACACGATGATGCAGATCTGCACTTCCGCAAGTACGGGCGTAGATATATATAGTAGTTTGATGCGTGGCAGTGTGACAATCGCCTGAGGTTAGGTATATCCATAAAACTAGTACCAAAATGAGATAATTCATAACAAGTATTAATAACTGGCAGTTGGGAGTGCTGCTAAGTCTCTCCTAGCGTGACCATCACCATTGCGCGTTGTCGCGTCCCTTATTATGTCATCCCATAGTTTGTATCGTTAAAGAGTTAGATCAATAAGGTCTATATCGCATATTCACACAAAACTTTAGATAGTAATAAACTAATACTGAGGTAAAATCATCAATTACGTTGTAGCAAAATGCGGGATTGACTGAGTATTGAGAATTTTATTGTAAAGAAATATCTAGCATTAGGTTGGAATATTTTTAAGTCCACAAAGTAGCCTGCTAGGGCTGCGGGGCATTTCTGAAAAGTAAACTGTGCTCCTAGAAAACAAAGGGCAACTGAAAGACACATGTGGGTTTTATTCAGTAAAAGTCTAAACCACCCTTTCGCTCCAACCTAAAACGGCAGAAATAGTTGAAGATTTCCACAGTGGAGCTCATTGTTCAAGACATCTAGAGTGGATATCTGCTACATGTAATGATTGCTATCTCATAATTAAAAAACGAAAAGCACTTACTTCAGGAGAGTCGAATGGGTACTTGTTTGTGAATTTAAACTGCAATACAAATTTTTCGCCTTCATATAGTGTGCCGGGAACGCCTTCCATGTGTACTGTCCACCTGATATGAAAAACAATATCATCATCATCATTTCAGCCGAAAGATGTCCAGTGTTGGACATAGTCCTACCCCAAGTGTCGCCACAATGAAAGACATAGCGTTGGAAGGCCTCCTACAAAATGGAGCGATGACCTGGTAAGGGTTGCGGGAATCCGATGGATGGGAGACGCACAGGACCGTTCATTGTGGCGACACTTGGGGAAAAACAATATATTTTAATTAAAATTAAATTAAAGTCACTTTCAATGAAGTGAGTAGTCTTAATTTCTGCTACTCTTGTATTATCTCAGGAAATACAAGTTCTTATTTTATTTAACATTCAATTTACCTTTCTTTCACTTCCGGGATACAACATTTTCTATGTCTTAATCTAGGGCATGGTCTATCTGTATGTATACTAAATTGTTTCTTCCAAATCCATTAAGATATGAAAGTACGAAAGTGTGAAAAGTGTGAACTAGGAAAAGTGAATTGGTTTCATAAAAATGTAAAATATACATTCTGCTATCTTAATACCTTTAATAAAGAATTGTATGAGAACACCAATCAATAAATAGATAAAAGTAGTTTCCACATGAATTCTAAGAACATCTCCACTAAACAGTAAAATTAAACTAATTGCCCTGAGAATTTAATTTGCTTATCATTAACAAAGGAGTAGAGATAATCTCAAAAGGGCCTTTTTATAATAACTCTGTGTTGTGGCGTTGTGGTTTTTTTTTTTTTTTTTTTATATTATTTATATATTATTTAAATAATAATAATAATAATAACTGTGTTGTGACAGAATATAACCAACAAAGTAACCAATGGTCAAGGATATGTGAGGAGGACAGCAAATAGATACATGCACACAATGAAAACATTAACATTGTGACTGTTTAATCTTGTTTATCTGTCAATACAATGTCTTTTTTATTTTATTTTTCTTTGGTGGGCTAAAATCATTCAATGACCACCCCCGCTCTTGGGTGGAGCGGGAGATAGTGTCAGACTCTCACTGACTAAAAACCCACCCCGTTCCTTCTAGCCTTCATACCGGGGCTCGAGTTTCTTTCGGATGAACATAATTTTATTTTCCCAAGGTATTACCCCAAAATAGCATAAGCATAGCATAATCAGATTTTTAATTTTCCCCGTGCTGGGACTCAGACCTGCTCTCTAGGTGTGGGAATGGGCCGTAATCCACTACTCGGGCCCAGTGCACATTGGTTGCACTTGACGTTTCCTTCCTATGTTTTCCTTCATAGATTTGAGAACAGTGGTGATGATATAAATTACACAAAGTAATGTGCCTGGCTGGGTTCGAACCCGCAAACCCGCGTTACCAGACGGCCACCACTGCTCTACCCCAAATAGTGTTAGCATAAACCAATTTATTTAAACAAACATTATAAAGCGCTAGATGTAGTTTATTTGGACATGCTAATCTCCGGAACTACCAGTTCCAATCGAAAATTTCTTTTAGTGTTGGACAGTTCATTTATTGAGGAGACTATATAACACTATCCTGAGATCAATATGAGTAGGGTAATAACCAAAGATGCAGGTGAAAGAGCATAAGATACCACTAGCTGTGGTAAAATAAATACAATGTAAAATTTGCATTAGCCCAGACAAAGATTTCAAACTTTATTCTTTTATAATCATGACTAATATCTACAAGATGTTTTGTATAGAATTGTGCACTCAAGACTTAGTTACCATGACTTGTATGCAACATATGGCCTATAAGTCTGTGACGCCACAGCCCTGGGCATGAATAAATAAATAACATCATGACATAAACACTGCTAAGTAATAATATTATAAGTGAAGAACCAAGATTTCGTATGACTTGAGTAGTGACATAAAATTACGTGTCTATTTATTCTAATCCCAGTGGATGATTTAATAAATTATTTTATGATATTAGTTCTTTGATATAAGATTATTATTTTCCTTAAAAATACAAAAAAAAATTTTTTTGCACCAATTAATTTTTTTTTAATATGGACTAAAATATAGTAATAAATAAAATTTGTGCATAAATATAGACTGAACAAATAATATGTATGCTGATTTAACTATTTATATCGTGTTAACATCAATTAATATTGTTGTTTTGGCATCAACAACATTATTCTGCACCCATTAGAGACAAAGGCAACTTCAAAACACCTAAATTTACCAAGCTAAGATTATAAAAATATTATTTATTATTTTTAATGTAATATTTTTTAAATAAATCGATAGGTGTTTACATAGGTACCTACAATACCACACTTGAAAATGCTGTTCAGATTTTTTTTTTATTTAGGAATCGAACTGTGTAGTTACTTACAGTGTTAGATTTTGGCTGGCCTGATCTCCGTCTACGGTGACTCCTGGTGGCGGTTCCTTCATTAGGGACATGAGTTCTTTCTGTAATCTCCGCTAAAACAGATATCGTAACATATTTTACCTCATAAATCAATATGTAATTTGATTTTTGTACATAACGCCTGCTTCAGGTCGCAGGGATAACTTTGATTTCTATATCTTTAAATAATAAAACACAATTTTCTTCCAATACAATAAAATTCTGACAAAAAATCTAATAGCAAACTGTCACAATACGGTCCTCATTAAATTTTCGATTTCACAGTTATTTATGTAATTGATTCGATATTATCATACCAAAACCTTAATACACGTAAATTATAAACGATTAATGTGTTTTGTAAAGCGTAATATTTTAATTATTTTTTACTTACCTCAGACGGGGACATAGCCGCCATTGTAATCCAATTAGACGTTTGATGTTACTAGTTTAAAAATATTGTTCTCCTGTTTGGTTCATTATTTTCCTTTATGACATCGAATCTGCTATTTTTCATTTTTAATCAACATTTAATGCATGATTTTAATAAATGCGTACCGAATATTTTCTATACGATTGAAAAGGATTGAAATCCAATGTTGAATATGCTGTCACCAAGGAACTATTTTTACTTATTCGTTTATATTGCAACACAAAGGCAAAAACGTCACAATCTATGTTCGGATATCTTCCCCGGAGATGTTTTGTCTTTAAAAAATCGACTATTCTTGAGAAAAGTGAGGACCTCTCTTATTTACTCTCTGGTCCGTCTGCCGATAAACGTCAAATAATATTTTTTTTATAATCTGTGAAATAGTTTGTTGTTTGCAAATTGCACTTGTGAGATGGAAATTAAATTAAAATTTTATTTTATTTTGCTATCGATAAACAAGAACTGTTTCTATTTTCTTCGTTGATCGAATCAATACATCGCTACCTGCTGTTATAAACTCGAAATGTCCTTGTATTTTCTGTAGTATTGTTATTTAAGGTTTAGCGAATTATTTTGGTTGAATTTAAGCGGGCGCTATGGTTTCTCACGGTAAAAAAACATCAGCAGAGTGGATTATTGACCAGCTAAATGTGGAGAATGCTAAACTAGTAGCATTTGTGTTGGTTATTGGATTCATTGGCTACCATGGAGTGTTACATCTCAGATATGGTGAATATTACCTTAATAAACATTTTTTTTTACAATATTCTAGACTTCCATACAATTCTGTGAAGCCAGGTATTGCATAGGTCACACGTTAAATTAAGAGACAAGTTTTCATGGTGTGACTGTCTCAACATAGCTAGATGGTACCAACAATGTTTATAAATGTTCTTATTTGATTTTTTTGAACCTTGATGTGTGTGTTCACAATTTTGTTTGTGATCCCCACAGGTTCAGACTCGTGCACATGGCTGCTCACATCTGGTCGGTATAAGGGTGATCACGAGTGGCAACCATACGGCTGTATGTTACACAGATACTCTAAAACGTAAGTTATGGTGCATGAAACATCATATTTAATCATTGTATAAAATAGTCTGGAAACTCACAATAATGTATGATAATAATGTGCCATGGATGATGAGAAAGAGATTCCCAGGGCCCTGGAACAATGGCAAAGAAGGAACAGGAGTTGGTTTGTAGTCAATAAAAATCTCACACTATCTCCCCGTTCCCGCTCCGCCCAGGGCGGGAGATGCCATTCAGATGATTTTTCCACCTAAAAATGAAGAACAACAAAAAAATGAAGTACAGTCAGTGTCATCAACTGGTTACCCCACCCTACCTAAAGTATTTAATGTGTATGAACTCAATTGATGCAGATGTCTGTACTACAATACTGTTTATAGTAAGGTGGTAATGCTGCTATGCTGCCCAGGTGGCGCATGTCCTGTGGAGAGGCTCCACAGTGGCACTGTGCTAGAGATGGGTCGAGGAAGCCCCATTTGGCCAGATTGCTTTTACAGCGGCCAACCTGGGTTCGCAAGCGGTTTAGAGATTTCCAAATTAGCCACTGTAGTTTGCATCCAGGGGGAAGATGCTCAAACTCTCCATGATGATGATAAAACATTAAAACAAGCCTACCAAGTTTTGTTTCTACATCTTTTAAGTTATCAAAATGACAGTCTAGAATTATCTAATGGGATTAGAACTATTCTGTGCCATAGTCTACGTCAAGGTCTTCCTGTGTTCCAAATTTCAGTATTTAAGTAATTATTGACTGAAGCCTCAAATATTGATCACACACTGTTGTGTAAATCTGAGGTTTGACAAACAAGAATGAAGTTCTATGATGGTGCCAGAATGGTCAATTTTTTTTTGACAATAATAAATTGTAAACAGCTTCAGATAAGAAACTATTTGTGTATTATCCTGATAATCTAATCAGTAATCATAGTAAATACAGACCTACTTGGGATTCTTAAAATCAGTATAATTTTGTATTATTTTATTATGGATAGTCTCGTGTTTGACCACTATCTGACAATAGAGCACGCCTGCCTAGAAGCAACCTATTCACTTTTGGCTTAAAGACCCCTAGGTTATAGCTATCAGGAAACACAGTCTCCAGCAAAGAATTCACTGTACGCATAATGAATGTCTTCCCAAAATGCTTTGTACTTATGGGAGGGATGTCCACCATATACCGATGGCGCAACGCCGTACGTCTTGTGGTCTGATGATGTAACGGACTTCGATGGACATCGTCTTGTTTGTTCAAAAACCAGATGGAGCTATAATTTAGCATAGTCAGCCTTATAATGTTTTCAATGGTGGGACTTAGGCCTCCTTTCCAGGAGAGGGCCATAACCCATCATGAGGCCCAGTGTGGGTAAGTTGGTGACCAATTGACACATGTTTTCAATGTCATATTTCAAAATTAAACTAATTACTGTACCGGTCTGGGTTTGAACTTGCAACCTAATAAAGTCGTAATTGTTACCACCACTGCTCCTATGAATAATTTTGGTGATGATGATTCATTCTAAATAGATATACTGTGAATCAATCCTCTCTCTAGTACTTTCCATGAGTGATTTGACTACTTGTAGATAAGAATTGTTTGTCATGAGAATTACAAAATTGGTCATTCACTGTTTATATAATCATAATAAAAAAAATTGCTTAGCTTGGCAACCATTATTGCTTATCTAAAATTATTGGTTTTAATGCTACTGTTGTATCTGATTCTAAATAATTTTGTGCTAGTATATACTAGGAATTATTCCTGTATCGTGAGTGCGTAAACAATATATACATAAGATACCTAGACTCGAAACAACTATCTGAAGGTCATAAAAACATTTGTTACGTGCGGGAATCGAACTCGCGACTCGCAACGCAGCAGCCAAGCAAATATCGACAAATTCAGAGCAAGTGTATGTCTACATACTGCAGTGGTCTTAATAAATTGTTAATTACATTTAATTGCGGATCCTGGGGTCAAATAATTCACGCTGTTAGGAAGGCAGGGGCCAGGGGCGTAGTGAGGACCAATTTAGACGTGGGCGAAGGCACATCAACCAGGTCTTTTTCTTTCACAAATTCGAAAACGAGACAGCGTCTGTCGCAACACAGTGTTCGACCACATCGTCGCTTACTATCAAGTGAAATAGTGGTCAAACGCCAGTCTATCAATCGTAAAAAAAACCCTCGTTCTTAAAGAGCCCTCGCTTGTGCAAGTCCCTATTGGGTGCCAGAACGTAAGCGAGGGCATAATTCGCCCACGCCTTGCTACGGTTCTGGTGATGGCAGTGAATACTGTTGACCCTCGATATCCGTGGTTGACCCGGTGGTAAAGTTCCCGTTTTACGAGTTGTATGTTGAGGGTGGATTACGGCCTGAGAAGAGGCCTGAGCGTCGGGAATCTAATAAGGCGGTTTATCCTTATATGCTTTTTGTTTTTTTACTTACCTCATGGTGCTTGTGAAAACTTCCATTTGTTACTTCCGCAAGGACGCAAAGGACAACTGAAGAAGCATAGTCGGGTTTTACTCAGCAAAAGTCTGCCACTGTTGCTCCACCCAGAGACAGATAGTTGGCTCTCTTTAATATTTTCTAATTATTTCAGTGGGTGAGGCCCTGACCTTGTAGTGGGAGTGGACGCTACGTATTTTTTTTTAATACGAATTCGTAAAGGTACGGTTCTGTAGTGGTGACCACGGACCGGAATACGCCGCGTTGGAAAGCCCACAAGGTGGACTAATGACCTGCTGAGGGTCGCGGGAATCTGATGGATGCGAGACACAGGACCGATCATTATGGCGACACTTGGGGACGTCAAAGTTCAATAGTGGACGTCATTCGGCTGAAATGATGATGTAGATGATAACGAATTCGTATCTTGCAGAGACGCCCGACGATGTCTGCGGTACCTCGCGTTCTGGGGCAAGTACAACAGTTTCGCCTTCATCGGTGACTCCAGGCTTGAACAGCTGTATGAATATTTTATAGGTGAGTGTAACATGTAAGTATGGCCACACGGATGCTTGCCTACTTCTGGAAACTATTCCAGAAATCTTTGACGTGAAATGTGCTGAAAATAGGCTACTGTCGAAAGGGTTACCCGAAAAACGTCTACCGGCTGTAAAATATTACTTTCGTAGAATGACTCTTTCTCAAAGCCTTAGTTAGTCGCAAAATGTGTACTGGTCGTAAAATGTCATTTTCGCAGATTGTCGCTCTCGCAGAATGATTCTTCCGAACGCTTGTCGCAAAACGTCTCTTCCGCTAAATGTCTACTGATTGTAAAATGTTTTTTCTCGTAATGTTATTTTTGCAGAATAACTTTTTCAATGGTTTAGTCGCGAAATGGTGCTTTTGCAAAACGTCTACTGGCCGTAAAACGCCATTTTCGCAGAATGTCGCTCTCGCAGAATACCTCTTTCTCAAAGGCTTAGTCGCAAGACGGCTCTTTCGCAAAATGCCTACCGGCCTTAATTTTTATCTTATAATGTCGATTCCGCCGAACGACTGTTTTTTACATGGTATTTTTTTTTTCAGGTAAGAATTCATCAAACAATTTCTCAGTGTAGTGAGTCCATACCGTTACAAGCCGCATTGACAATCTCATAAATCGCCGATTAATTATAATAATATTTTAATCTCTTATTTACATGTATCGCTATCTTTCGAGCTATCGAAATAATATGATTAACCTGTGCATTTGTGTAATCTACCAGCAAAACAACTGCTGAAAAATTATTAACGAAAGGCCTTATAACCTGAGGTCGGAATTATATATGTACTTATACAAATTTCCTCACCCGATATGCCTCAAATCTAGAGGTTAATTTTAAAGAGCAGTTTTTTTTTATGACACAATCAGAAATAGCAGAAAAAAAATACTGACTCGCGAAGAAGGCGACCGCCTGCCACTAACATTGTATGTCTCACGTTTGCGCCAAAAAAGGTCCAGTTAAGGTGGTGCATCATGACTCACATTTTCACTGTTTTTCATACAATCGCTCATAACTGATTATGACGTTATTACAGATTTCTCATTAGATATTTTGGAAACACAGTATCTTGTGGACATTATCTAGGTTTCTAAAGAAATCAATTTCTCAATTTGTGTAAAACTAATCCAGTAAAAACCTCTGAAAATGTCCTATTTTGTATGAACTTTGACACTTCATAATTTGCCTAAAAATTAAAAAAAGTCATAAAAGTAATCCTCTAGAGACCTTGCAATTGATGACAACTTTTTCCAAAAACTTTTAAGGGTTTAAAAAAAACAGCTATTTCCTGGAGCAAGTTTTGTGAAATTTTCGAGTAAATCTCGGAATTACCGAATACTAACAGAGTTTCCAGGCGTTATCTCTCTTTTTTGCGTTGCCTTTTGGTCAAATATCGCGTTGGATTGCATTAAATGAAGTAACAAGCTTTTAAACCATTTTCGATGTTTACGATAAGCGAGTGGAGAAGGACCCTCTTAAGCGAAAATGCCAGACAACTACGAGGTAGTTGTCTGACGCTGGTTTTCAACTGAAAAACAATAAAAAATAGTAAATATAAATTAGTTAATAACAGTAAACTACAATTAGATAACTTATTGAGAACGTGACAGTTGGATAAAAATGGGTAAAAAAATTATTGTCACCATGACCAAAGTCACCAGTGCGCGCTGTCTTAACTGCTAGCGCCTCTCTAAACAACTAGCGCCATCTCTGGTATCTTTTGAGAACTAATTTAAATACAAAAGTCAAATAATGAAATAATTTTAATTTAAATACAAAAGCGCCACTAAATAATGAAATCATTATTGTTGTCCCCAGGTGTGGTCCGAACACGTTTCGACATGGACTCATCGTACTCCACCGTGGACCACCGCATGCCCAACTACACGTACGTCGACAACAAGCTGCGGCTGTCCGTCACGTTTATATACAGCGACGATGTCTCCAAGACCATGGTCGACCAGTTCAGGACCTGGTGAGTGAAGAAATTAAAAGATTTAGAAGATTTTAATTTTTTTATTATTGAGTAGCTTTTCAATCGGATTCCCACAACCTTCACCAGGTCATCGGTCATCGACACTTGGGGGAGGCCTATGTCCAACAGTGGACGTCTGTCGGCTGAAATGATGATGATGATGATGAGTAGCTTTTTCCCGCAGCTTCGCCCGCATACATAAAATATAGCCTTTGTCACTCAGGAATAAAGTGTAACCGACTTTGACATTCAGGCCTGAAATTTCCGTCCCCAAATAGTAGACATCTCAAGTAAATTGAACTTTATCTCCCTTAACTTAAAGCTTAATTTCCAACAGGCAGCGATCAGACCAACCTCCCTCCGTCATAGTGGCATCCACCGGTCTACAGCTACTCAAAACTCGGAATACAACTGATTTAGTGCTTGAAGAATACAAAAGGAACCTTACACATTTGGTACAAGCCATAGATTCGCTTGCAGCGAGGAACACGCAAGTGCTATGGAAACTGATAGAATCAGTTGATGCTGCTAAGTTGAAAAATGAAAATAAAAGAATCACGAATAGTGATATTGATTCGTATAACAAAGCTGCTATTGAGGTAAGCATATTTTTCTTTTAGATTTGCATAAGATATCAATCAACAATCAATCTGTCAATTAATCGATCTCTGTTAATTTGAACCTTAGCAGAAAAACGTCAGAAATAAGTTCTTTACTTTTTCATTATAATATTTTGTATTAAAAAAAAAAAAATACTAATAATTTATACACATTTTTTGGACATCTTTTAAAATCAATATTTTTGATAAATTATGGTGATTTGGATTTTAACTTTTTTATCATTTGCTTTATTGAAGTTTTATCATCAAAATAATCTAATTATGATGTAACTACGATGCTTAGTTATTGTGAAAAAAAAAACATTTAATAAGAGCCAAATGTTGAGAATTTTGATGAAATTGTGACTTCTGAAATAAGAAAATGAAACATAATTAGAACTAGCCATGAATGCATTTCAAAGATGATAATGTTGCGCTTAGTTTCCATTCGTAAGATTTGTAAATTCGTTATATAATGCCATTAACGAACCTCACAAACATAAGTCGAAATGATGTTGGCACGAAAGAGCTATGTTTAACGCTTGATTTACCAAACACAATACACCCAAATTGACTTAAAAAAAATAACTGGCTACTACTCATACTATGGTTAAATATGTGCCATAATAATATTTCGAGTTGTTTGATTATTTTGTTCAAAAAAAGCATACAAAGATGCGCTAATAATTTGCCGCGGGTGAATTTTTAAAAGACCGCAGCCTTAAGGTAGGAGTTCAAACCGTCACGCTATCTCCTGGTGCTACCGCGTCGCCGCCTCCTGCAATGGAATAATATACTTTTTTTTTAGATCCTAACCCACAGCGCCGCTAAAATCTGGAACTCAGCGCGGCTGGTGGCGGAGGACGGCGGCGGCGACGTGTCGCTGAGCGCGGCGGCGCTGCGCCACGCGGCGCAACTGTTGCTCAACATGTTCTGCAACGACCACATGAACTTCAACGACGGCTCGTGCTGCGCGCAGCCCGAGCCCTACACGCAGCTGCAGATACTCACGTTCGCGCTGTTTCTCTTATGGTGAGATTTTTATATACTTCTTCTTCTTCCTGCCCTTATCCCATATTACTTGGGGTCGGCGCAACACGTTTTTTTCTTCCATTCCGTCCTGTCACCCGTGAAACTATCACTAATTCCCTTTTCTTTCATATCACTCCTCACACAATCTATCCATCTTTTCTTCGGCCTCCCTCTCCCTCTCCATCCATCTACATGTATACTCAGAACTCTTTTAGTAATATGCGCTTCATCCCTCCTCTTCACATGACCATACCAAGAAAATCGATTACCTTTCAACTTTTCAGTCACTGGCGCTACTTTCAAACTTCCTCTAATATACTCATTTCTCACTTTATCCATCACACATCCATCTCAACATTCTCATCTCCGCTACATGCAATCTTTTTTCATCCGTCTTTTTTTATACATTTTTAGATATATAAATGGTTTATTTAAACAAATAGGCTCTTTGAATCGGTTATGTTATAAGATATTTTTGCCATAATAAGTTCTCCAATAGCTCAACATGTTTCGTAGCTCATGTTGCTCAACGTGTTCTGCAACGGTTACAGAACATGTTCTGGGTTAACTATTCAACAAGTTTTGTAATTGTTGTATAGTATTGTTACGTACGTGGGTAATTAAATGCTGATTTATTAGCAGAGAACTTTATTCACCACAAACAATAACAAATTTGTCCAGTCATAATAATCCAAATCACAATTAACACTAGAGTTCCGTTACACTATCGCTTAGGTCGTTAGATAAAATCACTTCGCACGCTTAGGTAGTTCGCTCTTGTACGCAGTCGAAATCAAAACTGACTCACTTCCGTTAAGAAAATTATAGATACCGACGTCTCAAGATTAATCTAGAACAATAGAGTTGCGTCGCGGGGCAATAAATCATTTTTATTGCACAATCTACCTCGAGCTACTTTCACGCGAATTTCGACTATATTGTTAATGGCGGAAAGTACTATTTCCCTTATCTACCTCCATACCTACCTACTATTATTATTTGAATAATTTTATTATTCAAATAATAATAGTATTAAATAAGCTATTTATGGTAGATGTTCTAGATCTTTCGAATAGCAATGTGTTTTGATTATTCGATGCTACTCATTAATTTCTCGAAGATATGGCGTATTCAAGTTTATCTGTTGCTCAGCATGATTTCAAACTGATGCTCAATATGTTCTGTAATGGTTATTTGAAGTATAACATAATTACCTTTTACTTAATAAATAAATAATGTTCAACGTAACATACCTTATCACAGCATAAAATCTCTCCAATCCAGTTTTGGTTTCGTCTCGATGGCAGCTGAAACCGAAAATTGTTTTTCTGTCGAAACTAAACTGAAACTGCATCGGAAAGTTCCACAGAACAGAAAATATAGGTGGAAGTGCCCCCTAACGTGGCTAAGCACGGGAAACAGTGTCGCCAAACTCACACATTTGCGTATCATATTGTACATTACACACATAAAAAACAGTAATATAGCTACGAAGCTACTCAACGCTAGATGGCGCTGTAACCAATTTATTCTATTCAGAACGCTAGTAACACACACACGCACATGTAATCTGCGAATCTCGCTTGATGTTGATACGCGCGCGATATCTAAGGGGCACTTCCTCTACTTTTCTTTATTCCGTGGAAAGTTCGGTCGGATACTTGTATAAGCCCGTTCTGTTCCGTGTAGCGCAGTAGTATGGGTGGCGCGGGGCGCGTGGGCGTGGCTGAGCGCGGCGCGCGCGGCTCTCCGCGGGTACGCGGCCGTGCAGCTGCGCGCCGCGCCGGGCCCGGGCCGCGCCGCGCCGGGGCCGGCGCCGGCCTCCGCGCTGGCGGCGCTGGCGCGGCTGGGCCTCATCATGGCCTACTTCTACCTGTGCGACAGGACCAACTTCTTCATGAAGGAGAATAAGTACTACTCTGAGTGGAGCTTCTGGCTGCCGGTCGGATACGTTTTCGCGCTTGGTCTGTTTTTCACGGACGAGTCAAGATCCAACACGTAAGTTTTTTTCATATTTACTTATATTTTTTACGATTCCACTTTTATTTATGAAGTTCTAGAATCTTTTCAGCCAGCTCAAATTAATTTAGTTTAATAATCATACGATTTTCACCACCGTTCCGTCAAAACTGCCTTCATTTTATCCTTAAAACTAAAAAGGTAAAAAAAAGTCAAAGATAGGCCTGTATTCAAAAGAAATGAACACCAATGTCATATACCATATAAGAAAGCATATTTATTACGCCACTCAATCATAATTAAATATAATAATTTCAAGCCCCCATTTTATCATAAAGCTAAAAAAATAAATAAAAAACAAAACGGACATTTCAACAAACCTTGTTTACTATCTGTTCAACCGATTTTAAGTTCTATTCCGCTAGCCAAAGGATGATATTAAAATGTCATTACAATACCGACTATTTACTGCAGCCACCTTCCAGCCGCAATAAAAGTCAAAATCGATTGAACGAGCTTTAGCAATTTAGCTTCACTTTCTTGAACTGACCGACATTTGATTATTCAAAAGTGCCTGAAAATGGTCTATTTGAAATAAATGCTTTGGTATTTGAACAGTAAAAAAGGGTTGGTTTAAATGTCCAATCTTATTTCAAATGTAATGTAAAGTCCCGCAAACCTCCGCTGATAAGGAAGGTTCTTTCGACCAGACGGGTGCAACTGTCTATATGTTCAAATCGCGGGAAAACTTTAATTTCGGATTAGTTTTTATGTAACGCCATAGATGTCGCTACAGAAAATAATAAGAAAATAAAAAATAATAATTATTATTTTAATTTTATTCCAGAGTCCTCCACCGAGAACAAACAGACGAATGGAAAGGTTGGATGCAGCTGGTGATCCTCGTGTACCAGGTCACCGGCGCCAGCAAGATCCTGCCCATCTACATGCTGGTGCGGG